>OY728137.1:796240074-797440074 GCA_963277665.1 Viscum album
TCCACTCTAACTCACCTCGTTTGGGATTCTCAACTCTAGGCATTCCCCCTCCCTCTTTTCTCCCTTGGACCTCCATTTCATGGTGTTTTTGTGCTTAGATATTTAAGAACACTTCATGTAATCCTCTTTTGTTCATGTTTATTCCTTCTTGGTATTCTCTTCCTTCCTTATTAGGTTCTCCCTTATACAGTGGATCAGATTCCCTAAATTGGGTTAAATCTTGATTCTTTGAGTTTTATCTTGACAGTTATGTTGTTTGATTGACTTTATAGGGTCTTTTCTTGGTGTGTTTGTGGTTTCCACCTATTTTTTTGGAAGTTTCCAAGTGAAAGATTGATGGTTCCATGTTTTAACATTGTTTTATGATTTTAGAATACTTGATATGCTTTCCATATGGGTTTTATAAGTTGTGGGAGTGGTACGAAACATGTTTTCAAAGGGGTTTTGGTGTACGTAAAGGTTTGAAATATGTTTTTCTTATTGTAACTTTTGGTTTTCATGTCTGTCTCCTATTATTGGTTGTCTGTGTATATGAAAGAGGTGATTCATGTGATGTAGGGAGTGAAATTGAGAATATAGGAAACCTAGGTATCTGGATGAGCATACTAGGTCTACTATGTTTAGCAGTCTGGAAGGGTCGAGGCTCGGTTCCCCAAGAAGTATTGACGCTAAAACACTAACTAAACATTTGATGATGATCGAAGACAGCTAGACCTTGGGATGTGATTCCCCTCTAGTGGCTCATGCATTATGATGATATGGTTTTTTATTTGTACTTATTTTCAAGGTACGAGGATCCTATGACCCCATTAACACTAGTACCTTGGGTATTTTTTATGGTGCTCATGTTATGTTATGCCTAACACTCATCTTGTTGTGGTAATTACATTCATTATTAATTTCAAAGAATGTTTCCCTTAAAAACATTCCCCTCCTTTTCATAAAAACAGGCATGTTGATTTTTCTTATAATGTTATAGCACAAAATATCTTTTGGTGGCGCCCTATTGGGAAGGTTTTCTCACACCCTACATACACCCTCCAGTGTATGTAGACTTAGTTATATTTGACCCAAGTAAAGTCAATTTGTTTCATGGGGGTGATATTGGTGGATATGGTTGCTAGTGTATACTCTTTTTCAGGTGTTCATGGTGGTGACATGGGGGTGTTGACCCTCTTGTTGCATGGATTTTGGGTTTTATCATTGGTTTCCATACCAATTTTTTCATTTTTGTTTTTCATTAAAATGTAAAATGTTTACCTCTTGTTGTAGTGTCAACTTGTGATGATTGTATTTTTTTTGTTATAACATGATGTTTGATTATTGTGGTTTATTTATGATTTATTATTACAGAAATAAATCATTCCCAAAATGTGATGTTTGATTCCCAAACACAATTTGTCAACTTGTGAGGATGAGGAACACCCTTCTAGCATTGACACATGCCAAGTTGGGTGTCAGGTTAGATGGAATTCCCATCTTGGTCTGTGACAATATTGTATCATAGGTAACATTTCCCTTTATTTGGGTTATGATATTTGATAGAGTCTAGATAGATAGAATCTTGGACTATCGGGGATTGAGTTTCTGATTGCAAGTGAGGTGTCTAGCCAATACACCTCGTAACGGACCTATAGTTTCCATGGGATTCTTGGGATTTGGTTTTATTCCTCCTATAGGTGAGATATACAGGTTGCATGTTGTGCATGGACACTAAGTGGGGGTGGAGAGGTTTGACTTGTTATTGTAATGGTTGTGGTTTTTTTATGTATGGATGTGTATTAGAGTTGTGGCTGCTGAAAATTTTCTGGATATTGTATTGATGGTTTATTTTTTGTTTTTGAATAATTTAGAAAGATGCCTCCAGGGAGACTTCTTGTGCAACTATATGAAGAGGATAGAGAGAGTTATCCCACACCATATGATCATATAATAGTGGATGTATTGGTTCGGGTTGTCTAGGAATTAGACCAAGGAGCAGGCTCTAGACCAACTCATGCAAAGGAATCTGAAATTGGTCCTGAAAAGGACAAGGCTGAGGAGTTTCTCAAAACAATCCCCCTTCTTTTAGGTGTAGTACAGATCCTCTGGAAGAAAATGACTGGATTGAAAAGATTGAAATTATATTTGGGTTTCATGACACTCATTAGACAAAGTGAAATATGCTTCATTCTTTTTGAAAGGTCCATGTCGGAGGTGGTGGACACTGTAGTTCAGGCAGAGAGGCACGAGAAGATGGGTTGGATGGATTCCAAGGTCATATTCAATGAGTAGTATTTCCTTGAAACCTTGGCATTTTCTAAGACCTAGAAGTTTTTTTATATCCAACAGGGGGAACGGTGTAATGTCCCCCTTCCTCATTATTAGGAGAAGGCGATGAGATCCTACTTGGCCTTAGGCATTGTTCCTCAGGCGTAAAAGGCTGTAAATAAATTACAAGGGCTTCAAGAAAAATTGGGAATGATTTACCTTAAAATAAAAACAAAAAACCAAAAAAGGCATAACCAACAACAACTACATGATGCATTTCAACAAATTAAACCATGATAAGACATTACCAAGAGACAACCAAATGACCAAACTCTTCCATAACAATTCCCAAAATCTAATACAACTAAATCAACAAAAATTACAAAGTTAGAGTAACAAGTGGAAGAATCATCAACAAGACCCAAAGGAAACCACGACACACTCCATATCTCCAAACAAATTTCCCTACTCTAAGAACCACAATACCGCCCAATCATCATGATGAACCGCTAGAAAAATGAGATTCTTTACCTTTACCTATATCCCAGAATACCACATCTGCAAAAGCACCAAGGTTCCAAAGGTGGGTGTGTGTTATAATACTTAGTAGGTTTTCACCAAATGTATCGCATATACATGCCACTAGGATTGAACTACTAGCCTATTTATATAAATTAGTTTATATAAAACATCAAATAGTGCAACAATTTTCAGCAATCCAAACACACACCCTTACCAAGACACTTTTTCCCAAATACACAACATAAAAGGGAAATTCAAAAACCATGAAATAATCTATTTTACCATCACATATTAGAAGAAAAATTTCCACCTTGCATAAAAACACACAAAAAAAAGTATAACCATAGAGTTTCACACACCCAAACTAATAAACAGTCACAGTGGAACTTCCATCCAAGCCTGTTTACTCCTTTCCAAATCTATTGGTACTTTAGACCCACATATATTTTATGGTTTCTCTTCTATCCACTATAAAACCCATTTTTATTGTGTTACTCCCCACCCACTTCTCATAATTCCAACACAAGCATAAAATTCTCAAGCTAATATACAAGAACATACACTCACTAAAGCCACAATAATTTGAAAAAAGCTATTTCACAACTAAACAATCACTTAGGATATCATCCATGCCATGTTAAATTTCAATAAAGAAGCCCATTTCATTGAAAACGATTTTCACAAACCATTTTTATAAATCAAACTAAGCTATCGATTTTAAAATCAACATTTTCAAATACGACAATAGAGAAAATTTCACCACAATAATCCATTTTCCCAAAAATCCACCAATCATTATAAAATGAATTTTTAATAAGATTTACACATTATAATCACACAAAAAAATCAAATAAAAACTAACTAATTGAAAACAAGGATTTTATTTCTATCAAAATATAGTCGATAGAGAATCCACTAATGTTAGGGTTTTGATCGAATTAACCAACTCACAACTGCACCACAAATCCAGGTGAAATCTCCACCAAAACCACCTTAGATATCTTTTCCTAACATCAATAAGCCTAAATATAATCATTTTAGGAAACAAAAACTGTATATCTATATGTGATGGATGTAGATCTAGAAAACCGAGAGAGAGGGAAAACTATATCTAAGGAAAACCAAGAAGAAATGAAGATAGGAGACTTACTGGAGATGAATCGCATTCACCACACCTTAAAACCCCTTAGAATATCCTCAAAAATGTGTGGGAGAGACCCTATACCCCTTTAGAACCAAAAATATTGAGTGGGGTTTGAGTTGGGGATGAAATAAAGTGTTTGGGGAAAATCCTGAGGGGTATTATTTTAAAAAACACAATTTTTAATGTCACACATGATTAGCTTGAACGGTTAAGAAAACCATGCCCTAACTATGTGCATGAAACCTCCCCGAGGGGGACCCCGCATGGTTGGATCGCATGGTTAAGAAATCTTTGTGCTAGACATGAAAATCCCATTACCTCCTCCCAAATGGTTTCTTGGAAATTCTGTATGGTTTCCCCCAACTATGCTCAAACTGTGCGCCCTTAAAAAATCCCCAAAACCATTCCAAAGCCTTTCTGAACTATCCCAAAAATTATAGAACCACATTATATACATAAAAATAAATGAAAAAGGTTACATACCTCAAAATTAGGGTGCTATATTCTCCCCACTATTGGACTCTCTATCCTCATAATGTAGAGAACCATCGCTTTGCTAAAAGAGCTCAGGGCATTTCTTGACCATCTCTTTCTCCCACTCCCAAGTCTCCTCTTGAATTTTACTGTACCACCACAAAACCCAAACTAGACCAATATTTACCATGAAATAATTTCTATTGCCTATCCATAATCCTCACTAGCACATGCACCAACGAAGAATCCGGATCTAGCTCAACATGATTCCATCGAATCACATGGTAAGGATCTGGTTGATACTACTTCAACTGAGAAACATGGAATACATTGTGCACTGCACTAAACTACGATGGAAATCCAACCGATAATCCACCTCTCCATACCACTAAAGTATGTAAAAATTCTCAATATACCTTGGGGATAACTTTCCCTTCTTACCAAATCGACGATGTCCAAGACTAGGAGAGATTCTCAAGAACACATGATCACCCACCTCGAATGAAAACGACCGTCAACAATGGTACGCATACAATTTCTAAAAAATCTAAGACATATCCATTATCTTTCTGATCAACTTGATCTTCTCCATAGTTTGTTGTACAAGGCTTGGTCCAACCATTTAAGTCTCACTCGTTCCCTCACAACAAAGTTGATAACGACATGAACACCCATATATTTCTTCAAATGGATCCATATGTATTGAGGCCTAATAATTTTTATTATAAGAGAACTCCACAAAAAGAAATTTCTCCTACTATGAGCCACCAAAATCCATCAGACAATCATATAACATATCTTCCAATGTTTTTATCATTATCTCATATTTCCCATCCATTTGAGGATGATACGCCATACCTGTCGTCAACTAAGTCCCAAGGAATTGTTGTAAGGATTTCCAAAAAAGATATATGAACACGGGATCTCTATTTGATACAGTCAATACTGGAACACCATTACTCTTTACCACTTCATGGATGTAGATTTTCGACAGATCCTCCACCGTATGAGATTAATGAATTGGGATGAAATGCACTGACTTTGTGAGTCGATCCACTATCAACCATATGGCATTATGCTTTCTGACCATTCATGGGAGACCTATATAAAAATCCATTACTATCTATTCCAACTTCCATATAGGGATATGTAAACATTGTAACATGGCTTCCATCATATAATATTTTTCCTTGACTTTCTGACAAGTCAAACATCTCAAAAAAACATTACCACTTTCCTTTTCATACCATCCCACCAAAAATGTGATTTCAATGCCTGATACATTTTGTGAATTCTAGGTTGGACAGCCCATATTCAATGATTATAATCACTGAGGGGTTTCTCCTAATAATCCACTGGTACAACCATCTGATTCTGAAAGCACAAAAATGAATACCCATTCAATTTCCAACCCTGAATGGTATCCCCACCGTTGGGTTTTGACCTCATCGTCATACACTTAGAAATAGACATCTAAACCTCTTTAACCAAGCCAACCAATTCAGGAACCAATGATACTGGAATGAAAACCACTCTATCACCCTAGTCCTAACATTCCAAATGCATGTTGGCTATAACTGACATCAACTGCCACTGATCCAATGAATGTTTCACCATTTGAGCATATTAATTTCTACTTAATGCATCCACTAATAAATTCCTTTTTCCCAGCATGTACATTATGTCAAATTCAAACATCTGAAGATAATCCATCCATCCCATTTTCCTCAAGTTCAATTATCTTTGTGAGAAAATATTCTTCAAGATCATATGATTAGTAAAGACCATGAATTTATCATAGAAGAGATAATTACACCACATTTTCAAATCATGAACCACAACTCCCAACTCAAAATCATGTGTTGGGTAATTCTTCCCATGAACCCTTAACTCTCGTGATCCATACACAATCACATGATCCCCTTTCATGAGAACACAACCCAACCCTGATCTTGATTTGTCACAATACACCATGTACCCTTTCCCTGGTTCTAGAAAAACAAAGATTGGTGCTAATGTAATGTGACACTTAAGATCTTAAAAATATTTATGACATGACTCATTCCATTGAAATGGAACATTTTTACTTTTCAAAGCTATCATTGGTGAGGCCAATCATGAAAAATCACGAAAAAAAGTCAATAACATCCAGTTAAACCAAGGAATATTTGTATCTTGAAAACATTCTTTGGGGATTTCCATGAAATAATATCCTCTGTCTTTTCTAAATCAACTAAAACACCCTTCTCAAAAATAACATGGCCAAGGAAACAAACCTCATGTATCCAAAATACAAACTTTGAAAATTTGGTATATAACCAATGATCTATCAAGATCCCCAAAACTATAT
Source organism: Viscum album (assembly GCA_963277665.1). Taxonomy (NCBI): domain Eukaryota; kingdom Viridiplantae; phylum Streptophyta; class Magnoliopsida; order Santalales; family Viscaceae; genus Viscum; species Viscum album. Next base: position 796,246,815 of record OY728137.1, read on the forward strand.
CCAAGTGTTTCTAATGATCCACCTTTTTCATGGAATACACTAATATATCATCAACAATTACCACTACAAAAGAATCCAGATATTTCGGAAATATACAATTCATCAATTACATAAATTCACTGGTGCATTCATCAGAAAAAAGGTAATAACCACATAATCATAATGGTCATATCTACTTTTGAAGTTTGTTTTCTGAATATCATCCTTCCACACCCAAAATTGATGATATCATGACCGCATGTCAATATCGGAGAACCACTAAGATCCCCTCAACTGATCAAAATATCATCAACGTGTGGAAGTGGATGTCAGTTCATTATCATAACTTCATTTAGACTATGATAATCAAAACACCACCATATAGTTAGATATTTTTTTAGAAAAAAAGACCGACTCTACCCATAGAGGCGTGTTAGGCTAGATGAACCCTTTTTTTATAACTCCTCTAAATGCACTTTTAATTCCCTCAATTTTGTTGGTTCTTTCTGGTAAGACGCAAGTGAGATGAGACTGGTCACTAGAATGGGATCAATTGTAAACTCCACTTATCTCACGAGTGGAAACCCTGTGAATTATTCTTTAAATACATTAATAAACTGATCAAAAACTTTTGAAAAAACACTATGTTGAACTCCTTCCATTGATGCTAAGGACAATGCTGGTAATTGATATAAGATCATGCCAAGAACTAGTTCCAACAAGCCTTTTACACCCAAATTTTTATTCTTCTCTCTTCTAAAGAGATGTTCGATGCCATCATACTTCTTATAACTAATAGTTCACAAATAAAAATTGGTGTGGGCCTTAAAATTTTCCAATCAATCCATTCCCAGGATTATATCATAACAATCCATCTCAAGAACTGATAAATCCCACATCAACTCAACCCCAACCATTACTATATAGCATGTTCTACACAAGAAGTCTTGACACACTCTTTGACTCATAGTAGATTTAATTTTTAAAACTAAATGCATCATTTCCATAGTTAAACCCATCAAACTAACAGCACGAGAAGAAATAAAAGAATAAGAATCGCATGTATCAAACAACTCTTGCTTCAAGGTATAATTTAAAAAGAACTATACCTTGCACCATGGATGGTTTTGAATGGTCATCCATCACAACATTCTCATCTCCAAACAGATACTTTCATTCCACACTATACTCTTTATTTCCCTACTAAGGAGTTGTGGTATTCCTAGAATCACCATGACTAACTTTTCTCTGCTGGTGAGGGGTTCAATGTTTCCCTTGTCCTGTAGAGGAATAAGATTCCTCTGACCCCTAAGGAGTTTCACGAACACCCAACCTCAAAGAATTAACACAATAATTCCAAAAATTTCCCATCTTATTAGTGTTATGACATTATAGAGGATTTTTTATACATTCCCACTTCATGAGGTATGTAGAACCACACTGAAAATATCTCAGATTACTTTGAGGCTTCAGAGGAAGATTCATTGATCCTGCCATTGGATTCTGATTCATACTCCCACCCTAGAAATAATATTCCCTCTTCCTCTTGATCCCAGTGTTAGAGATCCCACCATTTCTTGTGGGTACCAACATGCTTCCCCCACCTGCAGCCCCCAAAATATCTCATTCAATCACTATTTCATAATTCACTATTTCTATGTAATCATTTATATTGGTCGGAGTAGCTCACTCAAGAGTGGAGGGGTGAATTGAGTGACTATAAATTTTTTTGTTATAAATATATTATTTTAAAAGAAATGGTTTTCCCCAATAATAGATACAGCCTAGCTAATCAAGGTTATACTTTTATAATAGTTTGTTTGTTGAAACAACTTCTTAAAAGATTGATTAATTCTCAGTAATCTTAATTTGTATTATTGATATTACTTTTGAAGTTATACTACTAAGACAAATCAGTTATAACTTCATTCCAAGACTAACTATCAAAGTGATATTAGAGTTTTCTGGATTATGCAATAAATCAATAAAACAGAGAAGACTAAAATTAAATAGCACAGTGAATATGAAACAAGTGGTTCCGTCTCAAGCCGAGACCTAATACACTACACTTGGTGATCACCTGCCCCCAAGTAGTTTATATAAATAAACTTTGATCCACACCCTAGATTGGGGTTAACAACAGTACACAGACTGTCCAGGTCACAGAGGGACCTCTTCCATAGTTTTCGTGGGTAAATAAAAATAATAACTAGGACACACAGGGACCTCTTCCACAGTTTTCTTGGGTAAACAAGAGTATAAAGAGTTTGGTGTAAGGATTTATAAATCCTTCAGTTTATCACAAGAGTAGGTGTTTGTATGGAATATACAGAGTATACACACTGCTCAAAAATAAGTAAAAAAATCACTGAGAGAGAGTATATATGAGTTTATAATGCTCTGGTTATTTGGAGTGCAGCTCTAGAATCCTTTTATTTAGCCGAAATGCTTCTAAGTCCTTCTCTGATTTTTTTGTCTTGAAAAAGAGTGTGTCGTGATTCATCTTATGTTCACCACGAGCTTTGAAAATGTAGATATGTTCTATGGATTCTAGTGTAATTTGTATGTTCTTCAGCAGAGTGGGATTGCATGCATGTGAAAATGATTTCTTTGAAAATATTGCAAAGTGTTCTTCGTGTTCATGCTCGCACGCTTGTTTTCTGTTCAGTATCGTGCTCTGTGGTTGTTGGGCACTCTACAATATTTATCTTCAGATGCATGAGATTTATCCAACAGGTTCCATGTGTTTCGTGCCACGTACCTCATACTATGTCTACAAAGAAACATTAATTATGTAAGTGCATTAAAGGCATCAAATATAACTGTTAAGAATTAAATTGAAATATGACAAAATAGTTTAAGAAACAGTGTCACAGTAAGTTGAGAAAATGGTGTCTTCTTCATGGTGTCTGAGTGTCACAGTCTGAGTGTCATGGTGTCTGGGAGTCACGGTCTAAGTGTCACGGTGTCTATCTTGCTCATGGTGTCTTGGTCATGGTGTCTCGATCACGGTTTCTTGGTCACGGTGTCTCTTCTTCATGATGTCTTGGATTACAGTGTCTCGGTCATGGTGTCTTGGTCACGGTGTCTCGTCTTCACAGAGTCTTGTCTTACGTTGTCTCATACATAGGAAAATAATAGTATTCATACTTAAACAAAAATATGCATGAATCGGATTGAGCTTAACCATTATAAAGCATGAGTGAATTTGAAACATAAATACACATGATTGAATAATATTTGTGATCATTGATGAGATTTGGTATTATTAATGAGATTTGTGATCATTAAAAAATGATTAATACATGAGGAGTCCGACAATCTCCCCATTTTTGATGATCACAAATCCTTCACAGTTAAAGTGAGAATTAGATGTAGCTATAGAGAAAATTACATATAGAAAAAAATATAACTTTTTCTCCCCCTTTTAGGGTTATAAAAAAGTTGAAATAAGAGAGGGAAAACAGTGCACATTACATTTAAAAATAATCAGAGTGTAGTAAATCATAAATTAGAATTACAAAAATGAATGAAATCCCTATCAAAATGTAGTAAGCATTGGTTTTCTTCAGGGATTGGCCTTCTCTTTGCCTTTATCAGCAGCAGAAGAGGAATCCATGTAACAACCCGAGATTTTATGAAAAATGATCCTTTTAATTTTATTTCTATCTTGTGTTGTACGCTACACCAAAAAGAGCTTGCACAACACACATCCTTGACTTGCCTTGCATTACACGCAATCGCGACCTTCCTCAATAGCGTGTGTTGTACGCAACATCAAGTTTCGCTAAACAACGATATGCTATTAAGATATTATTAAAACTAGCTGTTGTGAATAGTAATAACCACTTTTTGAAATTTTGTAAATTTTATTTTTCAAAATTCACTTCATTTTTGGATTCGGAGTATCGAATTTAGCCTAAGGTGAAATTTTGGTACTTTTCGGATAACTTTCATATTCTGATGAATAGTGAAAATTACTAAATTATAATTAAAAACAACTTTTTTAATCGAAATAATTAATAGTGATAAATTATTAATTTGAGTGGTTTTAAAGTATATTTAGAATATATTTTTACAATTTAATACAATGTTGGTCATTGGATGTAATTTCACATTTAAACCAGACATAATCAAGTGTCAATCTTTTGATAGATATTGTTTCTTAAAAACACGCTATTTGTTTTAACAGCGGGATTTAATTATAAAATTAATTAATGCAAATTCTATGATATGAATTTGGTAAAATAGACTTCATTTTTGAATTCGGAATATGAAATATAGCTTAGGATGAAATTTTGGCATTGTTCTGAAAAACATCAATTTTTGATGAATAGTGAAACTACTAAGTGGTAGGTTAAAAACTGAATTTTGCATAAAACATAATTTTACCGCTTCTGTGAATGGAATTTCAAAAATCCGAGAGACACGGTTAATATCGAGGACTAAAATGTGGTTCAATGAGATGAAAATAATTTTTTGGTGAATAGTAACTTTTTACTATTTTTACCGCGGTTAATAGTAAATAGGGTAACTAAGGGTAAATATGATATCAATATTACCCTAACACATGTCCTAATTCTATTGGACAAGTGTAATTCGACCAAAAAAAAAATTAGGAATAAAATATGACCATTTAGGCCCACTTGGATTAGATTAGGACATTTATTATTAATTTATTTAAAGAAGGGTTAAAATAGTTAAAATCAAAGTTTAATAAGTAAATCATTTTTAATATGGGGTTATACATAAGATAAATTCGACTATAAATATTCATTAGAAATCTAAAACGATTTCCTACATAAGGGTATTTTATTTGTAATTTTTAGACATTACATAATTTAATTTATTTATGACACAATGATGATGCAGTAATTATCTTATTAATGAAATATTGACATAATTGATGTTATAAACACCAAAATAAATGTAATTTGAGACTTTTTATGAATTCCACTAATTTTCTAGGTTACTATGATATATTAGTGTTGATTTAATCAACTTGGTTCGAACATATAATTCTGTTATGACTTTCACAAAAATCATATATCAAATAGTGTCAAAATTGACACAAAATAGTTTTTAAATCAAATATTATATTATTAATTGTTATTTTATTCCTAAAAATCTAAGTTTCGTCCAAATGACTTATATAAGGATATATATATTAATAATAAACAATTTGGGGTTCGTTTGGCATGTTATAGTAAGTGTATTAACCATATAGTGAAAGAAAATAAAAAGACACGGTAAAAGTTAAATTATATAACTTAGAGTTAAATCTAATTGATAAGGTTAAAATAAGAACCTAAACTTGTCTAAATCCTATTGGTTGATAGGATTTCGACCCATCCCCACTTTAGCTTCGAAATAAGACCCTTTGGAGCCATTATAAACCGATTTTGACTTTAATATAAAATAATATTTTGAGATATTCCTAAGGTGCCCCTCTCCTCCCCTATAAAAGGACACCTCCTCCCCCTCCTCCTCACACCAATTTGAGCACTCAAGCTCGGCCAACCCCTGCCAATTTCTCCTCTCCACTTCCCTAGCAACATCCTAGAGGTTCTGGTCTTCCTCAAAGACCAATTTTAGTGCCCTAAGAGGAGGTCTCAAAGAGGCACTTCAAAGAAGAGGTAATTACCGTTACCAATTCTTTCATCTTTATTTCTTCTTCCACTTCTTCTTCTTAGGTTGTTTCATTATGAAGTAATAACATCAGTATCACTCATATACTGATATGTTATTATAAGTATGAAACAACCCTATTTCACCATCTATCCATCCTACGGAAAAAGAAATCACCGCGCGTGCGTACGTACGGAATACCGTCTCCACGTCGTGGTGTAATCTATTTTCCACCACCACCTTACATGGATGGGTATAATGGTGTAAAGAATAACTATACATAGTTATTACAACATCATATTGATTCTGATATATTTTATAATCCACTCCAATTCAATTCAATATTTATAGAAATGATATCATCGCTCGTGCGTACGTACGGAATACCGTCTCCACGACGCGATGAGATTCATTCTCCATGTTAACCATTTAAGAATGATTATAATGTATATATAAGAAATAATAATGAAATATATGAAATTATAAAGATACTGGATTTATGTATATATATTCATATGTATGTCATCTACTTACTTCCATTTCAAGACAATAAGGAAAGGAAAACAGCGTTCATGCGTACGTACGGACTACCGTCTCCATGAACGGTGTTTTTTTCATTTTATTTATCTACCTATTATATATATATATACTGAATATATATGATATATAAATCATATTTTATATTCTGGATGTAAGTAAATCATGATATAAGTAATAATGATGTCAAGAACAACAAGTCAAAACACCTACGATAAATGAAACGATTTTACCCAAAACGCTTCTTTAACATGGAATTTACAAAAGAACGGGTAATATAATGTCATAAGTGAACCATATATGATATCATAACAATGAATATGATTCTGTAATAAGTCAATAACATGATTTAAATCATTATACAGGAGGTTCAGACACTTACAAAGCAAGTCGGACCTAAGGTAAGGGAAATATCACAATCTCATTTTTATCCGAGATTGTTTATTCGTAAGTATTTACTGGGGTGTATTTTATCATCCACATCCATGTTTCATCAAAATGTAATATTATTTCCATCCACCTACAATTGTTTAAATCCATTTTTACCCTTCAGTGAGTTTTTAGTAATAAGTATGAAAGGAATCTTTTGTCGTTTTTCGTACGAGGTACTTTTTGACTTTTCCGACAAAAGTACGAAGAATGTTTTTTTAACTTATACGGCACGAACGGGTTTCTACTGTTTTATAAAGCCTTATTTTAATGAAGATTCCTCTAAAATATTTCATGACTATTTTCAATAAAATCTCTTTCTTTTAAAATTGCATGATGTTTTGTGAAAAGAAATTGATTTTGAAGAAGAAAGGATATTTTCCTCAAGAATTCAATTCAAGTGTTTTATCAAAATTATTTTCCATCTAAGATAATAAAGGGTTCTGTTTCTATCCATATTTTTACATTGATTTGACTATGTTGTGATGGAATTATGTTTATGAATTCCTTTATCTTATATGAATTGATTTATGATGTCATGATGTTTCAAGAATCCCATTTTTGTTACATGTGTTATGCGATGATGTATGTTTTATGATTATGTGGCACACATAAGAAAGGATTCATTATAAGATGGGTGGTACCTATATCTCCCTCCAATGCATTGGGTAAAGACTTTATATCTCATGAGATAGACATGGCTGGAACGGAAGGTTATTTCGGTTCAGTGATACAGGACTGAAACGAGGAGTGAACTCGGTTCAGAAAGGGACTTTGTCCACTAAGATAGTCTTGGCAATGAGTCATGACTAACAAGAAATGATTTTCCATGATTATGTGTGCATGCCACAAAGTTTCAAGTTTTATGTTATGATTATGGGGATCTCATTTTCACTTCTATGATTTATCCCATGTTATGATATTATGAGCTCTTTTGCAGGTTAAGATTTCCAAAAGCTATGTTCTTATGTATATGATGTGATTGATATTTCTTTTGTTCACCCTTACTGAGCATTTGAGCTCACCCTTTTATGTTTTCTTTTCCCCCAGGATATAAAGAAAGGTTTTTAGGTAAAAAAAGGGAAGATCTTTATGGGAGATATTGAAGATCTTTCACCACGATTAGAAGATTACGTTCCGAGTTTCCAAAGACAATAAACTATTACGGTCCTTGTGTGTGTGTTTTTGTAAGGTACTAAGTATTCCGCAAAAGTAATGTAATGTCAATGTACATCAGGATTCGGGTCTCTACAGTTGGTATCAGAGGGAGGTTTAGTCAACCTTTTGAAACTAGGATGCGAAAATGTTAGTGAGATCCCTAGAGTTATTTCTAAGGTATGTCTAGGGATGTCCCTAAGGATAAGTATACATATAGGATATATTCCTAGAACTATGGTAACGATATTAGAATAAACCTAAGAAGTTAGGTATTGAGAATACTTTCCCTTTACTATGTTGTTTTCTCTAGCATGATTTTTGATTCTCACAAAATTATTTTTGTGTTTTAGTTAATGGAGGGAACCAAAAAGAATTCAGTTAACATTGAATCCAATGGACAAATTGGTGACTATGAGCAACAAAATTGTGTAATGCCTAGAGAGAAAGATGTTGTGATTATGCCGAATCAATCATCGCGATATATGATTAACAAGGTGAAATTTAGTGGTATGCCTAATTCATCAAAGAAGAGGAAGATAGACTATTATGCATGTTCGCATGTTGAGGAGCATAAAGAAAGGAAGATTGAGATTTCTAAAGAAGGGAAGAAGAACCTTGAGGAATACCTCAAATGGAGGGACCGATGTTATTTGTGTGGAGAAAAGGGTCATAGATTGACAGACTGTTATGGAGTTCAATGTATTATTTGTGGAGAACATGGGCATTACCCAACTCAATGCCCTGACCTAAAAAGTTACTTCTAAATCAAGGAAGGACTTATTCTAGGAAAATAATTTAAGAGGATGGATTGAAGTGTTTATGTATTGGTATTCAAGAATAATGTTGTTGAGGTACTTTTATTGTGTATTAGAATATTTTTTGTATTATTGTGGTTTTAAATAATTTTAAGGTACCGGTAACCATGAAAAGTGATTCAAATATTTTGGAAAGCAGATGATATGCGCATAATGAAGGGATAAGGAGAAAATGAAATGTTTGACAGTATTCATGAGCTCATGATTGATATAAGGACTAAGTGATATCATGGTTTGAGTATATAGAATTTTGAGGATTTTGGAATGTGGAAAGAGTTAACTTTTAATAGAATTCATGTTTTCAATAAGCTTCAATGGGTATTCAAGAGAGTACAAGATTAAGGCCTTTGAATGTTTGGAATGTGACCAACAAAACATATCATATGATATATGGGGATCAACGATGGTATTAAATATCTGGTAATCAATTTCATTATATTATGAGAGTGGACTACAGTATTATGGATAAGCCTAAAGATTAGAATGGATTATGTTGGACATAAGTTAGTATTGTTTAAGGATAAAATATTTTCGATATTATTGATGGGATGTTATAGTAATATAGTTTTATAAAAAGGACAACCTGCAGGACGGGCGACAGCCCATCGCTTCGGACAAGGCTGTAGGAATCGAACCCACAACCGAAGTGCGGCTGGCCTTTATCGCCTACCACTGGCCTACAGGAAGTCCCTGTTTAGTAGAAACTAGTTTTATTATATTAAGCAGTATGATATATGAAGTATAAGTCCATTTTAGGAACCATATATGATTAATCTCACTATAGAATGACTTATAACTTTTGCTAACCTTTTGTTTGAGACAGATGGAATGAACAGTCATTCTATCACATGATCTGCTAACACTTCACGAATAACAAATTCAACTTCATTTATTTAAGAGATGAATTGGAAATTGTTCAAGGCACGAACAACAGTGAGATTGTACCAAAATAAAGTAAGTATTTATTCTAATTCAAATTTTCAACTTTAGGGAAATGATCTTGAAAACCAAAAATGTTGTCCTAGTGATCTTATACCTGATGAATCAGATGGTACCTTAGATCGTCACAAATTTATGGATTTGTGATTACTGGCTTTTCCATAGCCATGTTCTCTACCACACTCCATCAGAACATGATGGTTAGATTTCTCTTCCATATCCATATTTTCACCTATGTGGAAACCCAGTGATTAGTTTATTTGGGTAATCATTACATTTCATACTTTAGTTTTTAAAGCCAAGTTTTGGTATTCCTTTTTACAATGTGGGTTTCTATTAAAGAAACTTTCGAATAGTAAACCATTTATAACCCCGACGAATTTCGAGGGCGAAATTCATTTTAAGGGGGGTAGAATGTAACAGCCCGAGATTTTATGAAAAATGATCCTTTTAATTTTATTTCTATCTTGTGTTGTACGCTACACCAAAAGGAGCTTGCACAACACACATCCTTGACTTGCCTTGCATTACACGCAATCGCGACCTTCCTCGATAGCGTGTGTTGTACGCAACACCAAGTTTCGCTAAACAACGATATGCTATTAAGATATTATTAAAACTAGCTGTTGTGAATAGTAATAACCACTTTTTGAAATTTTGTAAATTTTATTTTTCAAAATGAACTTCATTTTTGGATTCGGAGTATCGAATTTAGCCTAAGGTGAAATTTTGGTACTTTTCGGATAACTTTCATATTCTGATGAATAGTGAAAATTACTAAATTATAATTAAAAACAACTTTTTTAATCGAAATAATTAATAGTGATAAATTATTAATTTGAGTGGTTTTAAAGTATATTTAGAATATATTTTTACAATTTAATACAATGTTGGTCATTGGATGTAATTTCACATTTAAACCAGACATAATCAAGTGTCAATCTTTTGATAGATATTGTTTCTTAAAAACACGCTATTTGTTTTAACAGCGGGATTTAATTATAAAATTAATTAATGCAAATTCTATGATATGAATTTGGTAAAATAGACTTCATTTTTGAATTCGGAATATGAAATATAGCTTAGGATGAAATTTTGGCATTGTTCTGAAAAACATCAATTTTTGATGAATAGTGAAACTACTAAGTGGTAGGTTAAAAACTGAATTTTGCATAAAACATAATTTTACCGCTTCTGTGAATGGAATTTCAAAAATCCGAGAGACACGGTTAATATCAAGGACTAAAATGTGGTTCAATGAGATGAAAATAATTTTTTGGTGAATAGTAACTTTTTACTATTTTTACCGCGGTTAATAGTAAATAGGGTAACTAAGGGTAAATATGATATCAATATTACCCTAACACATGTCCTAATTCTATTGGACAAGTGTAATTCGACCAAAAACAAACTTAGGAATAAAATATGACCATTTAGGCCCACTTGGATTAGATTAGGACATTTATTATTAATTTATTTAAAGAAGGGTTAAAATAGTTAAAATCAAAGTTTAATAAGTAAATCATTTTTAATATGGGGTTATACATAAGATAAATTCGACTATAAATATTCATTAGAAAGATAAAAATATTTCCTACATAAGGGTATTTTATTTGTAATTTTTAGACATTAAATAATTTAATTTATTTATGACACAATGATGATGCAGTAATTATCTTATTAATGAAATATTGACATAATTGATGTTATAAACACCAAAATAAATGTAATTTGAGACTTTTTATGAATTCCACTAATTTTCTAGGTTACTATGATATATTAGTGTTGATTTAATCAACTTGGTTCGAACATATAATTCTGTTATGACTTTCACAAAAATCATATATCAAATAGTGTCAAAATTGACACAAAATAGTTTTTAAATCAAATATTATATTATTAATTGTTATTTTATTCCTAAAAATCTAAGGTTCGGCCAAATGACTTATATAAGGATATATATATTAATAATAAACAATTTGGGGTTCGTTTGGCATGTTATAGTAAGTGTATTAACCATATAGTGAAAGAAAACAAAAAGACACGGTAAAAGTTAAATTATTTAACTTAGAGTTAAATCTAATTGATAAGGTTAAAATAAGAACCTAAACTTGTCTAAATCCTATTGGTTGATAGGATTTCGACCCATCCCCACTTTAGCTTCGAAATAAGACCCTTTGGAGCCATTATAAACCGATTTTGACTTTAATATAAAATAATATTTTGAGATATTCCTAAGGTGCCCCTCTCCTCCCCTATAAAAGGACACCTCCTCCCCCTCCTCCTCACACCAATTTGAGCACTCAAGCTCGGCCAACCCCTGCCAATTTCTCCTCTCCACTTCCCTAGAAACATCCTAGAGGTTCTGGTCTTCCTCAAAGACCAATTTTAGTGCCCTAAGAGGAGGTCTCAAAGAGGCACTTCAAAGAAGAGGTAATTACCGTTACCAATTCTTTCATCTTTATTTCTTCTTCCACTTCTTCTTATTAGGTTGTTTCATTATGAAGTAATAACATCAGTATCACTCATATACTGATATGTTATTATAAGTATGAAACAACCCTATTTCACCATCTATCCATCCTACGGAAAAAGAAATCACTGCGCGTGCGTACATACGGAATACCGTCTCCACGCCGTGGTGTAATCTATTTTCCACCACCACCTTACATGGATGGGTATAATGGTGTAAAGAATAACTATACATAGTTATTACAACATCATATTGATTCTTATATATTGTATAATCCACTCCAATTCAATTCAATATTTATAGAAATGATATCATCGCTCGTGCGTACGTACGGAATACCGTCTCCACGACGCGATGAGATTCATTCTCCATGTTAACCATTTAAGAATGATTATAATGTATATATAAGAAATAATAATGAAATATATGAAATTATAAAGCTACTGGATTTATGTATATATATACATATGTATGTCATCTACTTACTTCCATTTCAAGACAATAAGGAAAGGAAAACAGCGTTCATGCGTACGTACGGACTACCGTCTCCATGAACGGTGTTTTTTTCATTTTATTTATCTACCTATTATATATATATATATACTGAATATATATGATATATAAATCATATTTTATATTCTCGAAGTAAGTAAATCATGATATAATTAATAATGATGTCAAGAACAACAAGTCAAAACACCTACGATAAATGAAACGATTTTACCCAAAACGCTTCTTTAACATGGAATTTACAAAAGAACGGGTAATATAATGTCATAAGTGAACCATATATGATATCATAACAATGAATATGATTCTGTAATAAGTCAATAACATGATTTAAATCATTATACAGGAGGTTCAGACACTTACAAAGCAAGTCGGACCTAAGGTAAGGGAAATATCACAATCTCATTTTTATCCGAGATTGTTTATTCGTAAGTATTTACTGGGGTGTATTTTATCATCCACATCCATGTTTCATCAAAATGTAATATTATTTCCATCCACCTAAAATTGTTTAAATCCATTTTTACCCTTCAGTGAGTTTTTAGTAATAAGTATGAAAGGAATCTTTTGTCGTTTTTCGTACGAGGTACTTTTTGACTTTTCCGACAAAAGTACGAAGAATGTTTTTTTTAACTTATACGGCACGAACGGATTTCTACTGTTTTATAAAGCCTTATTTTAATGAAGATTCCTCTAAAAGATTTCCTGACTATTTTCAATAAAATCTCTTTCTTTTAAAATTGCATGATGTTTTGTGAAAAGAAATTGATTTTGAAGAAGAAAGGATATTTTCCTCAAGAATTCAATTCAAGTGTTTTATCAAAATTATTTTCCATCTAAGATAATAAAGGGTTCTGTTTCTATCCAAATTTTTACATTGATTTGACTATGTTGTGATGGAATTATGTTTATGAATTCCTTTATCTTATATGAATTGATTTATGATGTCATGATGTTTCAAGAATCCCATTTTTGTTACATGTGTTATGCGATGATGTATGTTTTATGATTATGTGACACACATAAGAAAGAATTCATTATAAGATGGGTGGGACCTATATCTCCCTCCAATGCATTGGGTAAAGACTTTATATCTCATGAGATAGACATGGCTGGAACGGAAGGTTATTTCGGGTCAGTGATACAGGACTGAAACGAGGAGTGAACTCGGTTCAGAAAGGGACTTTGTCCACTAAGATAGTCTTGGCAATGAGTCATGACTAACAAGAAATGATTTTCCATGATTATGTGTGCATGCCACAAAGTTTCAAGTTTTATGTTATGATTATGGGGATCTCATTTTCACTTCTATGATTTATCCCATGTTATGATATTATGAGCTCTTTTGCAGGTTAAGATTTCCAAAAGCTATGTTCTTATGTATATGATGTGATTGATATTTCTTTTGTTTACCCTTACTGAGCATTTGAGCTCACCCTTTTATGTTTTCTTTTCCCCCAGGATATAAAGAAAGGTTTTTAGGTAAAAAAAGGGAAGATCTTTATGGGATATATTGAAGATCTTTCACCACGATTAGAAGATTACGTTCTGAGTTTCCAAAGACACTAAACTATTACGGTCCTTGTGTGTGTGTTTTTGTAAGGTACTAAGTATTCCGAAAAAGTAATGTAATGTCAATGTACATCAGGCTTCGGGTCTCTACAATCCATATGGGCAGTGGTTGATGTAAAAGATGGGATAGAGGTGGTAGATAGAGAAGGTAAAGGGAGACCTTCAAATAATAAGGGAGCCAATGTAGGAGCAGTGGAAGATCTTGGTCGTTGCTGGTCAAGAATGGCAGGCCTAATATGACTAAGAGCTTGGCCAATAGACATGGTAGTTGAGGGTAAGGCAGAGGTAAATGTAGGTAGTCTAGGTCTAAGAGGAGCAACCATAGGAGAAAATTTTTTTGTACTCTGGACATGGAGATATGGTCTCAGAAGTTTGATGAAGTTTGCAGTGATTTCTCCACCATATTGCGTGGCATTTTCAAAGTCATATTTGTTTTCCATGAACTTTTCCAACAATCTAATAAACTTGGATAGCACTTGGAATTGGTTTTTGACGGCTTGGGTTATAGGAGTAATTCTCAGATTCTCTGTAAGATATTTGAAGTGATTAGTCATATTAGTCTTGCAGAAAATCTGGTTGAAACAGAAATCCAATTTCTTAGCAATCTCCTACTAAGCAACATTGGAAATCTTTGAATGAATTTGAACAAGTTCAAGAACTCTATCACTGTTCTTGATAACTTCGGAGAAAGAATTCACATTAAATCCTCATAAAGTAGTCTGAATATCTTCTTGGACTATATATCTGGGAAAATAGGTGTCCAAGGAAGGTGTAGAGGATTCACTAGTGGTATGAGAAGCTTTGACGGATGTGGTGAGAGACTTGAGCTGATTCTGTACCTTTTGAAGACAGACAGTGTATTCATCAGTGAGTTTATTTAGGTTCACCACATACTCTTTCATTTCTTTCAACAATTGTTTGTGCCTTTCTATAATCCTTTCATTAAAGTATAAAAGGTAAGGGTGAATCTGAAACACAACATCTTGAGATATTTGAGACATAGAAGGTTCTAGAGAGGTAGCAATAGGTTCGGATCTGGAATGCAGTTCTTTCTTTATATCATCAACCATGCTTCTAAGGGTTGAGACTTCACTACAGAGCAATTTATTTTCAACTCAAACTTCTTGAATTTAATGGAGAATTTTAGGTCGGATCTGCTAGATAATCTTCTCCAAAAGCAGTGAGGCATCTCTCTCACTCAGATTTGTCACAACATGAGGATGGGAATTCAAAAGCTTCTCAACTCCAGAAAAGATAGTGTCTCCAAAATCCTTCAAATCATCCATACTAAAAAATTACAGCTGTAAAGGTAGAGGTTCAGGTGAAGGTTCAGGTGAAAGAATTGGGACAGGGGTAGGTTCTGGTTCTGGTTCCTTCTAAGGGACAAAGATAGAAACTGACTTCAAATGAAACAGTGAGGAAAGATCAAGCCCAGTGGCAGTGACTTGCTGAGATTCACTCACATCATAAAAGCTAGGGAATTTGTACTGAGTGTCCACATGACTAGACTCAGCCGAATTTTATGCTTCATCAATCTCAAAATTTTGGGTTTCCTCCCCCTCAAAAGATGCTTCCTTATCAGGATCTAGAGGCTCATAAGCTAGTTCTAAATTCACATGTTCATCTCTAAGTTCCTCAATCATCTTCTGTCTAGGAAACTGAAAGGATATCTCCATCCTTTCTTCTACAGAGGTTATTATCTCAGGAATAGGTTAATCCTCTGGGAGTTCTTCTAGATTTTCTTCTTCCATAACAAGAAGTTGTTCTGGAACAGGCTCTGCCATAACTTGCTACTCAGATTTTGGGACACTTTATTCTCTTTCCACCTCGGGTTGGATTTCCAGACTGACATCATTTCTTGGGATAGGAACTTATTCTTCAAGAACAACAAGGGGAACAATAGTCCTTTATTCCTCAACAGTAACTTCTTCCATATAAGGTACTTCAGCCTCTTCTTCTGCTTCTTCTGAATACTCACCAAGTTCATCTGGTTCCAAACTAGGATCAGAAATGTCCTTCGGCCTTAATGGATAATCCACGGTATTAAACTTTTCATAAATCTTATCGTTGTCTTCCACGTACTCCTTTTTCCAAGGGTTCCAGTTTATTTTCATTCTTCTGATGATGGGTTTAGATAAACAGTACTCGCAATCCACAAGCACATCTTCACTAGGTTCAACTACTCCTTTGGAAACAAGCATGGCTGAAATCAGCTGAGAGTAGAATAGAGATGTGGATTTTGATGTAACCTTGATCAATTCACACATATGGTGAATTATGTACATTGAACAGGTTTATTTTGTATCAATTCTTAATAAGATGAATCAAGAACACATCTTATTACATTAATATAGCAAAGTCACATTTCCTCGAACTAACTAGATTTTGAACAAACTTAAACAACATCCAAGTTTCCCCATCATGTTTAGCAGCTATGGCCCTTCTCTTGGGGCCATTGCCGGTTAGGGTTTTCAGAGCATCTTCTAGGTCAAAGAAATCAGTTGTAGGTGGGGGTTCTCGCTGATAATCATCAAAAATTCCTTCGTGAGGTATCATAAGGAATGAAGCCCATAACATCGATGATAAGGAACATCTTTGGCCATTAATCCAGCTCCTCACAACAAATCTTTCACCAGAGTTGAAAGAAAACTGTGCGTACTAGTAGAATTGAGCAACTAACCTCAGATAAATGGGTCTATTATCCTTCGATAACCATTTTAACCAGCATTGTTCTCTTAAAAATTTCAGGACTTGATATTTTCTAGACAATAGCCATTCGGGGCATATTTCTTTCTCAGGAACAACACTTCAATTTACCAGGTTCGTATTCAGAGGCCCTTTAGGTGTCAGCTTGGGTGCTCTCTTCTCCTTCTTCAGGTGGTACTTCTCTAGTGTAGATGACGATGGTTGCTTAATTCTTGGCATCCAGGGAAGGTCGTGAGAGAGAAAGAGGGTTTCAAGGTTGGAAGGGTTCGAATCGAGTAATTAGGAGAAAGTCCAGGTGAAGAACCGAGTGAAACTATTTTTTTTATCATTTGGTAATGTTAAATGTCACAAAAACAAAAACCCGGGAAAATAAAAGAGGTGAAATAAAAATTACCGTGATACTGGTTTAAAGAAAATCATAAATAATTTTCATGGTGAGACAGTGAAGGGTTGTTACAGTGAGACAGTAATCAGTCGTTACGGTGTTACAACAAGTGGTCATAACGATGCGACAGTGAGAAAACATCACGGTGACACAGTGAGTGAACTTGTTAGTGCATGTTACGGTGAGACAGTAAATGTGAATCTTTGAGCACAAAGTGCTAACGGTGAGACCGTAAACATGAGATACAGTAACTTAGAAACTATAATCATGAAACAGTAAAGTAAAACATAGTAAAATATTGAAACAGTAAGACAAGTAAGATATATATTTGAGATTTATCATGCTAATGTCATATATGATGTAGTCTATTCTCTCATAATTTAATGGTTTAGTGAATATATCAGCAAGTTGATATTCAATACCAATGAATTCCAAGATAATATCACCTTTTTGATAATGATCTCTCATAAATTGATTTCTTACAACAATATGTTTTTCCTAGAACGTGAAACAAGATTTTTTGAGATGTTAATTATAGCATCCCGCATTTTTATAACATTACTTTTCATTACATTTTAAAAAATTGAGGATCTTTAAGGTTTAGTATCTTGGAAACCATGAACATAAAACATGAAAACATAAAAAATTCTTCTTAAACACTTGAAAGGATTATCCTTATGTTCATCCTAGGTTCAATACTACATCTCATAACCTGGGGACATACATCAAAATAAAGGGGTGAGCAGAAGGCCCAGTAAGGGAAACAAGGGGAAACATTTAACATGTGAACTTGAGATACATCAATAAAGTCATGAAAAAGAACTTTAAGGCATGAGAAAGAAATCATGATGCATATCATAATAAAAAATAATGTATTTAATATCTTGAATATGTGGATACAACATTTAACATTGACAATCATTTCCATTTCACCAAGGTCCATCCCCAAGGTGTCATTAAAAATTACCAAGGTTATTCACCAAGGCGTCCTTAAAAATATTAATCTCTAGAGATTAAGTCTTTCCTCAATGCATTGGAGCGCTATCAGGGTGCACCCTTGAATTTATCTTTATTATTATATAAGACAGATATATCATCATCAAAAATTTCATAAACAACCCATATATAATAAAAGAAATGGGTTTCATTTCATAGTCATCACATTTTAAAAACTGCTTTAAAGACGTGAACTTTATGTCACTTTAAACCCATAGAAAAAGGAAAGCAGGTCTCGTGTATGTAAATCCAAGAATTAAAATAGAAAATTATGATATATATTTGAATACCCCTGTAGAATAATGATCTTTTAGTATTCAATTAATAAAATAAAATAATTTGAGAAAAAGAGAAAGACATTTTGAGATGAAAATTCTGCAGCATAACGGCTATGATACTGAGTTTTAGAAAACATTGAAAAAAGAGGGTACATGGGTCACCCACCCATAAATGATACATAAAACAGTAGGGGAACAGAATATAAAGGATTTAATAACATGGTAATGAAATTTTAATGACATACCATATGAAATGAAGAACTTGAAAGGAAGACAAAAATAAGATTTCTCTTATGAAAATTCGGCAACCTAACGGCATCACTTAAAACATCAAAAAATGAATTGAAGAGATCAAATTGGGTCTCTCATCATATAATCATAAAAGATAAGTATGATAGCTATATAGATCATACCCCAAAAAAATAAAAAGAAATTTTAAATACTTGACATGAAAATAGAACTTGAAAACGAGAAGGGTGAAAGAATCCCTTAAAAATTCAACCGCCTAATGGCGCCACTTAAAACTTCAAAATACTGAAATGAAGAGATAAAATAGGGTCTCTCATTATATGACAATAAAAGATCAGTATGATAGATTTATAGATCATACCCCCAACATAATAAAAAGTAACATGAAAGACTTGACATGAAAATAGATCTTGAAAACGATAAGGGCAAAAGAATCCCTTAAAAATTCGACAGCCTAACAGCACAACTTAAAACATCAAAATATTGAATTGAAGAGATCAAATAGGGTCTCTCATCATATTAAAATAAAATATCAGTATGATATATTTAGTGATCATACCCCAAAATAATAAAAAGGAACATGAAATACTTGACAAGAAAATAGAACATGAAAATGAGAAGGGCAAAAGAATCCGTTACAAATATTTTAGCAGCGTAACGATGCTAGTTAAACATTCATAAAACGAAATTATGAGATTAAGTGGGGATCCCTCATCATACGAACATGAAAAGGGCAGTAAGAGTAATATAAAAGAACATCATCCAGCATAAGAACATGGAGCATAAAATAAATGACTTAAAGGAGAGTATTTGAAAAGAAAGAGAGAGGTTGGATCCCTTACCTTAAAACATAACTCTTAAAACTCAATGGTTGGGACCTTGAGGACTTCGGGGAACCTTAGGAGGACTTCTTGGGAGGTAATGAGACCAGAGATTCATTGGGGGAGAGTTGGGAGTGAAAACTAGAGGAGGAAATGGTGTGTATTTATAGGGAAAGTGAGGGGATAAGGCATTAATGGTCAAGGGACACCTCATTGGTGGTATTGGAAAAACCATGAGCTTGCCCATGGTATTTTCCCATGGTATTGGCCACTTGGGACACCTCATACAATAATTCATCCCTTTTAGTCGAGCATCCCTTAAAATATCTCATGACATCATCATGATGCAGTCATGATGTCATTAAACATACTGAAACCCTAAAACTATATTTTAACTATTCACTGAAAATTCAATTTTTTTCCAAAAACTCCCAAAATTTCACCTTAACCAAATATCAATGCTTTGACTTCAAAAACGAACTCCATTTTATAAAAATAATTTTCTAAATATTTTTAATTTTATTTTTAAATAAATACACTATTCACAGAAAATTCATTTTTTTCAGAAAAATCCCCAAAAATTACCTTAACATAATATCGAAGCTCTGAGTTCAAAAATGAAATCCATTTTATAAAAATAATTTTCTAAATATTTTAAATTTAATTTTTAATTAAAAAATACTATTCACCCCAAAAAACTAATACTTGACTAATAATTTCTGAAACAGTTATTTACCTATTTTATTGAATCTCATTACTTAATCAAGGTTCCTAGATTATATTAATACTTTCATGAAGTTAGATTAATAATCCATTTGGTCACATTACTAATCCTAAGTGTAAAATCACTATTCATAATTTGTTATTCATCAAAAAATAAGTTGATCTTATTAAACTCCAAATTTCTTACTAAACACATTTGTAGAAGACCATTTTTTGAAAATCATTACACATTATTAATTATTTAAGGTTTACAAAAATATTTCAAAATATTATTTTTCTAGAATTCATTAAAAATATGCATACTATATTTATCCGAACATTTGAAAATTCACATACTTCATCATAAGGAGAAATCACAATTTTTATTTGAATCAAAGGTTTACACAAGGCAGTTACAGTCTCCTTACATAGTCCCTTCTAACCCCAGCATAGGACCTAAGTGTAAGGTGTGCTAAGGTGAGAGAATCTGAGGGCGGCTCGGCCAACATCGCACGAGTAGTAATCTCTATTAGTTTGAACTTCTCGCGAAGGCGATTCCGTTCTAGCTTCACATGATGAAGTTCGGCTTGGGTTTGGTCTAGAGAAAAGCCCAGTGGTACTACCTCCTTCCCATGTTCTGTTAAATGGGCTTCGATCGGTCCAAGACTACTGGATGCGGCCATCCAATCTTCTTTCCATATTAATTAACCAAGATCACTTTTATTTAGAGACAATAATCAAAACGTTTAGTTTCCAGCGGTCATATTGACCAACGGTCATATAACAGTCGAAACCCAACGGTCTCATTTTGATTATACTCATGTTATCAAAGGAAACAGTTTTGTCGAGTATAAAAATAAAATAACCCACACGATTAGGAAACAAGATTTATTCAAAATTTCAGGTCGTTACATTCTTCCCCCCATATGAAATTGCGTCCTCGCAATTTTAAAAATTGGGTTTGGAAATTTCATTGAATGTTCCACATCGGAAAAGGATTCCATAAAACTATTACTTTAAAAGAAAGAAAGGGAAGTACAAAGGTCACCTGAGTTAACCCACACTAGGATTCCATGTAGGAAAACATGGACGTGGAAGAGAAAACAAAGGGTCAAGTTCTGAGGGAGAGTGATAGAAAACATGATTAAGAGAAAGTTAACCACAATAAAATCACAAAATTATGATGTGTGTAAATGGTCTTTGATTACCCTGTAAGAAATGTAAACCAACAACATTTTTGTTTTGCGTTCCTTCTCATAATTTTGGGGAATTCATTTACAAAATAGAATAAAAACATAAGGAAATATACCTACCTTCAAGTAGAGTTTCTTCCTTTAATAAGTTTCTACCAAAACTGATCTTTTCTCCAAACGATGAGCATTCAAAACTACTTGGTCTCATCAAAGCAGAAGAATCAACTTCTAGAGAATCACATAATCCACAAAATATTAATTAATAATTTCTTCTATCTTTAAAAATTATCCAAAAACGGAAGGGGTAAGATAAAACAATTATTCAAAAAGAAATAATCCCATAAGAATGGAAACTTCTTTAAATATTCAAAATTCAACGGTACTACCCAAAGTTCATCATAGACCATTCCATAAATAACTGTCCTTAAAATTCCTCGTAATAAACCAAACTAAGATTGAAACCCAAATACAAGAAGGATTTGATAACATAGTTTTCCAAAATAATCTTCATCCTTCATCTTCAACCAACATAAACCACTCCTAACATCTTATAACAAAAGTAACTAACCTAAACATATTTTCCCTAAGATAGGTTAATCATTTCCATAAGTAACCTATATTACCATAAGTTCACCTTAAATATAAGTCAACCGTTATTCCTCAAAGAAAACACCATAGTAATCTATTTACCTAGATCATATAGGGTTCCCAAAATAGTGAACGTCTTCCAAAATAATAATCATCTTTTAATCCCATAATCATCTCTTTTTTTAGGAAGAACAGATTCACAATATCAACATGTGGTACATAACAATAGATGTTTTCCTTAATGATATAAAACCATCTTAGGTAGTGACTCGATGTTCTTAGAAAACATTAAATATATGCTCATAGAGCAAGAACTAAAATACAACATGACATATACAATTATTGCGAAGAAGTTACATGTACTTTAGCCATCATGATCCATCTTAGCATAGGACTTGCATTGTTCCCTTGTCCTTGAAGATTGATGATTCCCATCATGCTTCTCATCCCTTCCAAGAGAGCATTGCCTTGGATAATGTCTAACTCCTCCACATTTACGACATTGAAAAGTATAAGTTACATTAGATCGAACCTTATCTCTATTCATCACATTATGTATTTTTTTGAAGCAATTGGATACTTTATGCCCTATCACCCCACACTTAAAACATCTCCCAGTTCCTTTGTGACATTCTCCTTGGTGCCCCTTTCCACACTTTTTGTACAAAGGAAATTGGATCTTCTTTCCCTTATCAACTTTATCAGATGAACATCCTTGAGACTTCATCTTCTTCTTACTTGATGAATTTGGGCATTCAACTATGTACCAATTATTAATTGTGATTTTTGATAGCTGGTTTGTCATAATCAAAATATGTTCAACTTGATCTCTCATCATCTCTGTTATATTAATAGGGAAATCGCCACATTTCCTATCACCTTGGTTGTTGGGACATGTTCTTCCATTTCCCGCCATTAACTATGAAAAGAAAGTATAATTAGGGGCTTAAATACTTAGCCAATAATCATGAAATGGAAACATTAATCCTAAAAGTATAAACTTTTTGAATAAAAGTATATCCAAACTTGTGATCCCCTAGGTTCCAAACTAGGTTATCCATGATCATATATTCTTATGTGAATCTTTATTTTATTTTATCTTTGTTACTTTAATAATGGTTCATACTAAGCTTATGAATTTACCAAATCATATCCCTTAGGAGTGTCATAACCAAGAGTGCAGCAAGGCCCGTTTTCATGTACCAATTACCATTCGAGTCTAGCTCAAAGCGGTGTTTTCGGGTTTTACCCCTATGTACATCTGTGCCAAAGCCACCTCTACCTGCTCGTATCCAGACAAGGATGTATTTGCTTGATAAACCACTTACTCAATACTCACCAAAATACCAGGAAGATTTCGTATATTTAAACATTTCTATAGGTTTCTTACTAAATTTATCATATCCTAATTACCAAAAATAACTAAACCGACCTTTGATACCAACTATAGCATCCTGCCTTTTTATAACATAACTTTTCATTACATTTTACAAAACCGAGGATCTTTAAGGTTTAGTGTCTTGTAAACCATGAACTTAAAACATGAAAACATGAAACATTATTTTTAAACACTTGAAAGGATTAGCCTTATGTTCATCCTAGGTTCAATACTGCATCTCATAACCTGGGGACATACATCAAAAGAAATGAGTGAGCAGAAGGCCCAGTAAGGGAAACAAGGAGAAACATTTAACATGGGAACTTGAGATACATCAATAAAGTTTGGAAAAAGATATTTAATGCATGAGAAAGAAATCATGAGGCATATCCTATTAAAAATAACATATTTCAAAACTTGAATATGTGGCAACAACATTTTACATAGACAATCATTTCCTTTTCACCAAGGTCCATCCCCAAGGTGTCATTAAAAATTACCGAGGTTATTCACCAAGAAGTCGTTAAAATGGTCATCTTTAGAGATTAAGTCTTTACCTAATGCATTGGAGCGCTATCAGGGTGCACCCTTAAATTTGTATTTATTATCATGTGAGCCACATATATCATCATCAAACATTTCATAAACAACCCATATAGCATAAAAGAAATGGGTTTCATTTCATAGTCATCACATTTTAAAAACTGCTTTAAAGACGTGATCTTTATGTCACTTTAAACCCACATAAAAAGAAAATAAGGTCTCATGTATGTAAATCCAAGAATTAAAATATAAAATTTTGATATATATGTAAATACCCCTGTAGAAGAAAGATATTTTAGTATTCAATTAATAAAATAAAATAATTTGAGTAAAAGAGAAAGACATTTTGAGACGAAAATTCTGCAGCATAACAGCTATGATACAGGGTTTTAGAAAATATTTAAAAGAGAGGGGACATGGGTCACCCACTCATAAATGACACATAAAACAGTAGGATAACAGAATATAAAGGATTTAAGAACATGGTAATGAAATTTTAATGATTTACCATATGAAATGAAGAACTTGAAAGGAAGACAAAAATAAAGTTTCACTTATGAAAATTCGGCAGCCTAACAGCGTCACATAAAACTTCAAAATAAATGAATTGAAGAGATAAAATAGGGTCTCTCATCATATTATCATAAAATATCAGTATTATAGATATAGATATCATACCCCAACAAAATAAAAAGGAACTTGAAATACTTGACATGAAAATAGAACTTGAAAACGAGAAGGGTGAAAGAATCCCTTAAAAATTTAGCAGCCTAACGGCGCCACTTAAAACATAAAAATACTGAATTGAAGAGATAAAATAGGTTATCTC
Organism: Viscum album; assembly: GCA_963277665.1. Taxonomy (NCBI): domain Eukaryota; kingdom Viridiplantae; phylum Streptophyta; class Magnoliopsida; order Santalales; family Viscaceae; genus Viscum; species Viscum album. Next base: position 796,271,523 of record OY728137.1, read on the forward strand.
ATCATATGAACATAATAGATAAGTATTACAGATTTATATATCATACCCCAACATAATAAAAAGGAACATTAAAGACGTGACATGAAAATAGATCTTGAAAATGAGAAGGGTGAAAGAATCCCTTAAAATTTCGGCAGCCTAACTGCGCCACTTAAAACATTAAAATACTGAATTGAAGAGATCAAATAGGGTCTCTCATCATATTAAAATAAAAGATCAGTATGATAGATTTAGAGATCATACCCCAACATAATAAAAAGGAACATGAAAGACTTGACAATAAAATAGAACTTGAAAATGAGAAGGGTGAAAGAATCTGTTACAAAAAATTTGGCCGCCTAATGGCGCCACTTAAACCTTCATAAAACGAATTTAAGAGAGTAAAAGGGGATCTATCATAATATTAACATGAAAAGGAAAGTAATAGAAATATAAAAGAACATCCTCCAGCATAAGAACATGGATCATAAAAGAAATGACTTAAAAGAGAGTATTTGAAAAGAAAGAGAGAGGTTGGATCCCTTACCTTAAAACGTAACTCTTAAAACTCGATGGTTGGGAACTTGAGGGCATGGGGGAACCTTGGGAGGATTTATTGGGAGGTAATGAGACCAGATCTTCGTTGGGGGAGAGTTAGGAGTGAAAAATAGTGGAGGAAAGGGTGGGGATTTATAGGGAAAGTGAGGGGACAAGGCATTAATGGCCAAGGGACAACTCATTGGTGATATTGGAAAAACCATAGGCTATCCCATGGTATTTTCCCCTGGTATTTTCCACTTGGGACACCTCATACAATAATTCATCCCCTTTAGTCGACCATCCCTTAAAATATCTCATGACATCATCATGATGCAGTCATGATGTCATTAAACATACTGAAACCCTAAAACTGTATTTTTACTATTCACTGAAAATTCAATTTCTTCCCAAAAACACCCAAAATTTCACCTTAACCAATTATAAATGCTCTGATTTAAAAAATGAACTCCATTTTATAAAAATATTTTTATAAGTATTTTTAATTTAATTTTTAAATAAATATACTATTCACCGAAAATTCATTTTTTTCAGAAAAATCCCCAAAAATTACCTTAACATAATATCGATGCTCTAAGTTCAAAAATGAAATCCATTTTATAAAATAAAATTTCTAAATATTTTTAATTTAATTTTTAATTAAAAAACACTATTCACCCAAAAAAACTAATACTTGACTAATAATTTCTGAAATAGTTATTTACCTATTTTATTGAATCTCATTGCTTAATCAAGGTGCCTAGATTATATTAATACTTTCTTTAAGTGATATTACTAATCCATTTGGTCACATTACTAATCCTAAGTGTAAAATCACTATTCATAATTTACTATTCATCAAAAAAATAAGTTGATCATATTAGACTCCAAATTTATTACTGAACACATTTGCGGAAGACCATTTTTTGAAAATCATTATACATCATTAATTATTTAAGGTTCACAAAAATATTTCAAAATATCCCTTTTCTAGAATTCATTAAAAATATGCATACTATATTTATCTGAACATTTGAAAATTCACATACTTCATCATAAGGAGAAATCAAAAAAAAAATTGAATAAAAGGTTTACACAAGGCAGTTACAGTCTCCTCACATAGCCCCTTATAACCCCAGCATAGGACCTAAGTGTAAGGTGTGCTAAGGTGAGAGAATCTGAGGGCGGCTTGGCCAAAATCGCACGAGTAGTAATCTCTATTAGTTTGAACTTCTTGTGAAGGTGATTCCATTCTAGCTTCACACGATGAAGTTCAACTTGGGTTTGGTCTAGTGCAAAGCCCAATGGTGCTACCTCCTTCCTAAGTGCTATTAGATGGGCTTCAATCGGTCCAAGACTACTGGATGAGGCCATCGAATCTTCTTTCTATATTAATTAACCAAGATCACTTATATTTAGAGAAAATAATCAAAATGTTTAGTTTCCAACGGTCATATTGACCAACGGTCATATAACAGTCAAAACCCAATGGTCTCATTTTTATTATACTCATGTTATCAAATGAAACAGTTTTGTTGAGAATAAAAATAAAATAACCCACACAATTAGGAAACAAGATTTATTCAAAATTTCAGGTCGTTACATTAATAGCACTGGTGTTGTCACAATTTATTGGTACATGTCTGAATTGATATCCATAATCTAGTAATGTGTGCTTCATCCACAAAATTTGTGCACAAAAACTGTTAGCATATATGTATTCATATTCTGCAGTAGATAATGCAATAAAATTTTGTTTCTTACTACACCATGATACTAGTGACTTGCCTAAAAGGTGACATGTTCTAGAGGTGTACTTTCTCTCTAACTTACAGCCACCAAAGTCAGCATCAGAATAACTGACTAGTTCAAATGATTGTACTTTAGGATAGAACAGTCCTAGATTGGGTGTATGCTTGAGGTATTTGAAAATTATCTTTACAATATTTCAATGATATTCTTTAGTATTTTATTTTAAAACAATCACACATACACACACTAAACATAATGTCAGGATGACTACCAGTTAAGTAGAGTAAACTTCCAATAATTCCTCTATAAGTGGTTTGATCAATAGATTTTCCATCTTCATCAAGATCCAACTTACAGGTGGTACTCATGGGAGTGTCACTACATTTAGTGCTATCGAATCCAAAATTCTTTAGAAGATCTTTGGTGTATTTACATTGAGTTAAAACAATTCCATCATTATTTTGAAAGATTTTCAATCCAAGAAAGAATTTTAGTTCACCCATTAAACTCATTTCAAATTTGTTTTTCATCATTTTAGAAAAATAAATACATAATGAATTTTTTGAAGATTCCAAAATAATATCATCTATATAGATTTTAACAGCTAAAACATCATTAGAAATTCATTTTATAAAGAGAGTAGGATCAGCTATTCCATATGTAAAACCTTTGGAAATAAGAAAAGTACTCAATCTATCATACCAAGCTCTTGGAGCTTATTTTAATCCATATAAGGCTTTTGATAGTTTGAAAATATGATTGGGAAAATGAGGATTTGAAAATCCAGGGGGTTGTTCAATAAAGACATCCTCAGCTATATACCCATTTAAGAATGCACTTTTAACATCTATTTGATATATCTTGAAATTATGATGTGCAACATAAGCAAGTAGGATTCTAATGGCTTCAAGTCTGGTTACTAGAGCAAAGGTCTCCTCATAGTAAATTCCTTCTTCTTGACTATAGCCGTGTGCAACTAATCTAGCCTTGTTCCTAACTATATTTCCATCTTCACCTACCTTATTTCTAAACACCCATTTAGTGCCTATGATGAAAGTGCCCTTGGGTATTTTAACAAGTTTCCAAACTTTTTTTCTTTCAAACTGATTAAGTTCTTCTTGCATAACCATTACCCAAAATTAATCGTTGATGTCATCATCAATGTTTTTGGGTTCAATTTGTGATAAGAAGGCTTGATGTTCAACCTGATTTCTAAGAGAATCTCTAGTTTGTGTTCCTTTCTCTAAGCCTCCTATAACAACATCTAAGGGATGGTTTCTAAGGGTTCTAACCTTTTTATAAAAATAGGGACTAGTGATTTCAGTTTCATCAACAGATTCTGGTTCATTATGACTCAATTGAAGAGAATTTCTAGAATTGAAAGTTTTCACAGATTCTTTCACAGAGGAATTTGAGGATTTTGAGTTTATGTTCATATTTAAAACATCATCCTCTAGATTTTCAATGATGTTTCTAGGCAATTGTGGATCTGTTTCATCAAACATGATATGAATAGATTCTTCCACATATTTAATTCTTTTATTGAATACTCTATAATCTTTACTTAATATTGAGTAACCTAGGAAAATTCCTTCATCACTTTCGAATGAAAATTTATCAATATTATCCTTATTGTTGAGAATAAATACTTTGAAACTAAAAACTCTAAAGTAATTAACCTTAGGCCTCTTATTGTTCCAGAGTTCATATGGGATCTTTTTGAGAATTGGTCTAATCAAGACACTATTGATTTTGTACCATGTTGTATTAACAACGTCAGCCCAAAAGTAAATAGGTAAGTCATATTCACTAAGAATTGTTCCAGCAATTTATTGAAAGGTTCTATTTCTTCTTTCTACAACACCATTTTTCTGAGGTGTTCTAGGGGTAGAGAAATTGTGACTATAACCATTTTTTAGAAAAAGGATTCAAACTCTTGATTTTCAAACTCACGGCCATGATTACTTCTTAAAGATTTAATTTTAAGGCCACTAAGGTTTTATATAGACTTGGAATACTTAGTAAAATAAGAACAGGATTCACTTTAGTGAGCCATGAAAGAGATCCAAGTGTATCTAGAGAAATCATCTACTAGAACATAAACATAGTGCTTCCCATTTAAACTAGAAACTCTAGATGGTCCAAACAAATTCATGTGAAACAATTCGAGAGGTTGATAAGTAGAAACTTCTTTCTTTGATTTGAAAGATATTTTTCTTTGTTTTCCCTTTTGACAAGGATTACACACTTTGTCATTTGGAAACTCAAGTTTGGGTAAGTCTTTAACTAGGACATTTCTAGTTATCTTTTTAAGGGAGTGAACATTACAGTGTCCTAGTCTCCTATACCAGAGCTAAGATTCTTTATGAAATACACTTAATCATGAAAAATTTTGAGAAGTTAAGGATTCTAAATTAATAGAATAAATGTTCTCATTCCTTGATGTAGAAAATACTAATTCATATTTATAATTAAAGACATTACATGCATCATTTCCAAATTTAACATGATATCCATCATCACATAATTGTGAGATACTAAGAATATTATATTTTAAGCCATTAAAAAATAGTACTTTAGAAATTAAAATCGAATCAGAGTTACCAATCAAGCATAAGCCATTGATCTTCTCTTTGGCATTGTCACCAAATGTGAGATGTCCTCCATCTACTTTTATCATATTCTTGAAGCATGAGTAGTCTCCTGTCATGTGCCTTGAACATCCACTTTCCAAGTACCATAGATTCTTGCAGGAGCTCTTTAAGCAGCTTTCCTATAACATGATCAAGTAAAGATATATTTTGGTACCTATACTTGTTTGGGTCCATTAACATTAGAAATAAGTGCTTTAGGAACCCATATTTGTCTCATAGGTTTCATATAAGCATTATGTAAAGTATTTTAAAAACAAACTATATTTGGTCCAAAAAAACATGAAACAATAGAGTGTTTATCATGAATTGAGCTAGATGATTTGTTTCTAGAACTGGGAGCAAAATTATATTTCCTAGACTTTGAAAAAAAAAATTCGTTCTACTAAGGTTTCTTTTACCGGGTTGATAACCAATTCCAATATTTTATTTTGGGGCGATTTGTTTTCCTAGAATTTGGGTAAGGGTATTTTTCCCATTAGTAAACTTTTCTAGGTCACTTTTTAATTGCTCATTAGACATTTTTAATTCATTGTTTTCTTTGAGAAGTTGAGCATTTTTCTCCTTTTCAGTAGTAAGATTAGACTTAACATTTACAGTGAGAGCATGATGTTTCTTCAGTGATTTATATTTATCTTATAATTCATTGCATGTCTCTTCAAGCATGTTACAGTATTCAAACAATTATTCATTAGTCATATTTCCTAAGTCACTTTCCTCTTCATAATAGTATAAATTATTCATAGAAGAGTTCAGGGTTACCTCAGATGTGTTTTTCATAAAACACATATTGGCTTTATTAGCCTATTCATTATGTGATGTCTCTGAGTTGCTTGAACTATCCTCAGAGGCACTCCAAGCTGCTTTCATTGACATATTTTACTTCTTGTCCTTATCCTCATACTTCATCTTATATTTGAGCTTTGGATATTCAGCCTTTATATGTCCCTTTCATTTACATTCATAGCATACAATTTCATCATCATTGTCACTTCTTTTCCAGTCCCTTTTCCAGTTTCCTTTTTGATCATACTTGCCCTTGAAGTTAGGCTTTCTGAAAAAGTTCACCTTTTTGTAGAATCGTTTGAATCTTCTGGCTAGTTGAACCATCTCCTCCTCACTAATAGGTGATTATTATTCTGTGGTGTAACTTTCTACAAGAGCTTCCAGTTTCCCTTTGTCTTTGTGCTTTGAGAATGTGGTCTTGAATGCTATAGATTTCCTCTTTGGTTCATCCTCCTCTTCTTTTTTAACTTTCTTCTCTTCCTCATACATCATCAGTTTCTCAATGAGTTCTTTTACATGTAACTTGTTGAAGTCACATGATTATCTAATTGATACAGAGGATCCCCTCCATCTGTCAGGTAAACACCTATGAATTCTCATGATCTGTTCTTTGGCAATGACTTCTCTTCCAAGAGAAATCATTGTGTTGACAATCTCATTGAACCTAAGATACATGTCAGAAATAGGCTCATCATGTTTCATCTTGACATTATCATATTTTATTGTATAAGTATTAAGTCTCATTTCCTTTACACTAGATGTTCCTTCATGTGATACAGACAAGGTATCCCAAATTTCATGGGTAGTTTTACAAGAAGAAATCCTATTAAATTATTTATCTCCTAAGGAATAGTATAGAGAATTCATGGATTTTCAATTGTTAATGTAAGCATGTTTTGTAAGTTCATCCCATGTAATTCTATCAGTCATAGGAAGTTTTTATTCATCTATAATGGATGACCAAATTTCAAAGCTCATACTCTCTAGATGAATTTTCATTTTAATTTTCCTTTGAGCATAATTTGTTCCATTAAAGAATGGTGGTATGTTGGTTGCATCACCTTCCAATCTATTATCCATAACAAATTACTTTAATGGAGCTAGAAATTTAGAATTAATAGAAATTTTCAGATCTTTAAAGTACAACTACAATCACAGTTGAGTAAGATTACACAGTGTCCTAATAAAGCAACCTCTGATACCAAATGTTGTTCGGAGTAGTTCACTCAAGAGGGGAGGGTTTAATTGAGTGACTATAAAAATTTCTGTTATAAATATTTTATTTTAAAAGAAATGGTTTTCCCTAATAACAGATACAGCCTAGCTAATGAAGGTTATACTGTTATAATTGTTTGTCTGTTGAAACAACTTCTTACAAGATTGATTAATTCTCAATAATCTTATTATGTACTATTAGTATTACTTTAGAAGTTATCCTACTAAGGCAAAACAATTATAACTTCTTTCCTAGACTAACTATCAAAGTGATATTAGAGTTTTCTGGATTATGCAATAAATCAGTAAAACAGGGAAGACTAAAATTAAATAGCATAGAGAATATGAAATAAGTGTTTCAATCTCAAGTTGAGACCTAATCCAATCCACTTAGTGATCACCTTCCACCAAGTATTTTATATAAATTAACATTGATCCACACCCTGGATCGGGGTTAACAACTGTACACAGACTCTCCAGGTCACACAGGGACCTCTTCCACAGTTTTCATGGGTAAACAAAAATAATAATCAGGCCACATAGGGACCTATTCCATGGTTTTCATGGGTAAACAAGATTATAAAGAGTTTGGTGTAAGGATTTAGAAATCCTTCAGTTTACCATAGGATTAGGTGTGTGTATGGAATATACAGAGTATAAAAACTGCTCAAAAATAAGTAAAAGAATCACTAAGAGAGAGTATATATGAGTTTAGAATGCTCTAGTGATTTGAAGTGCAGCTCTGGACTCCTTTGATTTAGTAGAAATGCTTCTGATTCCATCTTTGGTTTTTTTGTCTTGAAAAACAGAGTGTCGTGATTCAGCTTGTGTTCACCACGAGCTTTGACAATGTGGAGGTGTTCTATAGATTCCAGTGTACTTTGTATGTTCTTCAGTAGAGTGGGATTACATGCATGTGAAAATTCTTTCTTTGAAAATCCTGTAAAGTGTTTTTGTGGTCGTGATCACACGCTTGTTTTCTGTTCAGTATCGCGCTCTGTGGTTGTTGGGCACTCTACAATCTTTATCTTCGAATGCATGAGATTTAGCAGACAGGTTCCATGTGTTTCGTGCCTTGTACCTCATACTATGTCTAAAAAGAAACATTAATTATGCCAGTGTATTAAAGGCATCAAATATGACGGTTAAAAATTAAATTGAAAGATGAAAAAATAGTTTAAGAAATAGTGTCACAATAAGTTGAGAAAATGGTGTCTCCTTCACGATGTCTGAGTGTCACAGTGTCTAGAAGTCATGGTCTGAGTGCCACGGTGTCTGGCTTTCTCATGGTGTCTTGGTCACGGTGTCTTGGTCATGGTTTCTTGGTCACGGTGTCTCATCTTCACGGTGTCTTGGCTTACAGTGTCTCGTTCACAGTGTCTTGGTCACGGTGTCTCATCTTCACGGTGTCTTGGCTTACGGTGTCTCGTACGTAGGCAAATAACAGTATTTAGACTTAAACAAAAATATGAATGAATCGGATTGAGAATAACCATTATAAAGAATGAGTGAATTTGAAACATAAATAAACATGATTGAATAAGATATGTGATCATTAATGAGATTTGGGATTATTAAAGAGATTTGGGATTATTAAAACATGATTAATACATGATGAGTCCAACAATTTATACATAACACTGCTATTTTAGAATGAATTTCATACATTAAATTGGTTTCAAAAATGCATTATTTAAATGATGTACTATTTACCACCTTGGGTGAAAACTACAATATGTTCATAAACATAGTTTCATATTCTGTTACGGAGAGTTTCTCTTACTTTAAATGAAATAAATCTATTGTACACTAAATTCTGAACGTATTAGGGTATAATTGTTTGTTAGAAAACTCCTCAAAAGCCTCCCATTTCATACCTTAGTATGTTCTATCTTAGATTTCCAACCCCACCACTGACGGTAAGGATCTTCAAATATGTATGTTGCTAACTTCACTTTTATCTCCACCAGTGTTCTAAGGAATCCAAATATCTTATTTATTTTATTCAACCATGCCTCTACCTTTTTTAGTTTCGAATCACCTCTAAATATGGTTGGATTTTGATTTTGAAACTAAACCACATGATTTATTGGATTTTCCTCATCCTCATTATTCCCACTTTTGATAGATTAAAAATCTTTCACTATACTATGCACTAGCAATTGGTTCACCTGGGGCTCAGGTGCAACCACATTTTCAGCAGACTCCTCCAGCTGGTCTCTGTTATGCCTACCTGGTTCCATTTCTATAAACAAAAACCCACCATAAGTCTCACCCCCTTAGCAATAAAAGTCTTACAATTTCAAATTCAATTACATTACAACTATCACAACCAGGCTTTGCAAGAGTATACATTTCCAATATTACACCATTTTGAAAAAAGTCCACCATGTTTTAAAAATCGACCCATTTTTCAAATTCCACAACTATCCATATTTCAAATTCACACATTTGAAAAAAAAATCCATATTTTTCACAACTATATATATACATACCACTAAATAAATCATTATGTCAATGAAATATGAATCCTAGTAGAAATTTATTTCTACTATATATGTCATGATCTTATCATTGGATACACCCACGATAATGAAATTTACAATGCCTATAAGTGTCTCCAAGACACTTATGTACCCAAAACCTTGGTAACTTGAATTTCATCATAAAAGGGTTAGTTATGTCCTTTCATGATATACATCTCAAGTTCTAATAGTCCCACTACTTGATACCAACTTGACTCAAGGAATATACTAAGAATGAGTGTCAACTCCAAGATCCATACCAAAAAACTGATTCCAAAAGGATCGAACAATTGACACCACTTATAACATCCCCCTACTCATTGGTGTGAGAAGGTAGTGAGATGCTACTTGGCCTTAGGTGATGTTCCCAAGGCACTGAAGGTTTCAAATAAATGTTGAGAGCTTCAAGTAAAATTTGGGAAAGATTTTACCTTAGAATAAACCAATCAACTAAACAAGTAATAATCAACCACAACTACATGATTCATTTCAATAAAGTAAACCATCATAACACATTATCAAGAGATAACCAAACAACCAAACTCTTCCATAACAATTCTCAAATTTTTTTATAACTAAACCACCAAAAAATCAAAAGTCAGACTACCAAGAAGAATAATCAACAACAAGACCCAAAGGAAACCATGGCACACTCCACATCTACACACCATGCTTCCTTCTATAAGCACCATAATACCACCAAATCATCATGATGAATCTCTAGAAAAATGAGATGTTTTACCTTTTCCGGTATCCCAGAATACCACATCTACAAAAGCACCTATGTGCCAAAGCAAGGGGTGAGTAATAATTATCAGTAGTTTTTCAAAAAATTACTTCCCTACATAGACCAATAGGATATAACCATAATCACATTTATATAAATCATTTTATATAAAACATAAAATAGTGAAACAATTCCTAGCAATCCAAACACATACCCTTACCAAACCACTTTTACCCAAATCCACACAATACAAGGGAAATCCAAAAACCACTCCATGATCCATTTTACCATCACATATTATAATAATAATTCCTATCTTCATTAACCTCACACAAAAAAATCATAACCATATAGTTTCACACGCCAAACTAGTAAACAGTTATTGTGGAACTTCCATCCAAGCCTGTTTACTCATTTCCAAATCTAGTGGTACTTCACACCCACCTATCTTTGATGGTGGCCCTTCCATCCACTATCCATCCCCTTTTTATAGTGGTACTCCCCACCCACTTCTCATAATTCCAACTCAAGCATAAAATGATCAATCTAATAAACAAGCACATGCACCCACTAAAGCCACAACAATGTGCATAAAACTATTTCAAAACCAAACAATCCCTTAAGAAATCATTCATGCCACATTAAATTTTTAGAAAGTAGCCCATTTTATTGAAAACCATTTTCACAAAGCACTTTCATAAATCAACCCAAGATATCGATTTTAAATTCAACAGTTTTAAATATAACAATAAAGAACATTTCACCACAATACCCATTTTCCCCAAAATCCACAAATCATCACAAAATGAATTTCCAATAAAAATTTTGTATCATAATTACAACCAAATCTAATAAAAACCAACTAATTGAAAACAAGGCTTCTAGTTCTAGAAAAATGGAGTTGAGAGAGAAGCCACCTACCTTATGGTTTTGGTGAAATTGACCAACTCACAACAGCACCACAAATCTGGGTGAAATCGCCAACAAAACTGCCTTAGATCTCTTTTACTAACATCAAAAGACCAAACTCTAATCATTTTAGGCCAAAAACCCCTATATCTACATGATATGGATGTAGATATAAGAAATTGAGTGAGTGGGAAAACTATATCTATGGAAAACCAAGATGAAACCAAGAGAGGAGACTTACTAGAGAAAAATCACCTTCACTGTACCTTGAAACCCCTTAAAATCACCTCCAAAATGAATTGGAGATACCCTTTATAAACTAAGAACCAAAAATACCAAGTGGGGTTCGAGTTGTGGAAGAAATGAAGTGTTTTTGAAAAATATTGAGTGGTCCCATTTTTAAAAACCTAAATTTTAATGACACGTAAGGTTAGGTCACACGGTTAGGAAAACCGTGTGATAACCATGCACATAATACTTCATCAAGGGGGTCCCACAAGGTTGGTATGCATGGTTATTAAAACTATGTGTTGGCTGAGCAAATACCATTACCTCCACCCACAAAGTTTTTGGGATATTCGTCATGGTTTCCCCAAACCATGCTCAAACTGTGTGACCTTGTAAAAGCCCTAAAAACATTCCAAACCCTACCCAAACTCTCTAATACATTACCCAAAAACATTATATACATAAAAAGACTTAAAAAGGTGAAATACCTCAAACTAGGGGTGCTAAAAATGAACCATTTTAGAGTATTACAATCATTTCACTGAGTGGGTTCGGTTCTCACCCATAGTGGTTTCTAATGATCAACTAAAGTCTCTATGGGTTGAAATGGGGTTGCAGTCTTACTTACAATACTAGGTATTATTTTTCATGTTTAATACATATGATGAGGTGTTCGGTCGATCCCTTATGTTCGAGATTGATCAGAGTTGAAATTCTGTTTTTTCTAGAATGGTTTACGTAGTGGGTCAGGGTAGTGGTAGTTCATACAAAAAGAAGAGGAAGCATGATGAGCAGGTAAAAAGGGATGTTTCATTTCATTCCATCCATATATTTCATTCATCTGTAACTTCAAATGTTGGATCAGTCATGTGTCATCAATGTGGAAGTTCAATCCATATTTGTTCAGCATGTTCATTCCCACATAAACCTTTTCATCGGTGTGAACTTATGGGAAATTTATATAGGTTTTGCATATTTTCACACCCATATCTGGGTCATATGGGGTTTTCACCCTTTAGGGAAACAAAAACCCAATTAGAACCATCCAAGACAGCAGGTTCTTAGTTTTGAAGTGGTGGTGGTAGGGTTGGATCTACTACTGGACCGAGCCTACTTAAGGTGGATCCATAGGCTAGTTGTTGTTTTTTTTGGACCAGGTAGAGAGAAAGAACCTTCATGCTATGGATCAGGCACCAATGGAATAAAATGCAGGACCTATAACAATTTGAGGAATTATTTTAATTACATCATCCATGACTGCTATTTTATTTGATATTGGTGCTTCTAACTCCTTTATCTATTCCCTTATTGTGGTCTTTTTTGAAGCTACCTTTTGAGCTTATCCCATATACAATATAGTTGGCGACACCTCTAGGTAAGAATAGAGAGTAGGGCTTCAGGTTCCCATCTTGTGCTCTTAGTTTATCAGGGGTTGAGTTAAAATGATATTTCATGGTTCTGGAAATGGACCTCTTTAACATGATCCTTAGTATGGATTGGATGATGTGTTTCAAGGTACACATCGATTATTATCTGTGACAAGTGATCTTTGTGGAACCTGATGGAAGTATCTGGATTTTTTAGGGTGAATGGTATCCTTGATCAAGACGTTCTAGACCTACACTCCTAGAGTTGGGAAATATTATTTTCCAGGTCCCATATATCATGTTGGAGGATGATGACAGAGGTTTTGAGTATGGATTACCTTCTATGGTGGATATATTTCCAGAGGTGATTCCAGAGCTGTTTCCAAGTGATTTCTAAAGGTTTCATCTAGAGTGGGATGTGGAGTTCACCATTAATATAGTATCGGGAACACAATTGATATCTCTTCCATCAAATGTTTTGGGCCCCACTGAGTTTATGTAACTAAATATGAAACAGAATGATTTTGAATCCAAAGGATTCATTCACCAGAGCGTCTCAGCTTGGGCTGCCCCAGTTCTATTTGCAAAGAAGGATGATATATCTCTTTGTTTGTGTATAAATTACCAGAATATGAGTTAATAATCAAGAATTAATACCTATTTATCCATATTTATGACCTATTTGATTATATTAATGTGGAAATTTGGTTCTCTAAGATCAATCTATGTTTTGGGTATCAACGGTTTAGAGTCAGAGAGGCGGATGTCCTGAAAAAAACCATCTAAAGAAGGAATAGTCATTTTGAGTATTTGATCATTCCTTTGAGGTTGATGAATTCTCCAATGGTTTTCATGGATCTTATGAATAGGGTGTTCCATTAGTACCATGAAATATTAATCATGGTGTTTTTCAATGACATCCTGGTTTATTCTGGGACTGAAGAAGAGCATGATAAGAATTTGAGAATTGTTCTAGGAACTTTTTTAGATCACCTGCTCTATGTTAATCTTCCCATGTGTAACTTATGGATCAAGGTTGTAATTATTATGGGGCATGTTGTTACATAATTTGGGGTTTTAGTGGACCTCGATAAGATCAGTGCAGTGATGTCATGGGATCATCCAAGGAATGTATCTGAAATCATTAGATTTTTTGGCCTAAAGGGGTATTACATATAGTTTTTTAGAGATTTCTCTCAACTTTACTCACCCATTAATTAAATTACTTAAAAATGGTATGTTTGAGTGGATCCCAAAGTGTCATGCATCCTTTGAAGAGCTCAGGTAGTGTTGGACCACAACCCTGTGTTCACCTGGGTAGAATATGGAAAGGTATACATGGTCTTTTATGATGAGTTAAGAATGGGTCTTGGATTTTTGTTGATGCAGGATGATTATGTGGTGTCTTATGGTTCTCTCCATCTATGACTACACAAGAATAATTATCCAAAGTGTGACCTAGAATTAGTGGATGTGTTTCATGCCATGAAGACATGGCATCACTATCTCTTTGAGGAGAAGTTTATAGTCTATTTGGATCATAAGATCTCGACATACATTTTCACCTAGAAAAATATGAATTTGATGATGAATTATTGGGTTGAGTACCTTTTGGGGTTTTATTTTGATATCATTTATACTTCAGAAAAAGGTAATGTGGAGCAAGATTCCATGAGTAGGAAAGTGTCGATGCTTTCTTTGAAGAAGTCCATTGTTGAGTGGACGTCGATGTGGATTTTTTTACTAAATGCATCTGAAGACCAAGGAGTGTAGTGGAGGTACATTATTGGATAGTTTTTAGTTGATTCCCTCTATTATAGAGCTAATTCAATAGTAAAAACCAAGTGATGAGTTTTTACAATAGTCTATGATGTTTTTAATTGGTGGGGAGGTTCCTAGAGAGTGGTTGTTGTCTTTTGATGGGGTTATTTGCTTCAGGGGTAGTGTTGGTGCATTGTTGTTCTTGTGGGAGATGGTGATGAAGAATATTCATCAGTCTTAGTTTATCATTGATCCTAGTAACACCAATATTTTTTATGATGTACATATTCAGTTTAGGTGGTCAGGTATGAGATGAGAAATGGCTGACTTTGTATCCAGGTGTTATACTTGTTAGCAGGTTAAAGATGAGTACCACCACCCCTCCATTTTTCTTCAACCACTACCCATTACTATCTATAAGTGGGATGAGGTCTCAAATAATTTTACCATTGAGTTACCTCATACACCCCAGGGAGGGAACACAATCTAGGTAGTGATTGACTATCTAATCAAATCATCTCATTTCATCTGATTAAGGACTTAGGTAAATTGGATGAGTTGGGTTGACTATAAATTCAGGAGATAGTGAGGCTTCAAGGTGTTCCATAAAATATCATTTCATAAAGGGACCCATTATTTACCTCTTGGTTCTAGGAAGTCCTTCAAAATTCATTGAGGGCACAGATCAGGCTTAGTACGGCATACGATCCTCAAATGGATGGTCAGAAGGAGTGGGAATATCATATCTTGAAAGACATGATCTATGCATGTGTGTTGTATTTTGTAGGCTTATTGGATATCCATTTGGGATTGGTGGAATTTTAATATAATAATATTTACCAATAATCAATAAAAATGGATCCCTTTGAGGTGCTTTATTATTGGTCGTGTCACTCACCTTCATATTGGGAAGAGGTGGGTGAGACCTCATTATTGGGATTGAGCCTTGTGTGGGAGACATCTAATAAATTCTAATTGATCAAACATCATTTTTTTATATTTCATAGTCACCATAAGTGTTAGGTCTACTAAGTTAAATACCCTTAGAGGGGGGTGAATTAGGGTATGAAAAATTAAAACAACTACCCCGTTTGATCTTGTTTTGTTGTTAGACAAAAACCTCTTCTATCTCTCCTTCCCTTTGCAGTGTATGAATGAATATTAAAGCATGCATAGGAAACAAAAATTTTACTTAGTTCACCCTCACTGGGCTACGTCCAAGGAGCATACACTGACGATTTTCTGATGTACCAAATCCACTATAAGCACACTGCTTTTTACAAGTTTGAAGTGGACTCATTATCCCTCCTGGTTTACAACCAAAAACAATTTAAAATATCACTACTCTCTCAACTGAAGAGATCTCATTGATACATTAGAATATCCACTCACAGTTTAAAGACTCGTATTTCCTTTAATTATCTCTAATTAATTCATCCTTGATTGTGTGTAGATGCTCTGTTGAAGTCCAATTTTCATCCACTGATGAATACCCCTTTACTGCAAGTGTACTGGGAAACTTTCAACATTCATGCAACCCTAGGGTGACTTGTGGGCTCCATTAACTAGTATGAATCCTCTGCCTTTATTGCAGAAAAACCCACTTACGCACCAATTTTATACTTGCGGGACAATTTTATACTTTCACGCCGCTGCTTGTGCACCACTACTTTCACGCCAATGCTTGATCACCACTACTTGCGCGCCATTGTTTGCTCACCAAGACACTTGAGAACCAACCGAATGGTGCGCCACAATACTTGCGGGCCACACTACTTGTGCACCATTTCCACTTGTGTGATCAGAGCTCTGATTTTCTATAAGTGTTGAGCTTCGTTACAAATGAGGATGGATATCCCTCAATTTATAAGAATTTTGGTTACCATGTGCGTGAGGTGAATAGTTCACCTAGCCCGCCACTTCGTGACTTGCGCGCCTCTCTGTAACTTGCGCGCCCCTTCTTGACTTGCGCGCCCATTGATGACTTGCACGCCACTTGTTTACTTGTGTGTTTATTTCATTCCTTTATCATATTTTGGGGTGATAAAACTGAAATATGACTTTTGCACCCCTTCTTAACTTGCACGCCAATTCTGGACTTGCACTCCACTTCATGATTTGTGTGCTACTTCTTCACTTGCGCACCACTTCATGACTTTCACACCCCTTTCTTTCCTTTTTCAAATTTTGATGAGATGATCTGGAAATATGACTTTCATTCCCCTTATTCACTTGTGCGCCAATTATTCACTTGCACGCCCCTTTTATGACTTGTGCACCACACATGCACGCCAATTCTTCACTTTCATGCCACTTTATTTTCTTTGTCATATTTTGATGTCTGATTTTTAAATATGACTTGCGCACCCCTTGAGGACTTGTGTGCCACTTAATGACTTGCACTCCAATTCTCCACTTTCACACCAATTTATTTCCTTTTTCATATTTTGATGTTTTATTTTAAAACATGACTCTTGAACAAAATTCCAGTTGCCCACTTTTTCAACAAACACAATCACCTAAAAAATGATTCAATGATAAATTGAGGGATTTTTTTCCCAACAATCTCCCCTTTTGGGTTTATTGACAACACTTTCATAATTTGATACCTCATTGAAGCTTCTTCAATCAGAACTGACATTCACCTCTTGATATTTTGATAGCGATCAAATATTTACTCAACACATACTCTAATCCCACATGAGAAATGCTCAGCATGAGAAGAAAGAGTATAATGATAAGTTCATCAATGAATCGCTTCATTCCTGACACTAAAACCAATCAACTGCTTTCATCAAGAACCACAGTTGTCATGATATATCTTCTTTGATCGATCACTTCAAGCATCATCAGATTTAAAACTACCACTATCTCATTGCGCTCCCCTATCTCTCTGCATCACCTTTCAAATTATCCTCATGTCTTTGACTAAGACATTTTATCCCTTCTTTATCCATATTTTCTCCCATTTAGGAGTCACTCTTTATCCCACTTTGTCAACGAACCTAAAGGTCACTCTTTTTTGGTCTGCAATAGTGTAGAGAATACAGATCAGAAAACTAATGAAAACCACACCAAACCTCAGGGAGAGGGGGTCCCACATCCACACTTGTTTAAGTGTGGGGAGTTGACTGAACTACCAAAGCCAGTTGATGTCTCTCAAAATCTTATTTGGGTAAGGCCTTCATCAGAATGTCTGCAACCTGTAGTTCTGTAGGCACATACACCAACTTCATGATTACCTATACAACCTTTTCCTTGATAAAATGATACTTTATCTCAATGAGTTTTGTCCTTGAGTGGTGGAAGGGATTTTTTATGAGATTTATAGCACTTGATTTATCACATTGGATTCCAATAGGAGACTTCACTTCAATGCCCATATCATCTAGTTGTTACTTCACCCACAATAAATGTGTGCAAGCTTGAGTGGTGGCAATATACTCAGCTTCTGCAGTGCTCAATGAAATGAAATATTGCTTCTTGATTAACCAATAAATACACAATCCAACAAGATAAAAATCTTTTCCTGATGTTGCTTTCCTTCCATCTGCAGAACCAGCCCAATTTGCATCAGTATATCCCAATAAATATGACTGAGATTTTCCACTATATATCAAGCCGAAATCGACCATAGCCTTGATATACCGAAGTATTCTTTTCACTGAAAGCATGTGGCTTTCCATGGGATTGATTTGATATCGCGTTATTTGGCATTTGGAGAATACAATGTTAGGACTTATCGTAGTCAAGTACAACAAACTTCCAATGATTTTCCTATATTCTATGATATTAACTGCCTTGCCATTCTCATCTTTGGAGAGTTTCATTCGGGTAATAACCAGAGTCTTCATCTCTTTAGAATTGTCCATTCCAAATATCCTTAGAACTTCTTTTACATATTTGGATTAAGAAATTGAAGTACCATTCCTTTTTTTTGACACATATAAACCAAGTAAAAAATGTCATCTCTCCAATCATTGACATTTAAAACTCACTTTTCATGAATTTGGAAAACATTCAGTACTATGCTTCATCTTATCCGCCAAATATTACTTCATCGACATAAACCAGCACCATCATCCTTTGATTACTATTGTTGTTGAAATAGATATTGTAATTAACTCCACCATGCTGAAAACCAAGATTCTTCAAATATTGATCAAGCCTTGAGTTCTATGCTCTCGGTTCTTGTTTCAGCCCATATAATGCTTTCTTTAGCCAACAAACCTTTTTCTCATCCTAATGAATGAGAAAACCATCTAGCTGCTCGATATACACTTATTACTCCAGAATCCCATTCAAAAATGCATATTTTACATCCATCTGAAACACTTTGAACTTCCATTTGACTATAATGGCTATGAATAATCTGATTGTCTCCAGCCTTGCAACCGGTGCAAATGTCTCATCGACATAAATTCCCTCATTCTGGGAGTATCCTTTCCACACTTGTCATTCTTTTTTTGGAATCACTTTTCCATATTCATTCATCTTGTTGCGGAATACCCATTTAGTCCAGATTACATTCTTATCAGATGTCCTCAAAATAATCTCCCACGTCTAATTCTTCTCAATTTGATATAGCTCTTCATTCATATCCTGAACCCATTTTTCATCATTAGCTGCATCTGCAAAGAATTTACGCTCTACCTGAGATAAGAAAGATGTATGATGCAGTGATTTCATTCTTATTGTCTTAACTAGAGATGATTGATCACAAATGATATTTTGACTATCAATTTTAGTTTGACTACTTGGCTTCTATGCAGATATAGATTTTTCTTCTTCATGCTCATCATCAGTACCTTTTTTGAATCAGCATCAACCACTTCTGCTCCTCCTTCATTTATTTTCTCCTCATCACTTTCATCAGGAAATTGTTCACTGTGTTGTTGAATGTTCTCATCATTTTCCACAATAGTGACATTATTGCTCTCAACTAATTTTCCCAGGCTTTTATTAAATCATTTATAACCTTTTCTTTTTCTTGAGTATCCAAGCAATATTCCATCATCTCTATGTGACTCAAATTTACTGTGGTTTTATTTGTTAAGTATAAATCACTTACTCCTGAATATTTGAAAGTACTTCACCATTGGATTCTTCCCGTACCACATCTCATACAGAGTTTTTCTTTCCATCGGACACAACAGAGCCCTGTTAGAAATGTAGACCGATGTCAATACTACTTCCTTCCAAAATTTCTTTGGTAGGTCTTTTTCTATAATCATTGTTTTTGACATCTTTTTAATTATCTGATTTATCCTTTCAACTACTCCATTATATTGTGGGGTTCTTACTGAAGAAGCTTTATGCCTTATCCCGTGTTTCTCAGGATATTATTCCGCCTGACTATTTGTGAATTCTGTACCATTGTCAGTATAAAACTTCAGAATTTTCTATCCAATCATCCTTTCACACTCCCTCTGATACTTTTTTAAGAATATGAACACATCAAAATTATGGGAAATAAAAAACACCCATGTCATTCTACAGTAGTAATAAAAAAAATGAACGTAGTACCTCTTTCCTTAAATTTCTCTTGGTGTGATTGTCCCACAAAAATCAGCATGCACCAATTTGAGCATTCTTGTTGACTTATTTAATTTTTCCTTATATGTCTTTCTGATGAGATTCCATTGTTAGCATGCATCTCACATGTGAGTATGATCATGTGATAGCTTAGGGAGGTCTCATTCTGCATCACACATTACCAGATCTTCCAGGGATGGTTGGCATAGATGACCAAGTCGTTTATTTCACAACTTGTTTTCTTCCTCTCTATACAGAAAGCACATATCTTCTTCTCTACTTACCAGGTAGAGATTTCCCTATTTTATTTTTCCCTGCAGAACCACTATCCTATATATTCCTTTGACAATACACATATTCTTAGTAAAACTTATTGAATGTATTGAGTTACATAGTTGACTGACACTGAGAAAATTGTGACTGAAGCCTTCTACTACTAATACATCAGCACTTCTCATCTCTTATCCCCCAAACCTGGCCTTTTCTAATCCAATAATATTCAGGCCTATGTCATTTCTAAACATGAAAACTCTTTCTTTGTCATATTTTATGCCTATAACAAGATCCTTATTACTTTTCCTGTGAGATATGCAACCGGTGTCAAGGATCCACACACCCAAATGGTCTAATTCTTTATTGGAAATTTATAACACCATTGCCTTCTCATCTTTTTCTTCCTGGTCTATAGTTTTTCCTTCACACTTGGCATAGATTAAGACTTCTGATCTTTATCAGAGTATGATGGATCGACTTCGTCTTTTAAGGATGAAAATATATTTTTCATTTTCAACTCACATGTTGGTTTATTGATCTACTACTTGTGAACATTTTGATTATACTTTTTCAAATCCCTTTGTATGGTCGATGTATAGTATCTAACAATGTGCCCAAATCCTCCAAACCAAAGATTGTCTCCTTCGAAACATGTTCTAGAGAACCATTCTTTATTTGGTAACCACCTTTGTTCTTGTGTCCTTCGATATCTCCTGGATATGGAACAAATATACTATGAATGTCCCACCTTTCCACAAAAATAACACCTGATATAAGGTGCATTCCTTTATGTCACTTCTGCACTGCTAGTTTCCCCTTGGGATCTCTGAATATTCTGATTCTGATTTGTGCCCAAATCAACCTTAAATATCTGAATGGGTGCTTGCGGTCTAACTTCAATTTTCACAGTTTTTTATTTTTTATCAAGCCCCCCATAGGCCTTAATATCTGAACATAATTAATGATTTTTTTCTACTGAACCACTATGATCTATTATTAGCCTCTTGGTTTTTTGAATGATCTTCTTTCCTGATGTCCCAACAGGAGTCAAGAGTTTATCTTGATCTTTCACTTGCTTTCACAAACTAAAAACTTCTCCTTCATGTTCATTGATACACTTGATTTTATCTTTCATTTTTTTTTCAAGCCATCGATATCCCTTTTCTATTCTTCAAACATGAGTTTATATTCATAAATATTTTTTGAGCTCTCTGGCCTAAAAGACTTAAGGTTTTCAATTTCTTTTATCAGCTCAAACTTCTCTTGTTCCTTCTGTTTCATGTATAGTTTGGCATTGTATACCTCCTTGTTTTTTTTCACTCCAAACATCTATCTCTTCAATATCTTTTTCTAATTTAGCTTCCCTTTCAACTCTTCCCTCGACTTTTTCTTCTTCTTCATCAGCTTCGATTTCATTCTTCTTCTAAGAACTATAGACAACTGCCACCATAGCATTTTATCCAAGATATCTGCAGTTCTCTATCTCTTCATCCTCATCAATCTCAGTCTAGTCTGAATTGTCATATTCTTTTGAATGAAGGTTCTTCTTCTTAAATAAATTTCTCTTGAACTATTTTTTTCCTTTACCATAGGCTGAAGACTTCTTCATGGGAATTTCAATTTCATCAACGTCATCATCCTCTTGGAACTTTTTGGGGAACCTTTCCTAAATATGTTCAACCTTTCCATATCGAAAACAAGGAAGTGGAAGTTTTCCTTACAACTTTCATTTTCCTCTTTGAAGGTTTGAGGAGAGGAATGGAATCACCTCATCTATCTCTTATTCTTCCTGATAATCTTCAATGATGAGCTTCTTCAGGGCCTTGAATGTCACCTCTTTGTATTTCCACTTTCCTACAACTTCGTTATCATCATTTCTCATTTCATATGAAATAAGGGTGATGTGCAGGTTATCCAATGTTATCTCTTTCGAGTCTTTATCTTCCAAAATTGAAACTTTCATATTGAATCGAGTTGGAAGTTTCCTCAAGATGTTATTCACAATATTTATGTCTGCAATAAGTTCTCTAAGACCTCACATTTTTTCCACTAAAACATTTACTTTGTCAAAGAATTCATCAGCAGACTCATTTGGTTTCATTCTTATATCTTCATAATTGTTCCACAACACTTGCATCTTCGCTTCTCTGACCTTTGTATCTCCTTCATATATATTTAATAGATTTTCCCGCATGGTATGTGAGGTTTTTCAAAAAATCACCTTTATATAAATAGATTAAGATAGGGCTCCCCATAAAGCATTAATTCCCTTGGCATCAGCATCTAATTTTCTACGCTCAGCTTTCGATAGTGCACCACAATTAATATCAGTTGTTATACCATGCATTGCTGCGGTAAACACATTCATTCCTAGAGATCGAAAGTAGTTTTGCATCTGATTCTTCCATAGCTGAAAATTGTTCTCATCAAAGATTAGAATCCCTTTATGATTGGTGTAGAGACCCTAAGACTGACGTACATGGACATTACATTACTTTTTCGGAATACTTAGTACATAAAAAAAACACACACACAAGGACCGTAATAGTTTAGTGTCTCTGGAAACTCAGAATATAATCTTCTAATCGTGGTGAAAGATCTTCAATATCTCCCATAATGATCTTCTTCTTTTTTTACCTAAAACCTTTCTTTATATCCTGGGGAAAAGAAAACATAAAAGGGTGAGTTCAAATGCTCACTAAGGGTGAACAAAAGAAATATCAATCACATCATATTCATAAGAACATAACATTTTGGAAATCTTAACCTGCAAAAGAGATCATAATTTCATAACATGGAATAAATCATGGCAGTGAAATGTAATCACAATAATCATAACTTAAAACATGAAACTTTGTGGCATTCACACATAATCATATAGAACCATTTTTTGTTAGTCAAGACTCATTTCCAAGACTATCTTAGTGGACAAAGTCCCTTTCTGAACCGAGTCACCCTCGTTTCAGTCCTGTTTCACTGAACCGGTATAACCTACCATTCCAGCCATGTCTATCTCATGAGATATAAAATGATTACCCAATGCATTGGAGGGAGATATAGGTCCCACCCATCTCATAATGATACCATTATTATGTGTGCCACAAAATCATAAATCATACATCATTACATAACCCATGTAACAAAAATGGGAATCTTAAACATCATGACATCATAAAACAATTCATATACGATAAAGGAATTCATAAAAATAATTCCATCACAACATAATCAAATCAATGTAATAATAGGGATAAAAACAGAACCCTTTATTATCTTAGATGGAAAATAATTTTGATAAAACACTTGAACTTCATTCTTGAGGAAAATATCCTTTCTACTTCAAAAAAACTTTTCCTTTCTTAACATGTCATACAATTTTAAACTAAAAGAAGTTGATTAAAAATAAACTTGAAAACTTGTAAAGGAAGCTTCTTGGAAATAATGTTTTAAAAATCCATTCATGCCGTATAAGTTAAAAAACATTCTTCTCGTACTTTTGTCAGAAAAGTCAAAAAAAGTACCTCGTACGAAAAACGACAAAAGATTCTTTTCATATCTTTTTCTAAAAACACACCGAAGGGTAAAATTGGATTTAAACCATTGTAGGTGGATGTAAATAATATGTCATATTGAGGAAACATGAATGTGGATGATAAAATGCACCCCAGTAAA
Source organism: Viscum album (assembly GCA_963277665.1). Classification (NCBI taxonomy): domain Eukaryota; kingdom Viridiplantae; phylum Streptophyta; class Magnoliopsida; order Santalales; family Viscaceae; genus Viscum; species Viscum album. The sequence goes on from OY728137.1 coordinate 796,295,440, forward strand.
TGCCAATGTATAACCAATCTCGGATAAAAATGAGATTGTGATATTTCCCTTACCTTAGGTCCGATTTGCTTCGTAAGTGTCCGAACCTCCTGTATAATGATTTATATAATTTAATTGACTTATTACAGAATCATATTCATTGTTATTATATCATATACGGTTCACTTATGACTTTATATTACCCGTTCTTTTGTAAATTCATGTTAAAGTAGCGTTTTGGGTAAAATCGTCTCATTTGTCGTTCGTGTTTTAACTTGTAATTATTCATATGATTACTTAGATCATTATTACTTAATTATATAATATAAAACAAGATTTATATATAATATATATTAAGAATATACATATATATAATGGATCGATAAATAGAAAGAAATAGATCGTTCATGGAGACGGTAGGCCGTACGTACGCATGAACGCTGTTTTTTTTCGTTATTGAATTGAGTGGAATTAAGTAGATGACATACATATATATACACATAAATCCAGTAGCTTTATAATGTCATATATTTCATTATTATTGCTTATATATACTTTATAATCATTCTTAAATGGTTAACATGGAGAATGAATCTCATCGCGTCGTGGAGACGGTAGTCCGTACGTACGCACGAGCGATGATATCATTTCCATAATTATTGAATTGAATTGGAGTGGATGATACAATATATCAGAATCAATATGATGTTCTAATAACTATTTATAGTTATTATTTACACCATTATACCCATCCATGTAAGGTGGTGGTGGAAAATAGATTACACCACGGCGTGGAGATGGTATTTCGTACGTACGCACGCGCGGTGATTTCTTTTTCCGTAGGATGGATAGATGGTGAAATAGGGTTGTTTCATACTTAAATAACATATCAATATATGAGTGATACTGATGTTATTACTTCATAATGAAACAACCTAAGAAGAAGAAGTGGAATAAGAAATAAAGATGAAAGAATCGGTAACGGACATTACCTCTTCTTTGAAGTGCTTCTTTGAGACCTCCTTTTAGGGAACTAAAATGGGTCTTTGAAGAAGACAAGAACCTCTAGGATGATACTAGGGAAGTGTAGAAGAGATTTTGTTAGGGTTTGTCCGAGCTTGAATGCTCAAATTGGTGTGAGGAGGAGAGGGAGGAGGTGCCCTTTTATAAGGGAGGAGAGGGGCACCTTTGGAATAACAAAAAATATTATTTTATTATAAAGTCAATTTCGGTTTTAAATAGCTCCAAATTGATTTATTTCATGTCTAAGGTGGGGATGGGTCTAAATACTCTCATCCAATAGAATTTAGACAAGTTTAGGTTACTATTTTAACCTTATCATTTAGATTTAACATTAAGTTAAATAATTTTACTTTTACCGTTTCTTCTTGTGTTCTTACACTATAAGGTTAATAAACTTACTATAAGAAGACAAACGAGCCCCAAATTGTTTATTATTAATATATATAACCTTATCTAAGTCATTTGGATGATCCTTAGATTTTTAGGAATAAAATAACAATTAATAATATAATATTTGTTTTAAAAACTATTTTATGTCAATTTTGACACTATTTAGTAATTGATTTTTGTGAAAATCATAACAGAATGATAAGTTCAAAAAAAGTTAATTAAATTAATAATAACATGTCCTATTAACCTAGAAAATTAGTGGAATTCATAAAAAGTCTAAAATTACATTTATTTTGGTGTTTATAACATCAATTATGTCAATATATCATTAATAAAATAATTACTGCATCATCATTGTGTCATAAATAAATTAAATTATTTAATGTCTAAAAATTACAAATAAAATACCATTATGTAGAAAATCTTTTTAGATTTCTAATGAATATTTATAGTCTAATTTATCTTATGTATAACCCCATATTAAAAATTATTTACTTATTAAACTTTGATTTTAACTATTTTAACCCTTCTTTAAATAAATTAATAATAAATGTCCTAATCTAATCCAAGTGGGCCTAAATGGTAATATTTTTTTCCTAAGTTTGTTTTTGGTAGAATTAAACTTATCCAATAGAATTAGGACATGTGTTAGGGTAATGATAATATCATCTTTACCCTTAATTACCCTATTTACTTTTAACCGTGGTAAAAAAAAGTAAAAAGTTACTATTCACCAAAAATTATATTCATCTCATTGAACCACATTTTAGTCCTTGATATTAACCGTGTCTCTCGGATTTTCGAAATTCCACTCACAGAAGCGGTAAAATTAAGTTTTATGAAAAATTCAGTTTTTTAACTACCACTTAGTGGTGTCACTATTCATCAAAAATTAAAAGTTTTCAGAAAAATAACAAAATTTCACCCTAGGCTGATTTTGATATTCCGAATCCAAAAATGAAGTCCATTTTGAAAAATAAAATTTATAAAATTTCAAAAAGTGGTTATTACTATTCATAACGGCTAGTTTTAATAATATTTTAATAGCATATTGTTGTTTAGTAAAACTCGTTATTGCGTACTACACACGCTATAGAGGAAGGTCGCGATTGCGTGTAATGAAAGGCAAATCAAGGATGCGTGTTGTGCAAGCTCCTTTTGGTGTAGCATACAACACAAGACATTAATGAAATTAAAAATAATATTTTTTATAAAATCTCGGGGTGTTACATTCTACCCCCCTTAAAATTAATTTCGCCCTTGAAATTCGTCGGGGTTATAAATGGTTTACTATTCGAAAGTTTCTTTAATAGAAACCCGCATCGTAAAAAGGAATACCAAAACCAATATTTAAAAATTAAATTATGAAACGTAATGGTTACCCAAATAAACTAATCACTGGGTTTCCACAAAGGTGAAAATATGGATATGGAAGAAAAATCTAACCATCATGTTCTGATGGAGAGTGGTAGAGAACATGGCTATGGAAAAGCCAACAATCACAAATCCATAAATTTGTGACGATCTAAGGTACCATCTGATTAATCAGATATAAGAGCACTAGGACAACATTTTTGGTTTTCAAGATCATTTCCCTAAAGTTGAAGAATTTGAATAAATACTTACTTTATTTTGGTACAATCTCATTGTTGTTCGTGCCTTGAAGAATTTCTACTTCATCTCTTAAATAAATGAAGTTGAATTTGTTATTCGTGAAGTGTTAGTAGATCATGTGATAGAATGACGGGTCATTCCATCTGTCTCAAACAAACGGTTAGAAAAAGTTATTAAATATACATAAGTCATTCTATAGTGAGATTAATCATATATGGTACCTAAAATGGACTTATACTTCATATATCATACTTCTTAATATAATAAACTAGTTTCTACTAAACAGGGACTTCCTGTAGGCCAGTGGTAGGCGATAAAGGCCAGTCGCACTTCAGTTGTGGGTTCGATTTCCACAGCCTTGTCTGACGCGATGGGTTGTCGCTCGTCCTGCAGGTTGTCCTTTTTCTAAAGCTATATTACTATAATATCCCATAAATAATATCGAAAAACGTTTTGTCCTAACTTATGTCCAACATAATCCATTCTAATCTTTAGGCTTATCTAAAATACATCGGTCCAAGCTCATAGTATAAAGAAAATGATTACTTGAAATGTCACAGAATAATCACGTGAATGCCATCATTTATCCCCCATATATCATAAGATATGTCAAATTATAAACATGTGAGTACCTTAATCATGTATTCTCTTGAATAATGAATACACATTGAACCTTAGTGAAAACATGAATGCAGTTAAAAGTTAACACTTTCCAAATACCAAAATCCTCAAAATTCTATATACTCAAACCATGATATCACTTAGTCCTTATATCAATCATGAGCTCATGAATACAATCAAACATCTCATTATCTTATTATCCCTTCATTATGCTCATATCATCTGTTTACCAAAAATGTCTCAATCACTTTTCATGGTTACCGGTACCATAAAATTATTGAAAACCACAATAGACCAAAACATAAATATTCCAATATTCCACGATACTATATACAACATTATTTTGGAATCCCATTACATAAACATTTAATCATTCCACCACATCGTTGTCATATTCAACATCTCCAATAGTGATCGCATGTGACTTCCCTTTTTTCCATTGACTTTAGTGGTTTCTCATGTTGATCATCACTGACCCTTGGATTAGGGCATTTATTAGCATAATGCCCCATTTCCTTGCACTTGAAGCATTGAAGTGTTGGTGGTGCGTTCTCTGCAGTGTTTTCTTTATTCACATCATTAGAAACCCTTTTTCCATTACCTTGACACTCAGCTGCTCGATGACCTTCTTTTCCACATTTAAAACATTTTCTAGTCCCTTTAAGACAATCTCCACCATGTTTCTTTCCACACTTTGAGCATAAGGAAGCATTCATCTTCTTTTCACCATTATTCTGAGATTTATTCTTGAACTCCATCTTTCGTTTCTTGTCAAAACCATGAGATGGATATGTAACACCAACTTCCATTTCTACCATGATAGCACAAAGCACAATTTCTTCATATCTACTGAAGTCTCTTATACCTAATGCCCTTCGAAGACTTGGTTTTAAGCCACTGAAAAATCGATCAACTTTACTTTCAGGTTGGATGATAATGCCAGATGCATACCTTGCAAGTCTTGTAAAATTTGCTTCGTATATACCAACAGATTCATCATCCTTTTGCTTTTGTTCCAGAAACTCCTTCTCCATCTTTGTTTGAAGAATACTGGGGAGGTACTTACTGAAAAATAAGTTCTTGAACTTATCCCATTCCATGGACTCAATTTCATCCCTTTGCCTCGTATTCTTAATAAGATTCCACCATTGATCAGTATCACCTTCCAAATGATACACTGTTAAGTTGACTTTATCATGTTCAGAACATTGAAGAACTGAAAATATCTTTTTAGTGGTACTGATCCATTGTTCAGTAACAAGTGGATCAGAAGACCCACTGAAAGAAGGTGGACATTGCCTCATGAAGGACTCAATATAATATTGTTCCCTTCATTGCTCATTTGGAAGTCCAGAATGATTCATAGCTTGTGTAAGTATAGCAATAAGATCTTGCACTCCATCTCCCATAACATTTGTTTGTTTAGGAGGACAATCATTGCATTGTCCATTGCATTGATCAACACGGTTCCTTCGGGTTCCAGCCATCGTCTAAAACCCAAAAAGAATAGTTTAAGAGGCAAAAATCATGCTAGGGAAAACAACATAATAAATGGGGAGTACCTTCAATATCTAACATCTTAGGTTTAATTCTATGATCGTTAGCGTAATTCTAGTACTATAACCTATACGTATACTTAAGCTTAGGGACATCCCTAGACATACCTTAGAAATATCTCTAGGGATTTCACTAACGTTTTCGCATCCTAGTTTCCAATGGTTGACTAAACCTTTCCTCTAATACCAACTGTAGAGACCCGAAGCCTGACGTACATGGACATTACATTACTTTTGCGGAATACTTAGTACATAACAAAAACACACACACAAGAACCGTAATAGTTTAGTGTCTTTTGAAACTCGGAATATAATCTTCTAATCATGGTGAAATATCTTCAATATCACCCATAATGATCTTCTTTTTTTTACCTAAAACCTTTCTTTATATCCTGGGGAAAATAAAACATAAAAGGGTGAGCTCAAATGCTTATTAAGGGTGAACAAAAGAAATATCAATCACATCATATTCATAAGAACATAACATTTTGGAAATCTTAACCTGCAAAAGAGATCATAATTTCATAACATGGAATAAATCATGACAGTGAAATGTAATCACAATAATCATAACTTAAAACATGAAACTTTGTGGCATTCACACATAATCATAGAGAACCATTTCTTGTTAGTCAAGACTCATTGACAAGACTATCTTAGTGGACAAAGACCCTTTCTGAACCGAGTCACCCTCGTTTCAGTCCTGTTTCACTGAACCGGTATAACCTACCGTTCCAGCCATGTCTATCTCATGAGATATTAAATCTTTACCCAATGCATTGGAGGGAGATATAGGTCCTACCCATCTCATAATTATACCATTCTTATGTGTTCCACAAAATCATAAATCATACATCATTACATAACCCATGTAACAAAAATGGGAATCTTAAACATCATGACATCATAAAACAATTTATATACGATAAAGGAATTCATAAAAATAATTCCATCACAACATAATCAAATCAATGTAATAATAGGGATAAAAACAGAACCCTTTATTATCTTAGATGGAAAATAATTTTGATAAAACACTTGAACTTCATTCTTGAGGAAAATATCCTTTCTACTTTAAAAACACTTTTCCTTTCTTAACATGTCATACAATTTTAAACTAAAAGAAGTTGATTAAAAATAAAATTGAAAACTTGTAAAGGAAGCTTCTTGGAAATAATGTTTTAAAAATCCATTCATGCTGTATAAGTTAAAAAAAACATTCTTCTCGTACTTTTGTCAGAAAAGTCAAAAAAAGTACCTCATACGAAAAACGACAAAAGATTACTTTCATATCTTTTACTAAAAACACACCGAACGGTAAAATTGGATTTAAACCATTGTAGGTGGATGTAAATAATATGTCATATCGAGGAAACATTAATGTGGATGATAAAATGCACCCCAGTAAATGCCAATGTATAAACAATCTTGGATAAAAATGAGATTGTGATATTTCCCTTACCTTAGGTCCGATTTGCTTCATAAGTGTCCGAACCTCTTGTATAATGATTTAAATAATGTCATTGACTTATTACAGAATCATATTCATTGTTATTATATCCTATACGGTTCAATTATGACTTTCTATTACACGTTCTTTTGTAAATTCATGTTAAAGTAGCGTTTTGGGTAAAATCGTCTCATTTGTCGTTCGTGTTTTAACTTGTAATTATTCATATGATTACTTAGATCTTTATTACTTAATTATAGAATATAAAACATGATTTATATATAATATATATTCAGAATATACATATATATAATGGATCGATAAATATAATGAAATACACCGTTCATGGAGACGGTAGGCCGTACGTACGCATGAACGCTGTTTTCTTTTCGTTATTGAATTGAGTGGAATTAAGTAGATGACATACATATATATACACATAAATCCAGTAGCTTTATAATGTCATTTATTTCATTATTATTGCTTATATATACTTTATAATCATTCTTAAATGGTTAACATGGGGAATGAATCTCATCGCGTCATGGAGACGGTAGTCCGTACGTACGCACGAGCGATGATATCATTTCCATAATTATTGAATTGAATTGGAGTGGATGATACAATATATCAGAATCAATATTATGTTCTAATAACTATGTTTAGTTATTCTTTACACCATTATACCCATCCATGTAAGGTGGTGGTGGAAAATAGATTACACCACGGCGTGGAGACGGTATTCCGTACGTACACACGCGCGGTGATTTCTTTTTCCGTAGGATGGATAGATGGTGAAATAGGGTTGTTTCATACTTATAATAACATATCAGTATATGAGTGATACTGATGTTATTACTTCATAACGAAACTTCCTAATAAGAATAAGTGGAAGAAGAAATAAAGATGAAAGAATCGGTAACAGACATTACCTCTTCTTTGAAGTGCTTCTTTGAGACCTCCTTTTAGGGCACTAAAATGGGTCTTTGAAGAAGACCAGAACCTCTAGGATGATACTAGGGAAGTGGAGAAGATATTTTGGCAGGTTTTGGCCGAGCTTGAATGCTCAAATTGGTGTGAGGAGGAGAGGGAGGAGGTGCCCTTTTATAAGGGAGGAGAGGGGCACCTTTGGAATAACTAAAAATATTATTTTATTATAAAGTCAAGTTCGGTTTTAAATAGCTCCAAATTGATTTAATTCATGGATAAGGTGGGTATGGGTCTAAATACTCTCATCCAATAGAATTTATACAAGTTTAGGTTACTATTTTAACATTATCATTTAGATTTAACATTAAGTTAAATAATTTTACATTTACCGTGTCTTCTTGTGTTCTTACACTATAAGGTTAATAAACTTACTATAAGAAGCCAAACGAAACCCAAATTGGTTATTATTAATATATATAACCTTATCTAATTCATTTGTCCGATCCTTATATTTTTAGGAATAAAATAACAATTAATAATATAATATTTTTTTTAAAAACTATTTTATGTCAATTTTGACACTATTTAGTAATTTATTTTTCGTGAAAATCATAACAGAATGATAAGTTCGAACAAAGTTAATTAAATCAATAATAACATGTCATATTAACCTATAAAATTAGTGGAATTCATAAAAAGTCTAAAATTACATTTATTTTGGTGTTTATAACATCAATTATGTCAATATTTAATTAATAAAATAATTACTACATCATCATTGTGTCATAAATAAATTAAATTATTTAATGTCTGAAAATTACAAATAAAATACCATTATGTAGGAAATATTTTTAGCTTTCTAATGAATATTTATAGTCGAATTTATCTTATGTATGACCCCATATTAAAAATTATTTACTTATTAAACTTTGATTTTAACTATTTTAACCAATCTTTAAATAAATTAATAATAAATGTCCTAATCTAATCCAAGTGGTCCTAAATGGTCATATTTTATTCCTAAGTTTGTTTTTGGTTGAATTACACTTATCCAATAGAATTAGGACATGTGTTAGGGTAATAATAATATCATCTTTACCCTTAATTACTCTATTTACTTTTAACCGTGGTAAAAAAAAGTAAAAAGTTACTATTCACCAAAAATTATTTTCATCTCATTGAACCACATTTTAGTCCTTGATATTAACCGTGTCTCTTGGATTTTCGAAATTCCACTCACAGAAGCGGTAAAATTAAGTTTTATGAAAAATTCAGTTTTTTAACTACCACTTAGTGGTTTCACTATTCATCAAAAATTAAAAGTTTTCAGAAAAATACCAAAATTTCACCCTAGACTAATTTTGGTATTCCGAATCCAAAAATGAAGTCCATTTTGAAAAATAAAATTTATAAAATTTCAAAAAGTGGTTATTACTATTCATAACGGCTAGTTTTAATAATATTTTAATAGCATATTGTTGTTTAGTGAAACTCGTTATTGTGTACTACACACGCTATCGAGGAAGGTCGTGATTGCGTGTAATGCAAGGCAAATCAAAGATGCATGTTGTGCAAGCTCCTTTTGGTGTAGCATACAACACAAGACATTAATGAAATTAAAAAGAATATTTTTTATAAAATCTCGGGGTGTTACATTCTACCCCCCTTAAAATGAATTTCACCCTCGAAATTCGTTGGGGTTATAAATGGTTTACTATTAGAAAGTTTCTTTAATAGAAACCCGCATCGTAAAAAGGAATACCAAAACCAATCTTTAAAAATTAAAGTATGAAACGTAATGGTTACCCAAATAAACTAATCACTGGGTTTCCACATAAGTGAAAATATGGATATGGAAGAAAAATCTAACCATCATGTTCTGATGGAGAGTGGTAGAGAACATGGCTATGGAAAAGCCAACAATCACAAATCCATAAATTTGTGACGATCTAAGGTAACATCTGATTAATCAGATATAAGAGCACTAGGACAACATTTTTGGTTTTCAAGATCATTTCCCTAAAGTTGAATAATTTGAATAAATACTTACTTTATTTTGGTACAATCTCATTGTTGTTCGTGCCTTGAACAATTTCCACTTCATCTCTTAAATAATGAAGTTACATTTGTTATTCGTGAAGTGTTAGCAGATCATGTGATAGAATGACGGGTCATTCCATCTGTCTCAAACAAAAGGTTAGCAAAAGTTATTAAATATACATAAGTCATTCTATAGTGAGATTAATCATATATGGTACCTAAAATGGACTTATACTTCATATATCATACTGCTTAATGTAATAAAACTAGTTTCTACTAAACAGGGACTTCCTGTAGGCCAGTGGTAGGCGATAAAGGCCAGTCGCACTTCGGTTGTGGGTTCGATTCCCACAGCCTTGTCCGACGCGATAGGCTGTCTCCCGTCCTGCAGGTTGTCCTTTTTCTAAAGCTATATTACTATAATATCCCATCAATAATATCGAAAAACGTTTTATCCTAACTTATGTCCAACATAATCCATTGTAATCTTTAGGCTTATCTAAAATACTTCGGTCCAAGCTCATAGTATAAAGAAAATGATTACTTGAAATGTCACAGAATAATCATGTGAATGCCATCATTTATCCCCCATATATCATAAGATATGTCAAATTATAAACATTTGAATACCTTAATCATGTATTCTCTTGAAGAATTAATACCCATTGAACCTTAGTGAAAACATGAATGCAGTAAAAAGTTAACACTTTCCACATACCAAAAACCTCAAAATTATATATACTCAAACCATGATATCACTTAGTCCTTATATCAATCATGAGCTCATGAATACAATCAAACATCTCATTATCTTCTTATCCCTTCATTATGCTCATATCATCTGTTTACCAAAAATGTCTCAATCACTTTTCATGGTTACCGGTACCATAAAATTATTGAAAACCACAATAGACCAAAACATAAATATTCCAATATTCCACGATACTATATACAACATTATTTTGGAATCCCATTACATAAACACTTAATCATTACACCACATCGTTGTCATATTCAACATCACCAATAGTGATCGCATGTGACTTCCCTTTGTCCTTTGCCTTAAGTGGTTTCTCATGTTGATCATCACTAACCCTTGGATTAGGGCATTTATTAGAATAATGCCCCATTTCCTTGCACTTGAAGCATTGAAGTGTTGGTGGTGCGTTCTCTGCAGTGTTTGCTTTATTCACATCATTAGAAACCCTTTTTCCATTACCTCGACACTCAGCTGCTCGATGACCTTCTTTTCCACATTTAAAACATTTTCTAGTACCTTTAAGACATTCTCCACCATGTTTCTTTCCACACATTGATCATAAGGAAACATTCATCTTCTTTTCACCATTATTCTGAGATTTCTCCTTGAACTCCATCTTTCGTTTCTTGTCAAAACCATGAGATGGATATGTAACACCAACTTCCATTTCTACTTTGATAGCACAACGCAAAATTTCTTCATAACTACTGAAGTCTCTTATAGCTAGTTCCCTTCGAAGATTTGGTTTTAAGCCACTGAAAAATCGATCAACTTTACTTTCAGGTTGGATGATAATGCCAGATGCATACCTTCCAAGTCTTGTAAAATTGGCTTCGTATATACCAATAGATTCATCATCCTTTTGCTTTAGTTCAAGAAACTCCTTCTCCGTCTTTGTTCGAAGAATATGGGGGAATTACTTACTGAAAAATAAGTTCTTGAACTCGTCCCATTCCATGGACTCAATTTCACCCCTTTGCCTCGTATTCTTAATGAGATTCCACCATTGATCAGCATCACCTTCCAAACGATACACTGCTAAGTTGACTTTATCATGTTCAGAACATTGAAGAACTGAAAATATATTTTCAGTGTTACTAATCCATTCTTCAGCAACAAGTGGATCAGAAGACCCACTGAAAGAAGGTGGACGTTGCCTCATGAAGGACTCAATAGAATATTGTTCCCTTCTCTGCTCATTTGGAAGTCCAGAATGATTCATAGCTTGTGTAAGTATAGCAATAAGATTTTGCACTCCATCTCTCATAACATTTGTTTGTTCATGAGGACAATCATTGCATTGTCCATTGCATTGATCAACACGGTTCCTTCGGGTTCCATCCATCGTCTAAAACCCAAAAAGAATAGTGTGAGAGGCAAAAATCATGCTAGGGAAAACAACATAATAAAGGGGGAGTACCTTCAATATCTAACATCTTAGGTTTAATTCTATGATCGTTAGCGTAATTCTAGTACTATAACCTATACATATACTTAACCTTAGGGACATCCCTATACATACCTTAGAAATATCTCTAGGGATTTCACTAATGTTTTAGCATCCTAGTTTCCAAAGGTTGACTAATCCTTTCCTCTGATACCAACTGTAGAGACCCGAAGCCTGACGTACATGGACATTACATTACTTTTGTGGAATACTTAGTACATAACAAAAGCACACACACAAGAACCGTAATAGTTTAGTGTCTTTGGAAACTCGGAATATAATCTTCTAATCGTGGTGAAAGATCTTCAATATCTCCCATAAAGATCTTCTTCTTTTTTACCTAAAACCTTTATTTATATCCTGGGGAAAAGAAAACATAAAAGGGTGAGCTCAAATTCTCAGTAAGGGTGAACAAAAGAAATATCAATCACATCATATTCATAAGAACATAACATTTTGGAAATCTTAACCTGCAAAAGAGATCATAATTTCATAACATGGAATAAATCATGGCAGTGAAATGTAATCACAATAATCATAACTTAAAACATGAAACTTTGTGTCATTCACACATAATCATAGAGAACCATTTCTTGTTAGTCAAGACTCATTTCCAAGACTATCTTAGTGGACAAAGTCCCTTTCTGAACCGAGTCACCCTCGTTTCAGTCCTATTTCACTGAACCGGTATAACCTACCGTTCCAGCCATGTCTATCTCATGAGATATAAAATCTTTATCCAATGCATTGGAGGGAGATATAGGTCCCACCCATCTCATAATGATACCATTCTTATGTGTTCCACAAAATCATAAATCATACATCATTACATAACCCATGTAACAAAAATGGGAATCTTAACATCATGACATCATAAAACAATTCATATACGATAAAGGAATTCATAAAAATAATTCCATCACAACATAATCAAATCAATGTAATAATAGGGATAAAAACAGAACCCTTTATTATCTTAGATGGAAAATAATTTTGATAAAACACTTGAACTTCATTCTTGAGGAAAATATCCTTTCTACTTCAAAAACACTTTTCCTTTCTTAACATGTCATACAATTTTAAACTAAAAGAAGTTGATTAAAAATAAACATGAAAACTTGTTAAAGAAGCTTCTTGGAAATAATGTTTTAAAAATCCATTCATGTCGTATATGTTAAAAAAAACATTCTTCTCGTACTTTTGTCAGAAAAGTCAAAAAAAGTACCTCGTACGAAAAACGACAAAAGATTCCTTTCATATCTTTTACTAAAAACACACCGAAGGGTAAAATTGGTTTTAAACCATTGTAGGTGGATGTAAATAATATGTAATATTGAGGAAACATGAATGTGGATGATAAAATGCACCCCAGTAAATGCCAATGTATAAACAATCTCGGATAAAAATGAGATTGTGATATTTCCCTTACCTTAGGTCTGATTTGCTTCGTAAGTGTCCGAACCTCCTGTATAATGATTTAAATAATGTAATTGACTTATTGAAGAATCATATTCATTGTTATTATATCATATACGGTTCACTTATGACTTTATATTACCTGTTCTTTTGTAAATTCATGTTAAAGTAGCGTTTTGGGTAAAATCGTCTCATTTGTCGTTCGTGTTTTAACTTGTAATTATTCATATGATTACTTAGATCATTATTACTTAATTATATAATATAAAACATGATTTATATATAATATATATTCAGAATATACATATATATAATGGATCGATAAATAGAAAGAAATAGACCGTTCATGGAGACGGTAGGTCGTACGTACGCATGAACGCTGTTTTCTTTTCGTTATTGAATTGAGTGGAATTAAGTAGATGACATACATATATATACACATAAATCCAGTAGCTTTATAATGTCATATATTTCATTATTATTTCTTATATATACTTTATAATCATTCTTAAATGGTTAACATGGAGAATGAATCTCATCGTGTCGTGGAGACGGTAGTCCGTACGTACGCACGTGCGATGATATCATTTCCATAATTATTGAATTGAATTGGAGTGGATGATACAATATATCAGAATCAATATGATGTTATAATAACTATTTATAGTTATTCTTTACACCATTATACCCATCCATGTAAGGTGGTGGTGGAAAATAGATTACACCACGGCGTGGAGATGGTATTTCGTACGTACGCACGCGCGGTGATTTCTTTTTCCGTAGGATGGATAGATGGTGAAATAGGGTTGTTTCATACTTATAATAACATATCAGTATATGAGTGATACTGATGTTATTACTTCATAATGAAACAACCTAAGAAGAAGAAGTGTAAGAAGAAATAAAGATGAAAGAATCGGTAACGGACATTACCTCTTCTTTGAATTGCTTATTTGAGACCTCCTTTTAGGGCACTAAAATGGGTATTTAATGAAGACAATAACCTCTAGGATGATGCTATGGAAGTTTAGAAGAGATTTTGGCAGGTTTTGGCTGAGCATGAATGCTCAAATTGCTGTGAGGAGGAGAGGGAGGAGGTTCCCTTTTATAAGGGAGGAGAGGGGCACCTTTGGAATAACTAAAAATATTATTTTATTATAAAGTCAAGTTCGGTTTTAAATAGCTCCAAATTGATTTATTTCATGGCTAAGGAGGGGATGGGTCTAAATCCTCTCATCCAATATAATTTATACAAGTTTAGGTTACTATTTTAACCTTATTATTTAGATTTAACATTAAGTTAAATAATTTTACTTTTACCGTGTCTTCTTGTGTTCTTACACTATAAGGTTAATAAACTTAATATAAGAAGACAAACGAATCCCAAATTGTTTATTATTAATATATAAAACCTTATCTATGTAATTAGTCTGATCCTTAGATTTTTAGGAATAAAATAACAATTAATAATATAATATTTGTTTTAAAAACTATTTTATGTCAATTTTGACACTATTTAGTAATTGATTTTTGTGAAAATCATAACAGAATGATAAGTTCTAAAAAAGTTAATGAAATCAATAATAACATGTCCTATTAACCTAGAAAATTAGTGTAATTTATAAAAAGTCTAAAATTACATTTATTTTAGTTTTTATAACATCAATTATGTCAATATATCATTAATAAAATAATTACTGTATCATCATTGTGTCACAAATAAATTAAATTATTTAATGTCTAAAAATTACAAATAAAATACCATTATCTAGAAAATCGTTTTAGATTTCTAATGAATATTTATAGTCTAATTTATCTTATATATAACAACATATTAAAAATTATTTACTTATTAAACTTTGATTTTAACTATTTTAACCCTTCTTTGAATAAATTAATAATAAATGTCCTAATCTAATCCAAGTGGGCCTAAATGGTCATATTTTATTCCTAAGTTTGTTTTTGGTCGAATTAAACTTATCCAATAGAATTAGGACATGTGTTAGGGTAATAATAATATCATCTTTACCCTTAATTACCCTATTTACTTTTAACCGTGGTAAAAAAAAGTAAAAAGCTACTATTCACCAAAAATTATTTTCATCTCATTGAACCACATTTTAGTCCTTGATATTAACTGTGTCTCTCGGATTTTCGAAATTCAACTCACAGAAGCGTTAAAATTAAGTTTTATGAAAAATTCTGTTTTTTAACTACCACTTAGTGGTTTCACTATTCATCAAAAATTAAAAGTTTTCAGAAAAATACCAAAATTTTACCCTAGGCTAATTTTGATATTCGGAATCCAAAAATGAAGTCCATTTTGAAAAATAAAATTTATAAAATTTCAAAAAGTGGTTATTACTATTCATAACGTCTAGTTTTAATAATATTTTAATAGCATATTGTTGTTTAGTGAAACTCGTTATTGCGTACTACACACGCTATCGAGGAAGGTCGTGATTGCGTGTAATGCAAGGCAAATCAAGGATGCGTGTTGTGCAAGCTCCTTTTGGTGTAGCATACAACACAAGACATTAATGAAATTAAAAAGAATATTTTTTATAAAATCTCGGGGTGTTACATTCTACCCCCCTTAAAATGAATTTCGCCCTCGAAATTCGTCGAGGTTATAAATGGTTTACTATTTGAAAGTTTCTTTAATAGAAACCTGCATCGTAAAAAGGAATACCAAAACCAATCTTTAAAAATTAAAGTATGAAACGTAATGGTTACCCAAATAAACTACTCACTGGGTTTCCACATAGGTGAAAATATGGATATGGAAGAAAAATCTAACCATCATGTTCTGATGGAGAGTTGTAGAGAACATGGCTATGGAAAAGTCAACAATCACAAATCCATAAATTTGTGACGATCTAAGGTACCTTATGATTAATCAGATATAAGAGCACTAGGACAACATTTTTGGTTTTCAAGATCATTTCCCTAAAGTTGAAGAATTTAAATAAATACTTACTTTATTTTGGTACAATCACTACTGGAAATTCGGGCTATAGCCACGGTTTGAGGAACCGTGGCTAAGTTTGGCGTGGCTATAGGTCTAGACCTATAGCCACGGTTCCAAACCGTGGCTTTAACTCTAAAGCCACGGTCCAAACCGTGGCTATAGGTTTAGAGCCACGGTTTAAACCGTGGCTGTATACCTAATGCCACGGTTTCAACCGTGGCTATACTAAAGGCCGGACAAAATCTATAGCCACCGTTTTAAACCGTGGCATTATGTCTATGACCATGGTTTAAAACCGTGGCAATAAATCAATAGCCACGGTTTTAAACCGTGGCTATAGGGTGTCCAAATCCATAAAAAAAATACCCCCTGCCACCCCCGGCCAGTCCCCCCCGGCCAGTCCCCCCCGGCCAGTACCCCCTGCCCCCTGCCTGGACACCCCTCCCCCCTGCTTGTCCCCCTTGCCACCCCCCTGCCAGTCCCCCTGCCCCCTGACATCCCCCCTGCTAGTCCCCCACTGCCCCTGCTAGTCCCCACCCCCCCGCCACCCCCCCTGCTTGTCCCCTTGCCAGCCCCCCCCCCACTGCTTGTCCCCCTGCCAGCCAGCCCCCCCCTGCCCCCTGCCCCTGCCAGCCCCCCCCCTGCCCCCTGCTTGCCCCCCCTGCCAGCCCCCCCCCCTTCCCCCTGCTTGTCCCCCTGCCAGCCCCCCCTGCCCCCTGCTTGCCCCCCTGCCAGCCCCCCCTGCTTGTCCCCCTGCTTGTCCCCCTGCCAGCTCCCCCCCTGCCACCCCCCCCCCTTCCCCCTACCATCCCCCCCCTGCTTGTCCCCCTGCCAGCCCCCCCCCCCCTTGCCCCCTGCTTGCCCCCCTGCCAGCGCCCCCCCCCCCTCCCCCTGCCAGCCTCCCCCTGCCCCTGCCAGCCCCCCCTGCCCCCTGCTTGCCCCCTGCTAGCCCCCCCCCCCCCTCCCCCTGCTTGTCCCCCTGCCAGCCCCCCCCCCCTGCCAGCCCCCCCCCCCCTGCCCCCTGCTTGTCCCCCTGCCAGCCCCCCCTGCTTGTCCCCCTGCCAGCCCCCCCCCTGCCCCCTGCTTGCCCCCCTGCCAGCCCCCCCCCCCTCCCCCTGCCCCTGCCAGCCCCCCCTGCCCCCTGCCCCCTGCTTGCCCCCTGCCAGCCCCCCCCCCCCTCCCCCTGCTAGTCCCCCACTGCCAGCTCCCACCCTGCCCCCGCTTGCCCCCCTGCCAGCCCCCCCCCCCCTTCCCCCTGCCAGCCTCCCCCTGCCCCTGCCACCCCCCCCCTCCCCCTGCCCCTTCCAGCCCCCCCTACCCCCTCCCCCTGCTTGCCCCCTGCCAGCCCCCCCCCCCCTCCCCCTGCTAGTCCCCCACTGCCAGCTCCCACCCTGCCCCCGCTTGCCCCCCTGCCAGCCCCCCCCCCCCCTTCCCCCTGCCAGCCTCCCCCTGCCCCTGCCAGCCCCCCCCCCCCCTGCCCCCTGCTTGCCCCCCTGCCCCCTGCTAGTCCCCCACTGCCAGCTCCCCCCCTGCCCCCGCTTGCCCCCCTGCCAGCCCCCCCCCCCCTTCTCCCTGCCAGCCTGCCCCTGCCAGCCCCCCATGCCCCCTGCTTGCCCCCCTGCCAGCCCCCCCTGCTTGTCCCCTTGCCAGCCCCCCCTGCCCCCTGCCAGCCCCCCCCCCCCTTCCCCCTGCCAGCCCCCCCTGCCCCTGCCAGCCCCCCCTGCCCCCTGCGTGCCCCCCTGCCAGCCCCCCCCCCCCTTCCCCCTGCTTGTCCCCCTGCCAGCCCCCC
The DNA here is from genome assembly GCA_963277665.1 of Viscum album. Lineage (NCBI taxonomy): Eukaryota > Viridiplantae > Streptophyta > Magnoliopsida > Santalales > Viscaceae > Viscum > Viscum album. The sequence continues at coordinate 796,313,426 of OY728137.1, forward strand.
CTGCCCCCCGCTTGCCCCCCTGCCACCCCCCACCTTCCCCCTGCCAGCCCCCCCTGCCCCTGCCAGCCCCCACCCCCAGCCCCCCCCCCCCCCTGCCCCCTGCCAGCCCCCCCCCCCCCCCCCCCCCCCCCCCCTGCCCCCTGCTTGTCCCCCTGCCAGCCCCCCCTGCCCCCTGCTAGGCCCCCTGTCAGTCCCCTGCTAGTCCCCCTGCCCCCTGATCTGATAACCAAGTTTATCTGATCTGATAACCACAACATCTTCAGCACTGCCAGATTCAGGTTTAACAGGCACCAATTCACCAATTCTGACATGTTTAGCAGCATGAGATAAGACAGGAACAGACTGAACTACATCAGATTTTCAGACCATGTTTAGCACCCCTCCCCCCTGCTGGACACCCCCCTACTGGACACCCCCTCCCTCTGCTGGACAACCCCCCCTGCTGGCCACAAGCATTCGGCCCAACCAGATCGGGCAACACCAATCCAACAATATCCTCATCCGCGACAGTTGCAGGCTACAAGAATTCAGTAGGGATTAATGGAAGAAATCAACATGAATACAACGACAAATATGTTCCTTTGAGTAGGGGTGTCCATGGGTTGGGTTGGGTCATGGGTGTTCTAGGGCCCGACCCAAAACCGGCGGGACGGGTCGGGTCGGGTCGGGTCTCATACTTTGCGGGTAGGCGACCCGACCCAACCCAAACCATTGGGGGTCGGGTTACCCAACTCATGGTCGAACGACCTGACCCAACCCAACCCTCTTCGGGTCGGGTCAGTTTGGGTCGGGTTACTTGGGTGAACCCGACCCAACCCAAACCATTGGGGGTCGGGTTACCCGACTCATGGTCGAACGACCCGACCCAACCCAACCCTCTGCGGGTCGGGTCAGTTTGGGTCGGGTTACTTGGGTGAACCCGACCCAACCCGACCCAACCCGAGCCAGCCCGAGCCAGCCCCCCAGACCCAGCCCCTCCCTCCCCCCTGTGTGCAGCTAGACCCCCCTGTGCAGCGATACCCCCCCTGTGCAGCCAGCCCCCCTGTGCAGCCAGCCCCCCACCAGACCCAGCCAGCCCCCCCATGCACCCAGCCCCCCCCCAGACCCAGCCCCTCCCCCCCAGACCCCTGTCCAGCCCCCCGGACCCAGCCCCCCCAGACCCCGGTCCAGCCCCAGCCCCCCAGAGCAGACCCACCCAGCCACTCCCCCTCCCTAGACCCCTGTCCAGCCCCCCCCCCCCCTGTGCAGCCAGCCCCCCAGACCCAGCCCCCTCCCCCTGGGCGGCTAGCCCCCCAGACCCAGCCCCCAGCCCCTGTGCACCCACCCACCCAGCCCCCCAGCCCCCTAGCCCCCCACCCCCTGTGCACCCAACCCCTGTGCACCCAGCCCCCCAGACCCATCCCATGTGCACCCAAAATTTGATCAAGTACCATTCCTCTGATGTTTGTGTTTGTGTTGGCACTTCATGTTTTTCTATTAGTTTCTTGCTTTGTTTTTTAGAGTTGCTGCTGGTGGATGTGCACATGGGTGATTTTAAAATAATGAAACCTTCTGATTTATGTTATGTTATTTTATTTTATTTTTGGTAGCAAAATTATATTATTTTTATTGCCACTTAAGTATTAGGAACATATCACTGGGAACAACATCTGGTGGCTGCTCTGACAAAATGATGGTTTATAAAGTTCTGGTCAGACAAATTTAGTGGTGTAAAACCGGGCTGGGCTCGGGGCCAAATTATCCAGTCTCTTTGGGCCAGACCCAGCCCCCTCCCCCTGCTGGACACCCCTCCCCCCTGCCTGGAAGTGGACCTTAATTCCACCCTCATTGATCGGGTTGTGTTATCCACAAATGAAGATGACTTGTTTTTGAAAATTGAGTATGAACAACTACCTGCATTTTGTTCCAAGTGTCTGTCTATAGGGCAATCTAAAGAGAGATGCAGAATGAAACTTGTCTGCTCTTTTTTCTCGCAGAAGGGACATGATTTTCAGACTTTCCGTAAGAAGAGAAAGAATGGTCCTGGAGCTGGGAATGGCTTTGGTCAGGCTGTTGCAGGAAATGGAAGTGTGGAACTTGGGCAGGGTCTTGCAGGAACAGGTTGTGATCAACCAGGGACTGGAGTCAGCAATATGAAGGGGAATGATTCTGATATTTCAAGTGAAGGTTTTCAAGAGGAGGTGAATTTTGATGATCCAGATTTGCAACCTGGACTGGGGCTGGTGAGGTTCAGGGGCAGGGAAAACTAACTGTAGCAGGGGCTGTTAGTGGCCGGATTGAGGATGAAAATCAGAGGCCAGGAGCAGATAAGTCAAGGTCAGAGTTTGATGCTGCCTCTCAGCAGCGGGGTCAAGGTCTGATCTCATCAGGTGTACAGGTGCAGGTAAATGTTGATGATCCAGGCTTGGAGCAACCTGGAATTGGGTCTGGAGAGGTTAAATCTGTTCAAGGGCAGAAGAAACTCTCGTTAGCACGGGCTGATTGTGTCCAGTTTGTGGATGAAAATCAGCGGCCTGTTGACTTCTCGGAGATCTCGATCAAACGCTTGTGAAAACTTCGACAAGCAGGACGGACTGGTATTGAGAGAGGTCCTACTAAGTTTCGGGTGATTCCCATGATTTGTGGATACCTCTGAAGGAGTCTTTCAGCGACTTCTAAGTGATCACAATCAAACACTTGTGAAAAGCTTCGAAAGACTGGATCGAATGGTGTAAGGTACACCATTCTTATTCTTTGTTTATATTGATTACAAATGTATAGATATATTTCGGCGTGACTGCGGCGTGACCGCGGACACCCCTCCCCCCGCTGGACACCCCTCCCCCCTGCTGGATGTGGCTGGAGCAGGGCCACATCACGGCGTGACCGCGGCGTGACCGCGGCGTGACCGCGGCGTGACCGCAGCGTGTTGGCCCGATCCAGCGACATCCGCGGGGCAGCATCTTCCGACCAGGAGCGAAGGGAGCGGGAGGAGGCTGGAATGCGGGTGAAAGGGGGGTCCTACTAAGTGTCGGGTGATTCCCATGATTTGTGGATACCTCTGAAGGAGTCTTTCAGCGACTTCTAAGTGATCACAATCAAACACTTGTGAAAAGCTTCGAAAGACTGGATCGAATGGTGTAAGGTACACCATTCTTATTCTTTGTTTAGATTGATTACAAACGTATAGATATATTTCGGCGTGACTGCGGCGTGACTGCGGCGTGACCGCGGACACCCCTCCCCCCCGCTGGACACCCCTCCCCCCTGCTGGATGTGGCTGGAGCAGGGCCACATCACGGCGTGACCGCGGCGTGACCGCGGCGTGACCGCGGCGTGACCGCGGCGTGACCGCGGCGTGACCGCGGCGTGACCGCGGCGTGACCGCAGCGTGTTGGCCCGATCCAGCGACATCCGCGGGGCAGCATCTTCCGACCAGGAGCGAAGGGAGCGGGAGGAGGCTGGAATGCGGGTGAAAGGGGGGTCCTACTAAGTGTCGGGTGATTCCCATGATTTGTGGATACCTCTGAAGGAGTCTTTCAGCGACTTCTAAGTGATCACAATCAAACACTTGTGAAAATCTTCGAAAGACTGGATCGAATGGTGTAAGGTACACCATTCTTATTCTTTGTTTAGATTGATTACAAACGTATAGATATATTTCGGCGTGACTGCGGCGTGACCGCGGACACCCCTCCCCCCCGCTGGACACCCCTCCCCCCTGCTAGATGTGGCTGGAGCAGGGCCACATCACGGCGTGACCGCGGCGTGACCGCGGCGTGACCGCGGCGTGACCGCGGCGTGACCGCGGCGTGACCGCGGCGTGACCGCGGCGTGACCGCAGCGTGACCGCGGCGTGACCGCAGCGTGTTGGCCCGATCCAGCGACATCCGCGGGGCAGCATCTTCCGACCAGGAGCGAAGGGAGCGGGAGGAGGCTGGAATGCGGGTGAAAGGGGGGTCCTACTAAGTGTCGGGTGATTCCCATGATTTGTGGATACCTCTGAAGGAGTCTTTCAGCGACTTCTAAGTGATCACAATCAAACACTTGTGAAAAGCTTCGAAAGACTGGATCGAATGGTGTAAGGTACACCATTCTTATTCTTTGTTTAGATTGATTACAAACATATAGATATATTTCGGCGTGACTGCGGCGTGACCGCGGACACCCCTCCCCCCCGCTGGACACCCCTCCCCCCTGCTGGATGTGGCTGGAGCAGGGCCACATCACGGCGTGACCGCGGCGTGACCGCGGCGTGACCGCGGCGTGACCGCGGCGTGACCGCGGCGTGACCGCGGCGTGACCGCGGCGTGACCGCGGCGTGACCGCGGCGTGACCGCGGCGTGACCGCGGCGTGACCGCGGCGTGACTGCAGCGTGTTGGCCCGATCCAACGACATCCGCGGGGCAGCATCTTCCGACCAGGAGCGAAGGGAGCGGGAGGAGGCTGGAATGCGGGTGAAAGGGGGGTCCTACTAAGTGTCGGGTGATTCCCATGATTTGTGGATACCTCTGAAGGAGTCTTTCAGCGACTTCTAAGTGATCACAATCAAACACTTGTGAAAAGCTTCGAAAGACTGGATCGAATGGTGTAAGGTACACCATTCTTATTCTTTGTTTAGATTGATTACAAACGTATAGATATATTTCGGCGTGACTGCGGCGTGACCGCGGACACCCCTCCCCCCCGCTGGACACCCCTCCCCCCTGCTGGATGTGACTGCGGTGTAAGAATTTTCTGGAAATCTGGTTTCTATTGCAGTTCACAGACCCACTCCCGCCCCAGCCGTTGTTGGCTCTGCAAGAGGCCGTGAACTTGCGAAGTCAAATCTGCGAGAGCTGTCTCGACGCGTCCAAGGTGCTGCTTGGCACCGTCGAATCACGTTTGGTTCCTGGTCTCCATGATTGGTCGAAGAAGATCAACGGTTGAGGAGAGTAGTAGTGGAGTAGATAACGAAGAGGAGAAGTTTGGCTATGTAATAGAACTGATTAAAAATGACCAATTCTGTATAATACACAAAATTCTGTATAATGCACAATTCAAAAACGGTGTTTGATAAAGAAATCAGAATCAAATAAATGACTGACAATTACAAATATTTAAAAATGCATATGAAACAAAATGAATAATCGGAAGATAGAATGACATATTTCATCAAATGACATGATTACAAACCAATACCATTGAAACATGGAGTTCAAATAAAAATGAATAATCTGGCATTTCTATAATACATTCCGTGATGGTGTGTATGTACAGTATGCAAACAGAAAACTGTAATGATAGGAGGCAACAAACATGTCGTATTTGTGCAGTATAATAATTCAGGCATTGAAAATTGAACACAATGAAAACAGGATAATGAAATGACTAATTGCTTTCAAAAAACTGCATGTTCCAGTGCTTATAGTGACATAATAAAAAGTCTGAAATTTAAAACCTCGCACCATCACAGTTGAATGGTTCACCAATTTTCTACTGTTGAATAAAAAGTGAAACTTTAATATAACTGCACAAATAATGGTGACATAATAAAAGTCTGAAATTTAAAAACAATTGAATTAGATTCGGCCACATGAAAAAACATCCAGCATCCTGAAAGACCGTCATGGAAAACCATCCAGTATAATAGAAATACCTATTAATGTAAAACCGTCCTGCAAAATCTGATAAATTAGTAATGGAAAAGTGAAGAAAACCGTATAGCATCTAGGAAAATGCAGAATACAACAAAAGGCCCAGATTGATATACCGTCCAGCATGAAATCAGAAAGTTAAGCAATCTCTAAGAAACATTTGAAACAGTGCAGCAACAGAAACCTCCAGCATAAACTTCCAGTAGCTAAAACATCCAGCATTAAAATCTTGTAGCAGAATTCTCCAACATAATGATAATCATCCAGCAATCCTAGCCTCTAGCATGAGTATCAGAAAGAGATGTTAGAAATAACTGAAACAGATGCACGAAAACTTTGAAATGAATAGTCTGTAGTCTATCTAATGTAATACACATTGATCTACAAATAATAATTAACAAAACAATAATGGGAATTATTTGATGAGTGAAGATGTATGATTACCTTCTATATCCAGGATGAGTTTTCAGTCTGTTTTTTCTGTTTTCTTGTTTATATATCCCTTCGTCATGGTCTCCAAATCAGTAGATGGACATGTTGTAGGCACGCTGTCTGGAGACGTCTGGACATTATCTTGCTCACTGTTGTCAATATCAAAACAGCGCGACAGATTTTTCTACATAGAGGTTTCATGTTAGAATCACTTTAAACATTATAGTATAGGAATTGAAAGCAGTGAAATTAAGAGCAGGGCTTAAAGAGTAGAGTGTTTTTTATCAGCACATAGATGTAATAAATCTGTACATTGCAGATTTTATAGCACAGTGCTCACTATCTATAGGTGGTGAAATAGTTATACCTGGCCTGTGAAGTATCTGTGGGATGTTTTATGATATTTTCCAGATCTGTACAGTAGTGCATTTTCTCTATAGAGACATTCATAACCTGCATGGGCTTAGTTTCCTGTATCGATATTGTGGTACCATGTTCAACTGATTCGGGTGCCACAAAAGCAGTATTACAGGGCTTATTTAGTGTCTCGGCGTACCCATAATTGGCAGGATTGCTAATAGTATTAGTGTGAGTTGGGATAGCAGAAACTGGTTCGTCATCTTTTATTTTGATTTCATTCTTTAGTCCAAGAGAGGTGTCATTGTTAGTAGGTTGTATTATTGAATCCTTAAGGATAGAAATTGTAGGTTTCATATTACGGAACATCTTAGAAATAGTATTATCACTACTAAAAGAAAGCTGAGACCAATCAGAAAAGGCATTTGTAGCAGTGGAGAACCGTAGTTTAGTAGTCATTCTCATTCCCAATAAGATATGGTAAATATTAATGATATTGATCAAAAAAGCAATGTAATCGGATGCATGGAACTTGTCATACATTACCAATCCAAACATACAATTAACATCAAAAGTGAGTCTCAATATCAGTATCATCAAAATCATGATAACCCTCATCCACACCTCCTACAGAAACACCATCACCACCTCTCACACCACCAAAATCATCATCGGCATCGACATCTGCATCCGAACCGGCACCAGCACCGGGTCCAACACTAGGTCCGGCTCCAGCTCCAACAGAAGAATCTACATTAGCAGAACGCATCGACATCAAAAAGGCATCAACCGTTGCAGCTGCTTCTGGTGGAAGTGTAGAAGAAAGGGCAGACATAAACTTAATCATATTTGCAGTTATCGCCTGTTCTGATTTTTGACTTGCTTCTTTGATTGCGGCATTCATTTGTTCCACTGTGACAAAACCAGAACCGGTACTCGAAGAAACGTTAGTAGACCAGTATCGAGATGGTAAAATCTTCTTCCCAGGTCGACAATGCACTCTACCCTGATGCTCATCTCCTAATACCTGATGTAGATGATCGTTTGGGCCCAAATTGTCAGGTTCTTTTTCTGCCAATGCCTCTAAAGCATTCTGTTGATTGATATATAACATAAATTAAAATGATAAAATAATATAAGGAATTAAATTCATTAAAAATCAAAGAAATTGAAATATACTTACAATCGCCTTCTCGGTGTCGGGATTTGGCACAATACCATCTTTCTTTTTCCGGCTTGTACAAAACAAAGTTGAGCGAGGAACGCGACCCTCAATATTCGATGCCTTTTTCTGAAAAAAAACAAAGAAATAAATCAAAATTGGAAGTTAAAAAAATTACACAAAACAAAGCTAAATATTTTAAATGTTAAATTACCTGCGTCTGCTCATGATCTGGTAATGAAGTGTGTCCGCGAGTATAAATGTGTTTCATTGCACTCTTGTTTTTTTTATTTCTATTTGATTTCTCCTATAAACAAATAATTATATAAACTCATTAACATAAATAAAACAAGTAATTTAAAATCATTTTCAAATAAATAAATGAATATATATATAAATTTAACAAACACCTTAAACGTTGAACTCTTCCAATAGTTGATCATCTCTTTATATTGTGATATTGGGCAATCTTGAATCACCGGTACTTCTTCAAGCTCTGTACCAACTCTCTTTTTCCACCCAAGATATAAATCATACTTGTAGGCTCGCCACATTTCACCTAAATACATTATCATTGCAGCCTTTGCATTTTGTCCATCGGGAAAATTATATCGAAGCTGCAATGGACATAATATATGTTAAGAAAATTTTATAAATTTATATATATAAAAAAGGTGATTAACATTACTTACCCAAATCTCTGCCCAGGCTTTGTCCTTTATTTCTTGTCCAACTGCCTTCCAACTTATCGGTTGAACCGGAATGATATTGCTGTGTCTAGCAAGTGTTCCCATAAAAATTTTACATTCCGTGCCATTTTTATTAATTATAGCATTGTCCTCATTGTAATCAACTATGATTTGCGTGTTCCGATTCCAAACCTCGCGCATTTTTGTGCGGCCTCGTCGTCTGGTAGAGGCTGGAGCTAATCATGAAACCAAAATAAAAGAGAATAATATATATGAATTTATCATTAATCAGTAACAGTAATGCTTAAACAAATACCAGTAGATGGGGGATCTGCTGACCCCTGAAGTGCTGCGTCTGGAGGGGGGGCAGCCTCCATGGTAGGTGAGATATCTACAGGAGTACTATGTATAGTAGATGCAAAGTGTACTGATGGAGGCAGAAAACCCGATGGATAACCCTGTACAGATGAGGGTGGATATGGATATGGATATGGCGGTGGGATATATGGGGGCACAGTACCCTGTACAGTGGATGGTGGGAATGGAAACTGAGGGATGGGAGTCTGAGAACTACCATCCGATGTGGGAGTGGGAAAAAAGGGATACGGAAAAGGTGGGTATGGATAATATGGAGGTGGCATAATGGGAGGATGGCCTCCTGATGTCTCAAGCGGCGTAGTAGTAGGCTGACCTGTAGAATCAGTGCCCCCCGCCACAATATCATCCTCAGTGGCATAATCCAAGCGTCTCCTCGACGATGCGGTCTAAAATAACATAGATGATAAAATAAAACGAACGATAACAAGATAAATAATATGAAAGACCATAATATTCAAACATAATTTGTACTTACATTGTTTCCAGGAGGAGACCTACGTTGTTCGTTTCTCAATATTCTTCTACTCCTTCTACTACCATCATAATCAGACATTTTGACCTGAAAATTTAAAATAATATTATCAAATAAATAGAAATAATGCAAAATGTTAAATAATACAATTGTATCATAAAACAATGAGATACATTTTCATGTGTGATATTTATATTGATAAAATATCAAGACTTTTCTATGTTCAAGATTTACTAGAGAAGTGGTTAAACATAAATTGGTGAGGCTATTAATAGTTTTATATTCGATAATGGTATAAAATATACTAGTTATTTTGATATCATGTATGAAAGTTAAAAAAACACATACAATATTGCGATAATATCAGGTAAATACTTACAAATGTGTCAACGCTATGTGGGGTCTGTGACAATTTCTGGTTCACAATCTGTTCTAACAATTGCATCATCCGTATCATCAAATGCAACATTCGAATAAATACCAACAGGTTCATACACAACATCATTGTCATTCATTCCTTCGTCAAAAATATGTCTAGGAATAACATCAACAATAACACCAAATTGTGGTTGTAACGGGTCACTTACATAAAACACCTGTTTAGCTTGTGACGCAAGAATATAAGGTTCATCGGTACGAAGCTGGCGGTTCATATCAATCACTCTAAATCCACAGTTATCAATATGCATTCCTTGTCGTGTCATTGAATCAAACCACTTGCATTTCATCATTGCGACACGACCATGTGCATAGTAATCTAATAAAATGATTCTTTCAACAACACCGTAATATGATATATTTTCTGATCGAGGTTGCCTGTCTGATGCACTCGCAGAACAATCTGTTGTGGCGCTTATCGTGACACCGTCATGCAGTGTTGCCATTTTTTTGCACAACTATTTATAACAAATTTATATCCATTGACAACCATTGACTTACAATCACGCACCACATCGTTTGGACCAAAGGACAATGCTTTTATTTCATCTGATACTTCAATCATTGGTAGAGTTAAAACCTAAAAGATACCAACATAGAATATTAAACAGAGACATGTGATTATGTTATGAGAAGAAGAAAAAGAAATCTATTACCTTTGACTTTAACCAGGCAGCAAATTCTTTGTTGTGCAACAGTTCCTTCCTCTTAATAGATAGAGAGCGATGTCTCTTTTTTATAATTTCAAAATGTTCTCTACAGATATGCAAGCATTAAAATGTCAGAAGATATAAAGAAATCACACAATGAAAAAAATACATATTTATTAGTTTACTTACTTGATATAATCATCAAGCACACTACAGTTGAATAATACTGTGCGATGTGCCATTTCCCACTCTTCCCTGCTTAAAGTACACAACGAGTACGATCCAGATATCCCCCCTGTTTGGGGCATTGAAGGAAATGCAGGCTCAATGGGATCATATTGGTCATCTTCAGTTCTCATTAGTCGATTAGACCTCGTAGTGACGTTAGCCAAGTACGATGAACAGAAATCCATGCATTCTTGTGCTAAATAGCATTTCACAATACAGCCTTCAGGATGATATTTATTTCTCACATAAGATTTCAATGTAAACATCATTCTTTCGGTAGGATACATCCACCGACTCGAAACAGGACCACCAAAGAGAACTTCCGTGGGAAGATGCACAGTCAAATGTAACATAATTGTGAAAAAAGACAGTGGGAAAATTTTCTCCAAGTCGCAAAGAATAATCGGTGCATCTCTCTGCAATTTCTGAACAGCACTTCTGCTCAATCTTTTGGCACAAAGATCTCGATAAAATTGACATAACATAATCACCGAAACTCTAACATTATGTGAAAGTAAATGACGAATGGCAATGGGAATCAACTCATGTAACAAGACATGGTAATCATGGGTTTTAAGAGATTTGAGTTTCACATCTTGCGTATTCACCCTTTTCGAAATATTACTTGAATAACCATCCGGAACCTTCAAACTTTCCAAGACCTGAAGAAATTGTTTTTTCTCCACATTTGTCATCGAATAACAGGCAACAGGGACTTTCCACTTATTTTGACCAATTAACTCAGGATGAAGTCTTGCTCTTATACCCCAATCCATCAAATCACGACGACACCGCAAATCGTCTTTTGTTTTGCCTTTGACATTTAAAATAGTAGCAAGTAACATCTCACAAATGTTTTTCTCGATATGCATTACATCCAAACAATGATGTAATAAATTCGATGACCAATACGGCAACTCAAAGAATATGCTTTTCTTTCTCCAATTGCTGTTGGAATTGGAATTAGCATGTTTTCGCTTTCTGATATTTGATTGACTTTTGCCAAGAACATAATTCAAATCATCAAGTTCTTTAACAATATCAGTCCCTGACATTCGTTGAGGTGTCTCATCTGTCTCGATGGCATTATCGAACTGTCTCCGATTATTCCTGTATGGATGGTCCATTGGTAGAAAACGTCGATGCCCTATGAAGCTGAAAGTTCGTCGAAACTTCATTCTTCGGAAACGTGTATTTTTCATACAAATAGGACAGGATAATTTCCCTTTAGTACTCCAACCAGACATCATTCCGTAGGCAGGGAAATCATTTATCGTCCATAATAAAGCTGCACAAAACATAAAGTACTCCTTTCTGAATGCATCATACGCTTGTGCACCAACAATCCAAAGCTCATTTAACTCCTCTATTAATGGCTGCAAGTATATATAAATATCATTTCCAGGATCACTGGGTCCAGATATCAATATACTCAGGATAGTGCACGGCTTGTTCATACACATCCATGAAGGAAATTTATAAATGTGAATGAAAACAGGCCAAGTACTGTGTGCGGTATGCATTTGGCGAAATGGGTTGAAACCATCACAGGATAATCCCAATCTAACATTTCGTGGGTCGGCTGCAAAATCAGGATGTAACCTATCAAATTTCTTCCAAGCCAACCCATCTGCAGGATGCACTATTTCATCGTTATCCTTATTTCTTTCATCTGCATGCCATCTCATATTCATTGCCATTTGTTCTGACATAAAAAATTTTTGAATCCTGGGAATTAAAGGGAAGTGCCACATCACATTCTGTGGTATGCATGATTGAGATCCATCTTTATTAGTCTTCCACCTTGATGTGCCACACTGTTTGCACTGACTCAAGTTTGCATTCTCCTTCCAGAACAAACAACAGTCTTTGAGACAAGAATGAATCTTACTAGATGAAAATCCAAATTTGTTAACCAACTTTGATGCCATGTAATCATTTTCTGGAATACATGCATCATCAGGCAGTAAATCCTTAATAAATGTAAGGAGATAGTCGACTGCAGTATTACTAAATCCATACATTGTTTTCCCATGATATAATCGCATTAAAAACTCAAGTTTGCTCATTTTTCCACATGCTTGATATACTGGGGTATTTTCATCTTCCATCAACTTTCTAACACTCTCAACGTCATCATCCTGATTAATAGATGAGAACTGTGTTCCAGTATTCATTTCCTCTTGCACTGGTCTACATGAGGAGCTAGCTTCAGAAACAAAAGGAAACCGATCAGAAATCAGATTTTTCATACCAATCTTTTCCGCTGAATCGATGACATTCAACACTTGAGCTTTTTCTCCATTTTGATACCACACATGATAATTTTTTTGGAAACCACTTTTAGTGATATGGTAACTCACTTCCTCACGAGTTAACCAAGGTCTTCCAACACAATCAAAACACGGGCATCGAATCAATCCGCCATCTGAATCATTATTGAATGCAAAGTCCAAAAAATATTGTAACTCCTTCTGAAATTCATCAGTGATCCAATCAATGTTGTACATCCAGTATCTATCCATTCTGAGGCAGATAAACATACATTAGATAAATAATCTAGAAAATGACTTAACATTGTATGTATTGTTTCATAAGATATTAAGTAATCATCAATAACAAGTTAATAAAAAATTATAACAAATATATTAAAATTATGGTTTAGGGAATTCATAAATGTTTTAAATTATAAAAATTCACGAATAGTCATACATAAGTTCCAATAATGAGGACTGATTATAGTAAAAAGAGTTTATATGAAATCTAAGAGATAATAATAATCAATTCCCAAAAGTGTTTGGGTTAATTCATAACGAGTTCTGATGTTCTGTATTAAATCTACAAAGATTTGTTGAAATTTAGAGACATTTTGAAAATATAACCCATATCTACAAAGATTTGTTGTCATTCTACTAAAATCCTTGGGAATTTCTGGTGTGGTTGAGTTGTTTAGTGATTTTTCTCAGTTTTCTTTTATGCCTTACCCCGCACCCCATTGAGTAGTGGTAGATGACGGAAAATATAAACCATATCTACAAAGATATGTTGTCATTCTACTAAAATACTTGGGAATTTCTAGTGTGGTTGAGTTGTTTAGTGATTTTTCTCAGTTTTCTTTTATGCCTTACCCCGCACCCCATTGAGTAGTGGTAGATGACGAAAAATATAAACCATATCATAAAGAAATTAATAATAGAAATCATCATTATTTATCTTTGAGAAGGAGAGAGACATTTCATAGAAAATAGTTTTCTTCTTGGTTGAAATTGAAGGTGGAAATATTACTATAATAAATTAATTATATCAATATTTAATTATGTTCAATATCCATTTATATTATATGAACTAGAGGTAAATCCATTTTGATCAAGGACTCCTAAGGATATTATTTTTTTGAAGGTTGGGGACCCACCTTACATCAAGTAAGTGGATGATGGATTGATCATCTTACTCTATTAGAATAGAGTCTCTACCCTCAACCCTACACCTATTATTATTTCCTAAAAGGACATACCCTTCCAACTTCTTGAATAGATTCAAAAAAGACTCTATATATAGACACAAGTTACAATAATATCCAGAGTTGAGGACCCACTCATGATTGAGTTTATGGATGGATATATTCCGGAATTCAATAGCATAATATCTTGAGTCAACCATAAAAGGCTGGTCAGTTGGTTTTTTGTGTTCTAACTCTCACATTAGTTTCCTACACTTGGGATTAATGTGCATGGGTTTAACATAGTGAAAACATGTGACTTTTCTATCCAAGGAACTAGTTTTGGATTTGGGTTCTTTATTACACTTGGAAAGTATGTTCACTACCACCATAATGACATCAAATCCTTGAGATCGGGGTAAACTAGATATAAAATATATATAAACATCCTCCCACACTTATTCAATAATTAGTAATGGATATAATAATATTCATGAAAGTTGGGATAAATATTTTTGTCATTGGAAATTGCAGAAACCCCGGCTGATGTGTCCCCTTTACTGGCCACATGCTCATGATCTTCGTTATTGCACAGAGGGTGCTAATGTGGCAGTTCATTAAGCAGGGTGTTGATGTGACAGTTATGTTTAGAAGGTTGTAGCATTATTTATGGGATGAAAGCTACTAAACATTATAATGAATTTATGGTTAATATTTTTGATGAAGTGGTAATATTAGAACAAGTAAAGATTCTATGATTCTATACCAATAAAAATAAAATAATTCCAAGATGGATTCCAAAATTATAGGAATTCCAATTGAATGTAACAGTGAACAAATCACAAACCAGTAGAAAATTCATTAATGGAATGCTTGCATATTTCTCATAGAAACATAAACAAGAATCTACACAGACTGATTCCCCTAAAACGAGGGTCAAAAACTTGAGAATACAATTCCAAAACATAGGCATTTACCAAGTTAATAAGAAATTTAAACCAATTAAGGTAAAATAATTTGGAAATAGATTCCTAAATTCCAAGAATTCAAAATGATTATAATGACACCAACGAAAAAATTAGAAAAACAATGGAAAATACAAGTAGTAAATGCTTGCATAATTCTCATATAAATAGAAATAAGAATCCTTACAGATTAATTTATCTAAATCTTGGATAAAAAAACAGAATAATATTCTAAAACATTGAAATTAACACATAATATTTACCCCTGTCATTTCCAGAACCAATAAGCATGTTCTTGACACAAAGAATCATCTACAACAATAAACAAAATGAGGGCTGCAGCAAGCAGGGATTAAATGAGTCATAACAGAATTTATTTATAATAGTAAATAGAAAATGTGTTTTAGAATATATTTTTTTGAGATATTCAACATGGTTAGAGGTTTGAAGGTGATTCCCAAACATCTAACATTATCTTTGAACACCTGGTGTGTAGGGTAAATAGGTTTATCATCCATGCTCCATGGAAGTAAAGATTCTTTGACTCTAAACCTATTAACATAAACTAATTCCAATATGGATTCCTAAATTCTAGGAATTCAAAATGATGGTACAAACCAGTGGAAAATTCATGTATGGAATACATGGATAGTTCTCATAGAAAAAAAATAAGAATCTGCATAGACAGATTCACATAAAATCTGGGTAAAAAAAATGAGAATGCAATTCCAAAACATAGGAATTTACCATGTTCATAAAAAATATAAACCAATAAAGGTTAAATAATTCAGATGTTGCTGTTTGGAAAACAACTCCTCTAGATGTTGTAAAATTGATATGCAAATCATCATGGTTCATACTAATCACAAAAAAAATCATCATTAATTCATGATATAATGACACCATTTATCAAATAATTGTGATACCCTCACCTGGAATAATAAGAACCCTAGAACACCTGACGGAAATCGCAAACAGGAGGAGGAGGGGGTTCGAAGAGGTGGATGAACTGTATAAAAAAAACAAATTACCGAGGAAGACAGCTGCAGATGAGGAAAATGTGTCGGGAGGGAGATGGGGGTGTCGACCTCGGCGTCGGAAGAGAGCCGTCGGGGAGGAGCCGTCGAGGAGGAGGGAGCGGCGAGGAGGAGCCGTCGGGGAGGAGGGCGCGGCGAGGAGGAGGGCGCGGCGAGGAGGGCGCGGCGAGGAGGAGGGCGCGGCGAGGAGGGCGCGGCGAGGAGGAGGGCGCGGCGAGGAGGAGGCGTCGGGGAGGAGGAGGGCGCGGCGAGGAGGAATTGCGAGGGCTGAGGAGGAGACGGGGTCGGGAGGAGGGTGGTGTGCGAATCGGGGGAGGAGGGCTGCGGGAGGAGGAGCCCGATAAAAGATAGGAGAAAAAAAAGGATGAAACGGATTTAGCCACGGAAAAAATTTAAGCGTGGCAATATAATGGCTATAGCCACGGACCTACAAAACCGTGGCTATAGGTCTGTGGCTATAGCCCAAATTTCCAGTAGTGAATCTCATTGTTGTTCGTGCCATGAAGAATTTCTACTTCATCTCTTAAATAAATGAAGTTGATTTTTTTATTTTTGAAGTGTTAGCAGATCATGTGATAGAATGACGGGTCATTCCATCTGTCTCAAACAAGAGGTTAACAAAAGTTATTAAATATACATAAGTCATTCTATAGTGATATTAATCATATATGGTACCTAAAATGGACTTATACTTCATATATCATACTGCTTAATATAATAAAACTAGTTTCTACTAAACAGGGACTTCCTGTAGGCTAGTGGTAG
Source organism: Viscum album (assembly GCA_963277665.1). Taxonomy (NCBI): domain Eukaryota; kingdom Viridiplantae; phylum Streptophyta; class Magnoliopsida; order Santalales; family Viscaceae; genus Viscum; species Viscum album. The sequence continues at coordinate 796,330,053 of OY728137.1, forward strand.
GCGATAAAGGCCAGTCGCACTTCAGTTGTGGGTTCGATTCCCACAGCCTTGTCCGACGCGATGGGCTGTCGCTCGTCCTGCAGGTTGTCCTTTTTCTAAAGCTATATTACTATAATATCCCATCAATAATATCGAAAAACGTTTTATCCTAACTTATGTCCAACATAATCCATTCTAATCTTTAGGCTTATCTAAAATACTTCGGTCCAAGATCATAGTATAAAGAAAATGATTACTTGAAATGTCACAGAATAATCACGTGAATGCCACCATTTATCCCCCATATATCATAATATATGTCAAATTATAAACATGTGAATACCTTAATCATGTATTCTCTTGAAGAATGAATACCCATTGAACCTTAGTGAAAACATGGATGCAGTTAAAAGTTAACACTTTCCACATACCAAAATCCTCAAAAATCTATATACTCAAACCATGATATCACATAGTCCTTATATCAATCATAAGCTCATGAATACAATCAAACATCTCATTATCTTATTATCCCTTCATTATGCTCATATCATCTGTTTACCAAAAATGTCTCAATCACTTTTCATGGTTACCGGTACCATAAAATTATTGAAAACCACAATAGACCAAAACATAAATATTCCAATATTCCACGATACTATATACATCATTATTTTGGAATCCCATTACATAAACACTTAATCATTCCACCACATCGTTGTCATATTCAACATCGCCAATAGTGATCGCATGTGACTTCCCTTTGTCCTTTCCCTTTAGTGGTTTCTCATGTTGATCATCACTAACCCTTGGATTAAGGCATTTATTTGCATAATGCCCCATTTCCTTGCACTTAAAGCATTGAAGTGTTGGTGGTGCGTTCTCTGCAGTGTTTGCTTTATTCACATCATTAGAAACCCTTTTTCCATTACCTCGACACTTAGCTGCTCGATGACCTTATTTTCCACATTTAAAACATTTTCTAGTCCCTTTAAGACAATCTCCACCATGTTTCTTTCCACAATTTGAGCATAAGGAAACATTCATCTTCTTTTCACCATTATTCTGAGATTTCCCCTTAAACTCCATCTTTCGTTTCTTGTCAAAACCATGAGATGGATATGTAACACCAACTTCAATTTCTACCATGATATCACAAAGCACAATTTCTTCATAGCTACTGAAGTCTCTTATAGCTAATTCCCTTTGAAGACTTGGTTTTAAGCCACTGAAAAATCGATCAACTTTACTTTCAAGTTGGATGATAATGCTAGATGCATACCTTGCAAGTCTTGTAAAATTCGCTTCGTATATACCAATAGATTCATCATCCTTTTGCTTTAGTTACAGAAACTCCTTCTCCGTCTTTGTTTGAAGAATACGGGGGAAGTACTTACTGAAAAATAAGTTCTTGAACTCGTCCCATTCCATGGACTCAATTTCATCCCTTTTCCTCGTATTCTTAATAAGATTCCACCATTGATCAGCATCACCTTCCAAACGATACACTGCTAAGTTGACTTTATCATGTTCAGAACATTGAAGAACTGAAAATATCTTTTCAGTGGTACTGATCCATTGTTCAGTAACAAGTGGATCAGAAGACCCACTGAAAGAAGGTGGACGTTGCCTCATGAAGGACTCAATAGAATATTGTTCCCTTCTCTGCTCATTTGGAAGTCCATAATTATTCATAGCTTGTGTAAGTATATCAATAAGATCTTGCACTCCATCTCCCATAACATTTGTTGTTTTAGGAGGACAATCATTGCATTGTCCAATGCATTGATCAACACGGTTCCTTCGGGTTCCCACCATCGTCTAAAACCCAAAAAGAATAGTTTGAGAGGCAAAAATCATGCTAGGGAAAACAACATAATAAATGGGGATTACCTTCAATATCTAGCATCTTAGGTTTAATTCTATGATCGTTAGCGTAATTCTAGTACTATAACCTATACGTATACTTAACCTTAGGGACATCCCTAGACATACCTTAGAAATATCTCTAGGGATTTCACTAACGTTTTCGCATCCTAGTTTCCAAAGGTTGACTAAACCTTTCCTCTAATACCAACTGTAGAGACCCGAATCCAGACGTACATGGACATTACATTACTTTTTCGGAATACTTAGTACATAACAAAAACACACACACAAGGACCGTAATAGTTTAGTGTCTTTGGAAACTCGGAATATAATCTTCTAATCGTGGTGAAAGATCTTCAATATCACCCATAAAGATCTTCTTCTTTTTTACCTAAAACCTTTCTTTATATCCTGGGGAAAAGAAAACATAAAAGGGTGAGCTCAAATTCTCAGTAAGGGTGAACAAAAGAAATATCAATCACATCATATTCATAAGAACATAACATTTTGGAAATCTTAACCTGCAAAAGAGATCATAATTTCATAACATGGAATAAATCATGGCAGTGAAATGTAATCACAATAATCATAACTTAAAACATGAAACTTTGTGGCATTCACACATAATCATAGAGAACCATTTCTTATTAGTCAAAACTCATTTCCAAGACTATCTTAGTGGACAAAGTCCCTTTCTGAACCGAGTCACCCTCGTTTCAGTCCTGTTTCACTGAACCGGTATAACCTACCGTTCCAGCCATGTCTATCTCATGAGATATAAAATCTTTACCCAATGCATTGTTGGGATATATAGGTCCTACCCATCTCATAATGATACAATTCTTATGTGTTCCACAAAATCATAAATCATACATCATTACATAACCCATGTAACAAAAATGGGAATCTTAAACATCATGACATCATAAAACAATTCATATACGATAAAGGAATTCATAAAAATAATTCCATCACAACATAATGAAATCAATGTAATAATAGGGATAAAAATAGAACCCTTTATTATCTTAGATGGAAAATAATTTTGATAAAACACTTGAACTTCATTCTTGAGGAAAATATCCTTTCTACTTTAAAAACACTTTTCCTTTCTTAACATGTCATACAATTTTAAACTAAAAGAAGTTGATTAAAAATAAACTTGAAAACTTGTAAAGGAAGCTTCTTGGAAATAATGTTTTAAAAATCCATTCATGCTGTATAAGTTAAAAAAACATTCCTCTCGTACTTTTGTCAGAAAAGTCAAAAAAAGTACCTCGTACAAAAAACGACAAAAGATTACTTTCATATCTTTTACTAAAAACACACCGAAGGGTAAAATTGGATTTAAAAAATTGTAGGTGGATGTAAATAATATGTCATATCGAGGAATCATGAATGTGGATGATAAAATGCACCCCAGTAAATTCCAATATATAAACAATCTCGGATAAAAATGAGATTGTGATATTTCCCTTACCTTAGGTACGATTTGATTCATAAGTGTCCAAACCTCCTGTATAATGATTTAAATAATGTCATTGACTTATTAAAGAATCATATTCATTGTTATTATATCATATACGGTTCACTTATGACTTTCTATTACCCGTTCTTTTGTAAATTCATGTTAAAGTAGCGTTTTGGGTAAAATCGTCTCATTTGTCGTTCGTGTTTTAACTTGTAATTATTCATATTATTACTTAGATAATTATTACTTAATTATAGAATATAAAACATGATTTATATATAATATATATTCAGAATATACATATATATAATGGATCTATAAATAGAAAGAAATACACCGTTCATGGAGACGGTAGGCCGTACGTAAGCATGAACGCTGTTTTCTTTTCGTTATTGAATTGAGTGGAATTAGGTAGATGACATACATATATATACACATAAATCTAGTAGCTTTATAATGTCATATATTTCATTATTATTGCTTATATATACTTTATAATCATTCTTAAATGGTTAACATGGAGAATGAATCTCATCGCGTCGTGGAGACGGTAGTCCGTACGTACGCACGAGCGATGATATCATTTCCATAATTATTGAATTGAATTGGAGTGGATGATACAATATATCAGAATCAATATGATGTTCTAATAACTATGTATAGTTATTCTTTACACCATTATACCCATCCATGTAAGGTGGTGGTGGAAAATAGATTACACCACGGCGTGGAGATGGTATTCTGTACGTACGCACGCGCGGTGATTTATTTTTCCGTAGGATGGATAGATGGTGAAATAGGGTTTTCTCATACTTATAATAACATATCAGTATATGAGTGATACTGATGTTATTACTTCATAATGAAACAACCTAAGAAGAAGAAGTGGAAGAAGAAATAAAGATGAAAGAATCGGTAACGGACATTACCTCTTCTTTGAAGTGCTTCTTTGAGACCTCCTTTTAGGGCACTAAAATGGGTCTTTGAAGAATACCAAAACCTCTAGGATGATACTAGGGAAGTGGAGAAGAGATTTTGGCAGGGTTTGGCCGAGCTTGAATTCTCAAATTGGTGTGAGGAGGAGAGGGAGGAGGTGCCCTTTTATAAGGGAGGAGAGGGGCACCTTTGGAATAACTAAAAATATTATTTTATTATAAAGTCAATTTCGGTTTTAAATAGATCCAAATTGATTTAATTCATGGCTAAGGTGGGGATGGGTCTAAATCATCTCATCCAATATAATTTAGACAAGTTTAGGTTACAATTTTATCCTTATCATTTAGATTTAACATTAAGTAAAATAATTTTACTTTTACCGTGTCTTCTTGTGTTCTTACACTATAAGGTTAATAAAATTACTATAAGAAGCCAAACGATCCCCAAATTGTTCATTATTAATATATATAACCTTATCTATGTCATTTGACCGATCCTTATATTTTTAGGAATAAAATAACAATTAATAATATAATATTTGTTTTAAAAACTATTTTATGTCAATTTTGACACTATTTAGTAATTGATTTTTTGTGAAAATCATAACAGAATGATAAGTTCGAACAAAGGTAATTAAATCAATAATAACATGTCATATTAACCTATAAAATTAGTGGAATTCAAAAAAAGTCTAAAATTACATTTATTTTGGTGTGTATAACATCAATTATGTCAATATTTAATTAATAAAATAATTACTGCATCATCATTGTGTCATAAATAAATTAAATTATTTAATGTCTAAAAATTACAAATAAAATACCATTATGTAGGAACTCTTTTTAGATTTCTAATGAATATTTATAGTCGAATTTATCTTATGTATTACCCCATATTAAAAATTATTTACTTATTAAACTTTGATTTTAACTTTTTTAACCCTTCTTTAAATAAATTAATAATAAATGTCCTAATCTAATCCAAGTGGGACTAAATGGTCATATTTTATTCCTAATTTTGTTTTGGGTCGAATTACACTTATCCAATAGAATTAGGACATGTGTTAGGGTAATAATAATATCATCTTTACCCTTAATTACCCTATTTACTTTTAACCGTGGTAAAATAAAGTAAAAAGTTACTATTTACCAAAAATTATTTTCATCTCATTGAACCACATTTTAGTCCTTGATATTAACCGTGTCTCTCGGATTTTCGAAATTCCACTCACATAAGCGGTAAAATTAAGTTTTATGAAAAATTCAGTTTTTTAACTACCACTTAGTGGTTTCACTATTCATCAAAAATTAAAAGTTTTCAGAAAAATACCAAAATTTCACCCTAGGCTAATTTCGATATTCCGAATCCAAAAATGAAGTCCATTTTGAAAAATAAAATTTATAAAATTTCAAAAAGTGGTTATTACTATTCATAACTGCTAGTTTTAATAATATTTTAATAGCATATTGTTGTTTAGTGAAACTCGTTATTGCGTACTACACACGCTATCGAGGAAGGTCGCGATTGCGTGTAATGCAAGGAAAATCAAGGATGCGTGTTGTGCAAGCTCCTTTTGGTGTAGCATACAACACAAGACATTAATGAAATTAAAAAGAATATTTTTTATAAAATCTCGGGGTGTTACATTCTACCCCCCTTAAAATGAATTTCGCCCTCAAAATTCGTTGGGGTTATAAATGGTTTACTATTCGAAAGTTTCTTTAATAGAAACCCGCATCGTAAAAAGGAATACCAAAACCAATCTTTAAAAATTGAAGTATGAAACGTAATGGTTACCCAAATAAACTAATCACTGGGTTTCCACATAGGTGAAAATATGGATATGGAAGAAAAATCTAACCATCATGTTCTGATGGAGAGTGGTACAGAACATGGCTATGGAAAAGCCAACAATCACAAATCCATAAATTTGTGACGATCTAAGGTACCATCTGATTAATCAGATATAAGAGCACTAGGACAACATTTTTGGTTTTCAAGATCATTTCCCTAAAGTTGAATAATTTGAATAAATACTTACTTTATTTTGGTACAATCTCATTGTTGTTCGTGCCTTCAACAATTTCCACTTCATCTCTTAAATAAATGATGTTGAATTTGTTATTCGTGAAGTGTTAGCAGATCATGTGATAGAATGACGGGTCATTCCATCTGTCTCAAACAAAAGGTTAGCAAAAGTTATTAAATATACATAAGTCATTCTATAGTGAGATTAATCATATATGGTACCTAAAATGGACTTATACTTCATATATCATACTGCTTAATGTAATAAAACTAGTTTCTACTAAACAGAGACTTCCTATAGGCCAGTGGTAGGCGATAAAGGCCAGTCGCACTTCGGTTGTGGGTTCGATTCCCACAGCCTTGTCCGACGCGATGGGCTGTCGCCCGTCCTGCAGGTTGTCCTTTTTCTAAAGCTATATTACTATAATATCCCTTCAATAATATCGAAAAAAGTTTTATCCTAACTTATGTCCAACATAATCTATTCTAATCTTTAGGCTTATCTAAAATAATTCGGTCCAAGCTCATAGTATAAAGAAAATGATTACTTGAAATGTCACAGAATAATCACGTGAATTCCATCATTTATCCCCCATATATCATAAGATATGTCAAATTATAAACATGTGAATACCTTAATCATGTATTATCTTGAAGAATGAATACCCATTAAACCTTAGTTAAAACATGAATGCAGTTAAAAGTTAACACTTTCCACATTCCAAAATCCTCAAAATTCTATATACTCAAACCATGATATCACTTAGTCCTTATATCAATCATGAGCTCATGAATACAATCAAACATCTCATTATCTTCTTATCCCTTCATTATGCTCATATCATCTGTTTACCAAAAATGTCTCAATCACTTTTCATGGTTACCGGTACCATAAAATTATTGAAAACCACAATAGACCAAAACATAAATATTCCAATATTCCACGATACTATATACAACATTATTTTGGAATCCCATTACATAAACACTTAATCATTCCACCACATCGTTGTCATATTCAACATCGCCAATAGTGATCGCATGTGACTTCCCTTTGTCCTTTGCCTTAAGTGGTTTCTCATGTTGATCATCACTAACCCTTGGATTAGGGAATTTATTAGCATAATGCCCCATTTCATTGCACTTGAAGCATTGAAGTGTTGGTGGTGCGTTCTCTGCAGTGTTTGCTTTATTCACATCAGTAGAAACCCTTTTTCCATTACCTCGACACTCAGCTGCTCGAGGACCTTCTTTTCAACATTTAAAACATTTTCTAGTCCCTTTAAGACAATCTACACCATGTTTCTTTCCACACATTGATCATAAGGAAACATTCATCTTCTTTTCATCATTATTCTGAGATTTCTCCTTGAACTCCATCTTTCGTTTCTTGTCAAAGCCATGAGATGGATATGTAACACCAACTTCCATTTCTACCTTGATAGCACAACGCACAATTTCTTCATAGATACTGAAGTATCTTATAGCTAATGCCCTTCGAAGACTTGGTTTTAAGCCACTGAAAAATCGATCAACTTTACTTTCAGGTTGGATGATAATGCCAGATGCATACCTTCCAAGTCTTGTAAAATTCGCTTCGTATATACCAACAGATTCATCATCCTTTTTCTTTAGTTCAAGAAAATCCTTCTCCATATTTGTTCGAAGAATACGGGGGAATTACTTACTGAAAAATAAGTTCTTGAACTCGTCCCATTCCATGGACTCAATTTCATCCCTTTGCCTTCTATTCTTAATAAGATTCCACCATTGATCAGCATCACCTTCCAAACGATACACTGCTAAGTTGACTTTATCATGTTCAGAACATTGAAGAACTGAAAATATCTTTTCAGTGGTACTGATCCATTGTTTAGCAACAAGTGGATCAGAAGACCCACTGAAAGAAGGTGGACGTTGCCTCATGAAGGACTCAATAGAATATTGTTCCCTTCTCTGCTCATTTGGAAGTCCAGAATGATTCATAGCTTGTGTAAGTATAGTAATAAGATTTTTCACTCCATCTCGCATAACATTTGTTTGTTCATGAGGACAATCATTGCATTTTCCATTGCATTGATCAACACGGTTCCTTCGGGTTCCATCCATCGTCTAAAACCCAAAAAGAATAGTGTGAGAGGCAAAAATCATGCTAGGGAAAACAACATAATAAAGTGGGAGTACATTCAATATCTAACATCTTAGGTTTAATTCTATGATCATTAGCGTAATTCTAGTACTATAACCTATACGTATACTTAACCTTAGGGACGTCCCTAGACATACCTTAGAGATATCTCTAGGGATTTCACTAACGTTTTCGCATCCTAGTTTCCAAAGGTTGACTAAACCTTTCCTCTGATACCACCTGTAGAGACCCGAAGCCTGACATACATGGACATTACATTACTTTTGCGGAATACTTAGTACATAACAAAAACACACACACAAGGACCGTAATAGTTTAGTGTCTTTGGAAACTCGGAATATAATCTTCTAATCGTGGTGAAAGATCTTCAATATCTCCCATAAAGATCTTCTTTTTTTACCTAAAACCTTTCTTTATATCCTGGGGAAAAGAAAACATAAAAGGGTGAGCTCAAATGCTCAGTAAGGGTGAACAAAAGAAATATCAATCACATCATATTCATAAGAACATAACATTTTGGAAATCTTAACCTGCAAAAGAGATCATAATTTCATAACATGGAATAAATCATGGCAGTGAAATGTAATCACAATAATCATAACTTAAAACATGAAACTTTGTGGAATTCACACATAATCATAGAGAACCATTTCTTGTTAGTCAAGACTCATTTCCAAGACTATCTTAGTGGACAAAGTCCCTTTCTGAACCGAGTCACCCTCGTTTCAGTCCTGTTTCACTGAACCGGTATAACCTACCGTTCCAGACATGTCTATCTCTTGAGATATAAAATCTTTACCCAATGAATTGGAGGGAGATATAGGTCCCACCCATCTCATAATGATACCATTCTTATGTGTGCCACAAAATCATAAATCATACATCATTACATAACCCATGTAAAAAAATGGGAATCTTAAACATCATGACATCATAAAACAATTCATATACGATAAAGGAATTCATAAAAATAATTCCATCAAAACATAATCAAATCAATGTAATAATAGGGATAAAAACAGAACCCTTTATTATCTTAGATGGAAAATAATTTTGATAAAACACTTGAACTTCATTCTTGAGGAAAATATCCTTTCTACTTCAAAAACACTTTTCCTTTCTTAACATGTCATACAATTTTAAACTAAAAGAAGTTGATTAAAAATAAACTTGAAAACATGTAAATTAAGCTTCTTGGAAATAATGTTTTAAAAATCCATTCATGCCGTATAAGTTAAAAAAAACATTCTTCTCGTACTTTTGTCAGAAAAGTCAAAAAAAGTACCTCGTACGAAAAACGACAAAAGATTCCTTTCATATCATTTACTAAAAACACACCGAAGGGTAAAATTGGATTTAAAACATTGTAGGTGGATGTAAATAATATGTCATATTGAGGAAACATGAATGTGGATGATAAAATTCACCCCAGTAAATTCCAATGTATAAACAATCTCGGATAAAAATGAGATTGTGATATTTCCTTTACCTTAGGTCTGATTTGCTTCGTAAGTGTCCGAACCTCCTGTATAATGATTTAAATAATGTCATTTACTTATTACAGAATCATATTAATTGTTATTATATCATATACGGTTCACTTATGACTTTCTATTACCCGTTCTTTTGTAAATTCATGTTAAAGTAGCGTTTTGGGTAAAATTGTCTCATTTGTCGTTCGTGTTTTAACTTGTAATTATTCATATGATTACATAGATCATTATTACTTAATTATAGAATATAAAACATAATTTATATATAATATATATTCAGAATATACATATATATAATGGATCGATAAATAGAACGAAATACATCGTTCATGGAGACGGTAGGCCGTACGTACGCATGAACGTTGTTTTCTTTTCGTTATTGAATTGAGTGGAATTAAGTAGATGACATACATATATATACACATAAATCCAGTAGCTTTATAATGTCATATATTTCATTATTATTGCTTATATATACTTTATAATCATTCTTAAATGGTTAACATGGAGAATGAATCTCATCGCGTCGTGGAGACGGTAGTCCGTACGTACGCACGAGCGATGATATCATTTAAATAATTATTGAATTGAATTGGAGTGGATGATACAATATATCATAATCAATATGATGTTCTAATAACTATGTATAGATATTCTTTACACCATTATACCCATCCATGTAAGGTGGTCGTGGAAAATAGATTTCACCACGGCATGGAGACGGTATTCTGTATGTACGCACGCGCGGTGATTTCTTTTTCCGTAGGATGGATAGATGGTGAAATAGGGTTGTTTCATACTTATAATAACATATCAGTATATGAGTGATACTGATGTTATTACTTCATAATGAAACAACCTAAGAAGAATAAGTGGAAGAAGAAATAAATATGAAAGAATCGGTAACGGACATTACCTCTTCTTTGAAGTGCTTCTTTGAGACCTCCTTTTAGGGCACTAAAATGGGTCTCTAAAGAAGACCAGAACCTCTAGGATGATACTAGGTAAGTGGAGAAGAGATTTTGGCAGGGGTTGGCCGGGCTTGAATGCTCAAATTGGTGTGAGGAGGAGAGGGAGGAGGTGCCCTTTTATAAGGGAGGAGAGGGGCACCTTTGGAATACCTAAAAATATTATTTTATTATAAAGTCAAGTTCGGTTTTAAATAGCTCCAAATTGATTTATTTCATGTATAAGGTGGGGATGGGTCTAAATCCTCTCATCCAATAGAATTTAGACAAGTTTATTTTACTATTTTTACCTTATCATTTAGATTTAACATTAAGTTAAATAATTTTACTTTTACCGTGTCTTCTTGTGTTCTTACACTATAAGGTTAATAAACTTACTATAAGAAGCCAAAAGAACACCAAATTGTTTATTATTAATATATATAACCTTATCTAAGTCATTTGGCCGATCCTTAGATTTTTAGGAATAAAATAACAATTAATAATATAATATTTGTTTTAAAAACTATTTTATGTCAATTTTGACACTATTTAGTAATTGATTTTTGTGAAAATCATAACAGAATGATAAGTTCTAAAAAAGTTAATTAAATCAATAATAACATGTCATTTTAACCTATAAAATTAGTGGAATTCATAAAAGGTCTAAAATTACATTTATTTTGGTGTTTATAACATCAATTATGTCAATATTTCATTAATAAAATAATTACTACATCATCATTGTGTCATAAATAAATTAAATTATTTAATGTCTAAAAATTACAAATAAAATACCATTATGTAGGAAATCTTTTTAGCTTTCTAATGAATATTTATAGTAGAATTTATCTTATGTATAACCCCATATTAGAAATTATTTACTTATTAAACTTTGATTTTAACTATTTTAACCCTTCTTTAAATAAATTAATAATAAATGTCCTAATCTAATCCAAGTGGGCCTAAATGGTCATATTTTATTCCTAAGTTTGTTTTTGGTCGAATTACACTTATCCAATAGAATTAGGACATGTTTTAGGGTAATAATAATATCATCTTTACCCTTAATTACCCTATTTACTTTTAACCGTGGTAAAAAAAAGTAAAAAGTTACTATTCACCAAAAATTATTTTCATCTCATTGAACCACATTTTAGTCCTTGATATTAACCTCTCTCATATTTTCGAAATTCCACTCACAGAAGCGGTAAAATTAAGTTTTATGAAAAATTCAGTTTTTTAACTACCACTTAGTGGTTTCACTATTCATCAAAAATTAAAAGTTTTCAGAAAAATACCAAAATTTCACCCTAGGCTAATTTCGATATTCCAAATCCAAAAATGAATTCCATTTTGAAAAATAAAATTTATAAAATTTCAAAAAGTGGTTATTACTATTTATAACGGCTAGTTTTAATAATATTTTAATAGCATATTGTTGTTTAGTGAAACTCGTTATTGCGTACTACACACGCTATCGAGGAAGGTCGCGATTGCGTGTAATGCAAGGAAAATCAAGGATGCGTGTTGTGCATGCTCCTTTTGGTGTAGCATACAACACAAGACATTAATGAAATTAAAAAGAATATTTTTTATAAAATCTCGGGGTGTTACAATTAGTGAACTCCATTTGAGATAAAAACACAGATATCAACCTTTCCCTATGATACCAATTGTTAAGTCCACTAGGCTAGATACCCTGAGAGGGGGGTGAATCAGGGTTTGAAAAATTTAAACAACTTCCCCTTTTGATCTGGTTTTGTTGTTTGAAAAAACCTTCTTCTCTCTCTCCTTCCTGTTGCAGAGTATGAAGGAATCTTAATGCATGAACAAGACACAATAATTTTACTTGGTTAACCCTCATTGGGCTACGTGCAAGGATAGTACAACGGCAATGTGTTGATGTACCAAATCCACTAGAAGTGCACTACTGTTTACAAGTTCAAAGTAGACTCAATGTCTCACCTGGTTTACAACCAATCACAATTTGAAATCTCACTACCCTCTCAAATGAAGAAAGCTCACTACTACTTCAGAAGATCCACTCACATTTTAAAGACTTGTAGGTCCTTTCATTATATCTAATGAATTCATCCTTAACTATGTGTTGATGCCCTGTGGAATTCCAATTTTCATCCACTGATGAATACCATTTTACCGTAGGTGTACTGGTCAACTTTCAACTTTCATGCAACCCTAGGGTGACTTGTGGGATCCTTTAACTAGTACGCATCCTTTTCTGTTGTTGTGGGAAAACCCACTTGTGTTCTAGTTTTATGCTTACGCGCCACTTCTTGTGTGCCACTACTTGCACTCCAATGCTTGCGCGCCACTGCCTGCGAGCCATTTCTTTCGCACCAATTCTTGAGCACCACTTCTTGTGCGCAACTGCTTGGGTTTCACTATTTTCATGCCACTTCTTATGCGCCACTACTTGCGTGCCACTGTTTGTGTGCCAATATACTTGCGCCCCAACCTACTTGTGTGCAACAATACTTACACACCACACTACATTTGCGCCATTTCCACTTGCGTAATTAGATCTTGGATTTTCTCTAATTTTTGAGCTTCGTTAAAAATAAGGATGGATATCCCTCTATTTATAGGCATTTTAGGGACCCTGTGCGTGAGTTGCACTGCTCACCTTGCGCGCCACATCATGATTTACGCGCCACTCTGTAACTTTAATGCCCCTTGTTGACTTGGGCGACCATTGATGTCTTGCATGCCAATTGTTAACTTGAGAATTTCTTTCTTCCCTTTATCATATTTTGGGGTGATGAAATTGAAATATGACTTGTGCACCCCTTCTTCACTTGCGAGTCAATTCTTAACTTTCACGCCACTTCATGATTTGTGTGCCACTTCTTCACTTGTGCACCACTTCATGAATTTCGTGCCCCTTTCTTTCCTTTTTAATATTTTGATGAGATGATCTGGAAATATGACTTGCACACCCATTCTTCACTTGTGTGACAATTCTTTACTTGCGTGCCCCTTTATGACTTGCACGCCACAATTGCACCCCACTTCTCCACTTGCACACCACTTTATTTCCTTTTTAATATTTTGATATCTAGTTTTGAAATATGACTTGTTCACCACTTAATGACTTGTGTGCCAATTCTTCACTTGTGCACCACTTTTTTCCTTTTTCATATTTTGATGTTTGATTTTAAAACATGCTTGGTGAAAAAAATTCCATTTTCCCACTTTGTCAAGAAAAGCAATCACCTGAAAATGCTTCAATGATACCTTGAGGTATTTTTTCCCAAAAATAAGTATTTTTTCAATCAGTAGTGCCAAGCCTTGGAATTATTAGTGGGTGATCAAATGTTTTGGAAGGTGGACCGTCATCTGGGCCACAGTCATCTTAATAAGTAGGGGAAGATTACATCGAGGTATGTTAGACCTTTTGAGGTTAATAAGAGAGTTGGTATGGTGGAATACTGGTAAGACTTATCATCCTAGTTTATGTCAATTCATGATGTTTTCCATGTCTCACAATTGGAGAAATATAATCGAGACCCATCCCATAAGCTGAATTGGGAAGACTTAGAGATGCAATCTGATTTATCTTTGTTTGAGTGACCAGTGAAGATTGTGAATTCCCAAGTAAAGTTACTTAGGGTTAATCCATACCACTGTTTAGGTTCCTTTCAAAACATGGGAATGATGAGCACGAGACATGGGAGAGAAGATCTTGGGTGAAGGATTGGTACCCATTTTTGTTCTCGGATCAGACTGCAGCATGACTTATTGAGGGTGAAAATATTTCATGGTGGGGGGAATTTTAATATTCGTGGTTGTGTTTTGAGGAATTTTATCTTTTATTTTGGTCTTATATTTATTTAATGTATTATTATGAATGTTTTGGTGAAAATTTTGGTTTCCATGTCTGATAATAGGTGGCGGGTGGTTGGCGCATAGTTAGGAGAAACTGTGCTCCATCCAAGAAGAGATAGTGCGCCATGGATAGTGGCACTGTCCAAGCTACACAGGCATACATGATAATCATCCACCCAGACTAGTGGCCCTATATAAGGTACACAGTCGACTATATAGGCATTTTCTCTCTCCCAAGAGACCTTTCAACCTTTTTTCATTTAGGACAGAGATGTCACACAGTTAATGCACAGCCGGGAAGACCATACAGACAAACTGTGTGGCCTGCCAGATCTTTAAAAAGTGTGAAATTCCTATTCCACCCTCCTTTAATTTTAACCCAAAATCCACCCTAACTTTCACCATTCAATGTTCTCATACCTATGAACGCCTCCCCCTCCCATTGGCTACCTTAGACCTCTGTTTCAGGGTATTTTTTCCCTTGGATCTTTAAGAAGTCTTCAAGTCACTTTTCTTATTGTTTCTTCCTTTTTCTTGGTCTTATGTTCATTCCTTCTTGGTTTCTCCATTCTCTAATAGATTCATTTCCCTAGTGTGGGTTCATCCTTGATTATTTGGGTTTGATCATTATGGTTATGTTCAGTTGTTTCCCTTATAGGGCCGCCTCTTGGTGTGTTTGTCATTTCAACCCATTTTCCAGAAGTTTAAGAGTGAACGGTAGTTGGTTCCATGATTTAAAATTATTGCATGATTTTAAAATTCTTTTTAAACTTTCCATATGGGTTTTATTAATTTTTTTAGTGGTGAAAAACATATTTTCAAAGGGTGTTGGTGTGCGTGAAGGTTTGAAAGAGGTTTGAATTATTAAAAAAAATAGTTTTTATGTGTGTATATTATAATTGGTTGTGTATGTATTTTAAAGAGGTGATTCATGTTATATAGGGAATGAAATTTAGAATAAGGGAATCCTAGGTACCTAGTTGGTAAGACTAGTATATATGATGATGATTGGTGACCACTAGAACTTGGGATGTGATTCCCCTATAGTGGATTATGCACAAGGAAGTTGTGGGTTTTAGTTTGTACTTATCACTAAGGTATGACGATCCTAAGACTCCACTAACCCTATTTCATTAGGGATTTCTCCTGGTTATCATGTGATGTTGTGCTTGTTTTCCGGCTTGTGGTGGTATTTACTTTCAGTTTTAATATCAAAGTATGCTTCCTTTAAAAGTGTTTCCCTTCTTATTAAGAAATCCTAGCTTGTTGATTTGTCTTATAATTTTATAGCATGGAATATCTTTTGGTGGTATCCTACTAGGAACATTGGATCACACCCTATATACACCCTCGGGTGTATGTAGACCTTGTTATGTTTGACCTAGTTAAATAAAAGTTATTCTTTAGTGGCGACGATGGTGGATCTAGTTGATAGTGGTTACTCTTTTTCAAGTGTTGGTAGTGATGGAATGGGGGTGTCGACCCTCTTATTACATGGAGGTTCAATTATTTAGTTGGTTTCTCTCCCTGTTTTGTTATTTTTATTTTTGGTTTAAATGTAAAATGTTTACCTCTTTTTTTAGTGTCAACTTATGATGGTTGTATTGCATTTGTTTATGACCTGATGTTTGATTCTTGTATGTTATTTATGGTTGATTCTTGTAGGAGAAATCATTATAAAAATGTAATATTTGATTCATAGGAGCTCGTGGTAATATCATGGGGATCGATAACATGCATCGAGACTTACCATGTGTAGGGTCAAGTTTCGGGTTGGATGGAATTCTCAGCTTGGTTCGTGACAAATATGTGTGTGTGTGTGCGCGCGCGCGCACGCGTGTGTGTGTAAATATATATATATATATAATTACATACATCTTAAAACCGTGACTAAATTTAATATATATGTGTGTTTATATATATCTGTGTGTGTCTGTGTCTGTGTGTATTTCAGTATTAAAAAAATTAATATTATATATATATATATATATATTAATATACATATATTAATATATATATGTGTGTGTGTGTGTTTATATTTTATATAAACATGTGTAAATATATATATATATGTTTATGCGTGTGTAAATATATGTGCATATGTGTATATATATAATTATAATCATAGAATTTAATTTTTATATATATGTACATTAATAGAATTATATATATATATATATAATTAACCACATCTATTTAAAAACATGACTAAATTTAAAAAATATAAGTGCTTATATATATATATATATATTTCTATATTTCTATATTAAAAAATAATATTATATATAAAATTATATATATTAATATGAATATATGAATATATGAATATATAATTATATTTATATTTTCTATATATTTTCTTATATTATATATTCAAGTTTATATTAATATATATAAGTGTGTGTGTGTGTTTATATATATATATGTTTATATATAAATGTATATATATATGTATATATATAAATGTTTATATATATTTATATATATGTTTATGTGTGTGTGTAAATATATATTTGTATTTATACATATATATAATTATAATTATAAATAAATAAATATATATATATATATACATTAATAGAATTATATATATATATAATTGACACATCTTAAAAACATGACTAAATTTAAAATATATATGTGTTTTTATATATAAATATATGTGTATATATATATGTCTTTATATCTTTATATATTTATATATTTATATATTTATATATTTATATATTTATATATTTATGTGTCTGTGTGTTTAAATATGTGTGTGTGTGTGTGTTTATATATCTTTATATATGTGTGTGTTTAAGTATATATATATATATATATATCATTGTGTGTGTTTATATATATATATATATTATGATATTTAAATATATGTTAATGTATTTGAATATAAATAAATATCTATATAAATTAATATAATTATATATATATAGAATTATAATTTTATATAATTAGAAATGTTTTAAAATAGTGGTAAAAATGTCACTAATTTAGCCACATTTAAAAAGGTGGCTATTTTTAAATTTAGTGACTTTTTTGGAAAAATGTTACTGAAGTAAGGATGTTTTTTGAAAATGTGGCTAAATTAACAATGTTTTTTTTTGAAAAATGTCACTGAATACTTATTTTTTGTAGTGTTTGTACCATTTGAGTAGCCATGTTTTCTTGCAACTCTTATTATTGTTTTGAAATATATTTTTCTTTTTAACCATATCTTCAAAGTTTGATTCATTTATTTGATTTCCTTATAGTTTATAATTTTCTTGATTCTGAAAATTTGTGAAGTTTCCACTATATTGGTTCCCAAATAGGTTTTGATTATATCTAGGATACTAATTGAAATTTTGGGGATGAAAATTCTTATTTGGTTTTTATTAGACCTAAACCTATTGTTATATTGGTTTTTTCAATCCTGTGTAAAATTTTGGTTGGATTAGTAAGGCCTAGGTTGAAAATTATAGTTTAGGAATTGGTTGTTTGGGTTGTTTTGAAAAACTTTTCTATGAAAGATCCCATTACATCTTTCAGAATTTTCTTTTAGTTGTGTACATTGATCATTAAAATGATCAGTGGAAGAACAAATGTCATAATTCATTTGAACAGTGTAATCTAGTTAAGGTTATGATTGTGAAGGAGCAGATTTAGTCAACATTTGCTTCATCGTGATTGTAAGTTCACTCAACTGATTCTCAATTAGGCTATTATCAGAATCAGAAGTACACACTTCCATAGTGAGTTTAACATGGATAAGACCCATAGTACCAAACTTCTGTGAATATCCTTCCATGTTTGAAATTAGGTTCCCAGCATCAATGGGAGTCTTATCTACTAATGTTCCTCCTATTGTAGCATCAATCATTATCCTATCCATTAAAATTAAGCCATCATATTAATATTGGGTAAAGAGATGGTCATAAATTTAGTGGTAAGGGAATTTAGAGCACATTTGTTTAAACCACTCCCAATACTCATGAAGAGTTTCCCTTGTAGCTGCTTAATCCCACAAATATATTTCATAAGTGTGGTAGTCCTAGATTCTAAAAATTATTTTTCTAAGAAGATTTTTATTAGTTGGTTCCAACTCCCTATAGAGGTGGAATATGAGTAGTGAAACTACTATTTGTCCAAACCATCCAAATAAAATGGTAAGTCCCTCATTTAAATTAGATACTCATTAACCCCTTGAGGTTTCATAATGATACACACCATGTGATAGCCTTATATATGTTTATGTTGGTCCTCACTTGACATCCCATGAAACTTTGGTAAAGGATGAATCAAGCCTGACCTAAGTTCAAATCCTGGGGCATTTTCTGGGTATCCAAAATAGTTTTATAGATTCTCAAATTTAAGAGCAACGTGATCGTTAATTGTTCTATGTTAATCCATACTTATCTTGGGAATTGTTCTATTTTTATAAAATTTTCTCTTGATGTTTATTTTTTTGAAGATTCATATTTTTCAATGTTTTCAAATTCTAAAATTTGTATTTTTTCTTTTCTACTCTATTTTTCTAAAGTCATAAGAATTTTCAGATAATGTATTTTCCCTGTTATTTCTGGACATATAGTTTATTTTTTTCAAAATAGTTTTTTAACTTTTTACCCTTTTTTAATAATTTTTTTACCCCCTGATAGCCTACCTGATAGTGGTTCCAAATAAAATAATGGTTTTACATGTCTCCTTTAAACCTAATTAAAATTATATAACCTCATTATTGAATTACAATAGAAACCAAGATTTTCTCCCAAAAATATTTTCCTTAAGGAATTATCTGTCAGGTTTTTTAAAAGTTTATTTACATTTACTATTTTGATTACTTTAAAGGGTAAAACTATTATTGTTAAATAAATTTTCCAGATTTTAAATCACAAAGAAATTGAAAGCATAAAAGAAAAAACCAAAAACAAATTGAAACAAGCATAGAGGAAAGGAATAAAAAGATGATGTGGAATGCTAACTAGAAATTCTTATAGAACAATATTTATTTATTTATTTTAAATGTTTTTCACAAATGTTACTTTCTCAATGTAAAGAATGAAATCAATAATCTCACATCTCATTTTTTCATTAATTTGAGTCAAAAACCAATATCTTTTTAGTATATCTCTTTTCCATTAGAGATAATAAATTCACAGAACAAGAGATATGTGTAATGACACTTCCACTCCCTTTGTACTAACAATATTCGATTGACTGTTGAGAAACTTAAATGAATAGTATTTACTTTAAACTCTAACCCATATCGAAATAACAATCCAAATTTAGAGTTCATCATACTCAAATTAGAAATATTATGTTCTCAAAATGTAAGTATAATTATTATGAAAATGAAAAAAATAATAAAACCTTAACTAGATATCACATTTCAAATATCAAGATTCTAGAAGGATTTAAAATTCTAAAATTAATGAAATATGTAAAATAGAAAGTCATTTCCATGAGAATATACTAGATTAGGATATTAGAAACTTATATGGACATCACAAAGGTATAAAAGTGAAATTTGAACTCCATATTTATCATCCTTGGGAGTAGTAGTAGTTTTCCATAAAATTTCCTATTTCTGATCCCATTTCTACGCTTCTGACATTTTAAAAAAAATCACCCCCTAAAATGAATATCGAAATGATGATTTATGTATTAATTGTTCCTCTTTCTCTATAACCTTGAATACATCACCACTATTTTTTCCATGTGGTAGCTTTTGGTTAGCTTGTATCAATTATTTGTCAGACAAGAAAGGGAAATTATCTTTCTAATTTAGGAAAATTAAAGCATTCATGTGCCTCTAAATCATATCTGACTCAGTAGGAGTCTGAAAATATTCTTTCTCTATCCTTCAAAAAAAAAATTCCAAGAAAAATTCATCCAAAAAAATCTTTTTCACATTTTCTCATCCAAACTTCAATGGAAAAAATCCTCTCCTGGCTAGAAATGCTCCAGAACATTCTCCATGTATACATCTTAGTGAAAGATGGGTGATTCACCAGGTAACACACACTGATTCCATCGAATAATTTCTTAGAACTGAAAAAAAATTAGATCACAACAATAAGGGGAATCAACATCCCATCCTTATCATAAATCATCCAAACCATTTCTCTGTCATCCAAACATGATGCTTCTTTAAACTGGAAAGCGGGATTTGGTAGTGGAAAGTTCCTTATCCTGAATTGATAGTTACTTAATTATCTTCAACAAATGCAGTGACTCAGAAATCTTATCATGGAAGACTATCCTCCCTTATTTCACTCAATTTAAATTAGAAATGTTTGATCATCAATGAAAACTTAGGTGATAATTGGTTCATCTTCATCAGTTTTGCTTCAATTTCAAATAATCAAAATTTAGAAATTCTTGAAGAGGAATTCATTGATTTTTCACTGAAAAATAAAATAAATTGGATTTTCCTTCATTTGTAAAAGGGAATTGACCATGATTTTCTTGGTTCATCTTAAAATTTGAAATAAACCTTGGAATCAGATATAGGTAGGATTAATCACCTTCTTTAGCCCACTCGGGTCTGAATCTGGTATCATCGACAACAGCTGCTTTCTGAAACTAGAAACAGAGTCAGGCTTCTTAACAGTGGAAGACTAAGCTTCCCTGGGAATATTTGATTCCGTTTTCAATCTCATACGACATTAGAAGTGTTTAGGCACGGTTTCTGTAATCTTACAGAATATGGGTGGTGTAAATTATTTAAAGATAGTGGTGTCAAATAAAAAATAAACAAATAATAACTAATACAATAAAATAAAATAATAAAAATAATCACAAAAAAGTTAATGATGCATATCAAAATACAAAAAAATTAATATGATAAATTAAAATAAAATCAAAATAATTAAAATTTTATTTTTTACATATACTAGTAAAATAAATAATTAAATACCTAAAATAAATTAAAAAACTTAAAATTAATATTTTTAAAACAAACTTTAAAATGGAATAAACAAATAAAATAAAATAAAAAAGGTTCTATGCACTCACAATATTCAAAAATTAAATTAAACTTTTTCTTTAACAACTATAATAAACAATTAATTAATTAAAAATATATATTTTAATTGAAAAATAAATAAGAAATTATAATTGAAACAAAATATAACTTTTCTAATGATTATTTAATAAAATTACGATTTCAACAAAAGTTTCTCAAATTACTAAAAACACTTTATTCTGAACATACATAACTATAAAAACACATTAATTTACCATGATTTATGTGACAAAAATGAATAAAATATAAGACCACATCATTTGTTTATGTTGTGGTTCGGGATATTTTGTTTAAGATACAAAGGGGAATTATTATATAAAAAAACATTCAAAACAAGATGTGGTTTGACTAAATTTAAGTATAAAAGTTCCAAATCTTCCAAAAAAAGTAGTAAAATGGTTCTAAAAGCACCAAATTTCCCAAAATCAATTTTGAATGGAATTCATGTTCAAATGTTGTTGACAAGGATAAAATATCCAGAAACTCAAGGACATGAAAGGTCATGAGAGAGATCTGAGTGGAGTGGTTTTGAAAGTAGTTGTTATATAAAGATAAAATCTGTAGGTTCAATTTCAGAGGTCCATCAGGATTTAGTATTAAGTGTAGAGATACGTGTGTAACCTACACTATTTTCTTCTCACAATGATTGGGAACCTGAAATTCTAAAAGAGGCTAAAATTCTAGGATAATCAAGTCATTGGGAGTTACAAATGAGATATAAAATTAATTCCATACACTTTTTTGGGACATGGAATTTAACAAAATTAATTACTATGAGGAGAGTGGTTGAGAACAAATAGGTGTATTAAGTGAAGGAGGAAGTGGATAATGGAAGGAGGTACAAGGATATTCTTATCATTAAGAGTTTTTAAGATAAAGAATTTTTCAATTTTTCCAAGATATTTTCTATAGTTGTTAAAAACATGATTATTAAAATGGTAGTTGGAATAGTTTCCATGTAAGTGTTACATGTGGAGAAATTAGACGTTAAGATAACATTTTTTCATGGAGACTTGGATTGAGAGATTTACATAGAGGATCTAAAGGGTTTTGTGGATAAATGAAGCAATTAACAAGTGTGTAATCTAAATTATATCCTTTTTGGTTTGAAGAGATAACCAAGGAATTCAAACTAAATTTTTAATTAATTTAAGGAACAACATATGTTCTTCCAAAGAAATGTAAATCATAATTATTATAGGAAGGTGTTCGATGATGGGAGTTTCATTATCTTACTTATATATATGGATTATGTTCTTATTTCTAGACAAATAAATGAAAGTATTAGTAATTTAAGGGATTAATTTCCTAGAATTATCGAGATAGAGGATCTAGACTAGTAAAATAGATTTTGGGTATGTGTATTATAAGGGACTTAAATTACAAATAATTTTTCATGAATTGATCTGAAAATATATGAAAAATGATGAAATTATTTGGGATGAGTTATGAAAACCCAATTACCACTCCATTAACTAGGAACATTTAAGTTAAACATGGATATAACACCTATAATGGAAGAATAGGGTGAGTAAATGGAAAATTTTCCTTTTATATCATCAATCAGAGGCATTATGTATGTCATGATTTGTATATGGTCGGGCATTGCTCATGTAGTGATAGTTATTAGCAAGTTAAAAGATAATACCATAATATATGAATGATAAGTTTTTAAGTATATTATTCGTTATCATAAATGTTATGAAATTGTTTTATTTTGCCAAATAATAGGAAAACTACTACAAGGGTTTGTGTAATTGGATTGTGGTAAAGAGTTAAACTCTCAGAGGAGCACCACTGGCTATGTGTTTACTTACTAGAGCATTAATTTTAGCAGGATGCCAAAATTTCAAACTCTAGATGAAATTTAAATAATAGAGTCATAGTTCATTACACTAACAGAAGCTATAAATGAATTTATTTGGTTAATGGTGTTGTGGAGGATCTTGAAAGAAGAAACGAGGTAGCCAACAATACAATTTTTCACTCTAAGAAAATCTATATTCAGGTAAGTATCACATAATCTATAAGTTATTGTAGGAAAATGTTGGATCTATAGAATTTATATGTAGTTGGGAATCTAGAAGATATTCCGACCACAGCTATAGTTTAGGATATGTTTAGGGTGGTGTAGTGCCTCAATCAGGATTTCATGAATAAAATCATGTTATGGAAACCATGTAACTTAAAAGAAAGATTGAGAGTACAAGAGATTTATAAATAGTTATAGAGGAATTGGTGGTTTATCCTAAAAATGATTTTCAAGTTGGATATTGTTAGTTTCATCTATGTGAAAAACAGTTTTGGAAAAGTATTGAATCTTCCAAAAAGAGAGCATTTGGAAGTCCAATTTTGAAACCATACGGAGATAGTATAGTGGCATAATTGTGGGATAAAAATTAAAAAATAGGGTAGTTGACAGCAAAAATTATTTTTTAAAGGATTAATTTTATATAAGTGAAGGACTTTTATAAGGGTCAATTCTGAATTTGTGAAAGGTGTTCTCCACATTAACATGGATTATATAAGGATTATTTATGAGGCTATGATATAAGAACTTGTAGAGTTTCTAGAATCATGTACTTTTCAATAGAATGAGAAGTTAAGTTTATGGATTACTTTGACCATGTAAATATGGTCATGTAAATATTGGATCAAAAAGGGATAATCTCTATGAAGATTATGAGATAGTGGAACCAATTTCATTAGTTTCTCACTACTGTAAATAATAGGTTGGGTTTAATTTTTCTGAATAGTTTTCTATTGTAATCATATTTCACTTCCTTAATAAAATAATTTTCAACATTCCATCATGGATTATGACTTACTATGAACCGTGTAAAATATTGGTGTTGTTCTTCAATTTTATTACTTTTTACTATTTTCTTCCTGATATTATTGATCGGTGTGTAAGTGTGTGTTACGGTGTGTGACTGTGGTGCTTTTTCTTCCTAGTTTTGGACACATCATAAATGAGGGTTCATTATGTTTTTTATTTATAGACTTCATTTCTTCCTATGTAAGTTCCATATGATAAATTATGATTAGAGACTTCCAAATCCAATAATACAGATCTAGTTCTTCATAGTCACCAATTTCCATCATGTGATAGAAGTTCACAAAAGTAAATTATAAAGTGTATATTTTAATACCCATGGTAATATTAACCCACTATAACATGAATAAAATAATAATAAAATGAACATGGTAGTTTAATTGGATAATATTAATAAACTTTTTATAATATCATTGTTCAATGAATATAAATATACCACTATTTTGTGTTTTTAAACCCTTTTCATGATTGAATGTATGAAACTAAAATCATTTAATTTACTAGCCTGCTTTAAATGTCCCTAATCCAAAAACATAAAATTTCCAAAAACTTCAGATTGAATATTGATATTAATAGTCTATAAAAAATAAAAATTATAAAATTTACCAAATATATATTTCAACCGATTATATATATTATTTTTATGTATTTATTAACTCACACAATGTGTATATCATTCTACATAATATTTGTTAATAGTTTTTGTTATATCTATCTAATATAGTGTTCAATTTCTTATGCATCCCTTTGTTTGTATCCCCATTTCCTAAATGAATGGATTTAAAATTTCACTATTTAGTAGCACATATATATATTCTTGTAATAATTTATATTATGTTAGTGTATTATTTGATGTTCTATTAATTGGTAAAACAACAATATTGTAGATTATTGATTTCCTTTTGGGTTAAGATTGAGATTATATATCTTGAACCATAACAATTGTATCCTATCTCAATAATATCTAAGTACCTAGAAAAAAATATGAGACACTCATCCACCAAGTAACCTTCATAAGTAGATCCTTTGGGTTGGGAATTATTTTTCACATTTGATTTTAAATGATTAAGGCATCTATAAAACAAAATGAATGAAACATAATTAACTATTTATATAATTAATAGGAAATATTTTTTTACATATGAATTAAAAAATATAAATAAAGTACCTCTGAATTGGATACATCAATCTATAGTGTATGGGCCTCCTAATTTAGTTTCTTCATAAAAATCCACAGTTAAATGCATCATGATAGTAATAATTTAACTGGGAAAAGATAATATTAATATAAAAATGTATAAGTATAATTAGTTATTGAAGATTTTAAATCTCAATAGGTCTTATAATTCTCTCAAAATGTTCTTTAAGAATTTCTAAAACATCATTACAACTAAATTTACCTTTTCATGTAATAATGTATGCAATTCAAAAGGTAGTAACTCCTTACAAAAAATATATGAATCATGAATTTTAAATACATGTAACCTAAGATTTTTTATGTATAAACATCTTGAAATGTTAAAGTAATATCCATTGGTTACTATCATATTATTTAATATTCAAAGGAACATATTTTTATTTTTATTTTTCATTTCAAAATCTATTACAGTAAACTTTCCATTTTCAACTATTCATAAATAAATATTTATATTCATTACTTTTAAATCATTTAAGAATTAATATGGACCTTCTAGGGATATTTATCATTATTTAATATGAAAATAATGTTTTCACATATGTTATCAATATTCATAATATCGTGATCGTGATGCACCAAATTAAATTTTTAATATATAAGTTTGAATTTTTTTCCATCCATTGTTATATTCCAATTTCAATTAATTATGTATATCAAAACTTTTTCCCACTATCATTCAAAGGATAGAACTTCATAAATTTTCTATCAATATTGAATAGTTGTACCAATACTTATAAACCTATGAGAATCTTTGGTGGTGGTATATTATAAATGGTTTCATTGAATTTTGAATTTTTAAACCAAGTTCTATGAGATGAATTGATAAATCTATGAGGATAAAAAGGTACTATTTTTTACTATAAGGTAGTATCTTGTAATCAATATTAATGTTACAAATTGTAAAATTCAAACCAATATAATATTCATAACTATACATGTTCCCAAGTCTAAGTAAGTCACTAATGTTCCATATTATAGAATCATGGATTTTAAACAGTTTCACAGTAGATGTATCATATTTTGGCATGCCATTATCAATAAATCCTATAATTATTCAATTAAAGGATTAACGTTTATATAAATTTTATTTCTATAAATTTATTTTTTGGTAATAATAATCGAAATGATTTTGTAGTTTTTTTGAATACACATCCATAGAGGTTGATCGTAAGGGATTAAAGAAACTATCCAAATTCTATAATTGATACTCAAAGTCTTAAAGGGGTTAAATCGATCAATATCCAATCCCAATCAAACATTCCTATGATAGGATGAGATATATAGATGTAATGAATCGATTTGTTTTAGGATTTTTAACCTATTACATTTTACATAATCTCATCGTTGTTTTTTTTAAAGTATGTCACTTTATGTGATCGATGGTTTTAGAAGTTATAAATAATATTTACAATCAGTTTTTTAATGGGAAGTTATGAAAAACCATTACATGAGTATTCTATTTTTATTCTTTATTGTAGATTGTTGATTCAAACCATTAAAATTTCTCATTAGATTATATCTAGAAGCTAAACATATTTTTCAATCTTGTCTAATCATATACTCACACCAATATAACATATAATCATTGGGATATTCAAGTATTTTTTTATAATTGAGCCCATGTTTTTTAATAAAATAATTCATTTCCTAGAAAGACTTATAGATTTTAGATATAAGAAATATATCACATAACAATTGTAATATCATGGAAATTTATTTATTTTTAATTCTTCATAATAACTTAATATGATACAAATTCAATAGAAAATAATGTTTTAAATACTTAAGATTTCCTCCACACAACTCTTGATTTTTATCTTCAAATAATTCATCAAACACATTTCTTTTATAGGTCATTTTTTATCTTTTTTTATTATACATGATATCAGGAAGAGTATCTATTGATATGTTATGATATTGATCTTGTTATCCTAAAGTTAAAAAACATTAGTTTCCAAGTTAATATTTATAGTAACCATGACTAGTTTCATTGAAGTGTTTTGATTTTGATGATGATTCCATATAATTCCAAAAAAATATTCCCTGTGTGAATGGGAAGATTTTTAATTTGAGAAGGAACTTAAATTTTGAATTAGTGGAGGGGGATATTTTTAACAAGGAATTATAATGAAATTACATGAGTTTGAACATCACAAATATTCATTTTGGACATGAAATAGAAAATGAAGAGTGCCTAAAGAGCTAGAGAGAGTATCATGAAAGCATTAGAGGATCCTAGTCCAAGGGGTATCTCCTCATTTCCTTTCTCAATCCTCCCCTTGATTGGGGTGTGGTTCATATTTTATTTTAGCACTGAATCAAGGTATGGTAGACCTATCCTTAATTAATTCTCCCCCATTCATTATTGTCACTAATTTCCTAAATTTTTGGTTTAGGGATTATAGAAATATTTCACCGGAGGATAGAGAAATCATGTATTATCAAAGTAGGTTTCATGTATATTATGTAGGGGGAATCCCAAGATCAAAGTTTCATATCATTGTTCATTTTTTCGATGGAGGTGTGTTTCACAATGGATTTTTATTTGGTTTTACATTAAATTAAAATTAATTTAATAATGTAAATGGTGGTTTACATTAGTTATTTGAGTTGTTCTGATGTAGGGGTTTTGTGGGGGACCTCAAGTGGGTTATTGGTGTTAGTTTCAACACAAAAATTCTACCCACTAACTTTTCAGTGGTTATGACTAATTTAAAATAAATTTAATAATTAATTTCAAATGTTATAATTTATTGATTTTGAATTATTGGCATAAATTTAGAACTTAGATACCTGAGACGAGCTCTAATGATCAGGGATGAGGCTATACATGATTGGGAATTAGTTACCCGACTTTGTAAAGAAAAATGGGGAAATATTATAAAAATTTAGGTGGTCTATGTAATTACCCTGGGGTTTTATGCTTTTTTATAGTGTGTGTAATGCGTGAACTTCCCACCAAGGGTGTTTTAATTTTGAATTAAATTGGTTTCTAATTAAATATCTAATGTAATATTTGATTTAAAATGAAATACCATGGATCAAGTAAAGTGAAAAGGGCAACAAAGAACCCTTATGCACTATCTTGCTTTCCACATCTGCTAATGATGAGGTTATGACTATTGTAGTGATGCCTTGTGTAACTCGGACCCACTTTAAGGGAATAACCAAGCTTATTATGACTCAGTGTCCCTTGTGTAAGATCATTTAGACACCTCCATTAAGAGACATAGAAATACATGATATGGATGAACCTATTAGGCGAGGTGTGGACCCTTAGAGTGTGTTTTTACAAGGTGGAAGGACCATAGATAGAAAGGAATTATGTTGGGTCAGGGAACTAACCTGGAAAGACCATTAGATTTTGGAGGGGATATAATCCTTCTCTATTGAACTTTGAAAATGTGGCATAACCTATATATACTATGAGACTATACCCTATTTATGATACTATCAAGAATCATGATTCCCTCCATGAGACGGGTGATGACCAAGGACTTGACCAAGACCATGGATCCCATTAGGGTGCCCTTATATTGTGATGTGATAGAGAGGAACCCAATGGAAACCCAGGTGATGTTTTGACCCCGGTGAGGTGGTAGGGTTTGATATTAATGGTGATGGTGGTTTTAAGCATTCATCCAACCCCACATTTTCCTTTACATTCAAAAATGATATATATAATTCCCTTGGGGTGGTGTTTATGTTATTTTACATGGTCTCCCTTAGGGTGTTTTTGTTAAATAATGGAAAATGTCATAGGGGTTGTCTTTTGTTATATATATAAAACTCCTCAGGAAAATGTTTTATTATTTATTACTCCTTGTTGAGAAAACACACATAAGGGTGGTCAATGTTATTATCTGGATGAGAAAACCCACGTAGGGGAGTTTTATGATACCTATATGTGAGAACTCCCATATGGGAGGTATGTGTTACTATTGGTGGGGAAGCCATGGATATGGTGTCTGGGTTGATCTGGTATACTAGGATGAATATTTCTAGAATCATTACCCCAGTTTTTTATACCTATTGGATTATTCCTCGACTGAGAAAACCCACATAGGGGAGGTATGTGTTACTTGAAATGTATATCAGGGAGACTTGAGCCTATCACATTATAAGGCACAGTCATCGTGATATGCTCAGAGACACCCCAACACTAGCCAAAGATGGTATGGTTTATCAGGTTCATATAAATAAAGCTTGATAATGGTATGATATATGATACATGGATAGTAATAGTTCACACGATGTTCTTAGAGACATTCTAGGACTATTTGAAGAAATTATTATTGGTTTTATTTAGTTTTTTTGAAAGATTATTTATTTATTCTAATCATTTAGTGTTCACATATCACTACATTTCTTCATACATATAGGACCACATTTTTTACCTACTGATTTTTTTACCCACACCCTAATCATGAGACAATGGAACTTGGGTTCCCAAGTAGCTTTACACTTTTTTTAGGCATAGGTTGGGATGAGTCCTGGGGTTTTTCATGATAAAACAAGAGAAAATTGAATGGGACTTGGATTTCTGGATAAAGTGAGGATCAAGGTTTGTAGTGTATCCTCCCACATTCTTATTTCGGTCTTTATTTATTTTCTTTTATTTATTATTTATATGTGATCGACCCAGTATGAGATCAACCATACCCTATTTATAATACTATCAAGAATCATGATGCCCTCTATGGGATGGGTGATGACCAAGTACTTGACAAGGACCATGGATCCCATTAGGGTGCCCTTAAATTTTAATGTGACAAAGAGGAACCCAATGGAAACCCCTGTGATGTTTTGACCCTAGTGAGGTGGTGGGATTTGATATTAACGGTGATGATGGTTTTAAGCATTCATCCAACCCCACATTTTCCTTTAATTTCAAAAATGATATAGAAAATGACCTTGGGGTGGTGTTTATGTTATTTTACATGGTCTCCCTTAGGGTGGTTTTGTTAAAGAATGGAAAATGTCATAGGGGTTTTCATTTGTTATGTACTGAAAACTCCTTAGAAAAATGTTTTATTATTTATTACTTTATATTGAGAAAACACACATAAGGGTGGTAAATGTTACTATTTGGATGAGAAAACCCACGTAGGGGAGTTTTATGATACCTAGATATGAAAACTCCCATATGGGAGGTATGTGTTACTATTGGTGGGGAATCCATGGATATGGTGTCTGGGTTGATCTGGTATACTGGGATGGATATTTCTAGAATCATTCCCCATGTTTTTTATACTTATGGGATTATTCCTTGACTGAGAAAACCCACATGTGGGAGGTATATTTTACTTGAAATGTGTATCAGGGAGACTTGATTCTGTCACATTATAAGGCACAATCATCGTGATATTCTTAGAGACACCCCAACACTGGCCAAAGATGGTATGGTTTATCGGGTTCATATAAATAAATATTGATAATGGTACGATATATGATAGATGGATGTTAATAATTCACATGATGTTCTTAGAGACATTCTAGGACTATATGAAGAAAGTATTATTGGTTTTATTTATTTTGTTTTCCAGATTATTTATTTATTCTAATCACTTCATGTTCACATATCACAACATTTCTTCTTACATACAGGACCACATTTTTGGCCTACTATTTTTTGTACCCAAACCCTAATCATACGGCCATGGAACATGGGTTCCCAAGTAGCTTTACACTTTTTGTAGGCATAGGTTGTGCTGAGGCCTGGGATTTTTCATGATCAAACAAGAGTAAATTGAATGGGACATGGATTTCTAGATGAATTGAGGATCAAGGTTTGTATTGTATCCACCCACATTCTTATTCCGGTCTTTATTTATATTCTTTTATTAATTATTTATATGTGATTGACCCAGTATTAGATCATTATTTTGTGATTTTATGGATTTTTTTCATAGCATGTTCAAGATATTTATTATTCCTATATACACTGATGTGTATGATTCTTGGTTATTTATTTCATGATTTCATACTCTAATATTGGGGGTATAGTCTCCCAACTGTACCTCCTTAGAACCAAAATACTAGTTTATAGTTTATTTCATATAAGGAGGTGATCCTAAGGTACAATAGTGGCTATCTTTTTAGGTACTAATGTGTGGTCTAGGGTGGTGGGATGTTACAATCACTATTTATCAAGTTTTTAATTTCATTCCATTCAATCAGGGATTTAGCGTGCTCATTATAATGATTAGAATCAGTGTTCCACCTTCCTATAAAATTTTATTCTACATGCTAAATCCAACACACATATTGATATAGGAATTTGTTTAATATTCATTGTTCATATACTTCATATATTTTCATCTATCTTAATAGTTTACAATTGTAACATGGTAATTTAATTCTCATATCCAAGGATCAACTATATATTGAAAATTTTCAAAAATTATTCCAAACCCTTATCATACCGAGGTCTATTACTAGGTAATGTGATCTAACTTTATCCATATATCACCAACTTCCTACATTATCAAAAAAATATATTTATATAATAATTTAGGACTATAATAAAATAATACTTCACAATAAATGGAAAACATTATAAATTATTTTATCCTCACTAAATCTTTCTATTTACCATCTCTCAAATTAAGGAATATTAATAAATTTTAAAAAAAAATATTGTGATGCACTTTGAAAAACAGTCTTGTAAATAATTTTTGGGGATTTCTAAAATATTATTATATTTCTCTTTAACCAAAGAAAAATTAACCATTCAGATGATTCATTTTTCTTTTTTGTTTACCTTAATAGCCTTATTTTTTTTATTTTTTCCTTAGTGAAGGATTAAATCTTTTTATAAATCTTATATAATATTGGTTTCGTGATATTGATAATTGTATATAATGATGAGTGGAAAAAAACTACAAATCACTTCTGTATAATGAGTAAATATTTATTATCTATAAGAAATTGATTTGGGTGTTAGCAAATGTCACTCAAAAATATGATAATAATTATGACATAAAACTTTATTACCATGTGTATTAAATAAAAAATTTCATATTAAATGAATTTATTTTAATTTTATTCCCATATAAATTATTTTCCATATTACCTTAATATTATTTTACTAATATGTTATTAATTATACATGAAACCTATTTCTAATTAATTTAACTCCTTACTAACCATATTTTTTTCACCTTTTTCTTTATGATGGTGTTATTATGATCGAAGAATATTTAGATTTAATTATGAGGTTTCATGAGTTGTGATGTTTGATATTAGATTTTTCAGTTGATAGTGAATGGTAACTATTTAAAATTTAATCTATTTAATGTATACATATGGTTCAATCTAATTACAAGTGTAAAATTGTCTTTTTTCAATATTTTTATATTAATATATTTTTATGAATAAAAATTTAAAACATTAAACCTAGATCTTAAAATTCTATTCATATTGTAAAATTCAGATCCTTTATATGGATAAGAAAGTCAAGTTTTGATGTTCTAATCTTTAAAGGTTTTATAGTAAAAGGTTATAAACTCTTTTGAATAAATTCAAGATAAATTTTCAAAAGAAATAACTTTTTCCTTGGAAAATTGTTTAATATAACATGAAAAATATTATTTTGGGAATAAACAAATATATTGGATATATGTAAATCCATGTATATGATAATATAGTATTAATTGTTATAAATGATTCTATTTTATGTTGATATCACTGTAAATCTATGAATAAAGATCATAAAATACATGGATGACATGAAATAAAAATGGAATATACCTTAAACTATGAGGATTTCATGTTGCTAAAAAGAAAGGTAGTCACTAGAACAATAGGTTGTCATAGTGCATCCCACAAATCATTGGAAAGTAATGGATCTTGATGATCATTATTGAAAATAATACCTCAATCAACATTAGAACTTTTCCCTCATTAGTTTTATAGAAACTTGAGGGGAAGGTGTGTCTTGAGGAGGAGGTGCTCTTGGAGTGAAGGGGGTCTTAGGGAATAAAGAGCTTTTCTCATTTTTTTTATGAATTTCATGGATGTTTTTTAAAAGCATATATCAAATAAAACATGGATTTATTGAATTTTATTCCCGATAAACACCTCTAAAAAACAAACAAATATAATAATTTATGAATTGGTTCAAGATGAGATTCAACGATTTCATTTAATTAATAATTATGGCTAAAAAAATCCAATATAATAATTTTTATAGTGGTCTAAAATGAGATTGAAGACATTCATAAAACTAATAAATCCAAGTATCTTCATGATTGTAGATGTGGCATGTGGGAACAGTCATAAACATCAAGTGTAAAGATCTTTAACCCATTTGGAGGTAATCCAGTGATGTTGCTCATTTTATTAAAAGGATTCAATCAATAGAAAGTAATGTTCCCAACTTTTGATGGTGGAAAATATAGAGATTTAGAGAAAAAAAAGGATGGTGTTATTTTTTTCCAATCATATTAAGAACTCTGGTTTTGAGCCTCTAAGACTTTAAAATTTTCTTGATGTTTTTCTAGAGCAGGGCGTTCAGACAGTGTGTGATTCTGAGCCTTGGTTTGGCCGAAATTAAATTTTAAGTCCGTTTACACTAGACATGACAAAAAAAATAGAATAACTCCTAAACAGTTGCTTGGATGGGAAAAAATAGGGCACCATTGAGTCCGTAGCATGCCGTTTACCCTAGGAGGGGTGTAACTTTCACGGGCACTGCCCTTTTATAGAAAACGCCACCAAGGGCGTTTTCATAATTTAGCGGCCTCAGGCGTGAACTTTACAACTTCTGAACGGAAGCTCAGATTAAAATTATAAGACCTCCATTGCACTCAGAACATGATTTTTACCCTTGGAGCGGCTTAACCTCGACCCTGTTGAGTGTTTGGGTACGGGCCTACTGGTGGGAGTTTAAAACTAATAAAATTTTTAATTAGTTTCTCTCCTACTTAAGCACCCACCCCTCCCCCTTCTCCCCCTTGCCTCTCTATAGAGAAATCCCTCTCAAAAAGAATCAATCCACTCTCCCCACCTCTCCAAGGTGCGGTTGCTCCAGCGGATTGTTAGCGAAGTGACGGGCTATGCCCTGCGAGGTAGTCTCATGTATTTTCGTTTTTAATTCCAGCAACCTCTTCAAATGAAATTTGTAGCATTAAATGTTGTTTTCCTATCGAGAAAATCCCATATTTGAGTAGGATTCGATCCGATATTTCTAATGCTCTTCTCAGATCAAAAATCCGAGTCCCGAGGAACCCGGGGTGGCCCCGAGAAGTTTTTCGGACGAATTCCCTGTTTTCCGGTGGTTCCAGGGGTTTCCGGCGGCTCAGCGTTGCGGTCCGGTGAGTCTAGGTGGAGGCTTCTGCTTCACACGGCGGTGACCGGTGCAACGGGCTTCAGGCAGTCTGAGATGGTGGCCGGCGTGGCAGGCTTCAGGCAGACCGGGATGGCACGGCACGGTGGGTGTCGGCGGCATACGCGGGGTGACGCAGGGGCCAGGCTGGTCGGCTTTGCCGGTGAGCGGGTGGCGCAAGAAACCGAGGTCGTCGCGACCCCGACCAGCCGACAGAGACCCACAATTTGCGAGTCTCATTGAAAATGCGCTGGACCGGCTGAGCCAGTCTGGGTGATGTGGGCGGCCCATGAGGTGAACCGTGGGCTGTGGTGGACCTGGCGGTCTGGGCAGCCCAGTCGCGGACCACCAGTCTAAAGGGGTGGGTCGGCCCAGGCCCACCCCGTCTCTGTCCAATGACATTAAAAATTCCATAACTCGCAAACCAAGTGTTGGATTCATGTTCCATCTATGGAGACACGATCCTCAGATCGAGATGGAGGTTTTGAGATGGTCTTGGGGATTTCTTCATTCTCGGGATGGGAGCTCGGTGGCACGACACGCTCGTTAAGTACCTTTCCGGGATTCTTCTTTCATATGGCACGAGCACATCTGGAGTCCATTTCAGGTGCTGTCAACAGCCTTATACACCTAGCGTCGAGAAGATGTAGTCCAAGGTGGTTTCAGGCATTGACGCTGGAGTTGAGGTGTGGGCCCCATGGGCTATCTTTTAATTTGTGTGCAGCGTACTGCGACTTTTTCCTCAAACGACTGTTCAAGGCGAATAAATAGTTTTTTTGGCATGTTTTTCTGAGAGAATCATGATGACGCAGTTCACTCGACCCCTTTCGATACCAAGGTATGGGCCCCATGAGATGTTATATGGGCATAAAGCGGTGCTGAAAAACTTTTTCATCGGGAGTCCTTTTCTAGTGAGTAAATAGTCTATCTCGCGTGTTTTTTCCATAAGGATTACAATGGTTTAATCTGTTTGGTCATGCAAAGCCTCTTTTGAGATCTCATTAAATGTGGAAACATGAAAGGGCATTGGTCATAGGTTCATTTGATGCACTTTGACCAACGCACAGTAGCAATATTGGTGACACCCTGTGATGTCAGTTGCAGTGCAGATTTATCGAACTAATTTCGGGTTTACCCTCCAACGGGGCTGGGAAGTGGGTTACCTATTGACCTTAGGTTTTACCCTCCAGTGGGGCTGGGCAGTGGGTTACCAGTTGACTTTAGGGTCTACCTTTCAGCGGTACTGGGAAGTTGGTTACCCGACGACCTCTTAGGGTTTACCCTCCAGCTGGGCTGGGCAGTGGGTTACCCGATGACTTCTTTTAGACTCAGCCCTTTGTATGAGGCTAGGCGTGGACTTTACTCCGTGATTACTAGAGAAGGACTCTTGGTTGTATGGTTCAATGATGAGACAGCTTTGGTGTGCAGGACTTTTCGGCATCAGTGATGGATCTCCTTTGAACTGTTGGCGACTTTTCCTGGGCTGAGCTTGGAGATAGAGATCCCCTTACACACTAATTCGGGGTTCTTTTGGAGCATATATATGTACACCCTAATTTTGTTCCCACTCCTTTGGTTCATTAACTCTTCTTCTAGTAGGGGTGAAGACATGCGGGTTATGCCACGTGCTTTCCGTGTCTAGATTTTATTGGTTGGATGAGTCCACTTCCTTTATTTTGTTTGGTTGAGCTAAACTTTATTTACAGTACTCTTTCACTATTCTTATTCTGTCTACTGATCACCGTTTTAGTACCTCCTTTGTTGCTCCCTCGATCTTTCGAGGCATCCTACTGAGTATCTTTATACTCACCCATTCTTGGGATTTTCCCACACTTGGTGTTCCCTTGTAGACGACGGACAGGTCGATCGAGACTACAGATGATCGTAGAGGACACAAGAGCTTGGCCTGTGTTCAGTGGTCATAGTAGGACCTTCAGGTGTGAGACTCACCATTTGTTTACTTTTGTTTACCTATTACCGGGTTATGGAACCTTTCTAGTTGGGCTCATGTTTTTCCCTTTTCTGTTTAGTTTACTTGTCAATCCACTTTTCAGCACTTCACTTGTTCTATTTAGAAGTTGGTGCATGACTTGGTTGGGTTATAGTTGTTTGTAATTTGGTTTCTATGTTACTCTGCACTTCTGTATTGAGCAGGTTGTGTGTGTGTGTACAGGTACGTAGGCAAAGGACTACATGAGATTTTTATGCCTTCAGCGCTTATCGCCAGCCCCTATCCTATAGAGGTGGGCATTGGTTAGTTTTCGCTCAAGACCGGTAGGGTCGGGTCGTGAAAAAGTGGTTCAGAGCTGTTTCGTTCCTTGGGGAGTTGTTCAGACATCCCTAAAAAGGAAATGGCAGGGATTTAGGGAAATAGTGTCGAAGTATCCCGAGAGCAGCTCTCAGGACAGGGAGTCCGGTGATAGTACGGGTTGCTGACGTATCCATTCACCAAGACCCTGATAACCCGCTTGTCGACTCAGCACACTGAGACATTTATTGCAAGGAACTTTAGAACATGCATCCGGTAGGATTGAGTTTTTGACTGTCCTTGTTGAGACAGCTCCCCTTTGTGATTACTGTTATATATATATATATATATATATATGCTCATCTGATCACGATAATCCTTGATAATATTCATTATGCCCCCACGACAGGAGCCAACCAGGTTACCCTCTCCTATTCATGACAACGACCTGGAGAGCGACGAGGCGTCAGTTCAGGGACCCTCACATGATCCCCTTCTACCTAGTGGTTTAGCAGTAACCCCTCCATCTGGAGAGAAACAGTTAGTACCAGAAGCACATGCTGAGGTTGAGCATAGGATGAGTGCGCTCCGAGACTTCCAGTGTCAACGGCCGCAGAAGTTCTGCAGGGACCCGAATCCCCAAGTAGTGGAAGACTGTCTAGAGTACATGGACTGGATTTTCAGGCTAGTACGGACACCAGTATACCAAATGGAATCCCTAGCTTCCAGCCTTTTCCTTGGGATAGTTGGGCGTTGGTGGGGGTTAGTTACACAGACCCATGACGAGTCGTCTCTAACGTGGGATAGCTTCCAGCAGCTCTTCTAGGAGGAGTAATCCCCCTCTTGTTTAAGCTCCATTCAGATTCAGGAGCTTCTAGAGCTGAATCAGGGGGGATGATCGTGGCACAGTACTCATCCCGGTTTACCGATCTGACACGCTACTCGCAGGATATGGTCCGCGATAGTTAATTTTGAGCGTGGAAGTTTAAGAAGTGTCTTCGCAGGGAGATCTGTGCTAGTGTAGTGCCCCTGTCCATCCCTACTTATACCGGGGTGCTAGAGCGGGCAGTCATGATAGAGAGATTTTTCGCAGAGGGATGCCAACTAACAGGTTCTAGTAGTGGCTTCTTCAGAGCAGACTCTTTAGTAGCAGGCAGGCATTAGAGAGCAGAGCCTCAGTCAAGGAGACCCTTCTGTGAGAATACTCAGGGGTAGGTTCGTACACCACATTGGTGTCGTAGAGCACCGGGGCGGTCAGAAGAGAGTCAGTGCTATGCTTGTGATGGATGGGGTCACCTAGAACGGGACTGCCTGACCAGGTGTATCGAGTAGCCATGGCAGGAAGTGGGCACACTACAGCAGCAAAGGCAGCATCGTGACTAGGGATCCCATAGGTGAGGACATGGTG
Source organism: Viscum album (assembly GCA_963277665.1). Lineage (NCBI taxonomy): Eukaryota > Viridiplantae > Streptophyta > Magnoliopsida > Santalales > Viscaceae > Viscum > Viscum album. The sequence goes on from OY728137.1 coordinate 796,368,801, forward strand.
GTCCTTAGGGAGGTGGCACTGGAAGAGAAGCAGGACCTAGAGGTGGGGGATGGCGTTTCAAGGTCCTTTCACTACCACCACTGGGCGGCCCACGCCAGGCTCTGGGAGCTAGTGGTAGGGGCCATGGACAGCTTCAGGCTATGGGTGTTCATGATCCCCCAGCACACGAGATGGTCTGAGGTACGCTTTGTGTTTACTCTATTCTTGCTTCGGTACTAGTAGACACAGGTACCAGCCACTCTTTTATATTGCTACTTTTGGTACGTGAGTGGGAGCTTCCAGTAGAGGCGATGACACCTTCAATTAGCCTCGAGGTTCCTACGGGAAGTGCCTCATTGGTTACCTTTATCTACAGACAGTGAGAACTGTCATTATGATGAGAGAGTTTCACATGGGACCTACTCATCATCACGATGGAACCTTATGACGTCATCTTGGGCATGGATTGGCTTTCCATGGTTCATGCCCAAATTGATTGTCTGTGCAGACTAGTCATATGTGTCTGTTCTGATGGGACAAGGTTCACTATCCTTGGTGAAAGAGACCTTGTGGTAGAGCAGACGGGTACTCTGAGCAAGAGACCACAACCTTTTTCTCACCAGTTGGTGAGCATGGATCTTGGAGCAACAGACTCTACAGGAACCTGGATCTCTACCGTTGAAGAGGACCACATGGACCTATTTCCCGAGGATGTCTCAGGACTACCTATGAGGAGAGATATGGAGTTATGCATTGACTTGTAGCTGTGTATTTCCCTGATATCATGTACAGCATATCGGATGGAACCCATAGAGATTCGGGAGCTATGAATTCAGCTGGATGACCTTCATGAGAAGGGATTCATCAGGCCCAGTGTGTCCCCCTGGGTAGCTCCGGTTTTCTTTTTGAAAAAGGCAAATGGGATCCTACAACTTTGTGTGGATTATCATCACCTGAATCAGGCCACAATAAATAACAAGTACCCTTTTCCAAGGATTGATGATCTCTTCGACCAGTTGAGGGGTGCGAAGTGGTTCTCTAAGATTGATCTTCGATCCAGCTACCACCAATTGCAGGTTCGTGAGGCTGACATCCCGAAGTTGGCTTTCCATTGTTGTTATGGGAATTACAAGTTTCTAGTGATGCCCTTTGGCGTGATGAATGCCCCCACCATTTTCATGGATTTGATGAACCAGATCTTTCAGTCGTACATCGACGGGTTTGTGGTTGTCTTTATTGATGACATACTCATCTACTCTGTGATGGAGGAGGCGCACACAGAGCATTTGAGGATGGTCTTAGACTTACTCTGGGAGCACCAGCTGTATGGGAAGCTCTTGAAGTGTCAGTTTTGGATTCATGAGGTTCACTTTCTCAGGCATGTCATTTCAGAATAGGGTTTGTCCGTATATCCCACAAAGATATAGGTAGTGCTTTTTTGGAATCCACCTAAGAATGTGTCTGATGTGTGGAGCTTCCTTGGATTGGCAGGGTACTATATAAGGTTCGTGGAAGACTTCTCTAAGATTTCTGCCCATTTGACCGTATTGATGGGGAAGGGATGACCGTTCACCTGGACTAATCAGCGCCAGAAGGCCTTCGAGTAGTTGAGGCAGAGGCTGACTAGTGCTCCAGTGTTGAGGCTACAAGAGGAGGGAGTTGAGTTCATGATATATGTGGCGCTTCAAGATCTGGTCTTTGGTGCGTGATGATGCAGCAATGGGTAGTGATTGCATATGGTTTGAGGCAATTGAGTCCCCATGATCAGAATTATGTGAACCACGATTTGGAGCTTGCATTAGTGGTCTTCTCCTTGAGGTTATTGAGACACTACCTTCTGGGTGAGTGTTTTTTGGTCTACTCAGACAACCAGAGCCTCAAGTACTTATTCACTCAGAGGGATTTGAATCTAAGGCAGAGGCATTGGCTGGAGTTTCTGGAATACTTTGATTTCGAGATAGTCTACACTCTAGGTAAGGGCCACGTAGTAGTAGATGCACTTAGTAGGAATTCCCAGGCTCTTCTACTGTGGGAAGCTTCAGATCAGTTGGCTTCCCTACAGCTGACCTTGGTGGAGCATGAGGGTACGTCTTATCTGCAGTCAATGGTGTTGACTCCTTTTCTCCTTGATCATGTGAGAGAGTCGCAGCTGGGGAATGTCTACAAAGAGGTACTGCGAGATCAGATATCCACGAGTGATGCACCCGATGGGTATTCTGAAGGAGGGAATCATCAGATCCAATTCCAGGGGTGATCTGTAGTACAAATGGAGATGCAGGAATTCTACACTTCTCCCTTGGATGTATATCTCGGTGTAGGGAAGATGTACAGAGACCTTCAGTGGTAGTTTTGGTGGCCTGGAATGAAGTGTAGCGTAGATGAGTTCGTTTCTCAGTGTCTTACCTGTTAGCAGGTCAAGGCAGAGCATCAGGTTTCGGTAGGGTTGTTGTAGCCCCTTGATATCCCAGAGTGGAAGTGGGATGGAATATCTAGGGACTTCGTCACAGGGCTTCTACACATAGTGAAGGGACATGACTCCATTTAGGTGATAGTGGACTGACTCATGAATTCTCCACACTTCCTTGCCATCAAGGAGCAGTTCTCGGTGGAGAGTTTAGGGCAGTTGTACGTTCGGTAGATCATCCGCATTCATGGAGTACCCTCGACAATCGTCTCTGACCGTGACACTCGGTTTACATTGCGATTGTTGTGAGGCCTGCAGGAGGCATTTGGGACTCAACTGCAGATGAGTACCGATTTTCACCCCCAAACGGATGGGCATACCAAGCGCACTATACAGGTGTTGGAAGATATTCTCAGGGATTGCGTGTTACACTTTGGCCTTAGTTGGGAGGATCATCTACCCTTGGTGTAGTTCGCATACAATAATAGTTACCACTCTACTATCGGCATGACACCTTTTGAGGCCCTCTATGGGAGACCCTGAAGGTCACTATTGTGCTAGACGGAGGTTAGGGAGACCTCCCTCATGGGCCCAGAGTTGGTGTGGGCGATGATAGAGAAGCTGCGGGTCATTCGTGAGTGTATGAGGAAATCTCAGAGCAGACAGAAGTCCTACGTAGACCTTCATCACAGGCCTTTGGAGTTCAAGTAGGGGGACCATGTAGTTTTGAGAGTCTCCCCGCAGCATGGGACACGGAGGTTCATCCGATGAGGCAAGCTATCCCTGAGGTTCATTGGTCCCTTTGAGATCGTGCGCAGGGTCGGTGAGGTTTCCTACCATCTTTCTCTACCCCCACAGCTGAAGAGAGTGCATGACGTCTTCCATGTGTCACAGTTGAGGAAACACATGCATGACCCCACACATGTTATCAACTAGGGAGAGCTGGAAATCAAGGATGGATCCACCTTTCCATAGCACCCAGTGGAGATTAGGGACTGGTAGGAGTAGACACTGTGTGGAAGAACCATCCCTTTGTTTTTTGTGATGTGGCAGCACAGGAGGGTGAGGGAGAGCACCTAGGAATGGGAGATCCAGATTCGGGCTCAGTATCCTGATTTTTTTTATAAATTTGTTTTTTAGGGATGAAAAACTTGAAGGAGGGAATGATGTAAGAACCCGGGTTTTGAGCCTGTAAGGCTTTGAAATTCTATTGATGTTATTCTAGAGCAGGGTGTTCAGAAGATGTGCGATTACAAGCCTCAGTGAGGCCGAAATTAAATTTTAAGTGCGTTCACACTAGACATGCAAAATAAATAGAATAACTCCTAAATGGTTGCTCGGATGGGAAAACCAAGGTAACCTTTGAGTCTAGAGTTTGTCGTTTACCTTAAGAGGGGTGTAACTTTCACGGGTGTGGCCCTTCTGTGGAAAACGCCACCAGGGGTGTTTTCGTAATTTAGCGGCCTCGGGCGTGAGCTTTAAAAATTATGAACGGAAGCTCAGATTAAAATTCTAAGACCTTCGTTGTGCTCATAATGTGGTTTTTATCCTAGGAGCATCTTAACCTCGACCACATCGAGAGTTTGGGTACGGGCCTACTAGTGGGAGTTTAGAACTAATTAAATTTTTAATTAGTTTCTCTCCTACATAAACACCCCCCCCCTTCTTCCCCCTTTCCTCTCCCTGGAGGAATCCCTCTCAACAAGTATCAGGACCCTCCCCCAACCTCTCCAATGCGTGACGGCTCTAGTGGACCATCGGCAAAGCGACGGGCTACGCACTACGAGGTAGGCTTGTGTATTTTCGTTTTTAATTCCTGCAACCTCTTCAAATGCAATTCGTAGCATTAAAATGTTTTTTTCATGTCGAGCGAAGCCCACAGTTGCATAGGATTTGATCCGAGCTTTCTAACGCTCTTCTCATATTGAAAATCCGAGTCTCGGGGCGCCCAGGGTGGTCTTGGGAAGTTTTCCAGCCAAATTCCCTATTTTTAGGTGGTTCTAGGGGTTCCCAGCATCTCAGCGTGGCGGTCCAGTGAGTCCAGGAGGTGGCGGCGGCTTCATGCGGCGGCGGTCAGCACGGCGGGCTTCAGGCGGTTCAGGACGGTGGCCAGCATAGCGAGCTTCATGAGGACTGGGATGGCGTGGCACAGTGGGTGTTGGCGGCGTACGTGGGGTGATGCAGGGGCCAGGCTGGCCGGTTTCGCCGGTCAGCAGGAGGCGCGAGAAACCGAGGTCGTTGCGACCCCAACCAGCCGACAGAGACCCGCAATTTGTGGGTCTCATGGAAAACATGCTAGACCGTATGATCCGTTCTGGGTGATGCGGGGTATCCCACGCAGTGAACCACGGGTCGTGGTGGACCGGGCGGTCCGAGCGGCCCAGCCGCGGACCGCCGGTCTAAAGGGGTGGGTTGGTCCAGGCCCACCCCATCTCTGTTCGATGACGTTAAAAATGCCATAACTCACAAACCGAGTTTCTTATTCACATTCCTTCTATGGATACATGATCCTTGGATCAAGATGGAGGTTTTGAGATTGTCCCAGGGATTTTTAATTCCCGGGACGGAAGCTTGGTGTCGGGACACGCTCGTTAAGTACCTTGCCGAGATTCATTTCTCGGATGGAGCGAGCACATCTGGAGTCCGTTTTAGGCGCCATCAATGGAGTTGTAAACGAGGAGTCGAGACGATATAGTCCAAGGTGGTTTTATTCATTGAATCTGGAGTTGAGGCATGGGCCTCACAGGCCATCTTTTAAGCTATGTGTAGCTTACTGCGACTTTTTCCTCAGACGTCCGTTCAGGGCGAATAAATAGTAGTTTTGGAATGTTTTTCCGAGAGCATCCCAATGGCGCAATTCTCTTAACCCCTTTCAAGACGAAGGTGTGGGCCCCATGAGATGTCGTATGTGCATAAAGCGGTGTTGAATAAATTATTCATCGGGAGTCCATTTCCAGTGAGTAAACAGTCTATCTTGTGTGTTTTTTCGCAAGGATTATAAAGATTTAATCTGTTTGGGTATGTGGAACCTCTTTAAAGATCTCATTAAATGGGGAAACATGAAAGGTCATTGGTCGGAGGTTCTTTTGATGAACTTTGAACCAACACATGGTGGCGATGTTGGTGACAACCTGTGATGTCTGTTGGAGTGCAGAGTTATCAGACCAATTTCGGGTTTACCCTCCAGCGGGGCTAGGTAGTGGGTCACTCGTCAATTTATTAGGGTTTACCCTCTAGTGGGGATGGGAAATGGGTTATCCATTGACCTTAGGGTTTACCCTCCAGTGGGGTTGGGCAGTGGGTTACCCGTCGACTTTAGGGTCTACCCTTCAGCAGGGCTGGGCAGTAGGTTACCCGATGACCTCTTAGGGTTTACCCTCTAGTTGGGCTAGGTAGTGGGTTACCTGATGACTTCTTTCAGACTCATCCCTTTCTATGAGGCTACTCAGGGACTTTTCTCTGTGATTACAAGAGCGGGACTCTTGGTTGTACGGTTCAGTGATGAGACATCTTTTGCATGCCATACTTTTGGGCATCAGTGATGGATATCCTTTGAACTATTGGTAGCTTTTCTTAGGCTGAGCTTAGAGATAGAGAGCTCCTTACACACTCATTCAAGTTTATTGTTGAGAATATATATATATACACCCTACTTTTTCCCCACTCCTTGGGTTTAATTACTTTCCTTCTAGGAGGGGCGAAGACACGGGGGTATGCCACATACTTTCCATGTCTAGATCTTGTTGGTTGGATGAGTCTACTTCCTTTATTTTATTGGGTTGAGGTGCACTCTATTTAGAGTACTCTTTCAATATTCTTGTTTTGTCTACTGATCACCGTTTTAGTACCTCCTTTGTTTCTCTCTCGAGCTTCTGGGGAATCTTACTGAGTATCTTTATACTCACTCAGTCTTGGGCTTTATCCACACTTGGTGTGCCCTTGCAAATGACGGACTGGTCGATCGAGACTACGGGGGAGCGTAGAGGACACAGAAACTTGGGCTGCGTTCAGTGGTTTTATTAGGACTTTCAGGTGTGAGACTCACCAGCTGTTTACTTTTGTTTACCTATTGTCGGGTTGTGGCACCTTTCTAGTTAGGCGCGTGTTTTTCCCTTTTCTATTCAGTTTACTAGTTAGTCCACTTTTCAGCACTTTGTCTATTTAGTAGTTTATGCAGGATTGTGGTTGGGTTATAGTTGTTTGTACTTTGGTTTCCTTGTTACTCTACACTTCTTCATGGAGTAGCCTGTGTGTGCGTGTACAGGTACTTAGGAAAAGGCCATCCCAAGATTGTTATGCCTTTGGTGCTTGTCGCCAGCCTCTGGACTATGGAGGCAGTCTTGGGGTAGTTGCGGCTCAAGACCGGTAGGGTCGGGTCGTGACAATCATGTTCATGAATTTTTAATAGTTGTAACAATAATAATCACTAGTTTAGAAGTGTGCAAAAAAACACTTTTATCATCTCTTGTTTTAGTGTAGATAAAATGGATTCCTTTATCAATGCTAGTATTAGTGCTAATTAATTATTTATCCTATAAAATAATAAACTAAAGTGTATATTCTATATTATGATTTTAATGAAATATAAGTAAATATAATTTTTAATGAATTAATTCATTGAAATTTAAAAAAATAGAAATGTTCCTATTAGAAATTTTATATATTATTAATATTATTATATATAGGTCATTATATATATATAATTAAATATTATTTTTATTCAAATGTATATTATTTTATATAGAAGTTATAATAAAATTAATAATATATACATTGTATATAATTAAAGATACACACAAATGTTTGGTCCACCTTATACACACACACACACACAAACATTCGTGTCCTTAGGTTGTGTTTGTGTGTGTGTTTATATGTGATTAAATATGATCATATATATAAATCAAAAATTAAAAATTGTAACTTCATTTTTTAAAGGAATTAAAAAATCAAACTTATATTTATAACTTTAACAATTCTCATAGTTAATATTTTTTATATTAACAATATTATAAATATATTATAATTTTTTAAATCATAATTAATTTAATATTATTCAAAGGTAATTATTGTTCTTTTGTAAAGAAGTTACAATATATTTAGGATTATATTTATAATTATACATTTTGTAATTAGTAATATTTTTTAAAAATAAAATATTTTTCATATAAAAATATTAATAAATTTACTCACATGTATAATTAATAAATATCTTAAAATATAAATGATAAATTAAGTATAAATTAAAATTAATAGTATATATTTTTTGGAATATAACTAATAATAAATTTATTATTTATATTAAAGTAATTTTTAATATACATTTCAAACCTTTTTGTATGTAAATATAATTATTAATTTTTTTAATATAATTATATATTTATATAACTAATGATATATTTTAAAAAAAATTATTTCATTTATATAATTAATAATTTTTAAATTATAATTAATAATTTTTAAATATAATTAATATTAACAACATTTTTTATATAAGATTAATAATATATACATCTACATAATTAGGAATTATTATTAATATTTTTGTATACAATTATTAATATTATTATATTAAATCATAGAATTATATAATTAAGAATATATACATTGTAAAAAATATTTTTTCATTTACATAATTAATAATATTTTTAAAATATAATTAATAATATTATAACATTATTAATAATTATTAATATTTTTTATATATAAATACTAAAATTATATATGTATATATTAGCAATTTTATGGTAAATCTATTTAAATATATATATTTTTATTTTTATTATTAATTGTATGTATTAAAAATTAATGATATATTGAAAGAAGACATTTATAAATTTATATAATTATTAATATTTAGTAGATATAATTTATAATTATTATTTAAGAACCCATTGAAATTATTGGAAAATATTGAATTTTTGTCAACCTTGTGTAATAAGTTTTGGAAGGAATTTTGAAATGTTTTTTATATGATTTGAAAGTGATTGGTGGAAGTTATATGAATTATAAAAGAAGTATTTAATTTTTGTTCAGAGTTAAAAAATGGAAAAGTCCCTAAGATCCCTATACTTCTTAAGAGTTTTACCTCTGGAGTTAAGAAAATATGGATATGTCTTAGTTGATCATACTTTCAGAGAGTTTGTAAGATTTCAGGGATTTCACAATACTTTCTTCGATCTTTAAAAGACTTTGAGTTGATTTTGTAAACTCTTTATATTTCATAATAATTTGTGATGAATTATTAAGACATCAAGTAACTTTTTAAGATATTGGGTGATTTTGTAAGACTTTTCAGTTTTCTAGAAATTAGCAAAGGAAAGAGTTTGTAGGATATACCAAGTCCTATGAAATATCAGGCCTGTAAAAAATTGAAAAAGGAAAAAATAAGGCCTACTAAGTAATGTAAAACCATAATATAAATTTTAATAATTAAAAATTATTATGAAATATCACCTTCTTGAAAATTTGACACTATGATATATCTTTTATACTAAAACTTAGGAATATATTTCCAAAAATTGAACCATTCGATGTTATAATATGTTATATATTGATCCAAATATAAAAATAATTCTTCTGAATTATGATTCAGGAAGATAATTGTGAAAGGAAACTTCATCCATGTAGATGATGATCATTCCATAAATATCTATTAGGATTAAGATTCATGGAAATATAAAAATGGGAAGTTGTTGACTACTGTATTGTGGAACTAGGCATTTCATACAAAAAGTGTCTTTGTGAGGAATGCAAAGTCTCATTAATACCATGGTCGATGTCTTGGTGACACTTATGTGAGTTCATTAGTGTTATCAAGGGTCCATTATTTAAGAAGATGTGCCACATTATGTTGCTAAATGTTTTAAAGAGACTCAAAAGAATTAAAATACCGTGGTATTTGTGGACAATATGAAGTTGAGATAATTTAAATATTGAATGAAATTTTTAATCAATGATTCTTCATAAGATATTATATAAAAATATAATATAATATAATATGTAATTGATTTTAAAATATCAGAAATAAATGATAATTAAATGCTCTGAAAATCATTGAGATGGTATTCACATAGTGCTTGAGAATATAAAGATAAAAAAATTTTGAATGAAAGGGTGATCTAGAATTGAGAGGAGACATCAATAATTTTATTTATTGAAGATATACTGTATATAAGAGATAATTTGAGGAATATAAAAATGTAAAACATCTATATTTTCATTTTGTTTCAAGGTTAGAAAATTTGGTTGTTGATCATTCGAGAATTTTCTACATAGAAGGAAGAATAAAAATGTATGCATGCATGCTCTCATACACAGGTTTATCATTCTGATAGTTTGAGAAGGGATGACCATATTTCATGTGATTATGTTAATATTTTTCTTTTAGTAGAAGATCCAACCATAGGAAGAATATCCCATCTTTTATTCTAAGAAATCTTTTAGTATACAAGAGATCTTATTCAAATTCAATAATATAGATTAAATCATCAACACTGTCTATTCTAGTATAAATAACTCCATTCATTATTCATGAAGTGGATGATGCCTTCCATGTTTCATGGATGATAATTTCCCACCAATTTTTTGTGAATTGTAACACACTTATAATCAATTAAATCCTATAGTCATCAAAATAAATTTGTGTCTCAACAACTCACTGAACACATTAAGGAATATGTTTCCCTTCAAATCTTAACCATGAAAAAATTAATGTGTGCTACTCATTTATATTTATACTTCATTTTTATGAACTAACCTAGTAAATTAATCTAAAGAACACCCAAATCAGCCTACGAGAAAACCTAGCGGTGCTCCTGATCCCAGTGAGCTGGTGACAAGTGTTAAGGCATCAATGAAACTTTCTAGAAATGATTTATCCCATGAAATAATTTAATAAGGAAGTAATTAATTTACTAAGAAATTCAGAATGACCAATCTATAATTCAAAAAAAAATTCCAAATTATATAATATAAAATAAATAAAAATATATAAAGAATTTTAAAACAAATAAACATAAATGAAATCCCTCCACTCACCCCCAACTCCCCCCACATAAACAACCACCACTATATCACCCAGTATTCAAATATATAATGCATCCACCAATAACCATAATTAAAAGTAATAATTTACTATTTGGATGATGTGATAAGGTAAATCTGATAAAACAAAAAACTGACATACCCCTATGTGACTCTAAGAGACAACACCCAATCCTCAATCTGAACTTCATCCATTAGCAATCACATGCTGAAACTGAAACTAAAATATAAAAGAAGCATTAGAATAAACTTGACTAGTAGGACACCACCCACATTTCTACATGCTTAACCTTTAATTATAGATCCATTCTCAAGATACATTTAAATACATTATTTAAAAATACATTTTCCATGAATTAGAACCTAAAATACAATATCATTTTATAACATTTTATTTTTTTAAAATTTTATTAAATGAAAATAATTTATGGACTAAACCAATATATATTAGAAAACCCTATTAGAAAAGTACCTTTGTAAACTAATTTTTAATATATATTTTTCGATACACTTTAGAAATCCATGTTACAAAATTTAAATATTTGTTGGGAAAAATTGAAATTAATCATAAAGTTATTCTATCATGAGGAAGCCAAATAAACCGTATCAAAATATTATGTGTGAAAAAAATCATATAATAATATAAATACAAGGGGATGGAAATAATAAAAATAAATTATATAAATTATGAATTATAAAAACATTTAATATGGGGGAAATTCCCTAAGGTTACCAAGGCTTATGGATCATAGAATTTTCACAGCACTAATTATGGAGACCCTCAATTAGTGAAAATAGAACTATATCTATTTCAGTAGTCACTAGAATTTTTACATCAATAGGATAGTGAGTTGTTCCCATCACTACATCAATAGTTAGGGTGAAACAATAGCTTGTGGAATCAACCTCTTCTGATCTAATATTTCCTACCGAAGTACAATGGGATTCCCTTGAGATTTTAATAATGTAAAAAATCATAATAAATATTAATAAAACATCATGAACATATAAAAAATTAATAAGGTACTATGTGTAGGCTGAAGGCACGCACCAAAATACTTTAAGAAAAAAATTCCATGAAAAACCCAAACATTTTCCATTTAATATTAGTTAAGGATTTAAAAACTTATTTTTATGGTTTCAACCCGGCCTCATTGTTAAAAAATAATATTTATCATTCCAAATGCCACATAGAGAACCCATTTTTTAAAATATCACTTGAAAACCAATTTTAAACTTTAAAATTTAATTTTCCAATCACTACCTTATCCTTAAACACATATATACTTGATATAAATATAGGCATTCTCTTTCTAATGAATTTATATGTACATAATTGTGTGAATATATGAAACAACATATCTATACATTTCTATATGAGTGTGTGTGTGTTTGTGTGTGTGTAATTATTAAAGGTAATATAAAATAATTATAACATGAGTGAAAAGTTGAAAACACTATTCTTTAGAAAATATACCAGTGTTCATTTGTTCGAATAATTTAATAAGTAGTAGTTATATGTAGTTATACGAAATATGATTTGAACCAACATCTAAAATATAAACACCCTTTTTTATAAAAACATAGTTAAAATATAATTTATTCCTTTTTAATTAAATTAATATAAATAATACTTCCATTAGATAATTGAAACAAAAATTTAGGAAGAACAAAATCAATGGTTCCAAGATTAAAGGTTAGTGTAAGAATCAAACCTACCTCAAATCAATGGATGGTGGTCCAGGGCTTTGAATAAATGATAAATGGGACCTGAAAGAGAGATCAAACATCCTAACCACAAGAAAAATACAACAACCAGTAAAGTTGGAAACCCTTAGTGTTTGGAAAATCAAACACTGAAGTGAGGAATAGGATGAAAACAAAAGTAAATGGAGAAAGGATTTAATATGAGACATAACCTAGGGGATTGGACCTCAAATCGTAATGAAAATACTTGGATTCATTGAGAAGGAGAGGATATCAGAGGACATGAAGTGTGCTTGAGGTCTCCCTCTTTATTGGGTGTGCATAATGCATAGGGGATGGGGGGTATAAGAAATTGAGGTTAAAAATTGAAAAATCATGGGACGGTAATTATACAAAAAATAAAATCTGGGTGAAATTCATGGTTCTTGCACGGTTTACCAAATAGTTCACCAATCGTGTGTCTGTCACCAGACACACCAAGAACACTACTTGGTATATCTACAAGGTTAAAGAAACTGTGTGACAAACATACTATAAAAGTCTACTAAAACTATATACATACCTGTATAGTATCCTAATGGTTTCTACTAAACATACGATAACAACGTGAAAATCAATTCCTCTAATTTTTCAAAAAAAATAAAAATGTGTATAAAATATAAGGAAAAAATTCAAAACATATAAATTAATAAAATACTAAATAAATAAATAGTTGGGTTATGAAATTTCTCCCAACTATTGAACTCTCTCCCCCAGAATGTTCTAGACAAATAGATCGAGTGAAAAAGAGGAGGTTCAAACCTTCTAAGAAGAATTCAACTTTTAAAAACCATGGAACACCTATAAGATCAATAAGATCAATTTATTGAAGAACCCTCACAAATTTATAAAATTAATTATATATCTTTCTATCCCAAAAACCATTTTTCATTCTAAAAATTCCCAACCTCATCACATGAGATGAGGAAGAATGGTTGAAAATAATCTACCAAAAGATACAAAGACTAGCATGCTAAAAAATATTCAGTGATGGGTTGGATAAAAGTACTAAATATGGAAATGCGCATCAAAAAACATGATATCAACTTATTTAGTCCCCCGAAAAATATTTATAATTACTCTAGGATACTAATTGTTCAGGAAAAACCACCACTCATATAAACCAGAAAAAGGACTCAACTAGGAGGGGAATTACCCACAAAATTTACTATCTAAAATAAATATCCAATCAAAAGGGAAAATAAATGTATTCTATGATTAGTTAATTTGGATTAATAAGATCAATTAGGTAACTAAAATATAACCGGAAGACTCTAGTCACATCTCCGTATTCATGAACTATATGGACCAGACCTTAAAAATCTATTAAAATTGATTATTTAGACAAGAATTAATTTTTTCATTATCAAAGATATTTTATGTTTAGAGTCTTAGATAATTATTTAATCACCCTTATATAAATATATATTATATTAAAAGTGTACACTTTCACCCAGTATCCAATTTTTCCACAATACAAAACTTTTAAGACAAAACAATTTTTAATTTCATGAAATACATTCACAATTTTCATCTTAGCCTCATAATTATCCTAAATCATCCTTAAAACCCTATGAAAAACATTTGAAAACATAGTATGACCACAAATATCTCAGTAAAGGGCATATGAAAAGAATTAAATAAACTCTTTAGTCATTAGATACTCATTAAAATTTTCCTTTTCAAAATAAACATGTTTCTACCCAATAAATATAATTATTTCCTAGAATATTTTCATAAAACATTTCATAAGAAATCATAATGTAAAAATAATACTCAAAATGGTATCTTTGCAATCATGAAAAACTCAGGAAATTGTTTTCTCAAAATTGTACATTTCACCCATAATAAGTAGGATATAGTTTCCTTTATTCATAAGATCATTATAATACCTTGTGAAAACATAATATTTCCACAAAAATCAATAGATAGAATAGATAAATAATGTAGGAAAATTGTTACATAATTTTAATATCACTATTACAATAACTCTTAAAATAGAATAACCTACCAAGTAAATTCCAATAATCTCTTAATAGAAACCTAACCAGTTAACCTTTTCCCTCTACCCAATGTGTTGAAGAGCTATATCAGGCTCACCCATTATCTTGAGATATATCAGGCTCACCCATAATCATAAAACAAAATCCCCAAGAACTATAAAACATTCATAATACATGAAATATTTAATTTTCATCAGCATACTCATCAAAATATTCCTTATACCCATAAGAAAATATTTCTGAATATTGAAATATCCATTCCATTTAAAAACTTTTTTAAAAACACCAAGAATAAAGGGAAGAAGAGTTTTTATTTGAAGAAAACATTGAATCCTTGAAATTAATATAAACATAAAATAATGGTTACTATTTAAGTAAAATTCATTGATGATGTATACGTTAAAATAAATTATTCATTTTCCTATTTGTAAATAATTTTAAAATGTTTCAAATAAAATACATAAAAAGTATCCTTTTGAAAACATTTGATAGAAAGTAAAAATAGACATAAAATTTCATTTATAATTCAGTTAAATCCATATAAATACATTCATGAAATAATTTTAATAATATGGTCATGAAATAGAAATGTTTATAAATTAAATCTTAAAAACATTTAAAACAAGGTTTATAAGTTAAAGTGTCTCTTACCTCAAGTGTGACTCTATATGTATGTTCATTATTTTCCTGAATAATAAAATAATGATAATTATTTACTTTATTAATAATATTTTTCAAGTTTATTAATCCCTTTATGTTATTTATTTCCATGTTATATATAATTACTTAATCAATTATGTTCACATCAGATGTTTTGATAACATTTAGATCATATGTCCAAAATGACTTTGGTAAGTTGACTATAGACAAAGAGGTCATTAATGTATCATCTTAAAAATAATAATCATTAAATAATTATCATTTATATATATAAATTATACTTTTAAAACCTACCATTAAATATGATTAATAAAAATAAATTATGTTGTAATCATGGACACTTTAGGCCACACTTACGTATGAGTAATGTTTCCATTTAAAAAAAAATGATGGAAAGAAGGAAAGTATTTTTTTTATCTTTATAAAATGATTATTATATAATAAATATCATATTTTTTTTAATACACTTATATATACCATCTATTTGATGTGGTCACAAAAAATTAATTGCATCACTTCTTGGAGGGGTAATCCACCGGTATACATGAATGACATTATCATTTTTCAATGTAAGTAAAGGTAAGAAATTAGACGATATATTATATTTAATTAATGTTAAATATTTCATTTAAATAATATATATTTATATATATTAAATCCATCATTATAACCATCCTTTATAGAGGGTTATGGAAAATGAATTACATCGGTTCCCAAGGCGGAAGTCTTCCGTGCACATGAACGATGGTTTCATTTCCCATTTGAAGGAAGAATGAGATGGATATAGGTTATGAAATTAACATAAAAATGTCTAATTATATTTAAGTTACTGGTTTTCTTATTTCATTATGATTTAATAATATTTTAATTATTTATAAAAATAAATAAAATAAAAATTCTTGGTTAAGAACTATACCTCTTCTTTAAACAACCTCTTTAGGTTTATACCTAAAACCTTTCTAGGTTGATTTTATAATCAAACCAGGGAATATAAGATATAAATATGATTATAAGTAGTGCATTTGGATAGGTATTCTCTGAATGAAAAAGGGTTTCTAATTGTGTATAAAATACTATATTGGGTGACCTTTCATAAGTTGGGCAGATGACATAATTGAAATTTTAAAAAAGATTTAAATATATTAATTTATTACTCAATCCAAATGGCTCAAAAATAGACCATTTATAAATATCAGATTATATATGTTTGAACTATTTCCACCCAATAGAATTTATACTAATTTATAGGTCATTTAAACCCTTATCACAATAGTTACACCCCCCCCACGATAAATATGTTTTAACCTTAATTGTGGGAACAATTTTTTACAGTTTTTACTATTAATTATGACTAAAAATTAGGTTAGTCTTATTAAAAAATATAAATTACTCTGATTTAAAGTATTTAATCCATTTTATAAAATTCTATTTACTGAGGTGGTATAATTTATTTTAAAATTAAACCATTAAAACACGACGAAAATAGATTTTTCATATAAATGCCTTTTTAAGTTTAAAAATGATTTTATAACAAATTCAAGTATAATTTTCATTCCAATAACATTTTTTTTATTATTTTTAATAAAAAAGGAACTAATTAAATTTTAAAACTAATCCAAAATATAATTTTACTTTGTAAACACTTGAAAATAAAAGGCATATTTCAATAAAAAATAGTATTTTTCACTATTCATTGAAAAATTAGACATTTAAAAAAAGTCTTGAGAATTCATCCTAAGATAATTTTAACATGATTAATTATAAAATTTTATGTTTTTATCAGATTAAATTTCTACAATTTATAATCTATATTTTAAAATAAGACCATATAATGTATGAAAACCCAATTTGGTTAGAAAAAAATATTTTTTCCTTTTGACTAAAAAATTACATAATATACTTATAACGAATATAACTCTAAAAAATCTAATTAATAATACATTAAAATTATTTATCTTACTATTTCCTTGGTTGTTAAATTCTTCCCCCCTTTTGAAATTGCATCCTCTAAATTTTATTCATTACTTAAATAAGTGAGGATATTTTTTCTTTATATAATATTATGATTTCCATGTTCATTCTTCAGCCATATGGTTTTTTCATAAAACATAAACTTGATTAATTTCATTATCCAAAATTATTTATCTTTATGTTCAGTAATATGTACCATTTATTCCTCATAAGAAATGTTTTCTTCTATCTGAACTACTTCTGGGCTCAAATCATGAGATGCATCTGACACATAATTTTATTAACAAAAAAACATTAAATAAATTATATACATATGATAAAATCAGGGTAAAGTCTACTCAATAATAAAATGATCCAACTTTATCCAAGATTTTATATGGTCTAATGAATAGTGGACTTAACATTTTTTTACCAAAATGCATAACACCTTTCTATGGAGATACTTTAAGAAAAATATTATTTATTACCTTCAAATAAAGATCTTTCCATGGGTTATCAACATAATTTTATACCTAATCTAATATTCCACCATGTTCTTTTGAATTATCTTCTCCTTATTAACCATTTCTTCTACCAATTATGGTGCCAACAACTTTCTATCACATAATTCAACCAAATAAGAAATATTCTAACACCACCTTTTATATAATGATTCAAAATATGTCATCGGTATATTGGAATAGAAACTATTATCATAAGTAAAAAAAACCAAAGTTATATGTTAATACCAACTTCCCTAATAATATATTGAACAAGCTTTAGTAATAACATCCAAATTAGGAGTCATTTTCACTTATTGTCTATTATATGGAGGATGAATAATTATACAAAAATTTAATTCAGTTCCAAATAGCTTCTAAATATTTTTTCCAAAATTAGAGGTAAACCTAGGATCATTATTAGATAAAATATAGTGAGGGACTCCATGTAATATAATTATCTCTTTAGAATAAGGTCAATAAATTTTATGAAATTAAATATTATCTTGAACAAAAAGTAAATTCATATATTTAGTTAAACTATCTATAATTACCCAATTCACATTATTAGCTCTAGATTTATTTTTTAATACCATAATGAAATATATGTTTATGTTCTGCCATTTCCATTATGGAACTGTAAAAGGATGAAGAATCCCCATTAGTAATTTTTATTCATCTTTGACCATTTAGAAGTCAAACAATTCATAGTAAAATAATAAATATCTTTCTTCATTCCTTCCAAATAGAAATTTTTCATAAGGTATTTATACATTTTTGTTCTTCCATGATAAATAGAAAATAGAGAACTATGAGCCTCAATAAAAAATTATTTCTTTAAAATTGGAATCACATGGAACACACTACCTCTTTACAAATTTGATAACACCTTATTCATCAACATTAAACTCTAGAAACATACCCTTCTTGATAGATTCAACCTTTTCCTATAAAACATGATCCTACTCATGATATTTCTTAATTCTTTTTTCCAAATATGATTACAACATCTAAAACAAAATTTATTGAGTTCTTACATGCATAATTTCTACGAAAAATTTATAAAATCATTTAAGAAAGGATGATGTTCTATATATATCATGGTTAATGTAGCATTATCTTTTTAACACCAATCACCAATTACACTTTTTACATTCCCTGGATGGTAATTAATTGTGAAGACATAATAATTTATCAATTATAGAAATCTCCACTGTCTCATTTTTAAATATTTTTGATTGAATATATATGTCAATATTTTATTATCATTATACATTTCACACTTTACTCTATTTAAATTATATCTATAAATTTTTAAAGAAAAAAATAAATCCTCCAGTTCAAGTACTTATATAGGATAATTTCTCTCATAAGGTTTTAAATGATGTGATGCACAATCAATTACTTGATCATTCTTAATTAAAACACAACATTGTATATTAAAATAGATATCATTGTAGATAAAAAAAGCACCATTTTTCATATGGGGCATAAAAAATAGAGATTTCAATGATTATCGTTTCAATTCTTGGAAACATTAATCTCATTACTTTGTACAAATAAACCTAACTCATTTTCCTATTAACTTAGTTAGTATGATGGATAACCCCACGATGTTTTCAAAAAACCACTAATAATATCCTACTAATCCAAAAAAACTATGAATATCAATAACATTTTTAGGTCTTTTCCATTCATCAAACCCTTTAGTTTTAGCAGGATCAATATTTATGCTATCTTTATCTTCATGTCCAAGGAATGGAATTTATTATAACAAAGAATTATATTCACTAAATTTTCCATATAAATTATTTTCTTTTAGTGTTTACATAATAATCCTTAGATTTTTTTATTGATCCCAATAAATTTTTGAATAATTAAAAATATCATTAATAAACACAACTATAAATATATCCAAATATTCATGGAATCATTGTTTATAAGATCTATGAATACAATTGGATCATTTTTTAACCCAAATGGAATAATTTCAATCTCATAATGCTCATACCAAGTATAAAACACTATCTTAGTGGTCTCATCTTCCCTCCACCTTCAAATAATGGTACCCAAACCTAAGATCAACCTTTGAAAAACACTGAGTGCCCTGGAGATAATGAAACAAGTCGTAAATATGAGGAAATAAATACTTTTTCTTAAAAGATATATTATTCAATTCTATATAATCATTACAGAACTTCATGGAACCATATTGTTTTTAAATAAAAAAATGGAACACCCCATGGTGAAGTTGTTGGATGATGAAACCATTATCAATAAATTCTAGTAAGAGATTTTTCAGTTCTATAAAAATTACTTGAGACATTTGATAGAGGAGTTTTAAAATTATATTAGTATTATGAACTAATTAAACAGTAAAATCAACTTCTAGATTATGTATAATACTAGGTAACTCATTAGAAAAACATCGTGATTTCTTTTACTATTATCGCATCATTAATTTTAATAGTTTCCCTATTTTTAACAACAAGAGAAAGATAAATTTAATTTCCATATTTGAATTGTTTTCCAACTTAATTATATGTTATCAATGATATTAATTTATTATTAAATAAAAATGGTAGCTCATTTCATATATTTAATTCTACAACATCCCAACCCAGAATCTACTAAACCGGTTCCCTAAGCCGATCGGTCATATGGCCTTAAGCGCACCTCCCCATGTGCCAAAGGATATTGACTAGTAGCGAGATTCCAATGATAGTATAGTGGGGATACAATACCCTTATGACCAAAATATGAAAATGGTAGATAATAAATAAATAAATAAATAGTGGGACCAAGATAAATTAAATTAATAAAAAATAAACAATCCCAACAATAATAAATAGCCAAATTCATAAATAGTATTATATAAAGAATGATGTCATGTCAATTACTAAAAAGGAAAGCAGGAATACATGGAGGTAGACATACAATACATGCATAAAAAATTCCCAAGTCTATCTCCATGAGAATCTTGAGCACTGGATAAGTCTTGTTTTCCTAATATTTCTTATACAAGAGTGACAACATAAACATAATCCATGATCCTGAACCTAAAACCATGAGTTATGTTCAGGTACCAAACAATGACACAAACACTACGTGAGATAAACTCACAAGTACACCACCAATAGTGTCTAATTTTTTCAATCAATGAGTATAAAATATAGTAGTTTGAAATTATATTGATAAGTTATAAAATAAATAAATGTAAACAACTGGGACTCAGGATTCCCAAAGGACACCTGACTGAAAATACCAGCTTCGACCTAAGATGGAATATATTTGATGATGGGTCACCATGTATATAGGTATATATATATATATATATTGATCTGCATATATATATATATATGTATGTATGTATTATATATGTAATAAAATATATAAACATATATGTCAATAAATATTACTAGTCAATACCTGATGTGTAACTCATGCATCCATGCCCAATCATAAAGGTTGCATATTTTAAATAAGGGTATCTATGACCATGTTTCACAATTTATAAGGGATATCATGCCTAGGTATCACAATTTATAAGGCATGTCATTCCTGAGTATCATAATTTATAAGGGACTCCATGTCTAAGTATCACAATTTATAACAAAAACAATTCATGAGTATCATAATTTATAAGTGACCCCATACGTAAGCATCATAATTTATAAAGGACGACATACCTGAATATCACAATTTATAAGGGAATCAATGCCCAAGTATAACAAATTATAGTGGTTCATAGACCATTATATTATCCATGACAACTTACAATTAAAATCACACTATCTTATAATTAATTTATAATAAATAAAATGGTAAATGTGAGTACACAAGGCCATTTATTATTCAATTCATTTAAAATTCCCTTATGTTATTAACTTCATCAAATCCAAGTCAACATTGTTGTATTAGTTGAAAATAACACTATGTGATCAAGACATCATCTATTAGAATTTCAAAACACATGAGTAGTCTAAGGAATTTTTCATACCATATGACCATCCACATAACTAAAAAGGGACATTTCCCTCTCAAGTTAAGTACATTTAAGGGACATGTATTATACATGTAACACATCCCTTTTCTAAATATTAATCAAATAAATTATTTCATTAAAATTATCATGGAAATTATAAAACCCCTTAACAATGTTTTGGTAAAAAGGGAGACAAGTCATCAAGGCATATTAATAAACCAAGCCATGGGGTGGTTCGGGTTGAGTTTATCAACCTTAAAACATGTATAATGGTGTCTTATCATGTCTAAACCAAGTATAGGTGGTCGATTTTTGGAATTTCATAATTTAGGATCAATTCAAGGAAAGTATGGCATGTGGCGAAAAGACAATAATTTATAAAAAATGTGAATTTAAGGGAAATCATATATACCACCTACCTCAATCTTAATATGCTTCACTAATCCATTATTGGTATTTGACTTGATCTGGTTCATGATAAAATTTAACAATAAAAAAGTGACCTTAAAATAGGGCATATGACATCACATTGAAATTTCATTAAATATGGAAAGATAAACCAATAAAGGCGGAAGAATGAATTTTAGAATAAACTTGGGTAATCAAATGTGACTGATGATGCTTGATTTTGAGTTTGAATGAGGATGATCCATCCATGCCTAGGATGAGAGATAAAAGGGAGAACCCACAGGAAGCTGCTATGTGTGAGGAGGTGAATAAAAGATGAGGAAAATATTAAAATAATGAATTGGAAAAGGGTGATTTCACCCTTTTTTAATGGGGCTCATTGTATGGATGCATGGTTTGGCCAAAACGTGCACCGACCATGTGACTCTGCTACCTAAGTGACACTAACCGTATAATCTAGGTGAATGGATTGATAAAATCATTCATAGCTCATGCAGTCCCTCTGTAGTTTATCTATAGCTCCTCGCATAGATGTGAGGCCTATTATGGATAGATAAACTAACCATGAACCCCCTATTATTGGGACACATGATTTATCTACATAGTTAATACTAATTGTGCACTAATTGTATTCCACAGACTATTTCTCCAAAAAATGGAGCTCTAAGCTCTTAAAAGTCCACATATTCTCCCAAAAGTCCATTGAACACCCGAGTCACCTACAAAGACTTAAAACACTTATATAAAAAACACATTTAAGTGTTTCAATGCTCATAATTAAATTTTTAATATCATATTAACATTTAGACCATCCGCTAAATGAAAAGATAAAAATCCATTTAGAATATACATGGTTCAAAAACAAGATACATTACAACTTATTTGGCTTTTCATTCTGTATTAGCATGATAAATTTAAAGTACATACATACCTTGAATAAAATAAAATTTTATAAGGGAAATGCAATAAGTTTTATAGGGAAAAATATTACAGAGATGATAATAAGAATATATTTTTAAATAATTGTTTCCCTGATACTACCACCATGTGTTTTTTTCAAAACTCCTGACTGCAATTCCTGAGGTGAAATTTTCATTTACCATAAAATATGTCTAAAATTAAAGAATTCATAGACACTGAATCAAATAATATATTAGTATAATCTAGATAAAAAATCAATGTATCTGTTACCACTTTATTTGTTGGACCTAAATCTACCAAAGTAGTTGTAAAGGACATTATCACACCTTTTTTTCTTATAGTCTTATTGCCTCTTATCATTCATTCTCTTCTTTATACATGTTTCTGTATAATGAACCACCTCATTAAAATTAAAATACATTACTATCTATTAATAAGATTTTGTCTTGCAACTACCAATATCTTTTTATTTACAATCATGAGCTATATGACCAAACTTACCACATTGGAAACACTTACTCAATATCATAATTCATTCCACATGGTTCATTTTTCTATACCTACCAAGGCCTTTGTAATATTTTAGTCTTGGGTTAATCACTCGTGTAACTGCTTCAGTATTGGAATGACCTCCCATGTACCCTCTTGTTTCAGGATTGGGATTTCCTCCCATTTACCCTCTTGTTTTGGGTTTGGGATTTCCTCCACTTTACCGTCTTGTTTAAGGCTTGGGATTTCCTCTTGTTTACCCTCTTGTTTCGAGATTGGGATTTCCTCTAGTATACCCTCTTGTTTTGGTCTTGGGATTTCCTCCTGTATAACCTATTTTTTCTGTCTTGGGATGTTCTCCCATGTTCCCTCTTGTTTTCGACTTAGGATTTCCTCCCATGTACCCTTTGATCTCAAAAAAAATTTATCATTAACCAATTCATTTGATGAATATATAATTCCCACCCGTCACTTAATGAAATCATACATTTTTGTGCCACAAAACATTAACCATATCATGACCCATGAAATGATATGGGTTATATAAACATAACCCAAGAAATGAAATGGGTATCTTTAACATTTTATCACATCATAACCTATGGTAAAGAGATAGGTTCCATAATTATTTGATCAAATCAAAAACCATGAAAAGAATAATCTTTCAAAATCATATAACTTGTGAAAAATAAATGTATTTCATAAATATATAACCCATGGAAGAGAAATGGATTTTATAAACATATAACCTATAGAAGAGAAATAGGTTTCATAAAGACCATGAAATTAAGAATAACCCATTAATAGAAAGATTATTAATGGAACCTTTAGATCCTTTTCTATAAGGTAATGAGTAACATCAATTTATTTCATCTTAGATGGAAAATAATTTTAAAAAATATTTTAAAAACATTTATTGAGGAAAATATACTTTCTTCTTGAAAAATGATTTTAAAGATACAAATCCTTTTGAAAATAACTTTCCTTGAAAACTTTTAAAATAAACTTGAAAACAATTTGAAAACCATTTCATTGAAAATAATTTGAAAAGATATAAATAAATCTTGAAATCTTTTTGAAAAACATTACTTTTAAAATTCTTTGAAAACTTATAAATAAATATTGAAAAACGTTTTAAAACCGTTACTTTTAAAATAATTTGAAAACTTATAAATAAATATTGAATTTTTTTAACCATTAAATTTAAAATTCTTTTAAAACTTATAAATAAATCTTGGAAAATATTTGGAAACCATTTTCCTTGAAAACATATAAAAAATATTGAGAAATTTTTAAAAAAAAATTCTTTGAAAATATATTTTAAACTTATAAAGGATGGTTTGAAAACCATAAAAAATTAAAATACTTTTTCCTTGAAAATGGTATTCATGTATAATTTGGAGACATTTTTGAAATCATAGTTTTTAAAATAAAATAGACTTCTTACCGAAGAGAGAAATACAGTAAACTTTTATTAATAACATTTTCTTACTTATCTTAAGTACCAAAGAGTGGGAAAATGGTACTAATACATGTATATATCTTGAATAAATATATTATAATTAACATCACATGTTTTCTTGAGATATGGATCATAATATTTCATCAAATAAGTATAATCATTAATAATCTCGAAAAGAGATGAGATTGTTTCAATAAATTCTTATCACTTGGTAACTTGGGATCATACACTCAATGTAATAAAAGAAAATTAAATTATTATTAAAATATAATAAATCTTATGATATTAATGATATAACATGTAAAATTGACGTATATACACCATGAAAAAGAATTTATGTGTATAACAAAACATGAGTCTCAAGAAGAAAAATTGAGACAAAACTATTTTACTGATTTGGTAACTTTTAAAACATAAACCACATGAAATAAATATCATGTAATTGATATGTTAATACCAATAAATTTAAATATAATATTCATTTAATACATTTATGGGTAGTATACACACCACACAGAAGTAATGGGTGGTTAATAAAGCATGTATCTCATGGAAATAAAAAGTGAGATGAAATCCCCTTACCTTGCGTCTTGACTCTCTTCGTACTTGTACAAGATTCCAATAAAATAAATATAAGTTGATTATAAATAATTTAAAAAATAATATTCATATACCTAATACCATATATGGTTTTATTATGACCTTATATTAACCGCTTTCCAATGATCTTGTGTTAAGGTTTCACTTCGGGTAATATTCTCTTTGTTCTTTGCATGTGCCTTAATTTGTTATATCGTTTGTCCTTATAATTATATCATGATTCTATAATTTATACCATGATATAAATATCTAGTATATACAGTATATTTGTATTATAATAATCTATATAATATAGGAGTACAAAATGGAATACACTGTTTATAGGGAAGGTAAGTCATACATGCGCATGAAGGTTGTTTCTGTTTTTATTATCGTATTGAAAGAAAGAAAGAAAATGAAATATATGTATATGTATATAATATAATTAAAGTAGAATTATAATTATATATATATATTAATTAATTTCAATAAAACCATCCTTAATACATTACATGTAGTGTGTGGACGAATCACATTGCTTTGAGGGGGCAGTAGTTCACACTTCCTCAAGCGAAATTATCATAATTACACTAAATGGAATGTAAAAAAGGATAATTTTTAAAAATAATAATAAATAAGATTAAATAAATAATAAATTTAATATATAAAATATATAAAAATATTTTCCATAATAATGGCCACTATGGTAGTTGGTAATGGAAAAATGATCAATCGTCGTTTTGTGAGGCAGTAGTTCGCCGTACACGGAAACAATATGTTTGTTACCCATTAGATAGAGGTATGTGTGATTTTAGGTTGAATTTTTTACATAAAAAATACTAGTATATTTTTTATACAATTTTTTTCTATAATTATATAATAAATAGAGTTTTATGGGACGGAGAAGGAAAATAAAATGGAAGGACTTGAGAGAAGACATTACCTCTTAATCTGGTAACTCCTTTTGGTTTGGGCCAAAAGGCTTCTTTGGATTGCCTTATTCCCAAGGGAAGGATTATAGTAGTATGTTATGGATGTTAAGAAGTTTATGGGTTAGATATTTTCCTAACCTAATAGGTTTTAGAGGTTTGAAGAAGTGGGATAGGTGGTTTCCTTTTATAGGGAAGGAAAAGGACTCACTTGGAATTTTGGAAAACAAGTTAGGTTGACACATATTATTACCTAAAAAAAGTCAAAATAACTATAATTAATAAATAATGTAAGGTTTATGGACAAATAATGTCCATAAAATGGGTATTTGATAAGTTTATAGGTTATTTCGGCCCTTAATATTGAGTTTTAGTCCCTAATTAAGGTTAATTTGAACTTAATAGATGTGATTGATTTTCATCACTTTTGCTAATATTTTTGGACAAAAATAAACATGATATAATTAGAATATAAATATTATACTATTTATATTGGGTTATGTTGGATTTTCTTAATTCATTTCATAGAAGCAGAAAAATTAAGATTAATTCTAATCTCACAGACGAGACGAAATTACAGGTCATTAAATTATAAAGAAGTTCAAAAGTTTATTAATTTTTTGTATTAAATTTCAAATATAAATTTATTATAATGATGTACATTGTATTAATAGATGTAATATTTATTTTATGATACCATAAAACAAATTTATTTTACAATTTAACATTGATAATTATTTAAATGAAAAGGCAGTTATTAACTAAAACGCGATATGTTTCACTATTCATCAAAAAATAAAGCCATTGATCTGGCTCAATAGATGATCAACGACATAAACTTCAAAACCTATGGGTCCAACATGTTCATTAAAATTGATATGAACAAGGACTATGATCAGGTATAATAGAGCTTCATTAACAGAGTTTTTTTAGGTATGGGACTCAATTCTTGGAATATTGATATTATCTTATGTTGCTTCATCTCTTTGTGGTTATCAATGAATTTTATGGTCAAATATTATGGTTTCTTCAAGTCTACCCATGGACTCAAGAAAGGGGACCCCATCTCTCCGTATCTTCTCATTCCTATTCAGAACGTCCTGGGTCATCTCGTTTAGATAAGCATCAATAATGGGGGAATACTTCCATATCATCGTCGGATGAAGGCTTCAGCGATCTATCACCTCATGTTCACCAATGAAACTATTTTGTTTCTAATTCTAATAAAATATCCATGTGTAAATTAAATAGAGTGATGGATGATTATTTTTGATGGAGTGGTCAGATCATAAAAAATTGAAAGCTTGAATTCTTTATTTCCAATAGGTGCTCTACAGAGAGGGTTGAGTCTGTTAGTAGGTTTCTGGTCATACAGGGGGGTTCCCTATGATTTATCTTGGAACTACCATATTTTTTGGGAGGCTCCAGATTTGGTACATTGACACTCTCCTCACCAAGAATACTGATAGAGTGCTGAACTGGAAAAATAAATTTTTGTCTTTTGGCGGTAGGATTGCTCGGGTGAACAGCGTTCTGGTGGGTTCTCCAATCCATGGTCTCTCCTCCATCAAGGTTCCTAATGGTTTTATCAATTCTATTTATAGGATTATCTATAATTTTATTTGGTATTGTTTATCATAGGGGAAGAAACATTGGGTATCTTGGAACAAAATGGAGAGGCCAGTGGGTGAACGAGGAATCAATGTACGCAACCTGAAGGATTACCTCTACTACATACATGCAAGGCTTGCATGGAATATTCTGGAATGATGTACCCTCTAGGGTACTGCCATGTACATGTATGCTTCATACCTTATAGAATCGATTAGGGGTGAAAATCTTTCCTCTAGTCGTTTATTGGTCCCATTTTTGTTGTGCTTCACCCTTTCTCCTGCTGGATGGCTGGGAGAGGTGATCTTTCCTTCTACAGCCAGGATTGGTGTGGTGTAGTGCAGGGTTCCCTGGTTGTCTAGTCATAGATATCTCATTTAGGTAATCTATCCTTTTCCTTACTTTCATCAATGTAGTTTTGGATAAGGATTAGCTTGATTGTTTCCATCTCATTGAGCTAAATGTAGAGGATGATAAATGTGTTTTCACCACTTCATCCTTGGGAAATTTCACATCGAAGGATTTCTGTCATATTGTTCATGATCAGGTCCATTCTAGGGGATGGGATGATATTTTTTTAGTGAATAACATACCCACCAAGTTCAACTTTCTAACCTAGAGGATTTGAAACAGTGGACTCTCAGCCGATGATAATATATGAGGGTGTGGTATCCACCTTTCACCCAGGTTCATTAGTTGTAGGGTGCATAGTGAGGAGAGCACTACTCATTTATTCTTTATAAGTGACTGGGCACGTGAGGAGTGGAAATTCCTTGGGTAATTCTTTATGGTCCTCTCATCTAATGACGACATCCTACCCTTTGTTGATAAATGGTTTCATAGATCATAGGGAGGAGGCCCGGAGAGGGTTTCCCCCTCAGTGGTGCTGCATGCAGGGTGCTGGTGTATTTGGAAGGAATGGAACATGTCGAAGCACGAGGGTGTGGTTGTGATGGATCATGTAATTATCATCTAGGAAAAAAATATGTTACTTGACTTGAACAAGGCTTTGAAGTCTTTTAAGGAGACTCTATCTCTTTATAATCTTTAGGTTGTATTTAGGGGGGGTTTCGATACAGTGGTAGGAAAGGCAATTGGGTTTGCTGACATCCTTCCTTGGGTTCCTTGAAACTTAATACGGATGGTTTTGTGTCCATGGGAACATGTATGGAGGGGGAGTGGTGTGTGATAATAATGGATTGGTTTACTTATCATTCTCGACCAGACTGGGTTGGGAATCTTCCCTTCAAGCGGAGGCAATGGCAATGCTCACTGGTCTCAGACTATACAGGAATAAGGGTTTAGCTATCTCGAAAGATAAAAAGGACTCCTTGATTTATCAAAATTCACTGAAAAGGTATGGTGATTCTCCTTGGTCGATTTTCTATGTTATCAGAAAATGTAAAAGTATCCTCAATAGAAACTCTCAGGAGATTCATACCTGGAGGGAGGGGAACATGTTTGCAGACTACATGGCCTCAATATATTTCACTAGCATGGTGGAGGTGTTTTTTCACACTGAATATAGTATTAATCCCAATGGGATTGACTTTATTAAAGGGGTTGCGCTTGGGCTACACCATTTCTGGCCCCCTTAGGTTCTTTCATGGGGGGGGGGGGTTCTCCTCTTTTTCTTCCTTTTTGGTCTTTCCTATTCCTTTAAATAAAATTACATTATGAAAATGTTGATGATCAAAATGTTTCTAAAATAAATTTTATTATTAAAATCAGTTTATTCAAGAAAATGATATTTTTAAACATAGACAGGCTTTACCAAAAATCATATCTTTCAATATCAATATGTTTTATCTATATAAAAAAATATAAATAATATTTGAAAATTTGTTATTACTATTTGTATAACTAATTTTAATGGCTAGTTTATAATTATCTCATTTAAAAAAAAAGTAACAATAAAATGATGTTTCGTAGAAACATCAGTGTTGTGTGCAATATACTCCATGTCGGTGTTGCAGGTAGTACAAGCTAAGATGGTATTGTGTGTAACACAAACCAATTCAGTATTTCATATAGTGTAATCCAAGTTAGTATTTCATGTGAAAGGAATGTTTGACTAAGTTTTTGAATATATATATATATATAATTATTTCAAGTGTCACGTGAAATGAGAAATTTCAAGAAGATAAATTAATTCGAAAAAAAATATTTCACAAATTCTCTAGGTGTTACACTTAACGGAATTTACATACATTATCCTAGCCAATAAAATTATCTAAAACTTTTCTCTGATAATAAATATAAGGATATAATCTTAAATAATCTGTGAAAATTGATTCTTTAAACAGGAATTTCTTTTCTTACATTCATGGAGATCTTTTAGGTTTAGAGTTATAGAGAATGAGTTCATCACCCTTAGATAAATAAATATTACATTAAAAATTGGACACTTCCACTCAGCATTAATTTTCCGCAGAATACAAAATTTTTATGATATAATAAGTTTTATTTTCATGAAATATCTTCACAATTTTCATCTCGACCTCATCCCTATCCCTACTCGTCCTTAAAACCCTGTGAAAAAAATTTATTATGTGGGATGAGCATAAAAAATCACATGAAGGGATATATAAAAATAAATAAATAAATTTATTGGACAATTATACTCATAAAAAATTTCCCTTTTCAAAATAAACTTTAAACTAAAAATGAAAATTTTCTTACCCAATAAATAAAATTTTTTCCCCAAATATTTTAATAAAACATTTGATAAGAAATATTAAAGAAACAATATTCCTCATAAAGTTTTATTTTAAATTATGAAATAATGATGAAATATTTTTCACAAAGTTATATAGTTCACCATTAAAAAGTAACATGTACTTTCCTTTAAAAATAATCTCATTAGATTACCCTGTGAAATCATAATATTTTCATGAAAAACCATAGAAACCAAGGATAAACCATGTAGATAACTTGGTACATTTTTTTAATATCAATCATATAATAACTCATACAAATAGAATAAACTACCAGATAAATTTAAACAATCTCTTACGATAAACCTAATCGGTTAGCTCTATCCATTTACCCAATGTAGTGGATAGATATATTGGGCCCACCCATCATCATGATCTATATCGGGCTCACTCGTCATCATGAGATAAACTAGGCTCACCAATAATTATAAAAAATTCCCAATAACTATAACATAATAATAATACAATAAATATTAAATTTTCATCATTATACTAACAAAAATATTTCTTTCACCCATAAGAAAACATTTTTGATATTGAGACATCTATTCCATTTAAAACCTTTTTTAAAAATACCCCGAATAAAGGAAAGTAGAGTTTTTTCTTTGAAGAAAACATGGAATATTATAAATTAATCAAAAACTAAATTAAGGGTTACGTCGGTGGTAAAATCCATTGACGTCATATACGTTAAAATAGAATATTCATTTTACTATTATTAATGAAATTCAAAACGTTCCTTACAAAATATATAAAAATATTCCTTTTGAAAACCTCTAAAAGAAAGTAAAAAAGTGACATAAAATAACCTTTATAAATAATTTATTTCCATATAAATACATCCATAAAATTATTTTAACAATACAGATATGGAAGAAAAATATTTAGAAAATAAATCTTGAAAACATTTAAAAGGATTTTTCTACGGTAAAGTGTTTCATACCTCAAGTCTGACTCATAGTGTACATTATTTATCAAAATTAATAATAAAATTGTGTTAATTATTTAAATACCTAATAACATTTTTCAATTTTATAATTTATTTTATGTTATTTATTACCATGTTATATACAATTACTAAATCAATTATGTTCACATCAGATGTTTTGATGATATTCAGATCTTATGTCCAAAATGACTTTGGTAAGTTAACTATGGTCAATGTGGTCAATATTAAATAATATATAATAGTAATCCTGAAATAATTATCATTTTTATACATCAATTAAACTTTTAAAACCAGCCATGAAATATGATTATGAAAAATGAATTGCATTAAAATCCTGGAGATGGTAGATCGTACACACGCATGAGTAACGATTCCATTTTTCAAAAAACATGATAGAAAGAATGTAAAAATTATTTTATATTTAAAAAATAATAATAATATAACAATTGTAATATTATTTATTGAAATACACTTATATATATAATCCATGTGATGTGGTCATGAAAAAAAATCACATCGGTTCATGGAGGTGGTGATCCATACGTACGCATGAACGATGTTATCATTTCCAAATGGATTGAAAGGTAAGAAAGTATATGATATATTATATTTATATAATGATATATATTTAATATATATATATATATTAAACCCCTAATTATAACCAATCATTAGAGGTGGAAATGGAAATTGAATTACACCGGTTCGTGAGGGTGTAGTCCACCATACACACAAACATAGGTTTAATTTCCCATTTAATGGAAGAAGAAGATGGATTTAGGTTATTCCATTAACATAAAAAAATATAAAAAAATGTAATATTAGAGTGTTATTATTTGATAATGGTTGAAGAATATTTTAAATAGGTATAAAAAGAAATAAAATAAAAACCCTTTGTTAAGAACTATTCATATTCTTCAGATAACCTCTTTAGGTTTTTACGTAAAGCCTTCATATTTTGATTTCTTAATCAATATAGGTATTATTGTATGTGTTCATGGATTAAAAGAAATTTATTTTGGTAGGTATTATATGAAATAAAATTATTTTTAAATTTGAATAAAAAGTATATTGTGTGTCCTTTTATAAGCGGGGGAGAGGACATACTTAGAACTTTTAAAAATATTTACATATATTAATGTATTTATGAAGAATAATGGATCAAAAATTGAAAATTTATAAATATAAGATTATATAGGGTTAAATTATGGACATATAATATAATTTATAAAATTTTATAGATCATTTAAACCCTTAACACTTAACCTTAACCCATGGTAAATATATTTTAACCTTAATTATGGTAACAATTTTTTACTATTTTTACTATTAATTATGACCAAAAATTAAGTTAAACTTATTTAATAATATTAAATATTTTTATTCAAAATATTTAATCCATTTTATAAAATTACATTCATAAATTTGGTAGAATATAATTTAAAAATAAACCCATAAAATGTAATGAAAATCTGTTTTTCAGATAAACGCATTTTTAAGTATAGAAATGTTTTTATAGAAAATTCAAGTATAATGATGAATATAATAATTTTTTTGGATTATTTTTAATCAAAATTACTTAATAAAATTTTAATAATAATCCAAAATATAATTTTACTTTGTAAATACTTGAAAATAAATATATAGTTTTTAAACAATCAGTATTTTTCACTATCATTGAAAAATAAAACTTTTCAGAAAATTATCAAAAATTCATCCTAAGATAATTTTGACATGATGAATTCAAAAATGTTAACATTTTTTAAAATTAAAATTTTAAAATTTATAAATTATATTTTTAAATAAAATTATATAATGCATGAAAACCAAATTTTGTTAGAAATAAACCTTATTCCCTTTGACTTTAAAATTTTCTAATATTCTTATATAAATCAATAAAATATAATTAATGAATATTAATAAGACTTGAAAATGATTTATCTTAACATAATCTGTCTTGTTACATGATCATACACCAATACCAATCACCATAATACCTTAAATCCTAAGTACCAAATGGTTCAACAAGAGGAAGAAGAGATTATAAAAAAATCCAAAATAAAAAAAATGACTTCAAATAGGGGAAGATCAAAAACATTCTCCTCTAATGATGAATTAATCATACCATAGAACCTTAATTTATTATTATAACAAGAACAAGGTATAAATAATCCTGAAATACTAAGTTGGATATTAAGAAAAAGATGATATAACACATAGGGAATAAGAAGATGGGACACGATATGGAATTTCATTAATAAAGACCTTATATTCACAAAAGAGATAAAAGGTTAATTTTAAGGAAATATAAGCATTCAAGATATCAAGATGGTAGTATGAGAAGGTTTTCCTACAACTCCAATCATAGTATGAAATTGACTAACAATTGGAAGGACCACTCCCACATTCTATAAGACAAAATTCTAAAGGAATAGCTAAAGGTACTGACTCTCTGACATCTCAAAACATCACTGGGAGACATATGTGAAACAAAAAAAAGATAAATACCCATCCTATTACCCCAAATTTAAATAAAATAAAATAACATTTAAATACCAACTCAAATAAAAAAACACAAAATAATAAATAAAAATTTCCATTTAAATAAACATCCCCTTTAAATCATTTATAAACAATAAACTATAATCTTAAATCATAAATATCTATTCTATTTTTTTAAATTGAATAAATTTAAAATTAAAACACTTGTGAATTATCAAAATTCTATGCCCCTAATAAGATTTTATTTCAAAAACTTATTCATTATCTCTCAAACCCCAATTTTAAATCATTTTGAAATTTATAAGGTCCTTTATTAAGACTATCATTGAAATCCAAAATATCATATTCATTTAAAAACATCATAGAAATCCCATTTTTTAACTTTAAAACCAATAATTTAAACTTAAAAATCACACTTGAATATTTAAAGTATCAAATAATATTTTCTTAATAAATTATTGAAACTGTTTTCATTAATTGTAAAAATGGTTTTCTTTCCCAAAAAATCAAGTTACCCTTTATTTAGAAATGATTTTTAACAAAAAAAATTACCCATTAAAAAAACATTTCAATGAAATTCAAACACTGAATTCATTTTCAAATTTCTATATAAAACTGACTCACTATTTTCAAAACCAATCCTTTCCATTTTGTACCAATTTTTGAAATTTTTAAAATCATGATTCACCTATATAACGTAAGAATGCCATAATAAAAAGTTTTGAACAAAGAAACCCCGACAAAAATAAAATGTGGATTAGTATCCATGATCAAATTGGTCACATGTTTTTCAATCCATTTTTCAATCACATCAATACCTTAGGGAGTCACTTAAAATTATACATATGGGATCCACATTTTTTCCAGACCTTATGATCTCACTATGTGTCACTATTTCAACTCCCACTTCACCCATAAACATGTAATAATTTATAAAAATCCCACACAATCTATAACTAAATGAAATTAACCATAAATATAAATAATAAATACAACAAAAAATAGATAAATAAAACATAGGACTCATGAATCAACCTAACTTATCATGGAAAATTGTGGTTCATAATGAGTAAGAGCTCCCAACACTCTTACTCCTCCAACCTATCGAGTTATGACAGTCTGATATCTATCTTCCAAACACACCCAAATAAAGAAGGGGGGCTCTAAAACCATTTTTTCATGAAAAAAACAAGGTCTTCCATCCATTTAATATCTACATTGGATTATGATAAGTTATATAGGGAATTATCAATCCCTACAAGATTGAAATAAGCATCAGTTCAATAATGTAACTTGGTGGGAATGATTTCTACCATGAAATAAGTTAAACAGGTAGTCATAATTTTATTAAAATTTGGCAAGGCTCATACAAAATTCAGATGTCCACTGCAAATTAGATGATCATAAACAAACAATAAGATATAAAAAATTTTAAAGAAAATTAATATAAATTAAAACCCTCTTATCACCCATAAATCTATCAATAGAAACAATCACCACCAGATCACACAGTCTCCATATATATAATTCATCCACTAATAACCATATCTTGAAATATGAATGTCATGTGTGGATGATGTGATATGGTAAACTAAATAAAAAAAACTGAAATACCTTTATGTGACTCCAAGAGACCCCATCCAATGCTCAAACTGGACTTCTTCAGTGAGCAATAAAAATTTGGACTTGAAACTGAAATATGAAATAGGCATCAGTATAAACATTCCCAGTAGGCTACCACCCTCCTTTATACATTCTTAACCTTTAATTATATATCCATTCACAAGAAATTTTAAAATAAATTATTTAAAATTTGGTTTTCCTTATATGAGAACATAAAATACAATTTCATTTTATAAAATTTACATTTTATTTTCATTAAATTAAAACAATCAGTTTGAAAACAATTTACAGACCAAATCTATATTTACTAAAAACTCCCATTGGAAAACTATCTTTGTAAACCAATTGTTAAAATATTTTTTTGATGTACTTTATAAATCTAAATACTAAAGAGAAATAACTATAAAGAAATAATTAAATAATTCATAAATTTATTCTAGCACAAGGAAGTAGGATAACCAGAAAATAAATATCAAGTGTGGAATAAGTAACACAACAATATAAATACAAGAGGATGGAGGTACTCAAAATAAATTATATAAAATATATTTTTTTAAAACAGGAAACATGGTGAAGAAATCCTTAGGTTAACAAGGCTAGGGGATCCTAGAAATTCTAGGACACTAATTAGGGATATCCTAAATTATTAGAAATGTAACTTTATCTATTTTACTAGGTAGTGGAATTTTTATGCCACTAGGACACTGATGTAACAACTGGGCCCCGCTGATAGTACAGACACCCCTCTTTAACATGTTAATTGGGTCTTGTCCCACCAGGTACCAAAAGGTTCCCCATAGACATGTGTTCCCCACCATGGGGCCCACCCACGTGCCCGAACAGGTCATCTGACTAATAACAGTCCCCACACACAACCTGTGGTACCTGGGAAACTTCCCTAAAGTCCACCCATCCAGATCACTACTCTAGGCCAAACACACTTAACTATGAAGTTCTAATCAATTAGTATCCTAAAAAGAAAGGCGCACCTTGTTTACAATAGTCATATCATTTAGTCATTTAACCTATTATAATTATGGGGTGTTACGTTCACCACCTCTTAA
Organism: Viscum album; assembly: GCA_963277665.1. Lineage (NCBI taxonomy): Eukaryota > Viridiplantae > Streptophyta > Magnoliopsida > Santalales > Viscaceae > Viscum > Viscum album. Next base: position 796,405,328 of record OY728137.1, read on the forward strand.
GAGGACAACGTCCTCATTGTGGTCCCTACATCTCAACCGAGGTCGTGCACCACACTTAAGGCTGGGTTCCTCCTCTGATACCAAATGTAATAACTGGGGCCTGTCGATAGCACAGACACCCCGCCTTAACATGGTCATCGGGTCCTGGCCCACTAGGTACCCCTAGTTTCCCCAAATACACGTGTTCCCTACCCTAAGGCCCAACCACATGCCCAAACATATCATCTGACTAATGAAAATCCCCATATACCAACACATATCCTTTTCAATGTGTTTTGTTCTCACTCACACAGACCATAGGAAACTTCCCAGAATTTCACCCATCCTAATCACTACTCCAAGACAAGAACACTTAATTATGGAGTTATAATCAGGTAGGCTCCCAAAAAAATATCCACCTTGATGACATGGGTCATATCATATAATCATTTATCCCTATATCATTCTGAGAAGTTACAAGTGAGATGTGTGCATCACTGCATCATTAGTCCAGGAGACACCATATCTATTGAAATGGACCCCATCTAATATAGGATTTCCTATCCAAGTACCCCTTGATTTATAAGGGGTTTAAAAAACATAAACAAGCACAAAAAATTAATGTATAACATCACAAACAAATAAAAATTTAATAAGCATCAAAGAGAAGTCTAAATCCACACACAAAAATACTTTAAGACCAAAATTTCAAGAAAAAACCCATGGGTTTTCCACTTAATATCAGTGAAGTATTTAAATAATTATTTTAAAGGTTCCAACTAGGCCTCATAGTTAGAAGATAATACTTGTCATTCCAAATACCTCCTAAATAATCCATTTTTAAAATATCACATGAAAACCAAGTTTAAACTATAAAATTAAATTTTTCAATCCCTTCTTTATGCTTACACACATATACACTTGATATATATATAGATACTACCATATGGATGCATTTATCCTCACATAATTATGTAAATATGTGACATAAAGTACCTATACATTTATATATGTGTGTGTGTAAGTATTAAATATAATATAAAAGTATTATATCATGATTTAAAAGTTAAAAACACATAACATTACAAAATATATTATTGTTCAGTAGACTGAACAAATTATTAAGAAATATGTATGTGTCTTTAGAGAAAATTGGATTGGAATCCAACAGATAAAATAGAAAGAACATTCATATTTTATAAAAAAACATTAAAATATAATTTTTTCATTGGTAATTCAACAAATATTATCAATAATATCATTATATAATTGAAACACAAATTTAGGAAGCAATAAATCCATGGATCTAAGATTAAAGGTTATAATAAGAGGAAAACCTACCTCAAATCGTTGCTGAGTGGACTAAATATCTGAATACAGGATGAATAGGGACCAAAAGAGAGATTGTACACCCTAAAAATAGGAAAATCACAATAAATGGTCAAGATTGATACCCTAAGGGTTTGTCCGATCAAGCACCAAAGAAAGGAATAGGAGTAAAACAAAAATAAAGGGGAAACTGTGGGATTATGAGACATAACCATGGATATCTAACCATAAATATTAAATAAACTTCTTGGATTCTTCATAAGGAGAGGATATTAGGGGAAGGATGATGCACCTTAGGGCCCCCTCTTAACTGAGTGTGCATTATTCATAGTGTTGGAGGGGGAGATTTGGTTCTAGGTTTAAAAAGTAAAAGGGTTGGATGGTAATTTTATAAAAAATAAAATCTAGGTGAAACACATGGTTTCCAAATTGTCTACCAAACTATAAAGAAACCATAAATCATTAAATAGACACATTAGAAACACCAAATGTTCTAGACATATAGTTAAGAAATCTTTGGTCCAACCATGATATATAGGTCTTTTAAAACTGTAGACGTACCTACATAGGATTTTAATTGTTTTTAATAACAATGTGGTAACCATGTGATAGAATATTCCTTTAATTTTTTTCTAAAATTAAAAAATAGGTATGAAAATTAATGGAAAATATAGAACCATGTGGGGTAAATTTATTAGTTTAATCCTTTGGGGGTGTTTCCCCTTGGGTTTGGGGGTATCCTGAGTCTAATTTTTTGAGTTTGGGAAGTTTTTCCAAGGGTGCACAGTTATAGTGCACGTTTTAAAAACCATGTGATCCTCCTAGAGGAAACTATGAACCTTGAGAAAGTGAGGTAGTAGAGGATTCATGGTCTTGGAATAGTTAATGAAACTACTCAAGACAAAACTATGTGTCCTAGGGGTTGGAGATAGTGGAAGGCGCACATTCTATGCATGGTTTTGAAAACCACGTGAGACAACCATATGGCCTACATAGGTTGGGGCCTCTTCTTTTTTATTTTTTGATTTCACCATAAGTCTCACCAACTTATAAAATTCTACCCAAACTCATCATAAGGACTTTTACATACTCTTTCAAGGTGGTTTAGAGTATTCTTTTAGTAGTTCTTCAACTGGATCCAGAGGTATGAGTTCATTTTCTCTATTCCTCTTATTTCCTCTCTATTTATCCAAATCTTCTAACCATAGTGGAAATGTTTGTCTTATTTACTTGGCCAGGGATGGTATAAATTTTGGATTTTGGTTTGTAATGACTGTGATCCAATTTAGGAGTCCCTTTTCGGTGGTTTTCATCAAAGGAAACAAGGTTCCAACAATTATGGTAGGTGTTTTCAGTTTATTACCTTTTTCAAGAGTTCCATGGGTGCTTTATTCTTTAAATATGTTTTAGATTTAAAGTAATGAGTTATATGATATCTAGTTTGGGTTTTCAAAGTTTTTCCATGTTTGGGTGGTTCTTTTCCTATGGTAAAACTGGGTGAATTGTTTTGTGCTATAGAATATTGTTTTAAAATGGAGTTTTATGAATTCTTTCTGGTTGATAAAATTCTAAATAGGGGTTTCATCATGAAATGAACATTTTCTTGGGTATTTTTCCCAAATAGGGGTTTAAAATGGTTTACCCTTTTTGTTTTAAAAAAAGGGGTTTTCATGTTTCAAAGGGTGGTTTGGTTTTATAAATCAAAATGGATTTTACCGTGATCTTATTTGGCTGTGTTTTTTAATTAGTATGCTTTCATTTTGAATTTTGTTTAAATTCCAAATCATTTTAAGAAAGGGATTTCCAATGTGTATGATATAAATGAATCCACAGTTGGAACTTATGATGTGATGTTGTTTATGCCCTTTTTCACCCCCACTTGATTATTTTTAATGTTTATGTTATCCATTTGATGGATGCACGTGAGGTGATTCATGATTAACTCATGGGTTGGGGATCTTTTTAAGGGAAATGTGAGGTGGGAAGGATTTTATTGGGGTTTTATCTCATGGGGATTTATTATTTTTATATGCTGAAATTTTTTTCTCATGTCCCATATCCTTCTATTATTCCATGAGGATACCAAGTTTTCAAGGTTTAATTTATTGAGACATAGATACAACTAGTTGATATGTAATTCTATCTAGTTTCCCCTAGGGAAGATTCAAATCCTAGATGGTTGTTTTCTTATTGATGAGGATATTTTATGTGACTCAATTGATGGTTGTGTGTGAATGTATTACTTTCCATTGATATGTATAGTTTTCACTTGTGTCTTGTGCTATCTCATTAGTACCTATAGTGTGGCCTTATGATATGTAACCTATTTTATTCCTTTTTATTGTGTGTATATATTTTCATGTTTTTTTCTTATTATTGGATGGAGTTATTTTATGTGATGATAATTTTATGGTTTAGTCCTATTTTTGACTAGTTTTGTTCTATCTATTTTATGATCAATGTTTGCGACCTTTAGTGGTTGTTTTTTATTCTGTTTTCACTTGTTTCTTACTTACCTTTGTGTTGGGTGTGTAAAATGGTTTTAAAGAAAAGTGGGAAATTTTTTTCAAGTACACTATTAGTCCCTTGATTTTGAAATTTTTTTAAACTGTGTGTGGGTTTATTTTTTTTCAAAATGTGTTGATTTTAAGGTAAATGGATGGCACATGAAATTGGCATTATTTTTGGTAAAACCTATTTCCATTTTTTAAAAGTTTCTCTTTATAAAAGCTCATTTTCCATGCTTTGAAATTATTATATTATGTAAAGGAGAATGAAACCATATTTTATATATTATTTTAAAATTATATAACATCATTTCTTTTATAAAAGTATTTAACTTAACTCACAATACTACAAAAAAATCATTTAACAGCACTAAAATTTTCCATTTCCCATAATAAAAAAGAGCTCACTACCAGTGCGTGATTTAAATCCCCATGCTTTTATCAGTGCTAGAAAGTAATTGATAAAGGCACCTTTCATTAGTGCTAAAAAATGTTGATAAAGGGTGCATATTACAATGTACTATTAAATTTATAGCACAAAACATCAATAAAAACAATAATAAAAAATAGGTGAAAATACATATTTTAAATGAAATAAAATTTACAATACAAATGGAAGAAAAAAATATGTTATATAAATTTTAAATATTGGTTTGCAAAATTACATGATTAAGTACACATTATCAAGTAATTTCAAAAACATCAGTGTTCCTTTATCTTTGGCCCCCGACCCCTACTCATGCTATTTCCGAACAGAACACCCCATCTATAGAAAAATAATACACCTATATAAGAAAAACATTCTTAATTTAGTAATGTTATAAATAAATAAATTAAATATAAAGTGTCCATTTTTAACTAAGCTTTCATTCATAATAGGAACATCATGTATCAGATTGACTTACAATTTATTCTTGCATGCAACACCATTTCTTATTCATATTCAAGTATTATATCTATGAAAATAAACTAAATAATTATAAGATAAAATGATAAAGAAATTAATTAAGTAATAGGAGATAAAATGATTAGAAAACAATCTGAGCTCGTTTTTTGGGTTTTGATGATGTGATGTGTGTTCTAACCTAAAATGGAACTTATATATTGAAAATATTAATTTTGAGTCATACCAACCACATCATGTGTCATATTGATGTGTGATCAATTTATATATGTCAAAAATAAATTATGGATCATTTTCATAAATAATCAAAATAATAAAAATGTGTTTTATTGGTTTTAAGTATGTCACATGTGTTTTTTTGTAAAATGTCATTTTAAACTGTAAATACACACCTTGAGCCATACCGGTCACATCGTGTTTGGTTTGAAGTGATATTGATTCCTTACACTTAAAAAATGAATCATTAATCATTTTAATAAATAATCAAGATAATCTAAGAACATTTTCTTAGTTTTCAATAAGTGACACTTTTTGAACTAAAATGTTAATTTTAAACTCATAGTAGACACTTTGGGTAATATAGAACACATTGTGTATTATATTGACATGAGGATGATCTTGAAATACCAAAAATATTTTATGAATAATTTTACAAAATTATCAAAACAATATAAATGTGTTTTCTTGGTTTTGATTATGTCATCTGTTTATAATTATGTTTATGATGATAAAATCTTATGATGTATCTCCAAAAAAAATAATATCTTTTGTAATCCTCTAGTTATGTCATGAGAATAACCATTTTCCCTTAATTATCATCTCTTTATGCACTCAAATTTTCAAAATAATTTTGTTAAGAAAATTCATCTTTATTTCTATCTACGGTTGAAACCTAGTTTTTATTCCAAAACCATGTTTTCTAAAATAGTTTTAAAAAATGTTTATAAAATTATCTAAATTATTTATTAAATAAATTTTTTTTCCATTTGTAATTTTTTAAATTTTTTTTGAAATGAATCTTCATATAATTTTCCAAAAAATTACCATTTTTCTTTAATCTAAAATGTGAAATGAATATTCATTTTAACATGTACGACATGAACTGAATTCTCCCTCTTCATGAACAATCATATATTTGAAGGATCCTTTATATTATTTCAATTTTATTTTCAGATAAAATTATTTTTAAATTATTTTATTTTAAAAAAAATCAAAGTGGAAAGGATATTTTCCTCAATATATGTTTTAAATGGTTTTTAAAGATACCTTTATAAGTTTTCATGTTTATTTTCAAAGAAATTGATTTTTAAAATATTTTATGAATTATTAGTTTTAAAAATTCATTTTCAAATTAAATTAATTTTCCTTGAGAAATATTTTAAATGATTATTGAAGATTCCTTTATAATTTTTAAGGTTATTTTCAAAAAAATTATTTCTAAATTATTTAATGATTTTTTATTTTTAAAAAGTGATTTTGAAAGAAAATTTAATTTTCTCAAGAAATGTTCCAAGTGATCTTTCAAAATAATTTTCTATCTAATATCACATCCTTTGATTCTACTTATTCTTTAATGGTAATATGATCTAATAATATAATTATTATTCTTTCTCTGTATGGTTTATGTTTCTGATGAAAAGATGTTTATAAAAACCATTTTTCTTCCATGAGTTATACCAGGATAAAATACTTATGAAACCAACTTCTTTTCGTGGTCTATACTATGATGAAATGATGAAAGGATTTTGAAAACGTTATCTTTTACAAAGGTTATTATATGATGAAATGTTTACAAAATCCATTTCATTTAAGTGGTTATTATATGATGAATGTTTTATAATATTATGGAACACATATGTTTGATTTTCATTATGTGAAGGTTGGGAAATATATCTCCCTTAAATTCGTTGGGTAAAGATTTATATCTCATGAGATAGACAATAGTATAATTTGGATAAAACCCAATTTAGTAAGAGATTTTTTCTACTATGATGGTCTAAGGAGTAGACAATGAATACTACAATGGTTTGGGGAGTGAAACCATTCCACTATGATATCCTTGGAAATGATCCTTAACTACTATGCAAATGGTTTTCTATGCTTATGTGTATTCTAAAATTCCATATATTATTCCAATGTTATGGTATTGAGGCACATGTTCATTGATTCCATTATGATTCATGTATTATGAATTGAAAATATTTATTCCATGTATCAATATTATGATCTTTGATATGATAAGTATGGTTTTAAAATGATAATCTCATGTTCTCATGTCCTTATTCTCATTTCATGCTTATTTGATCATTAATACCTCACTTTTTTACCATTACATAGAATATAATCTCAATCTTTCTTATTTTTCCTTTCCCCAGATTATAAAGAATGGTTTTAAGTAAGGTATGTTTGTGAAGAGTACTAAATGGGAAGAGATTTATGGGATATGATGAAGATATTTCACTAAATTATTATAGTATGTACCTAGTCTCCAAAGACACTAAATTATTATGGTCCTTAGGTTTGTGTTTGTGTAATGTATTGAATAGTAGTTTAAAAATATATAATAACTATGTATGAAATTTTTGGGTTGCTACAACAGGTATCAGAGGAAATTTTTAGTTAACCATTAAAAACTAGGATGAGAAAAATTTAGTGATAACCCTAGGTATATTTTTAAAGATATCTCTAGGAATGTCTCTAAGGAAAATTCTAACAATGAATCAAAGTATAGAAAAATGTTGTGTATTTTTAACAAAGGATTGAGAAAGTGGTTTCCATGAAATTATATCCTTCTATAGATACTAAAAGTGGGCATGGATCTGGAATAGAGGTACCTAGGGGTAATAACTCTTAAAGGGAACATTAATATGGACTCAATGGTAACCTAGTTCAAAATAATAGGCCTTTCTACACAGTTTTTTTGACACTCCCAAGGTATATGATTTGAAAATTCACAAACTCTTTATGAACAGCCAAATGGGATGAAAATTTGAGTGATGAATATTGTGATTATTATTAATCAATTATCATGATATATGACTAATAAATTTTACCTAAAACATGGAATCAACAAATAAAATAAGGATAGAGTTAGTTGAGATTTTAGATGGTGGACACCATATAGGAAATAAGATTTGGTTTCATATATGTTGATAATGTGGGAAGAAGTACCCAAGTTGATGACTTAGAAGAAAAAAAATATGTTTTGAGGGTGGAAAATAGCACAAATCATGTAATTGTAGAGGAAAAATGAAAATTATGGTTAATGGAATGGATGATAATAATTTTATGGATCTTGATTTCGGGTGTTTTTGAGAAAAAGGGGAGTTTTAGAAATTTTAGAAGTACATGTTGTGTTCTTGGGAGTACACGTCTTGTACCAGGTTACCACGGGTAGTCGTGCACTGGCCATGTAATGGATAAGACATGGTCGTGTGAGGTGACTTGGTAACCGCCTAAAGCAGGGGCCGATTGAGGCATGTACGCGGTGTGTACATTAAATGAACTCTCAGTGTACTTTTTCTTTTATTTGATTAAATGGACTGAGGTTACGTCTAATCCCCAAAAACGTCTTCTTCTTACCTCATCTCTTCCAAGAGCGGCCGAGAGTGATGATTCTTCTCTAAGCCATTGATTTTTCATCTTTTCTCTTAATCGAACCTTAGATGGTGCGTTGGAATCCCACCGGTGAGTTCTATCTTCTTATTGAACCTCACCTCTAGATTTATTCTCTCTCTAGATTTATTCAAGTTTTAACATTTGGATGTTTTTTGTATATCTACGATGTTCTAGGTTGATTCAAATGATGTGGTTCAACTATATCAATTTTACAATGTCAAGGTAGGTGGTTTGTTTTCCTTCATTGTTTGTATTTGAGTTTTATATTGAAAAGTGCTGATTACCCATGTTTTGGGTATTTCAGGTTAAGGAAATTTAACCCCATTTTATCTTCCTTAGATTTATTATAGGGTTAAGGTTTTGTTGATATGATATTATGTGTAATTTCATGTCAGGTAACACCCCATGGGTGAATTTCCTTGTTTGTATGTTTAGGGTTGTTTGGTACAGGTTACCTATGAGTCATACCTTGTTTTTCTTACCTTTCTAGATAGGATAGAACTTTTGCCTCTTTCTATTTTGTTAAATTCTTGTGATATGCATTGTAATTGTTTATAAATGTATTAGTTGAAATTAATTTGGGCTACTTGATATCATTTTTACACAATTGAATTGCACAGGGCTGTGAGAACCTAGTGTAGTTAGACTATAGGGGGAATTGATGTTGAGTGCTTCCTCAGAGTGTCTGTTATATTTCATGCTATGAGACCATAGGGGGGATTGATGGTGTGTGCTCTCTCAGAGTGTCCATAGTGTAAATTACGAGACCACAGGGGTAATTGACATTAATAGATTCCCCAAAGAGTATATAGTTTTTTTTGAAAGATCATAGGGGGAATTGACGATGAGTACTTCCTCAGAGTGTCTTTTCCTTTTTTTTATTTCATTACATGTCTAGAGGGGTTAGACTGTGTGAGCTACCCATAGGGTTAATATAAATGTTGAATTTTTGTGACGCATCTTCCAAGTCAAAGCACAAGCTTGGATTTGGTCCTATTTGGTATTCTTCTAAGATACATGTTGTGATTCTTGATTAAATGATGAACATTAAATTCTAATGAATGAAAATGGAAATTGTAGGTTTTGTTACTTTTGTGTACTCCTAATTTCTTTGTTTCATTTCCATTATTACATGATACATATACTCACTGATAGTTAGGCATAGATCTTTTGGTAGTTTCCTACTGGGATTCATCTAACACCCTATTTGGGTCATAATTTTGGACCCAAAAAGATTATATGGTTATAGGTGTAGATAAGGGAAAGCGCCCTTCTTCCTCAGTTACTTGACTTCTATGGAGATGGAGAGCATGCGACCAAGCAGAGGCTTACGATGCTGATATAATTTATTTTTTTCTTTTGTACTTTGGTTTAGTACTGTATTTCTAGCATTTTGACTTGTTTAGATATTTTCCTAGACATATGTGACATGCATCATTTATATATGTGCTTTAGTTATTTCATTACTTTCATCCTTTGGTCGTTTACTTGTTGTATGGTATTATTTCTTTCGCTGCTTTTTATTATTTGTTATTCCACTGTGAATACTCTTCCAATGAGGGTATAGTTTCCCCATTATCACACCCAAATCCCTCATTTCTAGTTGGCAACCTCTAACATTTAGGGAAATGTTCTTGAGGCCACGTGACCAACTAGGTACGTGGTACCTTTGGGTGGCACTCGGAACTAGGATGTTACAAAGTGGTATAAAAGGAGGTTCTTTTCTTCTTTGTCTTACTGTTTGGAGCCTATAGGTAGGGATAGGAAGGAATGGGTAGTTGGTAATAAACTATTCCTGGGAGTAGCTAACCCATGTATTGGGAAAATCCAATTTACCTTTATTATTGCAATTTTTCTGGTTTTGGAATTGTTATAGTTGATTTGATTTCACTATTGGGTGATTCACATGGTTTGTGTTGTTATAATTTATATCATTGAGGTTCTATTTCTGTTGCAACCCGATGATATGAGGGTATGTCATTTCATGCATCACATTGGAACTTGTTAGGGATCACATTTCATGCATTCTTTCCATGCCATTTATGGTGCATTAGTGATTGTATGTTGTTGTGATAGATGATGTGTTAGATATACATTTTGTTGTAATAGATTCCTTGATAGAATACCTACTATTTTGATAGGGTATTGAAATATGTAAATTTTAATTAGAATGGGTGCCAAACTTTGATCCCTGAGGTGTTATGGACCCTCCTGGATAAGAATTTGGTGGATCATATTGAATTTTAACTGAATTTTGTTATGATATGACATGAATATGATGTCAATCTTTGATTCATGGAGAGTATGGGCTCCCATGGATCGTAATTTGGAATTTTAATGCTTGTTTCAGTATTTTATGGGGTTTTAGAGTAATTCATGATGCTTTCTGTATGAAAAAACCTAGAATGCATAGCATGTGATAATTAATACATGCCATGTATCCTTTTGTTCGAAAAGAAATGTTTTTCTTAAGTACACGTTGTGTACTATATATACATTCCATGTAGTCCTTATCTGTGTGACTGACTATGTGATCAGAGACATGGGGTTGGGAATTTTTGGGTGACACACGTCGTGTACATGGAGTAAACTCCGTATTATAAGGACTGTGTATCCAGCCATGTGACCAATGAAACGGGTGGATGAATCTTAGGTTTTACACACCATGTTCTGTTCTTACACTCCGTGTAGAGTCAACTATTTAACCGACTGTGTGACCAACAACACGGGTTGTTATAACTTAAGTGGTACACACCGTGTGTAGTGTGAACACACTGTGTAGTGTTACCCAGAAGAGAACTGTGTGGTTTACCTATGTAGAAGAACTTGGGAAAGAGTAAAAATTCAAGTACAGGCCATGTCATAGGAGGAACACACCGTGTTTAGGGGTGTTACATGACCAGTTTTGGCAGAGGTACATGACCATGTTAAAATCTCAAGGGAACACTATGTGTAGGGGTTATACATGCCATGTACCCCTATTTTTTAAAATTTGATTGTTTTTCTTCTCTTGTTCCTTTCTTACACCTCTAAGTTTTATTCCTTGATAATCTTGAACCGAGGTATGCGGTTGAACTTGTAGATTCATGACACTGAGACATCCTCGAGTTGTATGCCAGATACAGTGCAATGATCATACACTAGAAATGGTAGATCAGGGACTACCAGTAGACCCTCCTATTGTGCATGTCTTGGAACTAGTGGTTATACCGGCCACAGGTGCTGATGAAAAATTCATAGAAGTCTTCATGAGGATGATACATACTTTCCAGGGAGCACTGCATCCTACCCCGTCTATGGAAGAGTTGAAGTGTATTTTTTAGTAGCAGCAATCTCCCACTTTATTTGGGGATGGAGTACCTCAGGCTGTAGATTCATGGTTAGAATACATGTTTTCTATCTTCTAGAATCGAGAGACGCCTCTAGATAGGATGGTGAAGCTCACTACGTACATGCTACGTGATTCCGCAAAGAGATGGTGGGATGTGATATCACATGTGGGACACTAGTGGGTTATGGATTGGGATGAGTTCCAATGGACCTTCTACGACTACTTCTAGTCGAACAACTTGAGGGCCAACCGAGCTTGAGAGTCTATGAGTTTGGAGTAGGGTACTCTCACAGTCATGGAGTATTCTTCTCGCTTCATAGATCTGAAGTTCTTCACACCCATTCTAGGGGGTGATGAGTTATTCCTTGAAAGGAAGTTTGAGGATGGTCTTCTACATGAAATTTGATCCTAGGTGAGCATATTCAGGTTGACTTCCATATCTTCTATCATCAACCAGGCACTAATCACTGAGTGAAACCTGAGGGATTCTTGAGTGGTGGTCCAGGGCGGTTCAGTATCCAGAGTTGGTACTTTTCCAACTGATAGCAGGAAGCACCACAGGAATTCTACGCATGGAGATCCGAGTAGGAGGGATTTTCCTTTAGGTAACCAGGTGGTGTGAGATCAGTGCGGGAAGGGAGGACATAAGAAACCTCAGTTCCTGAGATACCTACTCGAGTACCGATATTGCAGAAATATGGGAAATATTCATCATTTTTGCAACACCCTCCTTCCAGAAGCTAGTGAGGGAGGATATGTTTTGACTCCTCATAACAGAGCAGGACCACCAATCCCACATCATAGTGGGGGTTGGAGTTCTTCAGGTTGTTCAGGCAGAGGTGGTGGTCGTTTCCATAGTGGTCAGACACATGGTTTTCGATAGTCACTGGGTGGATTAGCTTAGCGATCTTAGACAGCTTCACAAGGTCGCAGCGTAGGTTAAGATTTTTTTGCTAGAGTAGTTCCATCATGATTAGGATCTCGTACCCTCTACGGTTAGAGGTATAATTTTATTTTGCTCAGTTTTATCTTCTACTCTTTTCAATATAGGGGCTTCCCGTAGATTTATATTTGTGCCTATTATGTAAATCCTTGGGCTCTGTATCTTTACTTCTTCTAATATATTGATACTGGACACTCCGTTGGGGACTAGAATGGATAGTGTACATCAGTACAAGGAGTGTCCTCTTGAGGTTGGTGGGTGTCACTTCTTATGGGACCTTTATGTCTTAGAGATGATGGGCTATGACGTCATTATCAGAATGGACTAGTTAATTCCCTTCTAGGTTGTTGTCAATTTATATCACCGTAGGGTGAGTTTCACGTCACCATAGGGTGGATTGTTTCTACATAAGGGTGAATGGGATGTCTAGGCGAGAAGAGCTGGACCCAAGCATCATGGGTTGAGAGGTGTTACATCCCAGATTTCTAGTTTGTATCCTGATAACTAGGGGACTTCATAGATGGAAATTCCTCCAGTGGTTTATCACTTCAGGGATGTATTTCTAGATGAATTTTCAAGTTTTCCTCCTAAGAGAGAGGTATACATTTATATTGATCTTGTACTAGGGGAAACACTGGTGTCGATTCCTCATTATAGTATGGATACAACAGAGTTGTAGGAGCTCAAGAATAAGTTACAGGAGTTGCAGGAAAAGAGTTTCATCTGACCTAGTACTTCTCCTTGGGTGCGGCTATCCTATTTTTGAAGAAGGAAAACAATACCCTCATACTTTGCATGGATTATTGGAAGCTGAACAAGTTGATGATCAAGAAACTATATCCCTTACTGAGGATTGATGATATGTTTGATTATCTTAGAGGATATCGAGTGTTCTTGATGATTGAATTGAGATCCAATTATCATCATTTGCACGTTAGAGCATCAGATATACCTCTTATTACCTTTCAGAGTAGGTATGGTCTATACGAGTATGTGGTTATGTCATTTGGTCTCACAAACACACTTTCAATTTTTATGGAACTGATGAACTTAGTGTTCCATCCTTACTTGGATTCTTTTGGGGTAGTCTTTGTGGACAATATCTTAGTGTACTCTCACACTATACACGACCATTCCATCCATCTTGAGATCATTTTGAGTACACTGTGAGAGCATCGGTTATATCTTAAGATCTAAAAATTCTAATTTTGGATGGACCAGATTCACGTTTTGGGTCATGTTATCTCAGAAACAGGAGTATAAATAGAACCATTGAAAGTGAGAGCAGTAGTTTCCTAGGAGCAGCTGAAGAATGTATTTGAGGTATGGATTTTTCTGGGGATGGCTGGTTACTAAATCCACTTTATATAGGACTTTTCATGCTTAACAACGCCACTGAAGGGTCTGACTAAGAAGGGTGTGAAGTACTTGTGGACAGATTCATTTGATTCAGCCTTTCAAGAGCTGAAAGGGAGGTTGACTTCAGCACTAATACTGATCTTACCAGATCCTGGAAAGAGTTATACTATTTACTTCAATGCATCAAGTATCAGGCTATGTGCGGTACTTATGTAGGGGGAAGGAGTAGTTGCGTACGAGTCTTGGCAGTTGATTCCACGTGAGAGGAATTATCCTACACACGATATTGAGTTAGGTTTAGTTGTTCATGTTTTACATTGTTGGAGGCATTATCTGTTGGGAGATAATTTTTTGGTTTTCACCAACCACAAAATTCTTGAGTATATATTTACTCAGTGTGATCTGAATTTGAGACAGCTAAGGTGGGTTGAGTATCTTTAGTATTTTGACTTTGATCTTGCCTACACGCCTAGGAAAGGTAATGTAGTGGATGATGCATTGAGTAGGATGACCCAAATACAGGCAGTTCAGAAGGTTAGCAGTGAATGACATCTTATGGATCTATTCTCTGAGATGCATTTGGAGGCACATGATAAACAAGGTAAGGAATTTCTTTCTTCTGTAGCTATTACCTCTACTCTTATTGATCAAGTTTGAAAGAGAGAGCTATCAGATCTTGAAGGTCTATTCCTATGGGAGAGTGTGTCAAGAGAAGACCCTACTCCTATATGGACCATAGGCGAGGATGAGATATTGAATTTTTGTGGGTGTGTATGGGTGTCTGTAGACATATGTGGGGAGGTAATGCGGTATTTCCATTCCTCAATTTGGGGAATTCATCCTGGTGTAGCAAGATGTACCGAGATCTATAATATAAGTATTGGTGGCCAGGTATGAAGAGGGATGTTAGTGGTTTTGTTATGAGATTTTCTAACTGTCAGTAGGTGAAGGTAGAGTATCAGCAACCAGTAAGGATTTTTTAGAAGTTACCCATTATCGAGTGGAAGTTGAATGATGTCGTGATGGATTTCATGACAGGGTTACCGAGATCGCCTTGTGGGAATGGTGTGGTTTTTATTTTTATTGTCATGATCAAGAAGGTGACACACTTATTATTGATCAAGGATACTTTCAGTGTTGATGAGATTGGAAGGTTGTACATCAGAGAGATTGTACGGTTGCATGGGGTTATGTGATCCATCATTTCAGAAAGAGTCCCCCACTTTACTTCTTGTGTCTGGAAGGGACTACAGAGGGCTCTAGGTACACAGGTAATTCTGAGTACATCTTACCATCTCTAGAAAGATGGCTAGTCTGAGCACACAAGTCAGGTGTTAGAGGATATTATTTGAGCATGCATCCTATATTTTAAAGGTTCTTTGGAGAATCACATACCTCTGGTGGAGTTTTACTACAATAATAGTTTATAAAACTATTCAGATGGAAACTTATGAGGATTTGTACGATAGGTTATGCCAATCACCCCTATGTTGGATAGAGGCAGAAGAGGAAGCTATAGTGGGACCTCGTCTTGTCTAGGAGACTGCAGAGATAGTGGATTTGTTTCGAAAGAGTATGGATACTGTGCAGTCATGACAGAAGTCTTATGCTGATCGACTGAGACGACCTCTGGAGTTTGAGGTTTGAGATCAGGTTTCTTTATGTGTCACACCAAGGTTGAGACACATGAGACATGGGAGATAGGGGAAGGTTTCACCGTGATACGTCCGGCCGTTTGATTTTTTGGAAAGATTCAGGCCAGTTGCCTATCGTTTTCAATTACCTCAGAGGTACCAGGTTATGCACGACATCTTTCATGTTTCTAAACTACGACAATACTTATCAGACTCATCTCATGTTTTTCAACCCGAGGAGGTTGATTTAGAGGTGAAAGAATCATTCAAGGACCATCCTATCTGGATTATTAATCGAAGCGTGAAGGTTCTCTATGGCCAGTCTGTTCCTCTGGTATGGGTGCTTTGGAAGAATGGGTGAGTACAAAACGATACTTGGGAGAGGGAGGCCGATGTGCAATCACAGTGGCCAGAGATGTTTGAGGATTCTTATTTTCCACTTTGTTCGAGAAATTAAGGGATGAATTTATTTAAGGGGGAATTTTTTAAGCACCTGGATCTTCATTTCATGTATTTATCTTGATTTCAGGTGTTTTTGAAAGAAAAAGGAGTTTTTAGAAATTTTTGAAGTACATGGCGTGTACTTGGGTGTACACGCCGTGTACCAGGTTTTTGTAGGTAGTTTTGTACTATTTGTGTAACGGTTGAGACATGGTCATACGAGGTGACCTAGAAACTGCCTAAATCAGAGGTTGGTTAAGTCATGTACACAGTGTGTACATTAAATTAACATGTCGTGTAATTTTTCTTTTGTTTGATTAAACAGACCGGGGTCACGTCTAATCCTCATAAATGTCTTCTTCTAACCCCATCTTTTCTAGGAGAATCTGAGAGCGACGATTCTTCTCTGATACACTAATCTGTAATCCATTCTCCAAATATAACTCCAGTGGGTGCATTTGAATCCCACCGGTGAGTTCTTCCTTCTTCTTGAACATCACCTCCTGATTTATTCTCTCTCTCTCGAGTTATTAAAGGTTGAACTTTTTGACATTTTTGTATATTTATGATGTTCTAGGTCGATTCAAAGGATGAGGTTCAACTATGTCAATATTACAACATCAAGGTAGGTGGTTTGTTTCCTTTTGTTTTTTTCATTGATTTTTATATCCCAAAGTGTCGATTACCCATGTTTCGGGTATTTCAGGTTAAGGAAACTGAACCTCGTTTTATCTACCTTAGATTGATTGTAGGATTAAGGGGTTATTGATGTGATATTATGTGAAATTTTATGTTAATAATCACCCCATGGGTGTGTTTCCTTGTTTTTATGTTTAGGGATGTTTAGTCCAAGTTTCCTATAAGGAAAACCTTGTTTCCTTTCCTTACTTGATAGGATGGAACTGTTCCCTCTTGGTGCTTGTTAAATGCTTGTGATATGCATTGGAATTGTTTAGAAATATAGTAGTTGAGATTAATTTGGGATGATTGATATTGTTTATGCATGATTTAATTGCACAGGGCTATGAGAAACTGGTGTACTTAGACTATAGGGTAAATTGACATTGATTGCTTCCTTAGAGTGTCTGTTATATTTCACACTGTGAGACCACAGGGGGGATTGACAGTGAGTGATCCCTTATAGTGTCTATAGTTTATGTTACGATACCATTGGGGGAATTGATGTTGAGTGATTCACCAGAGAGTCTATAGTGTTTTGGGAAAGACCATAGGGGGAATTGATGGTGAGTGCTTCATTGGAGTGTCTTTGCCTTCTTATTTCATTACATGGCCATAGGGGTTAGATTGTCTGAGCTACCAAGAGGGTTGATATAAATGTTAAAAGTTTGTGAAGTGTCTACAAAGCCAAAGCACAATCTTGTATTTAGTCCTATTATGTAGTCTTTTGAGATACCTATTGTGATACTTGATTAAATGATGAACATTAAATTCTAATGAATGTAAATGGAAACTGTAGAGTTTGGTTATTTTTGTGTACTCTTAATATATTTTATGAATTTCCATTAATACCTACTATATATACTCACTAATAGTTAGGCAAAAATATTGTGGTGGTTTCCTACTGTGATTCATCTCACACCCTATTTGGGTCATGCTTTTAGACCCAAACATATTATATGGTTGCAGGTGTAGATATGGGCAAGCACCATTCTTCCTCAAGTACTTTATTGTTGTGGAGATGAAGAGCATGAGACCTAGCTGAGGCTTGCGATATTTTTAGAATTTATTTGTTTCTTTTTTACTTTGGTTTAGTATTGTATTCAAACATTGTGACTTATTTGGATATTTTCCTGGACATATGTGACATGAATCATTTATATATGTGCTCTAGTTATTTCTTCACTTTAAACCTTCCACCATTTACTTTTTGTATGGTATTATTACTTTTGCTACTATTTATTATTTGTTATTCTGTTGTGCATACTCTACCAATGAGGGAATTGTTTCCCCACTATCACACCCAAGGCCCTCGCTACTAGTCGGAAGCCTCTGGCATTCAGGGAAATGTGTTTTAGACCATGTGACCAACCGGGTATGGGGAACCTTTGGGTGACACCTGGAACTCGGATGTTATAGATATAATTGAATATTGAATGTTTCAAATGTATAAAGTATGGGCATTATGAAAATATATGTACTAAGGGGAAAGATCATGAAGATAATTAGAAAGGTGTAATGAATAATGGTTATACTACCAATGATGAGGAGACTACAAATTCCATATTAAAGGTATGTGTTGTTCTAACATTATTATTTTTTCTAAAAGTGATAAAAGTGATTAAATTTAGTTTTATGAATGTTAAGACATGATTCATATTTCATGTTCAATGAAAAGCTATTATGGAATAACATGAAAAAGCCTAATTAAATGGTGCTGATTGTAAAGAACGAAACTCTAGTTTCTCGGGGCCGGTGCCTCACTTTATAACATTGGTATATATACATGATTCATATCCCAATGTACTGAAAAATTTAGTAGTTTTGGAAAATATATTACATATATGAACACATTATAATTAAAAATCTAAACTACAACAATGATAATTCTTTGAGAACACCATGATTCTCCTAGCTTAACCCTTCATATCAGTAGTAATATAAATCTTGGCATCCTGGGAAAAATAAAACATAAGAAATGGGTGATATTAGATGGACAATAAGGGTAATATTACAACAAAATCTTTTGTGAATAAATAAGCATAAACATTAATACAAGGTGTACAACTGAAACACAATACATTAAACATAATCTTGAGCATAATATGGAAAGAATAAATGAAATTAAAATATTTTCAAATAAAAAATCACATGGATATTCTACTAGTCAAATAATCATATCAAATAGTAATAAGTAATATCATAATGAGCGAATTCATAATCTCAGACATAATAAACATACGGTCAACGATTCATCCAAGACACTATACGTAAATGCATAAGTCATTAGTCAAAACTCAAACTAATTTTTCTCATGAGAAATATTAAGGAATCAATGGGCTATAATAGGCCCCACACATAACATACTAAGTCCAATTCATTCCTTAGATTAAAAGTGTTTAAAATAAAAATCATAAATATTCATATTTTAAAAATTATCTTATGAATTGTAAATAATTTAATCATAAACTAATAATGTTATCAAAAAAGCACATCCACAGTCAAACTGATCATAAAACCTTAAATAAAATATATTATATGGTATCATAAGATATCTAACTCAGTCAATAATAAGATTAACAAAGTATATTGACATAGATGAAAATACTCTAACAAAATCATTAAAAATCATTCAGTCAAATACCCCTTTTTTACTTTGAAATAAATTATTTAAAAGTCACACATTTCTAAAAGAAAAAAAATTATTTGAAAATAACTTTGTAAACTTGTAAAGGAATATTCAAAAAATTAAAGCATACTGATGGTGGTAAAATATGATAATGGTTTATAAGTTAAAAAAATTCTTTTCTTATTTTTTTGAAACATTAATGAAGTACCTCATTTGGAAAACAACAAAAAGATTATTTTTAAATAATTTTATAAAATGTTGAACATGGATAAAAAAAGATTTTAAAAATTGTAGGATAATAGTAAAAATATTTCAGAAAACATTTTTACTAAACATGGACACATATGATAAATATTCCCTAATATATATTTACGTATAGTCAATCCAAAATAATAATGAGATTGTGAAATTAACGCATACCTTGTACATTCCTTTAGTTTAATGTGATTTAATCTCATGTATATTGGTTTAAATAATGTTATTGATTTATACCAAAACCATATCCATATTTATGATATCATATATTATCTTCTTATATCATTTTGTTAATAATATTTCATCATTACCTTTGTTTTGGATGTTTAATGTTTCATTTTCCTATGCATGTTTTTTCCTGTGAGTAATTTTTCTTATACATATGATATATTTAATTCATATACCAAATTATATTAAGTTCATAGATATTATAATTAATCATATTATACATTTTTTTATAATTATTATTCAATGGTTAAAATGTAAAATTAATCACATCATATCGGGGAGACGGTAGGCCGTATGTACGCACGAGTGACGTTATCATTCCCATTATGGTGAAAGGGAAAGTAATTAGATGGTATTTTAATTATAAATAATAAATATAATTTCATATTTATTACTTATATACATTATATATATCATTATTCACATCCAAAAAATTGGTGATGAAAAATAAATTACACCACATTGTGGAGATGGTAAGCCATAAGTACGTGAGAAAATTGTTTTTGTTTTTCATAGGATAGAAAAATCATGGAATATGGTTGTCACATAATCATAATAACATATAATAATATATATTATACTGAATTTTTTACTTTATCATGGATACAACTCACGAAGGGTAAGTAGAAGAAGAAATGAACTTGGATGAGTTAGTAAAAAGGATTACCACTTCTTCGGAAAACTCCCTTTATATTTATTATTAAGTGGTTTGGAGTTGGTATTTTTAGAAGACCAGGACCTAAAATACTTGGATAAGGATGTTGGGAGGATAAATGTGCAAAGTTTTTCTGAGACATAATTCTAAATGTGGTGTAATAAAGTGAGAGAGGATGTTCCATTTTATAATTGAGGTGAGAGGCACTTTTTGGAACTCTCAAAATATTAAATTAATATAAATTAATTTCCCATTTAATATAAATAAAAAGTAATTTATTTATAATATTATACTACGAAGGGTCAAAATACTCTCAACCAATAATTTTTAGACAATTTTAGGTTACATTCTTTCCCTTGTCTTTTGAATTTAACCCTTAGTTCAACCCCTTTACTCTTACCATGACAACTAGACTTTTTACTCTCTAAGGGTTAATATAGTTACTATAAAATGCTAAAAGAACCCCAAATGGATCATTTATCATATATTAAACATTATACCAATTATTTGACCAAATTTTACATTTTTAGTAATTTTATATCATTTAATAAAATGTTATTTATTTTAAATAATCATTAATGTCAATTTTGATACTATTCATTTCATGACTTTTTAAAAAATATAAATACACAAGAAAATTTCAAAAAAAAATCTATAATAAATAAAAAATATATCTATGTGATCTATAAAATTCTGGGAAGACATTAATTATATCAAATTATATTTATTTTAATATTTTGAATATCATTTATTTGGTATTTCCATTATTTAAACAGTTATTGCATCATCATTGTATAAGCCCTTAAGGTAATTATTTATTTCCTAAAATTTAAAAATAAATTACCCTGATAAATAAAAACATTATATATTTAAAATGAATATTTATAGTCAAATTTATTTTCTATATAACACTATATTAAATATTATATATTTATTAAAATATTAGTATGACATCTTTCACTCTTCTTTAAATAAAATAAAATAATTTTCATACTCTCACCCAAGTGGATTCAAAAAATTATAATCTATACCTAAGGATGATTTTAGTCAAAACCAACTCATAATATAAAATTAAGAGAGTTTTAAGGTAATGTTATTGTATTTATAATATTATTTTTACCCTTAATTACCCAATTTACCTTTTACGCTGTTAATAAAAAATTGCTAAAGTAACTATTCACAATTCCTAAAAATAAAAGAAAAATATTTACATATTTTAGAATCACTTATTAAAAATATAGAATATATTTTTTAAAATTCAAAACAAAGAAGTTTCAATAATTAATTTAAAATTAATCATGTTGATGGGATGAGAAAAAAGGTTACTGAAATTTAAACATGAAAAAGATTGAAAAAATTTTATATTTAAATTCAATGTAAAATTGTTGAAATTAACCTAAATTTGATTAAAGGATAAAAATAATCTATCTATACTTTAAAACCATTAAATAATATAATTTAACACTACAAATTATTTCGATGAAAATATCCATTTTCAATTGAAATTTATTATTTTTATCTATTCATCAAAACATGAAATATATAAGAAAAATACCCAAAATTTAACTAAAATAAATTTTTATATCAAAATTTAAAATAAAAAGTTTATTTTTTCATATAAAAATTCTGAAAGTTTCAAAAATTAAATTTAAAATTGGTTCTCTATTAAAAGGCAGTAACTCTGCCTTTAGAAACATATAGTTTTTATGCACAAAATTAGGTTTGTTCTTATTTTCTGCCAATAAAATATATTGGATGAATATAAAAACTATTTTATAGAATATATATAGTTCATTAATATTATTTAATAATTCTAATTAATTTAATTTATTAAGACAAAATTCCTTTGAGAGCATAAAATAAAAATATTTCCCTTAATTGGTGTATGCTTTCGTTTCTAATTTATAGGTAACCAATGAATTCATATTATATTTTTATAAATAATATATTTTTATAAGTTAGTTAATACTATTAATAACCACTAATTTAATAGCTAGGTTATATCTTATTATATTAAATGATAATATTTTAATAATATATTATTGTTTGGTAAAACTAGATCTTGTATATATTACAAGCTATTGAAGAAAGTTTATATTGCGTGTAAAACAATATAACTCAGTTTTGCGTACATTAAAAGCTAAAAAATATATTAAATTTATTTAAAAATAAAAAAATGAATGTTTTTGTGGTGTTACATTCTCCCCACCTTAATTAAATTATATCCTCACAATTTAAACTTGATCTCAGTAATCAAGAGTTTGATATTTGAAAATACTATTGTTGAAGAACCCACATCATAAATTGAGTTAATAAAACATATTATTAATTAGTAGGAAAGGTAAATGTGAAGGTTAGCATAAAAACAAGATTTAAAATATGAGCATATTAGTGGAAAGTATAGATACATACATGGTGGAAAAGCGTAAATATTTGTAGGGAGTGATTGAGGTCATCAATCACAAACAAGTGAATAATAAATGGAAAATTGAGTGCCTTAAAGAAAAAAATCTATAATGATTTAAAATATCATCAGTTCAATAAAATTACATTTTTTTGTTTTTAGATCCTTTTTCTATAGTTGAGTATTTCTTTCACTCTATAATAATTTAAGGAAAAATAATAACTTTATACGTTTCTATAAACACAATATTATCCTTTGGTTGTACCTTGAACTATTTATAATTCATTTCATGGAACAAGTTTCATCCTTGGGTGAAGTAATACATTAACCTCTAAAATATTTTCCAAAGATCAACTTAAACCATTTCATAAATGATTAAATTTTCTAAAGTGAACTTATCATTAATATTCCCACAACATGAAGCGACTCTTATTTGACACACTCCAAACATGTGAATACCTTCATCATGTATTCTCTTGAAACTTGATAATTACAATAAAACCATATTAAAAATATACATGCTTCCTAATTCCTTAAATAGAAAATAAATTATTTTATATACTCTTTATATACAAAAATTTTATAAACTCTATAAATTATGAAATAAACTAATTTTTCAACAAACCATTAATTAATTCCATGGTAGTCAGTACTATCCAATTTTCATCATCTAAATCAATCATCTTTTATTCTGAAATTATTATCTCGGTATTAGGAACATATTAATGGTTATATTTCCCTCAACCATATGGTTCAAAAATGTTTAACTTTCTACTGAGTCACCTTTCTTAGTATCATTCAACATAAAATCTCAAATATTTAATGAAATAGTACTACCGTACAATCCTTATGTATCTTATGACTCTTATAACCATAATATCATAACAAAATTCTTGAATAAAAAAATACAAATACATTAATTATTCCACTTTATCTATAGTAATAGCATAAGATTTACCTCAATCACTTTTCTTTTTCTGAGCTATATTTCCTTGTCACTTGGGACATATATTTGTGTAGTGTCCCATCTTCTTATAGTTTAATAATTTTACATTTACATTTTCTTTATTTCCCTTACAATCAAAGTTATAGTGAACTTCCTATCCACACTTGTAACAAACTCTCATTCCCTTCAGACAAGTATCAGGGAGTTTCTTCTCATAATTATCACATGTTATAAAAACTTTCTTTCCATTTTCACTTTTATCTATCACTTGATCCATTGTTATATTTATCTCTTTATTTTCCTTAAATTCATAAGAATTAGATAATTATTTATATTTCTTGACAAAATATGAGTCTATATCTTTGTATAAAGATAATGTTGGTGAGACCAAAGCCTTTCAGAGGAATGGATTTAACTAATCAAAGAAATGAAAAATCTTACTCCTTGGCTTATGTGTGTAGTTTTCACCATTCCTTGATAACCTTGTAAAGTTGGATTCATATTTAAAAACATTTTTCCTCATTTTATCTTACAATCATAAATTTCCTCTCTATATTTTCTCAATGTTTGTGAGGAAAATATTTTTATAAGAAAAAATCATTAAAATACTTCCATTACATGTTCTCTATTTCTTCCTCTGCCTTATTGTTTTGAATCAATTACCACCATTGATCTCCATATCCCAAGAGATGATAAAATTCCATAACAAAATTCTCTATTTTGTTGCTTCCCAAGGAATGAAATATCTTCTCTAAGGAACTTATCCATTTTTCAATAACAAATGGATTTTAAGTCTCATTCAATGTTGGAGGTTGTTTCCACATAAAGAGTTCTAAAATTTTTACTCTGCATTGCGGATTAGGCTACTCCATATAGGTATGGTTATTGATCATAATATAAACCACTTGTTATAGTATAGTTATAAATTTTTCAACACGAGTGTAAGATCCATATCTAACATCATTATCTTTTATAGGATGGAAATCCCTACATGGATTATGTGCATTGATACATTTTCCAATTCTTCCACTAAGAATCATTTCTAAATAACAAAATACACTATATTAGATCATAAAATTATGAAACATAATGTATAATCTCAAAACTATTGAATTGCATAAACTAAATTTAAAATTTAGGTATGAATAATCTCTAAATCACAATCTTAGTTTATTTTCATTTATTTCAAAATTATATTGTAGGGTTTTTTTCTCTAATATTTATTTTTTTAATCTATTTTCTAGGGTTTCTTATAAACATGGTTTGATACCAATTGTAAAGACCCTAACCCCATTTTCCTAGAACCAATTCCATAATTTATTACATTGGCATAGATACATGATTTGAATCCCAAATAACTGATCAATTTAGTAGTTTTGGAAAATATATTACATACATGAACCTCACATTACAATTGATAATCTAAAATAATACATAAAGAATCCTTTGAGAAAATAATGATTATCCTAGATTAACCCTATATATCAGTCATAATATATATCCTGGCATCCATGAAAAAAATAAAACACAAGAAAGGGGTGATATCAGATGCTCAATAAGGGTAATAGTAAAAGAGAAACTTTTGAGAATAAATAAGAATAAACATTAACGTAAGGAGTATAACTGAAACACATGACATTAAACATAATATTGAGAATAATATGAAAAGAATAAATGAAAATAAAATATTTCCATATAAACATTCACATGGATATTCTAATAATCAAATAATAACATGGAATATCAATAAATAATCTCATAATGAGGAAATTCATTATGTCAAACATTATAAACATACTTTCAAGGCTTCTTCCAAGACACTATTCATAAATAGGTAAGACATTAATCAAAACCCAAAATAATTTTTCTCATGATACCTTCTAATTCATTGAGAGGATACAGAGGGACTCTACTATCACATACTAAGTCCAATGAATTTATCTTATGAAAAGGGTGAAAAATAAACAATGTAAACATTTGTATTTTAAAAACATCCATACAAATTGTTAATACTTTAACCATAAACAATGATTGGTATAAAAAAAGAACATATGTAGCCAAAATGATCATAAACACATAAATAAAATTTATTATATGGTATCATAATAGATCAACCTCAATCATGCATAATATCAATAAAGGATGTTCACATAGATGAAAATACTCTAATAAAAATCATTAAAAATTTCTTGAGTGAAATAACCTTTTTTAATTTGAAATCATTTAATTAAAAGACGCACATTTATAAAATAAAAAATTATATTTGAGAAGAATTTTTTAAACTTGTAAAGGAAGAATCAAAACATAAATAAATCAATATGGTGGTAGAATCCACTCATTCCATATAAGTAAAAAAACATTCCTTTCATATTTATGTTGAAAAATTCATGAAGTTCCTCGTTTGGAAAACAAAAAAAAAGATTCATTTAAAACCATTTTATAACAATTCAAAAATGAGTAAAAAAATACTTTAAAAAATTTTAGGATAATAGAAAAAAAAATTTGGAAAATACTTTTAAAAAATTTGGACCTAGATGATAAATATTCCCTAGTAGATACTTATGTATAGCCAATCCAAAAATAATAATTAGAATATGAAATTAAACCTCACCTTGTACTTTCCTTTAATTTAATGTGATTTAACCGATAATATAATGGTTTAAATCATGTTATTAATTTATAACATAACCATATCCATATTTATGATATCATATATGATCATCTTATACCATTTTTTTAATAATATTTCATTATTACCCTTGTTTCGGGTGTTAACTACTTCATTTTTGTTTGCATGTTTTCTCTTATAAGTCCTATTTATTATGCATATTATATATTTAATTCATATAAATAATGATATTAATTTCATATATATTATATTTACTCACCTTTTACATTTTTTTGTAATTATTTTTTGAATGGTTAACATGGAAAATGAATCACATCGCGCCATGGAGACAGTAGGTTGTACGTACGCACAAGCGATGATATCATTCCCTTAATGGTGAATGGGTAAATAATTGGATGATATGTTAATTATAAAAAATAAATAAAATTTATTATTTATTATTTATATCCATTATATCCATAATTATACCAATCCAAATAAAGTGGTGTTGAAAAACAAAATACACTACAATATAGAGACAGTAAGTCATATGTATGCACGCACAATGCTTTAATTTTTCATATGATGAATAAATCATGGAATTTATTTTTAAAATAATAATAATAAAATAAAATAAAATATATTATATTGTATTAATTAATTTATCATGGATACAACTCAAAAATAGGAATTATAAGAACAAATGAACTTGGATGAGTTGGTAAAAATTATTACCTCTTCTTCAACAGACTCCCTTTAAATTTCTTCTTAAGGGGTTTAGAGTTGGTATTTTTGGAAGTAAAGTAAATATATAACTTGTATAAGGATTTTTTGATGATAAATTTGTAGTTTTGGTCAATATATAAGGCTTAATGTGGTGTGAAGAAGTGTGGGAAGAGGTTCCCTTTTATAATTGAGGTGAGAGGCACTTTTGGGAACTCTCAAAATATTAAATTAATATGAATTATTTTTTAGTTTAAAATATATAGAAAGTGATTTATTTATAAGATAATATGATAAGGGATCTAAATCCTCTCAAAAAATAATTTTTAGACCAGTTTAGGTCACATTATTACACTTATCATTTGGATTTAACCCCTAGTTAAACTCTTTAACTCTTACTGCAATAACTTGATTTTTTACTCTTTAAGGGTTAACATAGTTACTATAGAATCACAAAAGAACCCTAAATAGATCATTTATGAAATATTCAACCTTATACCAATCCTTTGTATTTTTTTTAATTTTATATCATTTAATAAAATATTATTTATTTTAAAGAATCATTAATGTCCATTTTGAACTATTCATTTCTAGAATTTTTAAAAAATATCAATACATAAGATAAATTTAATAAAAAGCCTTTAATATATACCTAATATGTTTAGTTAAGCTATAAAATTAGTTAAATACATTTATTATATCCAATTATATTTATTTTGATACTTCAATTATTTAAATAATTACTGCATCATCATTGTATTAGCCCTTAGAGTAATTATTTATTTCTAAAAAATTAAAAATAAATTACCTTGATAAATAAAAACAATTTATATTTCGAATTAATATTTATATTTAAAATTATTTTCCTTATAAAACTATATTAAAATGGTATAATTATTAAAATATGAGTATGAAAATTTTAACCCTTCTTCAAATAAAATATAACAAAAGTCATACTCTCAACCAAGTGGCTTAAAAAATTATAATCCTAGACCAAGGATGATTTTGGACAAAAAATATTCATCCAATAAAATTAGGAAAAGTGTTAAGCCAATTTTATATTATTTATAATATTATTTTTACTCTTAATTACCCTATTTACCTTTTACTGTGTTAATAAAAATTTATTGAAGTTACAATTCATAATGACACAAATTAAAAGAAAACTATTTAAAAAATTTGGACCCACTTATTCCAAATATTATATCCATTTCTAAAAATTGAAAATACATAAGTTGCCTTAACTAATTTAAAATTAATCACATTGATGAGGTGAGAAAACAGGTTATTAAAATTTCAAAATGCAAAATATTGAAATATTTTTATATCTAAATTCAATTTAAAATTTATTACAATGAAATAAATAGAATTAAATGGTAAAAAAATAATATATTAAAACTTTATAACCATTAAATAATATAATTTCACACTATAAATTATTTCAATGAAAAAAGTTTTTTCAATTAATATTTAGTATTTTTCAGAATTCATCAAAACATGAAACTTATCAAAAAAATATCAAAAATTCAACCAAAGTAAATTTTGATATCCTAATTTAAAATAATATGTTTATTTTTTCATATAAAAATTATAAAAGTGTTAAAAATTATATTTCAAATAGTTTCACCATTAAAATTTGGTAAAAATGCATTTAGAAGAATAATGGTTTCTATGCATAAAATTGGGTTTAATCTTAATTTATTTCTATAAAATCTATTGGAAGAATATAAAAAATATTTTTTTGAATATATATTTCATTAATATCATTTAATAATTTTAATTTATTTAATTTATTTAGACAAAACTCCTTTGGGGGCATAAAATAAAAATATTTCATTTAATTGGTTTATATTTTCATTTCTAATTTATTGGTAACCAATGAATTCATCTTATATTTTTATAGACCTTATAATTTTATAAGTTAGTTACTACTATTCATAACCCATAATTTAATATCTAGGTTGTTTCTTATTATAATAAATAATAATATTTTGATAATATATTTTTGTTTAGTAAAATTCGATCTTTCGTATAACGCAAGATATAGAAGAAAAGTGATTTAATGGAAAAGTGATTTTTTTTAAGGGAATATAACCCCTAATATGTTCCTAATGTTGATAAAATGGTTTTTAGTTTGAATAAATAGATGATTGATATGAATAAATTAAATTGGATAGTATTGATGACCTTGGAACTAATTATTGATTTTGGAAAAAGTGGTTTATATTATAATTTATAGAGATTACAACATTATTATATTTAAGGAATATATTGAATAATATATGGTTTATTCAAGGAATGAGGAAGTACATATTTTTTCATTAAGTTTTTATTATAATTATTGTTATTACAATTATTTATTAAAATATATGAATAAGGTATTCACATATTTGGTATGTGACAATCAAGATCTACTTTATGATATTTAGGGGGTTAGTGTTAATAAATTTATTAATATTCATTATAAAATTTTAACTTTGGAATGGGTATAATATTAAACATTTATGTAATCGATTAATTTTAACATTGTACAAGGTTTTAAATATTAATATATTATTTCACCATATGAAGATTTATACATATTGAATAACCTATGATAGCCATTTTTTATAATAAATAAAGATGGAAGGAATGATTTATCATTATTTTATGGATCTTATGATCCACCAGTGATCCAAGCATTAAAAAATTATATTAATTTCTTAAAGTAAGAGATGATTTGTGAATCGATCAAGGCACAATTGAAGGATGGTATTGTTCTTATGAAATAGAATGAAATCAAGTAAGTATATATTCTCATAAAAATTCCCCAAAATTAGGAAAAATATTGAAATAAATTTTTTTCCTATCATCATCATTTTTATGATATTAATTAAAATTTTCAGGAATATTTGTTTTATTTATTTTTTTTCATTAAATTTATACTATTCATTTTCTTTATCACTCTTCAGCAGTATTTGGGTGTTAGTTTTCTCTTATATGTCTATGTTGTACTTCCCACCTATGTTCTCCTATTTTGAAACCTAGTACGTGTTATACAAGATAAAATTTACACATCCCATTCTATATTTTAAAGAAGAAGTTTGATTAACCCATTTTACAATGTGGGTTTACCAAAATGGGATTTTCAAATGTTAAACCCTTATTTACCGAGCATAAGTTCAAATTATGAGGATGCAAATTATTTAAGGGGGTAGAATGTAACACCTTGAGATTTTATGAAATATTTTTTCACAAATAAATTAAATATTTTTTATATTTTTTATCACACACAATTCCTGGTTTATCTTGCATTACTCACAAAATTGAGCGTAAATTGAGTTACACACAACAACAAGTTTAAATGAAAAGATATATTCTATTAAAATATTATTATTTAATATGATAATTATCACTTAGACATTGGAATGATGGATATGAATATGATTAACTAAATTATGGAAATATATAATTTACACATATTTATAAAATGATTTATTTTATTTCCAATTAATTATAAATGAATATAAAATAGTATTTTAAAATAAAGGAAATATTTTTCTAAAACCTATTTTTATGCACACAAACGTGTTTTAACTCAATAAATTAAAATAATCACTTTTGTTGATTTATTTTAATGATATTTAGATATTATATATTTAATAAAAATTTTGGTATTCATCTTATGTGTTTTATAGATATAAGATAAGAATAAAACTAATTTAATGCTTAAAAAATATATTTTTCTAAAAAGAAGTTTTGTCACCTTTTGCACAATTATTTTAAAATTAAAATTTTCTAATTTTAGAGAATTTATCTAAGAAAATTAAATTCATTTTATAAATCAGAATATTAAAATTATCTTGTATTTAATTTTTTATAATTTTCTAAAAAGTTAATTTTCTCGATGAATAGTAAAAATACTTGTTTTTATTAAGAATTGTCATTTATTTTAAAGCATTTAAAAATTAAAAATTATTTTAATATAGTTTTAAAGTTAAAATTAATTCAATTATATATATCTATTAATCTAATTTTGATCACTGTAAAAAAAAATTATATTGAATTTTGATATAAAAACTTTTTAAACTTTTGAACATTTTCTCTATGAAAAATAGCTTTCTTGTCGCGTATGCGGGAATAATTTTAAATTTAATTGTCCCACTTATAGGAAATGAATTTGGTAAAATAGATTACAAATTTTTAATAATAATAATTTATATTATCTAATAATTTCAACCTAATTTTTTTACATA
This sequence comes from Viscum album, assembly GCA_963277665.1. NCBI lineage: Eukaryota > Viridiplantae > Streptophyta > Magnoliopsida > Santalales > Viscaceae > Viscum > Viscum album. The sequence continues at coordinate 796,436,734 of OY728137.1, forward strand.
ATGAATGGTAAAATAGGAAAAATTATTTGTCGTGGTTAAGGTAAAAGTGGGTTTACCAGGGGTTAAACTAAAATGTTAAGTGTATAAAATGACCCCAAAAATTCACAAAAACATTTTTATGGATATATTTAGACCATATATCTTATATTTTATATAATGGGCCATTTTTAGCCTTTATTCATGTTAAAAACATGGGTACACCTTTTTCTTTTCAAATAATTACAAGTGTTCCACTAACCTCACTTATAAAAGGTAACCCCCATTCCACTAATTTTAACAATTCCAAATAAATTTTGTCATCCAAGAACTAAAAAATTCACTTAATTTCATCATATAATCCTATAATAATTATTTTTGATAGATATCCAACCTAATAATCCTTTTTGTGCAAACCAAAAGAAGTTGTCTGAATAAGAGGTAATATCCTTAATCAAGAATTTTATTTTATTTCTTAAAAAAATCATTAAATTATTATTAGACCATGATAATATTATATCCTAAATATATTAAATATAGTTATATGTTATTATATTAATATAATAAAATCAACCCTTCTCTTATTCCATAAAATGGGTGATGAAATCATCATTCATGTGTACGGTGGACCTTCGACTCACAAACAAATGTTATTCATTTTTTGTCACCACCTATCACGAATGGATATAATGATTTATTTATTGTTTATATATATTATATTTATGATATTATAATACTTATGGAATAATTATATCACATGTTACATCTTGCATTCTAATTTATGGGAATATAATAATGTCGTTCGTGTGTACGACGGACTACCGCCTTGTGAAATGATGTGATTCTCTCATGATTTACATGGAAGTTAATAAGGATAGTTTTAATGAAAATAAGTGATATATATAACTTAAAAATTATTCTTTAATGGTAATATATCATTTACCTATATTTATTTCAATCCTTCAAAAAAATAGAAACAATGTTAATGCGTACATACGGTCTACCGTCTTTATAAACAATGTATTTCATTTTCTTCCTCTAAATTTTATGGATTACTATAAATACATATATTATGAATATATATGATATTTATATCATGTTTATAAATATTTATATAATGAAACCATGATCATATTAGGTGTAACTAAAATTAAAAATCAAAACATACATGAAAAACAAAGGGGTTATTACCCGAAACATGATTATAACAGGGAATTATTAACGAACGGTTAATAAATGGTCATAATTAAATCATATATTGTATGATATATATATATATATATGGTTCTAAAATAGTTTTATAATATAATTATATTTATCATAAATTAATTTCAAATGTTTATGAATGAATTCGAGACTTACGGTAGTGTATTTTCATCTCACTTTTATTTTATATGAGAAAAATGCCATATATATCACATGTTTATTTTATATAGTGTATATACTACACTTTAATGTATTTTATGATGATTATAATTAAAATTATTGTGATTTAAATATCCATTTGATTATCTATCTTTCATGGGTTTTACGATTTTAATGTTTCTAATGTGGTAAGGGATTTTTGTCCCAATTTTCCTTCCTTGGGACATATGTTTTGTTATGAATCTATATTCTTTTATGAGGTATATATACATAACCTTTGATATTTAATATAATGAATCTATTTATTCTCATGATATTTTATGTTTCATTTAATTTTATTCTTCAATGAGATTACACTTCAAAGTTACCAAATTGGTAAAGATTTTATGTTACAATATAATTATTTATCAAGATTGATTATGATTATGTTTCTAATGATAAAATACTAAAATCCATTTCTCCATAAACTAATAAATTTTATTCTCCTATATTTATATCATGATAATGCATGATTTACATTCATTTTCCTCTATTTATGTACTCAAGAGTTCAAAATATTTTTTTTAAGAAAAATCTTCTTTATTTATATCTTCTATTGAAACATCATTTTTATTCCAAAACCCTATTTTCTAAAAGTTTTTTTCAATTTTAGTTAAAATTATCAAAATTATTTATTAAATAAAATTTTACCCATGTTTTATTTTTTTTATAAAATTATTTTAAAGGAATGTTCATGTCATTTTCCAAAGATTTCCCATTTGGATTTTACTAAAAATGTAAAAGGAATATTCATTTTAACAATTAGAAAAAAAAATTCTCTTCCATCATGACAAATCATTAATTTTATGATTATTTTATAATATTAAAAGGTAATTTTCAAAGAAAAGTATTTTGAAAATGTTTTATGATTTAAAATTATTTTTTTCAAAGTGGAAAAGATATTTTAGTCAATAAATGTTTTAAATAATTTTTAAAGTTTCTTTTATAAGTATTCAATGTTATTTTCAAAGAAAAGGATTCACAAAATATTTTATGATTATTTAGTTTTAAAAAGTTATTTTAAAATTAAAATTATTTTCAAAAATAAATTTTTTAAATTATTTTTCAATCTCCCTGTATAAGTTTTTCAGGTTATTTTCAAAGAAATGGATTTCCAAAATATTTTATGATTTTTTAGTTTTAAAAAATTATTTTCAAAGAAAAAATATTTTCATCAAGAAATGTTCTATGTTACCTTTAAAATTAATTTTCTGGATCATATTACATCCTTTGGTGCTACATATTCTTTATTGCGTATATGATCCAAGGCTATTATTCATATTCTTTCATTGGATGTTTTATGTTTATGATGAAAAGATTTTTATGAAACACGTTTATCTTCTATGGGTTATACCATGATAAACTGTTTATGAAACCTACTTATTTTCATGGGTTATTATATGATGAAATGATCAAATGATTATGAAACCAGTAACTTTTACATAGGTTATAATATGATAAAAATGTTTATGAAACCCAATTCATTTAATGGGTTATGATATGATGAATGTTTTATGATCTTGTGGAAAACATATGAATACTTTTCATTATGTGATGGGTTGGGCCTATATCTCCCTTCAATGAATTGGGTAAATATTTATATTTAATGTGATTAATAGGACTTGAATGTGGAGTAAACCTAGTTCACTAAGGGACTTTTTACACTATAATAGTCTTGGGAGTAAACCATGACTACTATGATTGTTTGGGAAGTGAACCCATTCCACTATGATAGCCTTAGAAATTTTACTTGACTACTATGGAAATGATTCTATTGATTATGTGTATGCCACAATTCTATGTCTTATGAAAATGTTATGCTCTTAGGGATCATGTTCTTTGATTCCTTTATGATTCTTGTCTTATGAACTTTCACAATTTATGTCATGACTTAAGATTGTGGCCTTTGATATGATGGGTATAATTTTTATATGTTAATATCACGTTATCAAACCTTTATGCTCATTTCATGTATATGAGATCATTTATAACTCAATTTCTTACCCTTATTGAGCATAAGATCTCACCCTTTCTTATGTTTCCTTTCCTCATATTATGATGAAAGGTTTTAAGTAGGGTATTTTTTTGAAGATTAATAAAGGGGAAGATATTTACAAGAGATATTTAATACCTTTCACCAAATTATAAGATTATGTACCTAGACTCTAAATACACTAAACTATTACATTCCTTAGACGTGTGTTTGTGTAATGTATTGAATATTCATCTAAAAAGATATAATATCTAGGTATGAAATGCCTGAGTAACTACAGGATCCCTAAGGGATATTGTGTGCCTTTTTTATGTGAGTTAGTAGAGGGAACATAGGCAACACATAGTTATGGAAACTATGTGAGACAAACCATGCATCCTAGGGGTCGGAGACAATGATAGATATACGGTATGAAAATAATTTGGTTAATCATGTGAGATGATCATGAGTATTTCCTAGGTTATTGTATTTTGTTATTTTACTCTTCTTTTTATTTTAGTATTTCACCCCAAGACTCCCCCAGTCAGACCATTTTACCTAAAATTCTCATGATGGCTTTTTTGAGATCATATAATCTTCTCCAAGGTGATTTGGAGTGTTCCTTTGGTGGTTCTTCATCCAGATTAAGAGGTATGAGTTCATTTTTCCCTTCCTATTGTTTATGTTCTATTCATTCAGATATTCTAACCATAGTTTCCATTTTTGGATGATTTAATTTGTTAGGTTTGGTATAAATATGGTTTTTTGATTTGTAATGGTTTTAAAACAAGGTAGGAGTCCCTTTCTAGTGGTTTACATCAAAGGTGATGATGTTCTACCACTTGAGGTAGGTTTTTTCTGTTCATTACCTTTTTTAAGAGTTACTTGGGTTCTTGGTGATTTAAATATTTTTTATATTTAAATTAATGATGTATATGATATCTAGTTTATATTTTCAAAAGTTTTTCATTCTTGTTTGGTTATTCACCTTTGGTAAAATGGGTGAATTGTTTTCTGATTTTAAATTCAGTTTGAAAATGGTGATTTATGAATTCTTTGTGGTTTATAAAATTAAAAATAGGGTTTTCATCATGAAATTAACTTGTTATTAGAGATTTTTTCCAAACAAGTTTCTAAAGTGGGTTTCTCTTTTTTGTTTTAAAATGGACTTTTCATGTTTCAAAGGGTGTTTTGGTTTTATAAAGAAAAATAGAGCTTCATTTGATCTTATTTGGTGGTATTTGTGAATGATTATGATTTATTTTGGAATTTTTTAAAATTATAAATCATTTTAATAATGGTATTTCCAAATTTATATGATATAAATGAAGACTCGGTTGGCACTTGTGATGTGATGTTGTCTGTACCCTTTTTGAGCCCCCTTGCTTGTTATTCATGTGTATATTATCCTTTTGATGGATTCTCATGATGTGATTCATGATATACTCTTAGTTTGGGGATATTTATAAGGTATTTGTGAGGTGGTAATGAAATAATTGTGGGGTTACCTCATGGGGATTTTTTATTTTCATGTGGTGACGTTGTTTGCTCATGGACCACCTCTATTTATTACTCCATGCGGAAACAAAGGTTTTTAGGTTGTTAGTGGTGATAATTTGATATGGATAGTTTATATTTCATTATTTCTATTCATGCATTGTGGAGAGTCACACACTATCTATAAAGTTTTTCATTGATGAGGCTATTTGAGAGTGTTTCAAGGGAAAGTTGTGTGTGGCTATATTACTTTTTGGTAGTTAGGTCCACTTTTTACTCATGTCTTGTGTTGTACCGGAAGTATCTATTGTGTGGCCACATGATATGTATCCTATGTTGCGCATTTTTTTTGTGTTTATATATTGTAATGTTTGTTTATTATCATTGAATTTACTTTTTTGATGTGATGATCATTTTATTGTTTAGTCATATTATTGACCATTTTTCTTCGAACAATTTTATTAGCACTATTTGTGACGTTTTATGATCATGTTTTATTCTAGTTTACCTTTTTACTTGTTTAGATTTGTGTTGGGTATGTAAAATATTTTTAAGGAAGGATATTAAATTGTTTTCAATTTACAATCTTAGTCCCGTGATTATTAAATGTTTTTAAACAATGTGTTGGTTTTTTTTTGATGTGTGGTTTTTTAAAGATAAATGGTTAGAACATAAAATTGGCATGTTTTTTTGTAAAGACTTCTAATGGAATGTTTTTTAAAAAATTTTCTTTATGAATGTGCATGTTCAATGTTTTAAAATTATTATATTATGTAAAGGAGAATAAAACCTATTTTCTCTATTATTTACAGATTATAAAACATTTTTTATTTTACAAAATGATTGAACTGGGCACATAGTGGTATCCTATTGGCATCGAATCACACCCTAAATACTCACGATGGTTACTATATAGTATTCATGACTTAAAAAGTTATTTTTAGGTATTTATTTTTAGGTTGGATCCAGTATCATCTTCCTTGTAAGTGGATGGTTGTAGAGACCATGGTTTTGACTTGAGTGTCATCAGGAGATGGTTATCAGACCTTCAATTTGTACATCTGGTTGGATCGAGTTTGTTTTAGCTTCTTTAGTATACTATTTTTTCTTCTTTTAGATTCTGTTATATTTTTGTATTGAATGCTGATGTTCTATAAGTGTTTTGGTTAGTTTTTATTTTTCCTCTTTACTTATATGCCTTGTTGTTATGTTGTATTTGTTCAAATTTTGAGGGTGAAACCATCCCTAATTATTATATTGGATACCCTTGAAACTTTTTTTCATCCTGGGGGTGATCAGGTATTCTCCCCAAGTATGTGGTGTGTTGGTTCACATTTTAGTTTGGATTGAGAACCAATTTGGTTCATTATAAAAAAAATTAAAAACAAATAAATAGATAAAATATTATATAAATAATTTACCACAGTGTGACATGAATATTGGTGACAGAATAATTCTAATAAAGTGGATAACATCATTAATATGTTATAGAGGTTAATTTTGAGAAGAATTTATAAAATATGAACCACTGATTCTCCCTCCTCTCCCTCCCTCTCAGTGGTACAATTTCCAACAATGGTTGTTCATGTGGTATCAGAGCAAACTACGTTTCCTCTTGGATACTACTCTTTTTTTATAGAAAAAAATGGTGAAATTTAATTCCATGAATAATAGGTGAGTCTTTATTTATGACATCAAGAACTTTTGTTGGTGTAAGAGTCATATTCATCATTTTTTTCTATTATAAGTTATAGATGTTTGTGATGTTGTGACTATAGACTTTCTACCACTTGGGGGAGATTCTTCCATGTCCTTTTCAAACAAGAGGGGTTTTTAAGTTTATGGAAAATCTAGGAATATAATTACATATTCTTTTTATGATAAATTTTACACTCATGTTATGGATCTTAATACATAAAAGGAAATGTGGTAAAATTTGTAGAACATTTATGAGGGTAATTTCATGATCAAAGTTGTCACAAACCAACCTGGGTCAACCCTGAACCGGTCACTCGAGCCGGTCCGCGACATGACCCTAGAGGCGTTCCCGATCCTCTTGGGCTGGCAACAAGTGCCAGGGCATCAACAGAGAGCAAGTGGGAATGATTTCGCCCATAAATAAAAATAAATTAAGCAGCAGAAACAAATGGTACAAAAGAAAATAAATAAAGATCAGCCAACAACACCACTAACCTGTCCACGACTAAAACTCCACGTGACCCCTTGGGCCACCATCCAATACCACAACCAACATCGCTCAAGGCGAACAACATAAACTGGAACCTGCAACAGAACTAAAAACAAGAAAACACTATAGGCGTGAGTATTAAAACTTAGTAGGCAGGCCTGACTAATTCTATTCCCAATGCACATACCAATAAATAAAGAATTCATCAATTCCAGGTTTGAACTAAATTATATAAAATATGGTTTCCACACACTTTCATTTCTAAAACAAGTAACAGTCCATTGCCCTTTCTAATTTAGAACAAGTTTAAAGTTGAAAGAACCATGTGCATCGCATTTTTAAAACATTTTACGAACAATTTAGAAATCCAAACTTTAGGTGTTAGTCAAAAGGAAAATTACACACAACACACTCTAAGGGAAATGGAAAAAGTGGCACAGATGGGTCAGCAGCCGAACTCGACCTCTCAATCATCCGCCACACACAAACACTAAAAGAAACATGGGTCGAACCTAGGAGATCGTGAACAATCTAGAACTTACTATACATCTGACTCATCCTGAAGGCATGCCCTAACTCGATGACGTCATAACGCCCTAACGCCCGGCATAGCCCTGCATGGCCTAACCGAGGGGCCCAATCCCCATAGCAGCAATAACTCAGTATTCCCCTGCTATGGGGCCACTAGCCAGTGCGTGATCTAAACTAGTGCATCAATCGTTCTCAGAAAATTCACTCAATATGCCAGGTTCCCATGTTAACACATATAATAAAAGAGGAGTGCATCGATAATGTAAAACTAGTCACGATGCACAAGCATCACATACTCATCTCACCAAAACAACTCACACCAAAGATCACCCCCGAGTGGGTTTTCCAAAATAATCTATTTTTATTAAAGTGTCAAACGGGCCTTCGCCAATTTTAAAGTAAAACTTCATTTCTCAAAAGGCTCAAAACACTTGTTCACAAGAAGTAATTTATCTTTAAATCTAGAAGTACATTTGAAATGCCGTGAATTATGTTTTAAGGCCAAACATGAATTCTTTCAAAACTGGGTGTCCGCCCGTCAAGAAAAAGTTCCAGGTGTTCGGTATAAAATAAACGGTTCTTTTCACACTAAACGATCATTTTAAGTTTTATTATTTAATATTATTTCTAATTCATTGTAAAATTATAAAACAAAAAGAAATTAATAAATTCTAAATCTAGAGGTAGGTGCAGTGGGGGACCTACCTCGACTCGTAGCCCGGTTACGACGACGATGCATGTCACACACTCGCACAAGAGTACGTGCAACCTTCTGACGATCACAACATCACGGAAAGCCTCGCCAATGCACTGTAACAACGCAAAACCTCTCAAAAAAACACACAAAATCAAACCTAAAATAATCCTAACACATAAACAGTATAAAATAACTAGCTTGACATGTTTTTAAAATATCACATCAAAACACGTATCAAAACACGACCAAACTCTTTAGTAGAATTCAATTACGACCTTTAGACACACCAACCGCTTTACGCACCACAAGATCAAAGTAATAAAGCATTTTAATAACTTATAAAACATCCGAAAAAGGTGAAACCAAGGTTCACATCAAAACATACTCAGTTTCACATAAGAAAACACTTTAAAATAAAACACACAACATCATCACACACGCATGCCAAAACAATTGTAAAGCGCGCCTCACACCTTCTAAACACTCTTATAAGCCATTTTGAAACCATGCATACACTGCTTTCAAAAACTGTAAACCAAAAGTCTACCTTTGAAATCAAGTGCGCCTCAAAAAACTCCAAAAACACAATCTGCACCACAAAAATAAATTAAAGGACATAGCAGATTAATCAAACAAACAAGCAGAACAAAGTAGACACATGCACACATATACATAATTGAATATTCACTTAAAAACATAGTTTTAACAAATTATACTCTCAAGAAAACATCACGACAAAATCGCTAGGTAATTAAAACAAAAATTGTGCATTAACATACATAAACATAAACAAGAAACACCCCATAAACTAATTTTAACATGATATAACAATCCATAAACATCAAAATGGACTAATTAGATATATCATCAAGAAACAAATCAAGTAAAAATAATATGTAAAGAAACGCAAGCACCAAAAGAATGCTTCGGAAGAGGAAGAATACAGATTTATCTACCTCAAATGCGCGCGATTTTGATGAAACCATCGGAGGAGGAATTGTACACCCCGCAGGACCATTTGCAACACTTGCTGATTGGAAAAGAGGGGGTAGCGAACACACTGCTGCGAGGAGGGGAGACTGTCAGAGGAATTTCATGCGGAAGAAGAGTCTGGCCGGGGTGGAGGGCGAGCCGAGAGGGAGGTCGACGGCGACGAGGTCGGACAGGGGGAGTCGGATCGGTGGGGTCGGCTGGAAGGGGGTCTGTGCGCGGCGCGGGTCGGAGGAGAGGGGAGGCGGCGGCACCGGCGCGGTCGGGGTGGGCGAGCAGGGGGTGGCCGACGGCGGCTGGCGGAGGCGGATGGCGAAGCGCAGGCGGACGGCGGCGGACGTTAAGCGGCTGGAGGCGGGGTCGCATGGAGGGGGTTCGGCGCGCGTCGGTCGAACCAGGAAGGGGGGGGGGGGGAATCGGGGAAGAGGGGGAGAGGGGGCTGCTCGGGTAGACTAGGGTTTGTTTTATTTTATTATTATTATTATTTTTTATTTTCTTTATCTTATAATAATAATAATAATAATAATAAATAATAACAGTTATTATAAAAATATATAAATATATAAATATATATAAACAAATATAAACCTACTTACGTAAACATAGATACATAGATACATATATATATATAAACATATATATAAAATATATAAACATATAAACATATATGAGCATATATATAAACATTTATACACATTAGCATATAACGTTAAAACATAATATTTATAAACATATGTGTACATATATACTCCTATAAACATATATACACATACCTTATATATATATATATATACACACAATGTTAATTCATGAGCGTATACAACCGCAGATGCACATATATATATATATATCTATATAAACATATAAACATACACATACATAAATCTACACGCATAGCGTTAAAAAAAAGTTTGATCGTGCGGTATCTGTGCACCGCACGGCACCCAAGAGGACAACGCGTCTGCACGTACCCAAGCGGGTTGTGCGCCTTAAACGCACAGTGTTTGCGCACTATCCCAAACCATAAACTCATACCAATAATAAAAATTTAAACCGGGACTCACCCGCACTTATGAAAAAACACCCGACGCCAAGAGAAATAAAATAATTAAAATGACCAAAAAAACGGGTGTGACAATTCTCCCCACCACAAACACTTTCTGCCCCCAGAAAGTCACCAAGACAATAGTTATCATAACTCGAGTCCGTGCCCATGAAAAACAAGAACAGACTGAGAGGCTCAGAGTGACCATTACCAACACAAGTCACACCCGACCAACTCAAGTACAATATTGTCCGAGATTGAGGGGAGAACACGGGAGGGTTCTCCCCACCACAGAAATCTACTAACACAGAAACCTTGAAACTCGAACACACCACCCCGGAGGGGGGTGGGGTCAACACGGGGACTCCCAAATGAACCCAGTTACTTTCTCCACACAGACCGAACAACACTCGGAGTTTTAAACAGGAAACTTGCTCCGAAATGACCCAACAGCTCTAGGATAAGGAATTAACTCAACCCCTCACACACCGACCGAAGAAAAACCTTACCGTAACCAGATTCTAGGGAATTTCTAGCCTGAACTCACAAAGGACCTAAAAACGTGACTGTTAACTTCATAAAACCACACATCCCCCTAATGAACACAATTGAGACCCAACTCAAAATTATATTGACCCGTTCATTCGCGGGTCCATCACCCTTCAAGGAGAACCGAATGATTTGAAAACACACTGAGAACAGATAAGACCGCTTAGACTACGATTGAATAAGTTCATCACATCACCACAACTATAATGAGCTTCCAACGGTGACAAGAACAGAACAAGGAAACTTTGGATATTTCCCTTTAGAAAGCTGAAAACATAATCCGAAGCGAGGTTTTACACACCCTCGGCAACTCCTGACTGTGCGCGAGCTTCACCCCGAGACCTGTGGTTGGGGCCCTGATGGCTGAAGCATCTCCTGCCTCACAGTCAGGCATTTGCATCTTCTAGTCCCTAGCTCCTCCCTCCCGGACGACACTTATTCTAGAACTCTCACCGGTGGCCCGAACAGCCACACGGTAGCAAGACTTTGAAGGGATGCGGCAAGGCGAATTAGAATGTCTGGATAGGCCATACTGGTGGCACACAAGAGAGCGGTCTGACGAACTATGATCTAGTACCGACGAGGATGGTTTCTTGGAGAAAGGTTCCACTGGCCCACACTCCTTGCCAGGTGGGGAACCTTCGTGGAAGCCGACCACCGTTAATCACACCCAAAACTCCAACGACGATGAGACATCTCATCTTTACTAGTCCAAAACTGGACCCTCAAATAAACCTGAGACGACACGCACCCCAACAACCCTGGGAGTTCCCAACAACTTGAAAACCCACTCAAATTCCATAACCAAACAACTACCCCTCATGGACTTTTATTACTTTGATCGATGGGCAACATGCAGAAAGAACTGGAAATTGGGTATGACTCATTACCAACCTTAACGACCTTTCTGGGCGGCATACTCATGACAACACGAGAAAAATCATCGAAACTGGCATCAAGACAAAACTCAATCAAGGAAACAACACAAGTCGAGGTCAAACGGCCCATAAGCCAAACATATAAAAACACAAGAATATATAACTTTCCAAAACCATCATTTCTTTAAAACATTACAACACACCTATGGCACCTTATGAACCGTCACATGTGCGTTCATTCAATCTCGCTCACATCATCTGCAAACAAGTGACCCTACACACTCTCCATACATACCCATGCACGTGTGACCCTCCATAAGGAGTGACAAGGTTCAAACACTTATTTCATTACCAAATCCAAACACATATCATATTGCTCCAAACCGAAACACTTTTTCTTTAAAAAACCCACTTTACTAATTTCAAAAACAATTTGGAAGAAACCCATTTTTCATTTCGAAATCACCTTAATTTTCAACACACACCCACATAGACAGAGTTTAAAACAAAACACAACCAACTATAAACCATCGGAATGAGGGACTGGTGCCTGTACTTAACTCGGCGACATGGTGGTGAGTCATGCCCCAAGAAAGACATAACACTAAGAGGACCTTAGACCGGGCACTTGGACTCCACATGGGTCACCACCCCACATGAGGCCGCAATGTGAACCTATTCGCTCCCATTTTCATCCCTCAATCCAAAATAACCAAAGACAAAAGACTCAAATCCCGGACTAACCCTGGTTACTCAGGTCTCGTCACGAGCGGTGGTGATCAGGCACCAACCCGTAACTTACCTCCTGAGCTCCGACAGTCCTAATCTCCTTCTACCAGACATACCAAATAATAAGAACCTGCTCTGATACCATTTTTTCACGAACTAACCAGGGTCAACCCTGAACCGGTCACCCGAGCTAGTCCGCGACATGACCGGAGAGGCGTTCTCGATCCTCCCGGGCTGACGACAAGCGCCAGGGCATCAACAGAGAGCAAGTGGGAACGATTTCGCCCATAATTAAAAATAAATTAAGCAGCAGAAACAAATGGTACAAAAGAAAATAAAGAATAAGCAGCCAACAATGCCACTAACCTGTCCACGACTAAAACTCCACGTGACCCCTTGGTCCACCTTCCAATACCACAACCAACATCGCTCAAGGAGAATAACAGAAACTGGAACCTGCAACAGAACTAAAAACAAGAAAACACTATAGGTGTGAGTATTAAAACTCAGTAGGCAGGCCCAACTAATTCTATTCCCAATGCACATACCAATAAATAAAGAATTCATAAATTCCAGGTTTGAACTAAATTATATAAAATATGGTTTCCACACACTTTCATTTCTAAAACAAGTAACAGTCCATTGCCCTTTCTAGTTTAGAACAAGTTTAAAGTTGAAAGAAGCATGTGCATCGCATTTTTAAAACATTTTACGAACAATTTAGAAATCCAAAATTTAGGTGTTAGTCAAAAGAAAAATTACACACAACACACTCTAAGGGCAATGGTAAAAGTGGCACAGATGGGTCAGCAGCCGAACTCGACCTCTCAATCGTCTGCCACACACAAACACTAAAAGAAACATGGGTCGAACCTAGGAGATCGTGAACAATCCAGAACATACTATACATTTGACTCATCCTGAAGGAATGCCCTAACTCGATGACGTCATAACGCCCTAACGCCCGGCATAGCCCTGCATGGCCTAACCGAGGGGCCCAATCCCCATAGCAGCAATAACTCAGTATTCCCCTGCTATGGGGCCACTAGCCAGTGCGTGATCTAAACTAGTGCAGCAATCGTTCTCAGAAAATTCACTCAATATGCCAGGTTCCCATGTTAACACATATAATAAAAGAGGAGTGCATCCATAATGTAAAACTAGTCAAGATGCACAAGCATCACATACTCATCTCACTAAAACAACTCACACCAAAGATCACCCCCGAGTGGGTTTTCCAAAATAATCTATTTTTATTAAAGTGTCAAACGGGCCTTTGCCAATTTTAAAGTAAAACTTCATTTCTCAAAAGGCTCAAAACACATGTTCAAAAGAAGTCATTTATATTTAAATCTAGAAGTACATTTGAAATGCCGTGAATTATGTTTTAAGGCCAAACATGCATTCTTTCAAAACTGGGTGTCCGCCCGTCAAGAAAAAGTTCTAGGTGTTCGGTATAAAATAAACGGTTCTTTTCACACTAAACGATCATTTTAAGTTTTCTTATTTAATATTATTTCTAATTCATTAAAAATTTATAAAACAACAAGAAATTAATAAATTCTAAATCTAGAGGTAGGTGCAGTGGGGGACCTACCTCGACTCGTATCCCGGTTACAACGACGATGCATGTCACACACTCGCGCAAGAGTACGCGCAACCTTCTGATGATCGCAACATCACGGAAAGCCTCGCCAATGCGCTGCAACAATGAAAAACCTCTCAAAAAATACACAAAAGCAAACCTAAAATAATCCTAACACATAAACAGTATAAAATAACTAGATTGACATGTTTTTAAAATATCACATCAAAACACGTATTAAAACACGACCAAACTCTTTAGTAGAATTCAATTACGACCTTTAGACACACCAACCGCTTTACGCACCACAAGATAAAAGTAATAAAGCATTTGAATAACTTATAAAACATCCGCAGAAGGTGAAACCAAGGTTCACATCAAAACATACTCAGTTTCACATAAGAAAACACTTTAAAATAAAACACACAACATCATCACACACGCATGCCAAAACAATTGTAAAGCGCGCCTCACACCTTCTAAACACTCTTATAAGCCATTTTGAAACCATGCATACACTACTTTCAAAAACTGTAAACCAAAAGTCTACCTTTGAAATCAAGCGCGCCTCAAAAAACTCCCAAAACAAAATCCACACCACAAAAATAAATTAAAGGACATAGCAGATTAATCAAACAAACAAGCAGAACAAAGTAGACACATGCACACATATACATAATTTAATATTCACTTCAAAACATAGTTTTAACAAATTATACTCTCAAGAAAACATCACGACAAAATCGCTAGGTAATTAAAACAAAAATTGCGCATTAGCATACATAAATATAAACAAGCAACACCTCATAAACTAATTTTAACATGCTATAACAATCCATAAAAATCATAATGGACTAATTAGATATATCATCAAGCAACAAATCAAGTAAAAATAATATGTAAAGCAACGCAAGCACCAAAATAATGCTTCGTAAGAGGAATAATACAGATTTATCTACCTCAAATGTGTGTGATTTTGATGAACCCTTCGGAGGAGGAAGTGTACACCCCGCAAGACCATTTCCAACACTTGCCGATTGGAAAAGAGGGGGGGGGGCGAACACGCCGCTGCGAGGAGGGGCGACTTCCAGAGGCATTTCATGCCGAAGAAGAGTCCGGCCGGGGTGGAGGGCGAGCCGAGAGGGAGGCCGGCGGCAACGAGGTCGGACAGGGGGAGCCAGATCGGTGGGGTCGGCCGGAAGGGGGGGCTGTGCGCGTCACGGGTCGGAGGAGAGGGGAGGCGGCGGCACCGGCGCAGTCGGTGTGGGTGAGCAGGGGGTGGCCGACGGCGGCTGGCGGAGGCGGACGACGAAGCGCAGGCGGACGGTAAGCGGCTGGAGGCGGGGTCGCATGGAGGTGGTTCGGCACTCGCCGGCCGAACCAAGAAGGGGGGGGGGGTCGAGGAAGAGGGGGGAGAGGGGGGGCTGCTCGGGTAGACTAGGGTTTGTTTTATTTTTATTTTTTTATTTTTTTTATTTTTTTTCTTTATCTTATAATAATAATAATAATAATAATAATAAATAATAATAATAGTTATTATAAACATATATACATATATAAATATATATAAACAAATATAAACCTACTTGTGTAAACATAGATACAAAGATACATATATATAAAATATATAAACATATAAACATATATGAGCATATATATAAACATGTATACACATTAGCATATAACGTTAAAACATAATATTTATAAACATATGTGTACATATATACTCCTATAAACATATATACACATACCTTATATATATATATACACACACAATGTTAAATCATGAGTGTATACAACCGAAGATGCACATATATATATATATCTATATAAACATATAAACATACACATACAGAAATCTACACGCATAGCGTTAAAAAAAGTTTGATCGTGCGGTATCTGCGCACCGCACGACACCCAAGCGGACAGCGCATCTGCACGTACCCAAGCGGGTTGTGCGCCTTAAACGCACAGTGTTTTCGCACTATCCCAAACCATAAACTCATCCCAACAATAAAAATTTAAACCGGGACTCACCCGCACTTACGCAAAAACACCCGACGCCAAGAGAAATAAAATAATTAAAATGACAAAAAAAACGGGTGTGACAAAAGTAGAAAAAATAAAAATATGGAGGGATAAATTTTAAGATCAAAATGGATAAATATAAGATATTTGATGATTAATTTACTAATCTTAATGAAATTTTAAGTCATATTAGGTGATTTAGATATAATTTGGATGATTCTTATATAATTAATAAATTAATGATAAATTTTTTAGATATCTTTTACCCAAAGATCACTACCCTAGAAGAAAAAAATACATATACCTTGATGAGTTTAACAACACTCTTCTTGTTTATAAGATGAGAAAAACACCATATTTGAAGAAAAAGGATAAGGATGAGATAAAATTCAAATCAATTAAAAATTTAAGATCAAGGAAGAGGAATTTTAATCCTCTTATAGTTTATAGGAAAATTATTAAAGTTATGATAATGGAAAAATAATCACATAATTTATAAATGAAAATATAAAAAGAGTCAAGGGAAAGTACAAGGGAAAATTATCATCAAGTTAATCATGTGTGGGGGAACTGGACACTTTTCATCAAACTTACCAAAGAAGAATATTATAAACTATGAAGATGAGTAAGAAGAAGAGAGGCCTCAAATAAATTCTAAAGTAATAGGTTCCAAGAAATATCGGAAGATTGGTTAAGATTAAAAAAAATTAATAGAAGAATAAAAAAGTAAGATAAATAAAGAAGAAGATGACTGATCTTCCTTAAGTAATGATTCCAGGGTATATTTTATTAGAAAATATACCAATTTCATGGAATATATTATAATAAAATAATAAGGTTCAAGCGGTGAGGAAGAATGAGAAGAAATATACATGGAAAACATGAAATGAACTAATCTTGAAGGGTGTTGTGAATGAAATACACAACATAAGAGTGAAATAAAATATCTTAAGAAGGAATTTAAGAAGCTAAAGAAAAATGAAGATGAGTTTTAAAATAGGTACAATATTCACACTAAATAGGTAAAGTTCCTTAAAGTGTGAGTGGTTGATCTATAAAGGATTATAAATTAATTTAGAAATAAAACTACTATTAGAGAATAATAAATTAGTATATATAAGTCATAGTGTTTTGAGGATAAGAAGACACTTGAAAAAGGATAAATAATCCTATAAAAAGGTTGTTGGAGTTAATACATAATCATCACATATTTTTAAGAAGTTTGGTACACAATCTCAGGTAAAATGTATACCTATGGTTATTAAAAAGGTCAAATTTATCTTAGCTTATATTTTAGATTAAAAATTATTATCTAAGCATGTATGGTTTCAAAAAAACTCTCAAAAGATGAAATCTACAAAAAATAAGTTTGAATTCAACTTTAAAAAGGTGAAATTTTAAAATTATATGAAATGGAAGTTTGTAATTTAACCAAAACAACTAGTTGGAACTACCATATAGACTCAATAACTTCCAATAAAAATTATGTTTAAAGGTTGGTATTTTTTTTAATTCCTTTGGACACAAATCTTAAATTTTTTGGTATAATATATCTCTTCCATGGAATTATAAGAGGTCAGAGTTAGGGGATATATATTCTAATAATATAAATAGTAGGCCTATAAAGAATAAAACTATGAATGGAATCTCATATATAGAACCTATTCAAAATAGATTTGATTGGGGATATATTGTGAGAATAATAATTTCAAGACTTTGAAAAAGTAAACAATTACTAGAAGATCATCTATGGTACCTTCCCAAAATAGTATTGATTACCTTAAAAATATTTATGGAATATTTTACTAATAATTTCATTGGGTAGAAGAATGTATGAGCATGATTCCTAGTCAAAAACAAAAAAAATTAGTGAAATTGGGATCATAAGAAAACCAAGATATATAATCCATTTCTTCATGAAGTGGAAATCAAATATATAAAAATGATAAATCATTGAATACTTGATAGTTATTACACATAACACAATATTAGGGATGTCATGATTCTGAAAAATATTGAATAAAATAATAGTGGTGTATTTATATTTGTAAATGAAAGATCTTTTTAGATCAAAGGAATGGGATAGGATGAAATTAAACTACACAAGTTAAAATCAAAATATGTGTTATATTTTGATGGCATAAACCCAAAAATTATAAGTTTTAGTCATATATGTGATGATTTTAATGAGTTTATTTTCAAAAGAAACACTTGCCTCAATAAAATAATCAGATTTGTAAAGACTATCACAAAAGGAGAAATATATAGTGGGAATCTATTTTAGATATGATATTGAATAAATCCCAATTATGTAAGTTCTAAAGAAGATAAAAGCCTTTGGAATATAAGTTTTGGCCACCATATCCATAATATTTTGAGTAAAATATCAAGATAAAATGGTTCCATATATCTACACCAGTTTATAAGATACATAAATAAGGTTTTTTACAACTTTTCAAATAGGGAATATAGTCCAATGAAAGTATAAAAGAGAAAAGATATGATCAACTAGACCACTTAAGTTGGACCACTTGAATTTATGTGAACCTATGGGGAAAAATCCACTCTCAGTGTCTTATATTTAATTACATTCATTGATTTTCATAAAATAATCACAAGAGTATTGTTAATGAAATATAAGTCACAAGTAGAGGAGATGTTGAAAATATTTATAAGAGATGCTAAAATAGAACATGGAGAACATATTAAGATGCTGAAGACTAACAATGGAAAGGAGTTCAGTAGAAATTATTTTGAATCCTACTATACTATTTATAATATTAAGAACCAATAAAACTATACTTATAATACTTAGTAAGATGGAGTTATTAAAATAATGAATAGAATCCTTGTTGAAATGGGTAGAACAATGTTGGATGATTTTAAAAGGTCCAAATTCTTAAGGAGAAAATCTATGAGCACAACTATACACATCAAGAACCAAGGTTTGCTGAGGTCAAACTCCAACTCAACCTCATTTAATACGTGGTTTAAGAATAATACAACAAGGAACTATATTAGATTTTTTGGTAGCCCTTGTCTCATGAATATTAAATACACAAATAAGGGATAAATTAATGATAAATCTAAGGAAATTATATTTCATAGATATATGTCAAATGTAAATGGATATATATGCTGAAATGAAAGGTTTCATAAATTTTTTAATAATAATGAAGTGAAAACTATTGAAAACAAACCCAATATCAGTGTTTTATATGAAGTAGATTTTAAGGATTATATTGAAAATAGAGATCATAATTTTGGGAAAATAGTGAAAAACATGTTGATATTGAGCCACATGTAACACCCTTTTACCTTCCATTAGGTATGATTTGAATTTTGTTTTAGTTTCCTTTATGTGGTTTCATTTTAGGATTCTCAGGGATAACGATCCATTTTTTTATAGAAAATGACCTAAATTCTATGGATGTATATTTTTTTGGATTAGTGGAGTCTGGGAAGAAATGTGTAAATGTATTTAGAGAGTCCTCCTTGGGTTTGGAGAGAATTAAGATTTTTTGGGGAGTTTTATCAAGAGTATCAGACTGTACACTACCTGTTGGACATATTCACATCATTAATGGGTTATATGACATGTACTTATTATAGGGTAGATTCTGTAATTCTTGTTCAGATCATTAAAATTTATAGGTAATGAAACCATTACATGTCATGAATGATTTTATTTAGATTTAATTTAACTTGAGGAAACACCTTTTTTGGTATGCTTTGAATTTTTATAATTCATGTTGTGAAAGGGGTCTACAACATGAATTGTTCAGTTTCAATGGTCTTAATGTTGTGGCATATGTAAACTTTTTGTTATCTATTGAATATGCCTCTCTATCAATATTTAGGGTGATTTGTGTGATGTTGAGTGATCTCCCTCCTTACAAATCACTTTTTTCGGCATTTGACTCCTATGGTGGTTACATCACATATCCTTGGTAAGATGTATTTCTACTTCTCAATTTCCATTGGTCTCTGCAGTAGCATTGGCTATGTTTTTTTCCATATTGTGATCATTTAGTGGTTTTTATCAATCCTTTATAGTTTTCATTCATTCCATGTATTTTTAAGGATGATACTGGTATTCAGTATCCATTTTCTAAGGCAGTTAGGTTTCAATTGTTCTTGAGATATGTGTATATTTACATGTGGTTCCAATTCCTAGATTTCTACATGTTCTTGTCAATTGATTTTGGATATTGAACGAACATGCGTGATTTGACATCTTAAAGGTATTATTATAAATGATTAAAAATTTTAAAGGGATTTGAATTTGAAATAATTTTTGGGACACCAAGTATTTTATTAAATTATTTAAATGGGGGTTTTTGTTTTAAAATGACTTTTGATAGACTTATCACATTGGATAACCTTGGGTGAATTAGTAATAGAGTTTTAAGTCTTCATGTGTGTAATTCTACAATACAGTTTATGTCACTTTAGTGTATTAAATTCCACTAGAGGTTATGTTGGTTGGATCCACCTTAGGCCTCGATTGGGGTTTTTCTTTCATGTCTAGTATTTATCCCTATTGGTTGGATCCTTAAACTATGTGATTTGTCATTTTTACATGGTTTTCACATGATTAATTATTTCATGGTTATTTTCTAACATTATTATCTTATAGTTTATCCATTTTTGGTTTTACCTATACTTACCTACTTTCTTTATACTCGACATATTCAAGGATTTGGTTAATATGGTATGAATTTATGGAAAACAAAGTAATGTTTACAAAATGGTTTTCTTTATTAAAATTATTTATAAACAAGATTTTTTTAAATCATAGAACTTAAGAAGTATTGATAATAGGACTTGTATAGATTCTTTGGTGGTATCCTATTGATCTCTATACTCAAACCTTACTTTTTTCCTTTGGAAAGTTGGAGACCTTTTTTTGTAGGACTCAGGTAAAGGGAAGGGAATCATGTAACATTTCAGGTTCTATTGTCATTCGTCACCTTCATAGTGGGGTGGTTTGGTGATGATGGATGGTCACATGGAGACTAGTTTAGTTTGGTCTAATTTATCATTCTAGTTTGGCTTATTTGGATTTACTTCTTATGTATCATGGATATTTATTTGTTTATTCCATGTTATAATTTTATGTTTCTTTAGTTATAAATGATACTTGAGGTTATTTTCTGTATCTCACCATGTGGCAGACCATTCAGGGTTGATTTTCTAGTTGACGTGGGTTGGTTTGTTAAAAATTAGTATCAAAGGGAATACCCATCCTGAATTATTTTTGACAATTTCTGGGTATGGCTTACTGTTTTTGGTAGACCATAATTAGGATAGTCAGAATTCTAGTAGTAAGTGTGTGAAATGGGCCTGGAAATCTCACTTTTGTTTCTAAATCTGAGTTACCATGGGTGTTCAAGTATTTTTTACAAGCTTAAGACTTGATGGTTGAGGTTATGTGAATAAATTGGATATGGGGTTTGTTTAAATGGACCTATTATTTCCTTTTATTCTATATTTTTTCATGAAATCCATAATTTATTTAAATTCTTATTTTTTAATGGTATTTATATAGACACTTGAAGTTGGTCATATTATTTTGGAATTTTCTCATAACTAATTGGATTTTTTTCATTTAATTGTTAGACAATACCTCTTAGAAGATCTATTTCAAATATGAGTGAGGAAGCTCTGTGATAGGTTCTATTGTTGGATCCTCTAATAGACCCTTATTTAGTAGAAGTTATAATACTCACTACTCAGACTCTGAGTTAAGAAGGTTTTAGGAACCTAAGATAAGCAATGGATCATGACTCAGAATTTACTAGGAATCATCCACTTATATTCCATGGTGACAATGTACCCCAGGAATATAAAGAATTTATTGAGTGGATTGAGAGAATGTTCAACTTTCTAATTACTCATAAGGACTCTAAGGTACTTTTTTGACATATATTATTGAGGTACTAGGAAAGAGTTGGTGGGACTCTATTATGCCAACTATGTTTCATGAGGATCTCACCTAAGTATATTTCAAGAAAATATTCAACCAGAAGTTTTATCCTAAGACATTAGGAGGGTAAAACACATAAGATTTTTTGACATTAGAGAAAGTAGAGCATACCATTCTAGAGTATTCCGCTTATTTTGATGAGTTTGTTCACTTGAAACTATATCTATTCACTAATTATTACCAAATTTCTTGATGGTTTGAGTTGGTTAGTGGGATGATATTTGGTTGATGTTGATTCTCATGTGATTTATAACCTTTGTGGAGTTAGTCAATAAGGCATTTTTGGAAGAGGGTGACATAGTTGAAAAAAAAGGTTTGGGAAGAGCATGAGTTGGTACTATCGTTAGCACTGGTGTATCTTTTGTCTAGAAAAAGAAGCAAAAAAATGTATCAAGTTTTTTTAGGACTAGTTTTGAGATATTTTTCAGGATAAAATCAGTTTGTTTTTTGTTAGTATGGAAGTCTTGGCCATACCAAAACTAATTTTATGGATGATTCTAATAATTTTCATCATTGTGAAAAATTTGTCCATCTGAGGCATTTTTTTAAATGATGACCCAAGGAAGTAAGGATTGATTCACTCTCACCAAGGGTTCATAGGTCATTACTTATGCTTCCAAGTGTAGTGGGTCTTATCCTCAGGATAATGGGGGAATTCATGTGGCTAAGAATGCTTTGAGAGGATTTGAGAATAAATTTTTGTATGCATTGGAGTATAAAACAGATGAACCTGAAGTAGTTATAGCTATTTTTATAGGTATGGTGTTAATTTTGTCTTTTATAGTGCAATATTTTTTTGATATACGTGCTACTCATTATTTTATATCATCAAAGTTAGTTTACATTTTGGGATTGTGTTTGAAACTCAAGTCATTCTTGTTAGATCTTTTCATAAATTTGGGAAATATGTCTAAAAAAGGTTTAAATTTTCCAGCATGTTGGATAATGATAATTGACCATTAGGTGGAGTGGGAATTCTTGGTGCTTGGTCATGATATATTTAAACAAATTATTGTAATAGATTAGAAGATAAAAATTAAGGTCTATATTGATTATTATCACCATCAGGTTTAGTTTTTATCTCCTTAAGTAATCACTCATGTCTTTTAGGGTGAGTGAGATTCTAGGTCTAGGAGAGTAGGGCTTATTACTCCTTATACTGGGGTGATCTCATGACAGTTGTTAGAAATGTTACTAGATGATATTAACCTTGTTTGAGAAGTCCACTTACTATAGTGGTGTGTATATACCCTAAGGTTTTTACAAAGTACTTTTCTATTTTACTGTTGTAGATAAAGTTCAAGTTTACCATTGACCTTCTACCTGTTATGATTCCCATTTCTATGCCATATTATCTTATACCACCTTTTGAGTTGGTAGAACTTAAGTTCAATCTTCCAGATCTTGAGGCTAAGGGATTTATTCATCCTAGCATGTCACCATGGGACTCACCTATCCTATTTGATAAGAAGAAAAATGGGAGCCTCATACTTTAAATTTATTATTGAAATTTGAATCAGGAAACCATTAAGAAAAAATATCTCTTACCCAAGACTAATGATCTCTTATCATCCTAGATATTCTTGTTGGTTTTCAGTGATTGAACTTTATCCAAGGTACAACCAGTTGATATTTTGAGAATAGAATGCACCTAATAAAGTTTTTAGGATTTGGTATGGTCATTTCATCTTTTTTTGTTATGATATTCTGTCTCACTAATGTTCTTGTGGTTTTTATGATATGGATGAATTGTGTATTTCATCAGTTCTTGGACTCTTTTGTTTTTATGTTCCTGGATGATATTTTGGTTTACTCCAAGTTAGAGGAGGATCACATATACCGTTTATATGTCATTCTTTGAATGTTGAAGGAACATCTTCTATATTGTAATCTTTTATAATTTGAGTTTTGGATTCAAGAATTAATGTTTTTTGGGCATGTTATATTTGATAGGGGAGTCTCAGTGGATCTTAAAAGGATACAAGAACTAATTCCTTAGGAGTAGACCAAAAATTTGTTTGAGATATGAAGATTCTTAAGGTTGGCTAGTTATTGTAGGAGTTTTTTTCATAACATCTTCATGATTGCATCTTTGATGAAATCTTTAACCCATAAGGGTGTAAGGTATGATTAAAATGAAAAAATTTAGGGATATTTTGAGGAAATAAAGTTTAAATTGACATCATCTCCATTTTTTATTTTTTCAAAACTAGGTTTGGGTTATGATTCTTTATGTAATGCTTCTGGAATGGGCTTGGGGAATGTCTCAATTCAAAGTATACAGGTGGTAGCTTAAGGATCTTTCAAGTTACACCCCCATGAGAAGAAATATCCTACCCATGATATTGAGTTGGAAATATTTATGCATGCACTCAAAATGTGGTGTCACTACCTATTTGGGGATTTGTTTACTATATATTTTTATCCTAAGATACTGAGGTGTATTTTCACTTAGAAGGATCTGAACTTATGAAAAAGACCTTGGGTGGAGTGTCTCCATAAATTTGATTTTGATATTTCTTACACTCTCAAAAAATGGAATGTCATCCCTGATGTGCTGAGCTATAAATTACTGACACAAGTAGTAATATAATTAGAGGAAGAGTGGTCTCTAAGGAGTTTGTTTTTTGAGATAATCTTGGGAATGGAAGAAGAATTTGGAATGATATATTTATTTTTTATGAAGGATGACTCATCATTTGATGAGAGGGTTCGATTCGAGCAAGAATATGACACTGAGTTTTATAACTTTAGTGAAAACCCTTTATAGAGGAGAGACCTTGAGTGAGTAGTCTTGGTATCCAATTGAAGATTAATGTTTTTGAAGCAAGTTTATTTCCCCTTTTTCTTTTATGTAGGAGTTAATGGAATGTGGGAGTAGTTTTTATTGTTTCATGTAACCAGGTACTAATAATTTTTATCATGATTTGAGACATTGATATTAGTATTGGGGATGATATGATCAA
The DNA here is from genome assembly GCA_963277665.1 of Viscum album. Classification (NCBI taxonomy): domain Eukaryota; kingdom Viridiplantae; phylum Streptophyta; class Magnoliopsida; order Santalales; family Viscaceae; genus Viscum; species Viscum album. The sequence goes on from OY728137.1 coordinate 796,461,758, forward strand.
TTACAGATTTTGTATCATGATGTCTTACTTGTCAGAAAATTAAGGTAGAGAACCAAAGACCTACTAGTTTGTTGTATCCTTTACCCATTTCGGTATGGAAATGGGATGATATTTTCATATACTTTGTCGTTGGTTTACCACAGAATCCTAGTCAGAAGGATGAAATTTTTGTGATCATTGATGGAATCATGTAATAATTTCATTTCATTCCTATCAAGAAGATGATAAAATTAGAGAATCTTGGGGAATCATATGTATGAGATATTTTGAGACTTCATGGGGTTCCATATTTGGTTTTTTATGATAGGGACCCAAGGTTCACATGTAGGATTTATAAAGGTTTATAGAAGGTGAAGGGTTCCTAGTTGAAATTAATCATGGCATATCATCCACAGATGAATGGATAGATAGAGGGTTCTACCTAGGTTCTTTGGAATATACTACTGGCTTTTGTTCTTGGTTTCATTGGTTCCTAGGAAAACTATTTTCCTTTAGTTTTCCTATAACAACAGTTATCAGGAATTGATCATAATTGTTCACTTTGAGGATTTGTATAGGTATCTATTTAGATCACCATATGTTCGGAAAAGTTGGGTAGAGTTGGGAGAGGGGTCCTTGGTTGGACTGATTCTAGTTTAGGAAATAGTAGAAAACATGTTGTTGATCTAGAATATATTTATCATGGCATAGAGTCTTCATAAATCTTATGTAGACTCTCATCATCGGTCATTGGATTTTGAGGTTGGTGATATTTTTTTCTTAGATTTTTACCTTTGTTTGGGACACTATCTATTGGGTAAAAATAATAAGTTGTCATCAAGGTTAGTTATCCCCTTTTAGAACATTAGAATACTAAGAAACATTTCCTATCGGTTAGTCTTACCATCTCGTTTGACTTTCATCCACGATGTGTTTCATGTTTAACAGCTGAGGAGGTATCATCTAGAACCTTTCCATGTGATTGAATGTGAAGATGTTGATCTTGAACCTAACATCATTGTGGTTGAGAAACCAGTTCAAATTATGGATCTTATAAGGAGATTACATGATGGTAAAATGATTCCTTTAGTCCATGTACTATGGCAATGTGGATAGAAAAACCATGAGACATGAGAACGAGAATCATTTATGAGGAATAAGTGACCTAATATTTTTTTCAGTCCATGATAAAGAGGTATTTCTTGGGACATAAATAATTTATATTAGGGATATTATAACACCCCATTACCTTCCTTAAGGTATGATTTGACACTTTTTTGGTTCCCTTTTTTGTTTGAATTCATTTTATACTTCTTGGGGATATAGATCCTTTTCTAGGAAAAACAAACTAAATTATAAGGATGTATTTTTGGGATTAGTGGATTCTAATAATAAATGTGTAAATTGATTTATAGGGTGACACTTAGGTTCATGGATCCTCAAGTATTGGTTCAAGAATTTTCTATAAAAAACAAGACTGCACACTGACTATTGGGAAAATTCACATCATTAATGGGTTACAAGATGTGAACCCATTAAACAGAAGGTGTATTTAGTATTCTTTAGAGTGTGAAAATTTACCGTCCATTAAAACATGTCACATCATGAATGGTTCGATCAGGATTTAATTTAACCCGAGGTGATTCATTTTTTGGCATACTTAAAATTTGTCGAATTCACATCATGAAAGGGGTTCATGACCTAAATATTTCATATTCAATGATTTTAACCAAGTTGTATGGATAACCTTTTTGTTATCTGGTGATCAGGCCTCCCTCTTGAGCTTTAGGGCGATTTCAAGAGATTTTTAGTGATCTCCTTCCTACCTGATCTCTTCATTTGGTATTTTACTCCCATGGTGGTTGCATCGTATATCCCTAGTAAGCAGTCTTTTTGCTTCTTCGTTATAATTGGTCACTTCATCGACATTGGCTACATTTTTTATTAATATTGTTATAAATTAGTGTTTTATATAGATATTATATAGTTTCTTTTCATTCGTTGTCTTTATAAGGATGATATATTATTATCCAATCTCCATTATCAAAAGCAGATAGGTTTATATCATTATTGAGGTAGGTGTATCTATACAAGTGGTTCTAATTATTATATTTCTATATGTTATTTTCAATTCATTTGGGTTATTGAATTAACATGCATGTTGTGATATACAAAATACATTGTTGAAAAAGATTCACATTTTTAAATGGATTTGGATTTAAAAATAGATTTGGTGCACACCAAGTATTTTATTAAATGATTTAAAGAGTGGTTTTGGTTTTGAAATGACTTTTGAAAAACTCAGCACATTGGATAACATTGGGTGCATTGTGAATATAATTTTTTATCTTTATGTGAATAATTCCACAAGAGGTTTTATTTCACTTTAGTGTGTATAATTTCACTATATGTTATGTTTTTTATTTCCACCTTAGGCTTAAATTGGGGATTTTCTTTCATGTCTAGTACGTATCCCAATAGGTTGGATCCTGGAATTGTGTGATTTTTTATCTGTAATTGGTTTATCAAATGATGGAATATTTAATTTTTATTTACCCACATGATTATTTATGGTGTATCCATGGTTTTTTTCCTATTCTTACCTGAATTATTTTATAATTGACATATTTCTAGATTTGGTGAATATTTTTTTCATTTATGGAAAAAAATGAATGATGACAAAATAGTTTTATTTAAGAAAATGATTTATAAGATGTATTTGTTTTAAAATATAAAATATATTCACTCTTGATATTAGGTTTTGTATAGATTCTTTGGTTATATACTACTGGTCTCTATACTCACCCCTACTTTTTCCTATGGGTGATTTTAGACCTTATTTTATAGGACTCATGTAAAGGGAAGGGCATCATGTAACATGTCAACTTCTATTGTCATTCATCACCTTTATAGTGGCGTGGTTTAGTGATGATGGATGGTCACATGGAGACTTTGATATTTTTGTCTAATTTATATTTTTGGTTTGTTCTTTTTGGATTGAATTTTTATGTATCATGGATATGTATTCATTTCTTCAACAATGTACTTTGATGTTTCTTTAGTTATACATGAGACTTGCAGTTCTCTTTTGTATCTCACAATGTGGTAGACCATTCATGGTGGCTTTTATAGTAGACCTAGATTGGTTTTCTACACCACATGTGGAAGATATTGATTCTGACCAAACTAGTGATGAGGAAGACACTACTAAAAATAAAAAACATAATTACTAAAAGTTGAAGAAACATAAGGAGATAGAAAATAAAATTTGAAATGAAATTTCTCTAGTTGAAACAAGAATGAAATTGAGGTATAATAACCCTATAATGGAATCAACCAAATGAAGGTTAAAGTTTAATAATAAAACCTTACTCATCTCTCAAGTTTAACCTCAATTAGTTATTAAGGATATCAATCGTGAATAATGAATCGGAACTATGAATGATGAGATGGATCAAATAGAGAATAATTCCACATGGGATTTTTTCCTTAAACTTAATGATAAAAATATAATTGGGACCAAGTGTGTTTTCAAGAATAAGATAAATTAAAAAGTTAAAAAATATAATAAATATGTATATACTTGTTTTCAAGGGTTACTCATACGTGGAGGGAGTTGATTTTGAATAAAAAATTCTCTTTTGGAAAGACCGGAGGCTATTAGAATGTTTCTCATTGTTTCATCTCATAGGTGGTGTAAAACTTATCAAATTAATTTCAAATATGCCTTCTTGAATTTTGAGATATAATAAGAGGTATATATTTAGAAACCTAAAGGTTTTTAATTTAAAATTATGGATCAATGGTATGAAAATTGAAGAAGTATTTATATGGTGCAAAGAAAGCCCCCAAATCTTAGAACTCAATGCTGGACAACTACTTAAAAGAGATGAAATTCACAAAATAAAATGTGGAAAATAATATGTACACCAAATAAAAGAATTCATGTAATATCATTATTATTTTATATGTTTATGTAATCAATTTTATAGGTGATTCGGAGGGTTATTTTAAAAAAATGATAAAATGAAAAAAAAAATAGTTTGATGTGTCTATACTGGGAGATATGAGTAATCTTATGGGATTACAAGTGTTTTAAGAGGAAGGATTTAATTTTCTATTCCAATAAAAGTATTAAATGTGATTATTATTGAAATTATACTTAGAATACTCTAAAATAATATAGAAACCTATATAAGTTGTAATAAAACTACCAAAGGATGTTGAATGGGAAATTATAAACCAAAGAGAATATAGAAGACTGATTGGTAGCAAACTATATCTCATTATATACTTAAAAGAAATTTTATATATAATGAGATTATGTGTTATCATTCAAAGTGATCCAAATGAATCATATATAGTGTCTTAAAATAGATTCCTTAAATATATAAAAGGTACTTCATATTTTAGACTACTATATAGAAAATTATATCACCTAAATCCTTTTACATTCAATGATACAGACAAGAAAAGTAATTATGATGATAGGAGGTCAAGTTCATGAGGTATATTTATTATGAGAATAAGTTGTGTAATTTGGTACTATAATAAATAGAACTCATTCACACTGAATACCATAGAGGTTAAATATATTTTTTCTACTAGTTCTTATAACTATATGATTTGGATGAAGGAATATCTTGATTATTTAATTATGAATATTAAAATACCTCTAAAAATTTCATGTGAAAATCAACGTTCTATTGATATTTTTAAAAATCCTATGAAAAACTCAGGATCTATGAACAATAAATTTAGGTTTTTCTTTATCAAATAAAAATTTTCCAATTGTGATGTAAATATGGAATAGATTCTTTCCCGTAGTAAGAATCTATTTATTAGTTTATTAATTGTTGTTGTGACCTGATTTTATCTATAATTATATGGTAATGATAGATTCATAGGGTTATATATATAATCCTGGAGCCATTAGATAATTTTTGGAGAGAGTGTGGGAGGATATCTCTTAGACAAACGACAACCAGATCATAGTTCTACAATTGGTGTACAACAGAATGGGAGGATCTGGGAAATGACAATGAAAAAAACTTCATTCTTCATCAGTGATCAATAAAATTTGAGGTATAAAATTTGTTTTGATTGTATTATTTCCTTTTTTATATTTCTATAATGAACAAAAATGAATCAACCAACATATTTATTCATGAATCGATTATTTTATAGGATAAGTTATATGCAAGGATCTTTTTTGGGGAAATTGATTCGTGTTTGATTGTTCATCTCTTGGTTCATCATTATAATAGAAATGTATCAAGTCCAACATATAAATTGGTTGAGGTTCATTCCTTATGGTTGTGATTGTGCCTTGCTCCACTATTTTCTTAATTCATTGTTGGGGTTTTGTTTTCTCGGTGGTTTGAAAAAATACTAAGGGATTGATCGTTGCACACCTATTTCTTGGAAAAAAGATGTGATATCGCAGATCTATACTCATTATGGTGTGACGATCATGAGATAGTGATAGTAGATAATGGATCAGATTGAATTGGATACCTTTGGGTTTGAGTGGTGTGTGTGATGTCGATAGATTATTTTTTAGATCAGTTGCTAAGACGACATGTGATTTTGAGGCCCAGTGTGCTCAAAATAAATGTTTGAAAAATATTAAATATATTAAGTGGAATGGACACATAGTTATCTTGAAAAAGTGTAATAACATATAAACATATTCCCAAATATAAAATTCAAGGGAATAATTGAGTTTAGAATGTGGTTTTTAACCTAAGCGTGACATAGCCTTTATCGGCATGGATTCTTTGTGAAAAATTATTTGCATGCGTAGAAATGAATAAAATAAAATAAATTTATTTATTTATATATTCATTAACACAGTGACATAATTTTTTCCAAAATTATACAATTATTAAATATTACCAAGTTTATCCACATAAACCTAGATCCATTATAAAACCATTGGAGAGAGAATTAGAGGATCTCTCTCAGAAAAATGACAACCAGATCATAGTTCGATGATCAGTGTGCAACAGAATAGAAGGATCTCACCATTGAAAATGAATAAATTTTTTATTCATCAACGATCAATCGAAATTGTGGTAGGAAATTTTTTTTTATTGTATTCTTTCCCTGTTTTCTATTTCTATGACAAAGATTAATCAATCAACCAACAAATTGATTCACGAATTTGTCATTTTATGGGATGGGATATCTATGGGGATCCTTTTTGGGGAAATTGTTTCGTATTTGATTTTTTATCCCTACATTCATCATTCTAATAGAAATATATCCAGGATGACTAGAACATTGGATTAGGTTCATTCTTCATGCTTTTGATTGTGATGTTCTCCCCAATTTTATTCATTCATCACTGGTGTTTCATTTTCCCAGTGGTTCGACCCAAATAGAGTGGAATCAATCATTGTGTATCCATTATTATGAAAAAACGACTTGATATCTCAAATATGGACTCATTATAGTGTGGGGATTTTGTGAAGTGGTAGTGGTGATTGGATTAGACCATATCAGAGACATCAGGGTTAGATTTTTGTGTGTGACGGTGATGGGAATGAATGAACACTAATTCTCATAAGAATTGAATGACCATAATCTGGAGAACGGTGATGAAAAGAGTCAGACATACCAGATCCACCATCCACATCATGATTCATGGAAAAAATTGGCACTAAAGGAGTGGATGAATCTATGGGAGGAAGAACAGCAGGATTCTAGAAATCCTAATCTACACGGTGTGTAAAATGAGATTACATAGTTTGTGGGACCCCTAATGCAGTGGATAGGGTTTTGTATAAAGTTAAGGATCACACAGTGTGTGACCCCTATCACACGGTGTGTGATGACTCTTATAGAGACTCAACATGTACCTTGGAGGGTACACAAGCATGATCAGAAGTACATGGGCATGATCACACCATGTACTTCCACACGGGCATCTACGTTGGTCATTTACATGGGCAGGACATGGTGTCAAAGGGACACTCCATATACTTCTTGTAAACACCATGTACTCTTTCAAATAAGTCTTTAAGTCCTTTTACTATATATCTTTGACAAGTTTCATTAAGGTGTGTTTCCTATATTCATTCCCTAAAGGTTAGTTTGGAATCATTCCCCACACATTGGATGGTGATATATTCAGAAGGACTTCTTGGATAGAGTTATTGGAATCCTTATATGAGGCTCAGAGTGATATCCTCTATCATCTCCTTTCTCTAGGTTGAGTTATTCATATTTTTGTAACCAAAACTACATGATTGTTGATCCTCAACATAACGAGTTAATCTAGGTTGGGTTGTTTGTATACCCCATGGCCTAAGGGGTGATCCTCATCTAAGTATTGTATCTCTTCATACTTCCAGTGTATACTTCTCATGGTGAGACCCAATGAGAATAACCACTCAGTCGGATGTCATCATTGATATCTGGATCATGGATTGTGGTCTCCTAGATGAGTCCTATGTGGAAACTTTGATCAAGAATCCTAGGCTAGCATTATGGTTATGACATTACCTTGATATTGTGCATCTTGTTGAGTATATCTAGATATTATTTTTATATGTGTTATATACATATACCTATGTAGAGATGGATATTATTATTATTTTATATTCTTTGTGGTTTTAGAGTGTCCTAATGGGTATTTTTATACTCTCCCATGCATCATCTTTTCTTGCATGTGTCATGTTTTGTTCAACCGATCAACCTTTTGATGGGGTTATAGAAGGACCAAGACCAGATGGTTCTCAGTGATCCAGATAGATAGTGGTGTGTTCTTGTGGTATCTTGATAAAATTACCTATATTTATTCTCAAGTTGGAATTTTTCTAGATTATTTCTGGTGGGATTGTATTTGACCCTATTTGGGATTTTGATGTATGCATGCATGTTTGTTCAGTTGTTTTCACATTTTAGCATTGTATTGAATTTGGTATGTGTGTGTGTACATGTACATAGTCTAAGGCCTCTTTGTTAGTGATGTTCATACTCGAAACTAGTCTTTAACCCCTGTCCTATTGGAGGAGTTCTTGTAGAGTTTCAGAATAGGCCCCATTGGGATGGGTCATGATAGAGTGGTATCACAGCATTTGGTTCAACCTTAGAACCAAAGTTTGTGATATTTGTTTGGGGTAGCAATGTTAAGTATTTTTTAATTCGAATTTTAGGCCAATGACCCTAATGTTGTTGCATCGGACAATATATCCATACACTAGTACTTTGATCACCTACCTTTCTACTTGGTACCTGAGAACACTAGTTGTAGGGTAAACAATGGTACATGGATCATATATGAATGGTTTTTGGTTTCCATATCCTTCTTGAGTCATATCTCTATATATAATAATTTCCCATGGTATATATTATCTATTTTAGGATGCCTCTATGACATATGACATCGAGAATTCAGTATCAGGATCACAAGTATTATCCCCTTGATGATGAGGCATTGATACAGGGACAAGTTCTAGATGTGTTACCTATAGGTGGTTCACTAGTTATACCATCACCTACTAAGAAGCAGATGATACCCATAATACTAGAGAATGAGATGCATAGTCTAAGAGAACTTTATAAGTTCCAGTTACAGTGACCCCCCTGGGTTATAGGTGAGCCAAATCCATAGGCATCTGATGACTGGATTGAGGTGGAAACATGATTTTTTTCAAATTTTTAGGAAACGAACAGATCATATGGTGGTCCTACGAGCAAGACTTCTCCATTGATCAGTAAGACGATGGTGGGATTTTTTGACCCATTCATACAATGAAGAGACTCTAGCATGGTTAGAGATTGAGTTCATTTTTATCGAGGATTTCTCTTTCACTACACTGAGGGTTGAACGTATCCAATAGCTTAAATAGATTTAGTAGGGAAACATGAAAGTAGTAGAGTATTCATTGAGGTTCACCAAATTCTCCAGGTACTCGATGGATATGGTTTGAGATCATTTTTTTCGAGTTCAGAACATTGAGAAATGACTGCGTAGAGACATTTGATCTATTATTACATCTATATGAATTCCTACTTTTTTAGTGGTGTTAGAGTGAGATTTAGTCGTTGAGAGTTTCTTGGCTAACCAGATGCAGACAGTGGTTTCCAATAGTGGGAACACATGAGTTGAGACTTTGGTAATAGGGATCTAATGTTAGTATCAGGTACCTAAATATGAATCACATTTTAGGAGAATATCCCAGGATAGAGGGTCTGTAGTTCATGGATCATAGGATGGGTCTAGTCAACCCTAGGAGAGGCGGTTCTACTCATATAACAGAAGGGTACATATTGTATTATATTTTCTGACTAGTCGTATAGATAATAGGGAGACAATGGATGGGCCACCAAGTAAAAGGTAGTTGAAATAATAGATATGTCCACAAGGAAGAGGACATGTAAGATGAGATGGGAGAGAATATATAGTTGGTAGGTTCTTTGACTTGTTACCACCACTACCCCCAGTTGATCCGCTCTAGGCTTAAGGAGATGGAGGATAGGGGCAGGGTTAGCTGCATGTTGTTAAGGCATATGAACTAGAGGACCCAAGGATGATTTGAGGTGCAATATATGTATTTTCTACCATATCTGTAGTACTGATAGGAAAATGTTCTATTGATTTCTTTATTTACACATATATTATTTGAGACTTGGAGATTCTTGTTTATCCCTTGGCTTGACCCTTGTGCTTAGAGACTCCTACTAGAGATTACTCAGTGATCACACACTTGTTACCATAATGTGACTAGACTCTTGGAGGTGACGGTTTCTATTGGAATCTCTTTGTATCAATGATGATTCTTTATGACATCATATTAAGTATGGACATGTTATCTATAATTCATTCCCCGGTTGACTATTCCAGGTGGAGGATGTGGTGTGTCCATAGCGATGGGACAAGGATTTTTTGTGTGGGTGAAAAAGAAACCCTAACATTTTTGGATGGACTCGTGACTAGTATGGTACAACTGATTACTCACCAGTTGGCTAGCTAGACCCTTGGTGAAATGAATGTTATGATTTTCAAGTTCCATGTAGTGGTGGGAGAGTATGAGGGAATCTTCCTTGAGGATGTTCTAGGATTACCTCCTCATAGAGAGATGGACTTCTACATTGATCTACACACCAATATGAACTTGATATCTATGCCATCACATGGGATGGATCATGTAGTGCTTCGTGAGTTGAGGGTGTGGCTGGAGGACTTACAGACAAAGGGATTTATTAGACTTAGTGTTTCACCATAGGAAGCCCTAGTTTTATTCGCTAAGAAGGTATATGAGAGCATGAGGTTATGTGTGGACTATCGTTGATTTAAATAGGTGATCATGAAGAGATATTATACACTATCAAGAATCAATAACTTATTTGATTAGTTAAGAGGGGAATTATAGTTCTTGAAGGTTGACCTCAGATCAGGATTTCACTGGTTGTGAGTATGAGATGAGTATATACTGAAGACAACATTAATATATTTCTACAGTCACTATGAGTACTTGGTGGTGCCTTTTGGCATAAAAAACTCCCCAGTAGTATTCATCGGACTCATGAATTGGATCTTTTATATATTCTTAGACTATTTCATGGTTTTCTTCATCGATGATATCCTTGTATACTCAGTATCTGAGGAGGAGTACATGAGACACTTGAGGATACTTCTATCCATAATATGAGACCACTAGATTTATGTGAATCTCTCAAAGTGCCATTTCTAGATTCAGGAGGTCCACATTCTAGGACATGTTATCTTATAATATGGAGTGGTAGTAGATCGGATGAAGGTCAAGGCAGTGTTATATTGGGAGCCACCTAAGAGCATAATGTAGGTGTGGAGCTTTTTTAGGTTTTTGGTCTATTATCAGAGATTCATACATAAATTCTCTATTATATCATCCCCCCATGAAATCTTTGAACTGAAATGTTCAGCCTTTCTTGTTGACAGAGAGGTGATAGTGGGATTTTTAGGAGTTGAGGCCGAGATTGATGAGTGCTCCCATATTGAGATTTCTAGAGGAGGGTGTCGAGTACGTAGTGTTTTATGATGAATCAAGAACTAGGATTAGTTATGATTTGATGTAGAGGTTGGCAGTGATTTCATATTGGTCACGTCAGTTGAGAACACATGAGAAGAACTATAGGACCCATGATCGTGAGTTACCAGTAGTATTATTCGTACTAAATATGTGGAGACACTACCAGATGAGAAAGTAGTTTATCGTGTATTATAAACACAAGAGTATCAAATACATTTTTTATTATAATGATATGAACTTGATACAAAGGATATGGATAGATTTCCTCCAGGATCATGACTTCAATATTTTCTATACTTCTTGGAAGGGGAATATGGTAGCAGATTCTCTCAAGAAGAGATCTTGTTCACAGTTTCTGAATGTGGTGTCAGAGTAGTTGTCCTTATTACATTTATACTTTATAGATAGAGAAGTAGCATGCTACTACCATTTGGTGTTTTTTACCCCTTATCCTTTGTAGATAATTAGGGAGGAACGTCTTGGGGATATCTATTGTGAGAGCATGAATACTCAGATATCTACTATACATTATCTTGATGGATTTTATGAATGTGGTAGGTATGTCACTCTTTTTAGAGGATGCAAGATGGTACATGAGATGTTATGGTAGGATGTTTTCATAAATTTTAAGACATCTCCATTGGAGGTACATCCATGTTTATAAAATATGTATCAGGACCTCCGATGTTAGTTTTGGTGGCTAGGGATGAAGAAGGGAGTTGCATAGTTTGTCTCTTGAAACCTTACTTATCAGTAAGTGAAGGCTTAGAACCAAGTTCCAGTGGCTTTGGATCAACCCCTTTATATTAGAGTGGAAGTGGGATGAGATATACATTCAATTTTTGATGGGATTACCATATAAATCTAAGGGACATGATTCCATCTGGGTGATCATAGATCAACTCACCATGCCGAACCACTTCCTACCTATTTGAGAGTAGAGTTTAGTAGAGAGATTGAAAATCGTATATGTGCAGGAGATAGTAAAAATACATGTAGTTTCATTGATTATATTTTCTGAATATGATGTTCGCGTCACATCTTGATTATGGAAGGGATTATAAAAGGTGTTTGGGACTCATTTGAATTTGAGAACGGATTTTCACCCCTAGATTGATGACTAGATTGAGTAGACCGTTGATGTTTTAGAGTACATGTTGCAATATTGCATGTTGGAATTCAGATATAGTTGGGAGGATCACCTACCACTGGTGGATTTTTCATACAACAACAACTATCATTCCATAATCGGTATGCCACCATTCAAGGACTTGTATGGGGGACCCTACAATTCACCAATTTGTTGGACTGGACCATGAGAGTAAACACTTATGGGCCCATAGTTGGTACAAGATACTACAGAGAATGTGAAAATCATCCAGTAGAATATGAGGAATACACAAAGCTATCATAATTATTATGATAATAGATAATGGAGTCCTTAGAGTTCAATGAGGGAGACCATGTGTTCCTGTGGGTTTCAACGCGACATGGATTATAGAGATTTGGTCAGGGTGGAAAGTTATCATAGAAACTAATTACCCCATTATAGATTATATGTATAGTTTGAAAGGTGACGTACCACTTAGATATATCACCATAGTTATATTGGATACATGATGTCTTCTACATGCCATAGCTGAGTAGGTATATGCATGACTCATCACATGTTATCAACAAGGGTGAGATGGACATCGAGTATGGAGTTACCTTTGTTGAGTACCTGGTAGGGATCAAGGATTTTCATAATAGGATCCTTCATGGGAGAGTGATTCCCTTAATTAATTTCTAGTGTTACCATGGAAATCTTTAAGAGATAACCTAGGAGCGAGATGCTTAGATTCATTCTCAGTACCCATATCTTTTTGTTTAGCCACTTTTTTTGAATTATCAGGACGTAAAGACCCAAGGTGGGGATAATTTAATGAATTATATTTTACATTAATTATTTTTTGATATTTTATTGATTAAATTCAAGACCAAGAGATATGACGATATGCGATTCTGAGCCCCGGTGTTCCAGAATTTTTTTAAAATATATTAAATATATTTAGTGGCATGAGCACAGTATTTTCTTAGAAATGTGTAATAACTTCTAAAAGGATTCCCAAATCATAAATTCAATGGTACCATTGAGTTTAGAACATGGTTTTTACCCTACTAATTACACAACCTTTACCATTATGGGGTTTTTTTGAAAAATTCATCACAGACATAAAAATGAAGAAATTAATTAAATAAATTTATTTATTTATTCATTAACATAGTGACCTAATTTTTTCTATAAGTTTAAAATTATTAAATATTACAAAGTTTAGAAAAATAACCCTAGATCTATTTTAAAACCATTGGATAGAGCTTTATAGGATCTCTCTTAGACAAATGACAACATGATCACAGTTATACGATCGATGTGCAACGTGATATGAGGATCTCACCAAAAACAATGATATAGCTTTGTTATTCATCAGGGATCAATTTAAATTTCAGTAAAAAGTTTATTTTGATTTTATTTTTCCCTAGTTTTCTATTTCTAGGAAAAACATTAATCAATAAATCAACATATTGATTCATGGATTGGTCATTTTGCAGGATGGGCTATCTACAGGAATCCTTTTTTGGGAAATTGAATTGTATTTGATTTTTTATCTCTTCATTCATCATTATAATGGAAATAGATTGAGGCTAACCTAAACATGGGATTAATTTTATTCCTTATGGTTTTTATTGTTCTTTTATCCCTAATTTTCTTTGTTCATCACTGGTGTTTCGTTTTTCTAGTGGTTTGACCCAAATATAGAGGAATCAATCATTGTGTAGCCATTTTCTTGGAAAAATGATTTGATATCGTAGATCTAGACTCGGTATGGTGTGTAGATTTTGTGACATAGGTATTTATAAATAGATATGGATGGATTGGGGGCCTTGAAGTTTGAGTGGTGCATGTGACAATGATGGGAACAAACAAACAACGATTCTCATGTGAAACAGATGACTAGAATCTGGAGAAGAGTGATGAAAAAGGTCAGATATACCAGATCCACTATCGCCATCATGATTCGTGTCCATATTTTGTATCAGATGAGTGGATTAATCCATGGGAGGAATAATATAGGGATTCTATAAATCCCAATCTACACTGTGTGTAATCCGGTATTACACAATCTGTTGGACCCATAGTGTAAGGACTAGGGTTTTCGTGTAAACTTAAGGATCACACAGTGTGTGACCCCTATCACATAGTGTTTGATACCTCCCTCAAAGACTCCACATTTACCTTGGAGAGTACAAGTGCGTGATCATAAGTACATGGGAACCATCATGTTGTGTACTTCCACACAATCACGGACATGGGCTGTTTACATGGGCAACACCCAGTTTTGAAGGGACACATTATATACTCCTAGTACACACTGTGGTTTCCTTAAAAGAAGTATTGAATCCCTTTTCCTCAGTATCTTGGAAATTTTTCATTAGAGTGTGTTACCTATATCCATTCCCTAAAGGTTTGTTTGGAATCACGTCCCACACATAGGATGGTGATCCATTTGGTAATACTTCTTTGATAGAGTTGTTGGAATCCTTCTATGAGACCCGAAGTGACATCCTCTATCATCTTCTTTTCCTAGATGGATTTCTTAGTATCATCATGTCCAACACTACATGGGCATTAATCCTTTACTTAGAGTGTTAATATAGATTTAGTTTTTAGTTTACCCTAGGGCCTTGGGAGTGATAATCATATGTGTATCATATCTATTCATACATCTAGTGTATACTTATCATGGTGAGACTTGATGAGAAATACGTCTTAGAAAGACTTAATTAGTACTATCATACTCATGTAATGTGTTCTCCTAGATGAGTTGTATGTGTAACCTTCAAGCATGAATCCTTGGTTAGCTATATATTTGTGACATTACCTTGATACTATGTGTCTTGTTGAATATATTTGGATATTCTTATTATATCTGTTGTAAAAATATACCTATGTAGAGCTAGATATTATTTTTTTTATATGCTTTGTAATTTTGGATTTTCCTAATGGGTATTGTTATACTCACCCCTACACAGGCTTTTCCTGCATGTGTCATGTCTTTTGTAGACAATAAACCTTTTAACTAATCCTAGAGGGACCAGAACCAGGCGGTGCTTAGTGATCTGGATAGACCGAGGCATGTTCTAGTGGTATATTGACAATAGTCTCCATATTTACTCTCAGGTTGGACTTGTGTTCAAAATAATTGTATTGGTCTTTAATTTGGACTTATTTACTTTCCATTACTTCTTTTAGTACTATGGTTGTGGGATTTAGATGTATGTATGCATGGTTGTTCTGTTTTTTTTTACATTTCATAATTTTGTGGTCATGGAGATGTGTGTGTGTGTACAGGTACTTAGGATAATTCCCCCCATGTTAGTTATATGCTTACTCAACACTAGCCTCTATCTCTTGGCCTATTAAATGTGGTATTGGGGAGTCATGGAACAGGGCCCATTGGGATGGGTTGTAAAAACTTGAAAGTGATTGGAGAAAGTTCTATGAATTATAGAGATTTTTTAAGAATTTATCTGATCTTTATAATACTTTTAGTTGATTTTTTAAGACTCTTTGTATTTCATAATAATTTTATATGACCTTGTAAGACTTTAAGAAACATTGTAAGACATTGGGTAAGTTTATAAGAATTTTTAGTTTGTTTTAAATTGAAAAAGGAAGGAGTTACCAAGACTTACCATGTCTTGTGAAATATCAAGGATAACAATAATTGGAAAAGGAAAAAATACATACTAACCAACAAAATACTTTAGAAAAAATCACAAGAATTATAAAGACTTATTAAATATCACCTTCTTGATAAATCCAATACTTAAATAGATTTTTGAATCTAAAACTTATTATGATACTTTATAAAATTAAACTAATAGATTATATGATCTATTCTTCATTGATTAAAATATCACAATCATTAAAGTGGATTACAATTCAAGTTGAATGGTGATGAATAGGCCTTTGATACATGGGGATAATGATTATTTCATGAATCTATATAAGTATTAAGATCATGGACATAGAAAAATGGGGAGTTACTGACTACCAGACTGTTGTAATAGGCATTTCATATGAAAATTATCCCTATGATAAATGGTGAGTTACATTTATTCCATGGTCAAGGTCATGGTGACTCATTTGTGAGTTCATTAGTATTAAGAAGGATCCATGATGAAAGAAGGAGCGTCACACCAGGTTTTAGTGTGTTTCATACAAATATAGAAGAACCTAAATGTTTTGGGATTTATAGAGAATATGATTCCATTATAACTCAAATATCACTTGGAATTTTAAATTTTAGAGTATTTAAGAGATATTATATAAAAATATAATATCATATTCAAATTAATTTATAATACTAGACTTAATAGAGTAATAAAAGTGCTAAAAAACATGGATATGATATTCACATGGTACTTGAGATTATAAAGAGAAGAAATTTTATAAGGATATTATGATCTAGAATTTATAAGAGACCATGATTCTATGTTTTGTTGAATACAACTTTTATTAAAGTGGGAGAAACTAAAGAACATATAATGGTGTTGTATCTATATTTACTATTTGTTTCATGTAAATATGATCTGGTTACTAATCATTTGAGGGTTTGATATTGAGGAGTTAGAAGAATAATGTGTGAATGCATGCTCTCATACATAGGTTGATCATTTAGATAGTTTGATAAGGAAGGATTTAATATTATATAGTTGTGCTAATAATATTATAATATTTGAATATACAACCACTATAAGAATATCTCATCTTTTATACTAAGTAATCTGGAAGTATGTAGAATATCTTGTCCATAATTATGATACACTATGAAATATTACAAACTGATAAGCCTAATATAAATAACATCATTAATTATTCAAAAATTGAATGATACCCTCTTTGTTTTGTGGATTATTCCCACCCACCAATTATGTTTGAATTGTACTACACATATAATCACTATAATCCTATAGCGATCAAAATAAATCTCTACCTCGGTAAGTCACCGAACCCAGAATCGATTAAGTTTCCTTTCAGATCCAAGAATTGTAAAAATCATTGGGTGTTACTCATTTATATTTTTATTTCATACTGGTGAGAGTTATTCTAATAGAATAGATCATGACCTTAATAAGTCAAAGTGGTTCCTTTAAAGAAACAGTTATAAAACTTATACCAATGATTCACCCCTAGTGGTACACCTTCGAACATGGGATCATCAATTGTATTTTATATTTAATTAATAAGATATAAATATTAAAATAATACTTAAAATTTTAAATATTACAAATGTGTGTAATTTTATTATAATATATATACTATAATAATTTAGATATAAATATATTTTTATATAAATATATAAATACATATATATAATGATATAATAAATTATATATATATATATAAATTAATAAATAATGAATCTATTAGATTTTTATCAATGAAAAATTTAGTGCTGGTGAATGATGGATATATCATCTCTACTCTTTTTTGCACTGATAAAGGACCATTTATCAGGGCTTTTTAGGGAGCACTAACAAAGGTATTATATTATTTATAAAAATAACACTAACTACACCATATTGACCCACTCTTCCTCAATATCTTGAGGAATCTATCATTTGAGGATTTTTTAATACAATATTTTCAAAAATAAATATCTTCCATAAACCAATTTTATGTAAATTGAAACTTGTTTTTTTAATATCGATTTTTTGAGTTTTTTATCTCTTTGGGAATATTTTTTCTGTCTCTATGTGTGTGTGTGTAGTGGGTCATAATACTAAATATGTATATATATTTTTGGAATATATAAGTATGAATTTATGCATGAAAGTATGTATGTATGTACATATATCCATTCTTATAAACACAAACATGTTTACATATCAATGTGTTTGAGTGTGTGTGTGTGTGTAATTTCATAAATTTAATCTTTTAATATTTTTTAAAATGTTTTAATTGGTTTTTATGTGTTTATATATACATGAATTTCTATATGTATGTATATATGTATGTACATATGTATATATGTATGTATGTATGTATGTATGTATGTATGTATGTATATATGTATGTATGTATGTATGTATGTATGTATATACATGTATATCGATATATTTATTTATTTATTATTTCAAAAAATATATTTTCTTATTTATATAAATGTTTATATATTTATATATATACTCACACATATACATAATTATTAGTATATTCTTTAAATTTATATATATAATTATCTATGATTAAATATAGTATGAAACTTATATACATAAACTTATTGATTAACTACATGGTGTTTTAGGATTTAAGTAAATCATGTTATTTCATTAAACATGTGTTACTGTACATGAATCATTATAAATCAAAAATTGTTGATTTTATTTTTAAAGATAGTTTTATTAAAGGGTATTTTTAATATTAATATTTTCCTTCTAATTCTATATTAGGGGATAAATTTTAGTGCTCATTATTTGATATAAATATTATTCATTTATTCATTTATATTTCATTATGGTTCAATGAGAATTTCTTTGTTATTATCAGAAAGAAGTAGTTTGATCTTTTTCAATTGTTACATGGTTTTGATAATAAAAAATAATTTATATGTTTGTATTAATTATTTTTTGTCATATAATATATAGTCTTAAAATGATTATTAAGAATTTTTTTAAAAAAACAGATTTTTTTTCATGAGTTGTTTTTTATTTAATATATATTTTTTAATAGAATCAAATTTATATATGTTTTTTGAAAAAATACAATGTTTATATGATCATAATTTTCAGCACTAAATATTTTTTTATTATATTTTTTCATTTATTTCATTTTTAAGTATTTATTATATTTATATTTATAAATTTAAATATTATTTAATTATGGTTCTTTTTTAAAATATATATATATATTTATTTATTTATGTTTCATGAACACATTTCGTAAAACATTATATATATATATATATATATATATATATATATATTTGTGTGTATATATTAAAATGTTTTGAGAACACATAATATGATAAATTTGGAGTAAATGCTCACAGAAATTTTATTATATGTATTTTCATAAAACATAGTCTTTATATATATTCTATTATATACTCTATATATTTATATATTATAATTTAAAATAATATTTTTAAAATTTATTCTTTATATAATTTACACATGTAAAAAATGATACATTATATGCATATCTTCTATGTATTTAATTTTTAGTTAAATATGAATACTATTGAATCATATATTATGAATATGAATTGAAAATGGGTGGGTTTCAATAATATTATAAAATAGTATGAGGATGGGGTTAGAGAGTTCATTAAGATTACAACAAAGTATAGAAATGACCATTCTAAACTCATTTTTATGTGTTTGTATTATTGTTATTCAAGATAAATTTTTCCATATGAGTTTGAAGAGAACTTGATGTGTAATGGAATAGATCAAAGTTATAAATATTTTATTAATCACGAGTAAGAACTAAATTTACCTAGTTAATGGGATAAAGGTATGGTTTATGAATCACCTGATATGATTAAAAGTCTAAATAATGATGGATATCTTATTGATGAAATGAAAATGGAAATTTAAGTTGAATTTAATGATTGTACAAAGTCGTTTGAGAAGTTAAAAATATATAAAAAGATACCATTATATATTATTTATACTAAATATAAAAAATTATTATTCATACAGAAACTATAAAATTTGAAAACAAGCAATGGATGGTGAAACACTAATGTTACAACACTACTTCTCTATTTAATGATATGTTATTAGAATATAATGAGATTAATTTCAAAACATATAACACTAAATAAATTTTATTTTTTAAGGGTATAAACTATTGAAGAAAAAATCTTATTCCAAATGATTTTATTTTGTTTCATAAATACCATTAATCACTTAAAAAGTTTCTTAATTGTGGTTCATCTCGATAAAAAAAATATATAAATGAAGTCCTTTTAAAGTTTTATGGTACTTTTCAATTATTCAATGGTTTATATATCTATATATAAGTGAGGAGACTACAATTTAATTTACATGGCTTGTAAAACAATGAATCCAAAATGGGAAACCTAATCACCCAACAAACTCTCCTCGGAGGAATAAAATTGAACATCAGCATCTTAAATTTAGAAATAAAATGAGAAATCTCCATCCTTTACTATCTATTGATGGAATGAATCCTTTTGGTTTAAAATGTTACACTCGTAGAACATGGCTAGTTATTTTGGTAAATTATAGCATGACATCATGGTTACACATAAAGTGAAAGTACATTATATTGTCTCAGCCTATTTTAAGACAAAAAAATCTTGTAATGATATTGATGTTTATTTGGATACAGTAATAAAATATCATAAATTTATGTGGTATATGGATATTAAATTGTATTATTCTTATATAAAAAGAGATTTAATGTTGAGAAGCATGTTATTAGATAATATAAATCAATTTCCTACTTATAGAAATTATTTATAGTATAGAATTTGTGGAATTTTATGGTGCCCATTAGTGAAGAAGATGTCCATTTAGTAAAGTAGGGACACTCTTTGAAGATTTTATTTCTAGGAAATTATAAATTTTTACCCTGATTAAATAAATTTCAATATTAAACAACATCATTTGATGATATTTTAGAAGATGGAACACCATATTTTCTATTAATAGATGATAAAAAATTTTAAAAAGTAAATGATATTGTCACCATTTTTTATATTTTTTTTAAACACTTTATAAAAACAGATTGGTAAAGGATATTATTTTTCTTCAAATTATCTTATTGGAATTTTTTGTATTTCAATCACTTTATTCATGGAATGTATATAGAAAAAAATATGTCTGATTGCATCATTGGTGTGTAATTAAAAACAAATAGAAAAAAATTATGGCATCAAGGGTGGATTGAACATTATTGATATAGACAGAAGGTAAGTGTTTGTTCCAGTAAAGCATAGAAGATTGAATTTTCTTCCTCTAATGTCTTAAAACCATTCCATGCAAGACATATTTTAGTATTAACACTTCTTAAATAATGTAAAGGTTCTATGAAAGTATTTGGAAAATATAATTAATATTGTATCAATAACTAACTTGAAGTTAAAGGGTTTAAAATCACATTATTGGAATGTTTTGAGGTAAGATTTAATGTTTATTACTTTATGTTTCATTCTACTTAAAAATGTATTACAAACATTAACCAATCTTTTCTTCTTTTTAAAATGTATGTGTATTTAGGTTATAGACCTAGTGAACATTCCAACTATAGAAAAGGAAATTAAAATCTTATTATTTGAATTTGATATGTACTTCTTGATGATATTAAGTTGAATATAAAATGATCTTCATAGCTGAATAAAACCAATAATATACATGATCTATCATCAACTGAATCAACATACATAAAATAAAGAACATAAAAAATATTATCATCATCATTTTCAATTCTATATTTTTTTAATGTGATAAAGTATTCTTGATTGGTAACACCAAATAAATATCCAAATGTATCCTACCTCTGTGGATATTACTCCAGCCTTGGATATTAATTTGGAATAATAGAACCCATGTTCTTTAACGTTGTGTTATTACCTTCCATGATGAAGATGAATGATTAAGTAATAACATGAGATATATTGGTCTTCAACTAGTATACATCACAATTCCATAAATGGGGGATATTTTAACCCTTTTATAAACTCTCTTCATTAGATTAATATATTTAGATCATTTAATTCCATCTCATGTAAATAATAATGTGTTACTTCCCGTTAATGTTTTTTCATAATTGTTTGACTGCTTCAAATGATTATTCATGTTCCGAAATTAATGAATGAATCTCATTGATCAATAATTGGATAAATTGATTGGGAATATGTGGTATAATGTATACATGAGATATCACATATAATATTCTCATCATAAATAATTATGGGGATCAATAATAGGCTACAATAAAGGAATAAACATTATCATATCACCAGCTATGATTCAGGGATACTATAAAAAGGATATCCTCATTTTTTTCATTTTAGAAACATGCTACTTTTATAGAAACCCCACAAGGGTTTTTATAAAAAAACTTCAAAAATCCTTGTTAATTAATTCAAAAATATTTTTGATATGTTTTACTAAAACTCCCTTTATTTTGGAACAAACACTTTTTCCAAAAATTAATCCTTCTCCTAAGGCTTAACTATGTTTCCCTATATTTCTTTACAAAATTTAAAATTAATATGAAATATTGATTTCATATATTTACGTAAATATTAGCCTATAGTAAATCACCGATGCTACTTACTCTATAAAGAGTTATAATGTGATCTCAATAAAAAAAACTCATATCTCAATATGAACATTTCCCCCACAAGATACATCATATTCATCATATATATTCCTATATAATCCATTTTTTCATAAAATTGAGTGGCCATTAGATATTGAACATTCTAATATAGTATAGTCTATCTCATCCAATCATTATTCTCTTAAATATACTGACTATGTCTATGAATACATCATAAACCATTCATATTGTAGATGGTAACTTCACATGTCCCTCATCCATGTAACTAGGAACATCACATGCAACTCAAATAAGTATGAAAATTAATTTCATCATTATAATCTAATCAAGGTTATGGATTTATTTTCTCATAAAAAAATTGAAAAATATCATATTGGTTGAGATCTAACTAAATACATAATCAGCAACATACCCAACCACCCATATATTAGCTAAGCTTAAAGTTTTTTATAAGAAATGTATAAAATTATAAAGGTTATCATGCTAGGTATCTCACTAACCTAAAGTGATAGTGATTTATAGTACACATAAACCCCTAAGTATATCAATGACTATAGTGAACCTATCCTTTTACACATATTATTACATGATTTTAAGCATAATTAATCATCAAATTATAAGCATAGGATCGTAAATTCTAGGGTCTTTGGAAGATTAGTTACATAATTAAACATCATGAAAGCAAAAATAAAAACATATTTTATTTAATCTCATTAATGAGAACCTAAATTCCGTTGATATCATACATCTGTATAGGATAACCTAGGGAAATACTTGAACTAAAAGGATGAGCTAAAAATACCTATAAGGAAATAAGCATAGGAATAAAACATATCACATGGTTTAAAAGGAATAACATGATGTAATAAAGGGAATAGAACATGAATAAACATAAGTAAGAATAACATATAAAAAATGGTAACATATAATCATGGAATTATATGAATTTGGAAACAGTATATAACATGACATAAACATTAGTCAAGGATATCTTCCAAGACTATATAACATAATGGACAAATTCCCATAAAGGAATTAGGTTCACTCTTGGTCCCAACATTATATATCATGATACTAAACATTACTCAATGAATTGGAGCACTATCTGGGCATACCCATCATAACATTTTCATTAATACATGTACCACATGAAAAATTAATATAAGGGCTACCCTTGGAAAGAAATGGGTATCATAATCATGGCACAAGGAATAAAAATGAGCATATCATAAGTGTTTACATGAAATAATGGATTCAAAACATACATGGAAATTCATAAAGAAATATATGCATGGATCATGATAATTTATGTCCAATTTAAGTGGAATCATATAAAAAGAGTGTTTAAGAAACTTTATAAATCAAACATCTTAGTGCGATTTAAGGAAAATATTAAAGAGAACTTTAAGCGGAAAAGGAATATTTTTTTCATAAAACCAAAAATGAACCAAGATATATTTTCAAGATAAAATGAGTTTTTTTATAAATATAATGGTGGTTGGAAATAGATTATGGAAGTTACTTGAAATTAGGTAAGAAATCAGAAAATTCCCTTTAATGTGGCCTGCTTATTGAGAATAATTGAGAAGGAAATCTTTCTAAAACACATATTTACCCATAAAAGAGGGATAATATGATATAGATACAATAGTTTGGAACATATACATATAATTTAGAATAATTAAACAAAAATAAATATTTATTTCATTGGATTAAATAGAGAGAAATAATAACTCATAGGAAAAATGGAGGTTTGGGTAGAATCTCTTACCTTATGTCTGAAATGGTTCTGCAATTGATCTTAATGTCCTGAATAATCAAATTAAATTAATTAATTAATAAAAAAAACTTTTATACATTTAAATGATTTATTATAATTTTATTCAGTTCATTTATGGACTTTTTTATGAGTTATAGTGTTCAATTTCATCGTTCGGGAGTGCTCATTTTTTAGTTTTCATGATCGGTTCACTTGTATAAGAGTATGGAAGTTCATGTGAAATGGAAATATAAATAAAGAATTAAATTTATAATTTATTAATTAAAATAAATAAGTTTAAATGATCATATAATTAATTTGGTTATTTTGGGTGAGGATTAATCATTAGATAGTGTTAGTGATAATCGTTTGGATTATTTTGGTCGGTTTTTGCTCATAAAAAACTTGTTTTGTTTTATAATTTAACACCATGTGAATATAAATATTCTAGAAAATTAAATAGGTTGTAATACATATATTTTAATTTATTTAATCATAAACATGTTTGTATTATTATACTTGAATGTATTAATGGAAAATGAAAATTTTTCATCCTTAAAGGCGATAAATTAACACCTCAAAAATGATGTTTTCATTTTTAGAATAAAAGGAAGAGGAGATGAGTTTAATGATGAATTATTCCATTAGAATAATAAAATTTCAGTACATGATTGATACTAGAGTTATCAAAACATTTTTAGGAGGATATATGAGGATAGAATAAGGAAATAAAACAAATTTAAAAGAAAAGGAAAGAGGATTTTACTTCTTGAATTTATCTTTTTGAGAACCTCCTTAGGGAAATGGTTTTGGTATTTTGATGAGTAAAATATCTCTTGGACATGGGAGAGGGACTTAGTAATATATTTGATCAAAATTTGGACAATTTTCAATGCTTGGAAATTTTTAGTAGAAGAGGTTGTGATGGGTGTTATTTTTAGTGGAGGAGAGGTGAGTTTTCTCATTATTTTATTCATTAGTTTATTATTTTTACTCAAGAATATGAATAGTGTGATAATTATAACTAAATATATTAAAATATTTAATGTGGTTTTGATATTTTGGGCTGAAATCAGTCATAAATTAGATATGAATCAGTAATTCGTGTATTTAGATTTTATTTTAAATTATCGTATTTTACTATTCATTGAAAATTCATGTTTTCTAGAAAAATCCCAAAAAATCACCCTAACCATTTTTCAACATCTAAAATTAAAAAATAAACTCCATTTTATGAAAATAATTTTCTAAATATGAGAAAATTAATTTTTCATTAAAATAATAATTTACTTAGAAAATACAAATTTTAAAATTAACTTTTTTTTTCTATCACTTTGAAAACATAATTAATGTCTCATAAAATTATCTTATAATCATAATAAAAAAATATATTAATTTATCAGTATATTTTTTGAAAAAAAATCTTTTAATTTATTAAATTAATCATAATATTAAAATGAAATATTTATGACATGTAAAAATACCAACACTTAATTAATAATTTTTAAAATATTTATTTTCTTATACTATGATATAATTATGTAAAATTGTCACTTATTAGATGGATAAATTTTATTTATAATTTCATTGGTGAGGTTACTATTCAATTGTTCGATTTACTATTCATAAGGGTCATATTACTATTCCAAAGGTCAAGTTACTATTTCATTGGTATAAGTTCCTTAACATCTAGAAATACTTCTTATTTAATCCATTATTCATATATAAAGTTTTTATTGTGTTCTCAAATTGATTTTATGTGGTTTATACAATATGAAATAATTATAATAAGGGAGTTTCCATTGATAAAATATTGGGTCGTTACATTCTTCCCCATTATAAAATTTCACCCTCCAAATTTCATTTTATATACTATAGTGAAAACAAGTGAGGTTACTTGTCCTTCATCACCTCCTCCAGTTCCCACATTGCCTCTTCATACTTATGGTTTTTCCACAGTGATTTGACCAGATCAGTGGTATTGTTGCGTAGAACTTTATTTCTACAATCCATGATCCTCATTGGATTCTCCTCGTAAGAGAGTTCATTCTCCAATTGTACCACCTATTAATTTAGTACATACGGGGGATCCAATATATACTTTCTCAAGAGCGACACGTGGAATATATCATGTAAATGAGACATCGTCAGTGTGATTTCTAGTATATAGTCCATGGCTCCAACACGTTCATGAATCTCAAAGGGGATGATATACCAGGTACTTTGCTTCACTTTCTTCCCAAATCTCATTATCCTCTTCCATATAGTTATGTGGAGGAATACCATGTCTCTAGCCTTAAACTCAAGGTCTCATCGATGATTTTTTGCATAGATATTCTGTCAACTTTGGTCTTCCTTTATATGCTACTAAATGGTTTTATAATTTTCCACCATTTCTTATACCATTTTAAGTCCTATAATCTTACATTCACTGACTTCATCCCATCATTCTAGTGTTCTACATGTTTTCCCATAATGGGATTCATATCGATCCATTTGGATACTGGAGTGGAAACTATTGTTGTAGGAGAATTAGAACAGTGAAAAATGTTTGTCTCATACTCCTTTGAAGTCTATAAAACATGCTCTCAACATTTCTTCCATTTTATAAATAATCCGCTAAGATTGGACATCAGTTTGAGTAGGATAGGTTGTACTAAATTTCAGATCAGTGTTTAGAGAATGTTGGAGACTTTTCCATAACTTCGAGGTGAATCTCAGATCTCGATTGGATACAATTGATAGTGGTACTCCATGCAACCGTACCACTTCTTTGATGTATATCCATGCAAGTTTATCTAGTTAGAAGTCCTCTCAAATTTTAATAAAGTGAGATGTCTTTGTAAGATGAACCACAATAACCCATATATCATTGTTTCCTGTGTATGTATTTGTATGTCCAATGACAATGTCCATAGTCATGTTTTCTCATTTCCATGTTGGTATGGGTAATAGTTTCATCACCCCCTTATACTTTTTACTTTCGGTCCTCACTTGCGGAAATACAAGGCACTTTGATGTATACTTAGTAATATAATTTTTCATATTATCCCACAAATAGTTATCATGGAGATCTCAATATATCATTTTCCCCTAAGTGAATAGGGAAGGTTGAGCTATGAGCATCATTTAAAAGCTCTTTCTTTATCTCTGGATTGGATGGTGCACATAGTCATGACTAAAATCTCATGAATCCTTCCTCATCCATATTTAACTATGCAGAGTTTTCTTTTCTCATGGATTCCAACTTCCTCTAAATTTCCACATCATTTATTTGAGCATCCTTTATTTTCTTCATATGGTATGGTTGACCAATCATTTGAGAAATGATTGATGATGTTCCTCCCTTAATTATTCCCATGTCCATCCTTTTCGAATAAAATAATATTGGATCCTTGTCAATTCTCATCATTGATAATGTTACAAGATCCTTTCTACTTAGGGAATATTCTACCTTATTTTATTTACCAAGATAGTATTGGATTGAGCATTCATAATCCTTGAATATATTTAACCATATTCATTGGTATATATTAATATCCTTCTATGTAAATATATATTTTATATTATTGTAATCAATATATATCTCACACTTCTCCCCATAGAGAAACTTTTTCTAGATTTTAAATACAAATATAATAGCTACCAACTCCAGATCATGTGTGGGATAGTTTTTATCATGTATTATCAACTGCCTTGAGGCATAGGCTATCACTTTATTATTTTTCCTCACTAAAAACCCAAAACTTTATTTTAAGTATCATTGTATACTAAAAAGAGTTCCCCACTTGTTGGTAGTGTGAACACTGGTGCAGTAATAAGACTCATTTTCAACTCCTTGAAGTATTATTCACATTCACCGGTCCAAAAAAGCTTTTCTTCCTTCAATGTCATCTTGTTTAGTGGGTTTCACAATCGTGATAAGTTCTTCACAAATCACTAGTAATACCCAACTTGACCAAGGGAACTATGGATCTCCATTACAGATGTTAAGATGGGCCACTCTTTGATTTCCTTTATCTTGGAAGGGTCCATAGATATCCCTTTTTTGGTGATAACATGTCCCAAGAATGATACTTCATTCATCCATAACTCACATTTATTTTACTTTGCATATAGTTTCACCCTTTACAAAGCCTTTAAATAGTATTAAAATTCTCCTCATGTTCCTCTTTGATCTTGAAGTATATCAGAATATTATTAATAAAGACTACCATAAATTATTCAAGGTAATATCTAAAGACTCTATTCATTAATTCCCTGAAAATTTATGGGGAATTAGTGATTCCTAAGGGCATCACTATGAACTAATAGTGTCCATACATCATTAGAAAGGAAGTCTTGGAAATATATTCCTTCCTCACCTTTAATTTGTGATATCCTGAATGAAGGTGAACCTTAGAGAAATAATTTTCCCCACATAGTTGATCAATCAAGTCATCTATCCATGGAAGGGGATACATTTTCTTTATCATGATTTTCTTAATCTCACGGTAATCAATGCATAGGTGCATTGATCCATCCTTTTTCTTGATGAAGAGGAATAGCGTACCCCATAGTGAATCAGTTGATCATATAAAACACTTATCTAGATTCTCTTGTAATTGATTCTTTATTTCTTCCATCTCAATGGTGTTCATTATATAAGGTGTATTTGATATAGTCAGAGATCTAGGAATAAGTTCAATTGAGAACCCAACCTCTTGATTATGAGTAAGATCAAGAAATTATTTAGGGAATTCAATAGTGTAATCCTTCATTATAGTCATGTCTTCGAGCATAATTTTCTCCTTTTCTCAATCATTTGAGCTAGATATGTTTTTTCATAATGCACCAATATCCATAATTGATATGATGATTCTGAAAGAGATTCATATTCCTCCTTACACTTGTAATGAATTGGAGGATGATTTGGGATGCTAAGAGCGATCTCCCTTTTCTAACATTTGATATTGGATTTATATAAAGATATACAATCCATGCACAAACCAACATAAAACTCTACTAAAGGAATTATGACTAGATTTTCTGGGAGGTTTAGTCCACAAACATTAATCGGGGAGGATTTATGTACTTTGGATGCAATAGTTGCCCCATTTTCTACTCTCATAGATAAATAAACCTCCATATTTTGAGGTGGTGTTTGCATAGTTCTACTAAGCTTTCAAGATATGAAAGAATATGTAGAACCAGAAGAAAATAGTATGTTTTATATTCTTTCTAGGATTTACATCATTGTTGTTCTTCACCTCAGTGGTATTGATAACACATGACCTTACTTTCTTCCATGGTGGTTGTTATTGATTTCCTATAAATCCCTAGGATTAGGGAATTGGTTTGAAAAATTCCCATGTTCCTTATAGTTGAAACACTACACTATAGGCTGAGTGTTAATTTGAACCTTAAATTCTTCTTCCTCATTAGCGGGATTATTCAGGTCCCTTCGGTAGTTATTTTACATATTCCATTATCTTTTATATTTTAAGCATCTCTTGGTTCCCTTTAATAAGTTTCCAGGATGCTTCTTCCCACACTTTTGACACTTGGATGTTGTTACTTATTTCCATCATGGGATTTATCACCCATATTAAACTCTATTTTCCACTTTTTTTCACCACACCCATGGGACCACTGAGATTCTCTCATCTCCATTTCAACTCAAAGGGAACAACAAAAAATCTCCTCATATCTATCAAAATATCTAATCACTAATTTTTTTCATATAATTGTATTTAGTCTGCTAAAGATGCAATCCACCTTGCTTTTGGTGTTTATGACAAAGATGAAGGCGTATCAAGAAAACCTTGTGAATTTTTCTTCACACACCCTGATATACTTATCTTCCTTTTGCTTCAGTATGAGGAAATCCCTTTCCATCTTGAGACAGAGGGTTTAGGGAAAATATTTATTGAAGAAAAATTTCTTGAAATCTCCTCATTCCATGGAAACAATTTCATCCTTGGACTTTTGATTCTTGATTAGTGTCCATCACTGATCATCTTCCCCATAAAAATAATATACCGCCATAACAAATTTCTCATATTTTGAGTATTGGAGGACAAACAATATATTATAAATTAATTTAATCCATTTTTCTATAATTATGGTATTATAATATCTATAAAACATGTGAGGCATTTTCCACATGAAGGATTGGATGACACCTTGCTCTTTCTTAAAAGAAGGAGGGTGTTCCACATGATTCAAGTTATTATTCATAAATTGAGCTAGCTGAGCAAGTATAGTCATAAAGTTTTGATCCCCCATTCCCATCATATTTATCATTTCATTAAGTCAATATTCACATTGCCTATCACATTTATTGTCAGCATGTGTTCGTCTATTTCTAGTCATTAACTAAGAAAAAGAAAGAACAATTAGGGGGCCTAAATACTTAACTAATAAGCATAAAAAAGGAGACTTTAAACATAAAAGGATAAACATTTAAAGGAAAATTATATCATAACTGGTGATTCTATAGGTTTCAATATAGGTTATACATGATTTTTCTCCTAACATATATTATTATGGGCATTTTCTTTTTTCCCTTAATAATTCTTCATAATAAGGTTATGAATTTACCAAAGCATATCCCTTGAGAGTGTCAAACTAGGTGTGTATTAAGGCCTATTTTCATGTACCAGGTTACTATAAGTTAGTCTCAGAACACCTTGTTGGAGTTGTTACTCCTAGTTATATATGTTCTAGAAACACATCCACTTGTAGCATCCAGATAGGGATATATTTTCTTGATAAACCACTTACTCTATACTAACCAAAAATTAGGGATTTTTTATTATGATTAGTCTTATCCCTAAGGATTTATATAGAGTTTTATAATGGTGATCCAAAAAATAAATAGACCATGATCTGATACCAACTACAGTGAACCTAGCCTTTTACACATATTATTACTTGATTTTATGTATAATAAATCATCAAATTACAAGCCAAGGATCATAAAGTCTTGTTTATTTGGAAGATTAGGTACATAATTAAATATGATGAAACCCAAAATAAAAAAAAATCATTTATTTAATCTCCATAATGATCTCCTAAATTCCATTGATCTCATATATCTTCAAAGGATAACTTGGGAAAATACATGAATAAAAATGATAATCTAAAAATCCTAGTAAAGAAATAAGAATAGAAATAAAACATAGCACATGGGTTAGAAGGCATAACATGATGGAATAAAGGGAATCTAAAATGAATAAAAATAAGGAATAATAATGTGTATAACATGGGAAAATATAATCATGGAATAATAGGAATGTGGAAACAACATATAACATGACATAAACATGATTTAAGGCTAACTTCCAAGACTATATAACATGGTGAAAAAATTCCCATAAAGGAATCAGGTTCACTCCATGTCCCAAAATGAAATATCAGGAGACTAAACATTACCAAATTAATTGGAGTGCTCTCTAGGATCACCCATCATAACATGTTCATGAATACATGTTCTACATGAAGAATAAATATAAGGGTTACCCATGGAAAGAAATGGGTATCATAATCGTGTCACAAGGCATAAAATATGAGAATATCATAAGTGTTTGCATGAAAGAATGGATTCAAAACATAAATTGAAATTCCTAAGGGACAATAGGCATGGTTCATGATAATTTATGTCCAATTTAAGTTGAAAAATATAAAAAGGGTGTTTAATAAACATTATAAATGAAACATCATAGTGCGGTTTAAGTAAAATATTAAAGAGAAATTTAAGAGGAAAAGGAATGTTTGTTTTTGTAAAACTAAAAATAAACCCAAATAGTCTTTCATTATAAAATGAGTTATTTTATAAAAATACTAGTGTCTTAAAATATATTATGGATGGTACTTGAAATTGTGTAAGAAATCATGAAGTTCTCTTTAATTGGGATTTCTTATCGAGAATAATTGATAAGTGATCCTTTCCAAAACATATATTACCCCATCAAAGAGGGACGATATAATCTGGATACATTAGTTTGTAAAATATACATATAATTTAGAATCATTATAAAAAAATAATCATTACATTAAAGTAAATAGAGATAAAGATTAACCTGAAGGAAAAAATAGAGGTTCGGGTAGAATGTCTTACCTTATGTTTGAAACGGTTATTCACTTGATTTTAATGTCTTAAATAATAAAATTAAGCTCATGAATTTATAATTAAATAAAATTTTATACTTTTAATTGATTTATTATAATTTTATTAAGTTCATTTATGACTTTTTAATGAGTTATAATGTTTAATTTCATCGTTTGGGTGTGCTTGTTTTCTTTGTTTTCATGATAGGTTCGCTTGTATAAGAGTATGTAAGTTCATGTGAAATGGAAATATAAATCCTAAAATAAATTTATAATATATTGATTAAAATTAATAAGGTTAAATTATAAAATAATTCATTTGGTTATTTTGGGCGAGGATGAATCATTAGATAAGATGTTAGTGATAATAATTTGGATTTTTTGGGTGGTTTTCGCTCACCATGAACTTGTTTTGTTTTATAATTTAATAGAATGTGTATATAATGATTACAGAACATTAAATAGGGTATAATAAATATATAATAACTTTTTTAACCATAAAAAATATTTTATAATCATCCTGGAAAGAGTTAATTGAAAATGAAAATTTTTCTTCCTTGAAGGAGATAAATTAACACCTCACAAACGACATTTTCATTTTTAGAATAAAAGGGAGAATATAGGGATTTAATGATGGATTATTCCATTATAATAATGAAATTACAGTATATGTGTGGTACTATATTTATCATATGATTTTTTGAGGGGAGGTGAGGATATAGTAATGAAAGAAAATAACTTTAAAAGAAAAGAATAGAGGACTTTAGCTCTTGAATTTCTCCTCATTGAGAACCTCCTTTGGGAAAAGGTTTTGGTATTTTGATGATACCAAGAGCTCATATACATGGTTTAGGGTATTTGGAAGATATTTGAGAAGAATTTGGACAAGTATCAAATCTTGGAATGTCTAAGGAGAAGAGGTTGTGAGGGGTAGGAATTTATAGTGGGCGAGAGGGGTGTTTTTCATCATTTTATTCATTAGTTTATTATTTTCCCTCAAGAATATGAGAAGTTTTATTATTATAACAAAATGTATTATAATATTTAATTGTGGTTCTATATTTTGTTCTTACATCAGCCATACATCATATATGACTCAATAATTCTTGTATTTAGCTTTTATTGTAAATAATCATATTTTACTATTCACATAAAATTCATGTTTCTCAAAAAAATCCAAAAAATACACCCAACCCATTTTTCTATGTGTAGAATTATAAAATTAATTCTATTTTATGAAAATAATTTAAAAATATGAGCAATTTAATTTTTAATTAAAATCATCATTTACTTGGAAAATACAAATTTTAAAATTAAAACTATTTTTATAACACTTTAAAAACATAATTAAGGTATCATAAAATTATATTATAATAATAAGAAAAAAATATTAAATTGTGAAAATATTTTATGAAATTAAATTTATTTTAATTTATTAAATTAATCATAAAATTTTAGTTAAATATTTATGACTTACAAAAATACCAAAACTTAATTAATAATTTTTAAAATATTGATTTTCTTATACTATGATATAATTATATAATATTTTCACTTATAAGATGAATAAATTTTATTTATAATTTCATTGGTGATGTTACTATTCAATTTTCTGGTATGCTATTCTCAAGGGTCACATTATTATTCCAAAGTTCATGTTATTATTTCATCAGTATTGGTTCCCTAACTTCTAAAATAATTCTTATTTCATTAATTATTCATTTATAAAGTTTGTATTGTGTTATCAAAGTTATTTTATGTAGTTTATACTATATTATATAATTATAATAAGGGAGTTTCGATTGATTAAATTTTGGTTCATCATAATTCCTATATTAAATTCAATGAGATATAATAGTGCAGGTCAATCCATGTAACAAGTATCAACTTGTTACCTCATGAGTATATTCTTTATATAACATATAAAAATCTTTGTATCAAGTAAAATATTATACTCAATCTAAACTTAACATATATTCACATCCCATAATACACTTTGATGATTATCTAGTAGTGAGAACTCAAAGTCATACATTAAAAGGATATTATCATTCCATATTTCATGTAAAATAAATTAGAGCACACATGAATAAATGATAAATTGAAATTACCTTATTTATAAAACCCTGATACATTTAAAACCATTATATTAAATATATTATGTATCATATACCAAGATACTTAACATGTCCCTAATGATTTTTTTATGATAATGGTTTCATCAATGGATATATTAAATTTTCCTCTATATCTAATCAACAGATAAAAAAATCAACCCTAACAATGATCTATCATATGAGATGGTATTTTTGAAGGATTTTTTTAGTTTATTGGTGAGACTAAGGTTCCTTTTCTTGATAAATGGGTCCATTATTTTTATAGAAAAACTTAATTTCTACTTTGATACTAAGCACCACCCTATGTGAAAAAAATTAAATTCTTGATTTAAGTAGCTTCCTTTACCGCATCTGGTGTAGGGATATACTATGTCTCTATTATCAAATCTACTACAGTAGCCTCTTTTTAAATATTCTAATTGATATCTCCATAATTTAGGAAAATCATTAAATGATATTTATATATAATATCATCTTGTTTGTATTGGAAACTTTCATCATTGTAACTATTATGATGGACACACCATCGTTTAATCGACCCAACCCCCATTTCCTATGTGTGATACCAAAACATTGAAAGTATGGAAAAATACCATCACCACTATAATATGTATCTATAATCAAAAATCCATGTAAAAATTGTAAACCCTAACCTAAAACCTTTTATAACTTCAAAGAGAGACTCACAGTGGACAAACCAAGTAGAAAACATAATAAAAATGTTCATTAATGAAAAATAAAGGAAAATAAGGAATGAATTTGGTTTGGATGAGGTTTCAATCCAAGGGAAATAAAAACATAACTAGAGGGTAATAAAGAAATATTATAATGAATAATTTAACTCTAAAGGAGAATCTCACATAATATTATATTGAGTAATCACTTTAAGATTCTCACTCAATACAATATACTAATACATATAACTCCAAATCCATTTATAGTCATTACCATTTGGTAATCCCAGTTCCAGATCCAAAAAACTTCATAGACCATAATCTCTATCTATTTTATCTTTTCGTTCAACAAATCATTTGGTCAAGGGAAATCACTACCCAAACTAGGTTACTATGTGAGAATTTCCTTATAACAAAGACTTAAATGAATAACTTTGTGTCTCCTTGGTATCACTGCGTATGAATTCCAGATTATAGAAGGTATAATATTCCATATTAATAAATTTTATTCTAGTGCTTGAACTACTATTATTGTCACTAAAATTATCCAAAAGTTTAGTGTTCTAGAACTCCACCAACCAATATTAGTGTTATGTTCCAAAAGTTTCTCCATTATGGAACTTAGTACATTGTTAAAAAATGGATTCTCACAAATCCTAAAAATAACCCCTTATATAGAGCTCATACTCTCCTACAAAGTCCAAGAAAAAATCCTTAGCTTTTTTTAATTACTTAAGGTTATTCTTAATAGATATACAATGGCTCTCACCAAAATTGAATTGGTGTCTACTAGTAGTTATCAAATAAAAGTATCATTGTATTGAGTACACAACATGGAATACATGATATATCCTACAAATAACACATGGGTAATTATATCCATCCTTTCCAATTCCTTATAAAGATCATAAATCTTCCCATGATTTTTTTCAAGAAACTCTAGAAAATACCGATTTTTGGAAATTTACTAATATATGTGTTCTCGATCAATATGAGTAAAGTATTATATCAACATCTATGGATATTTATACCTTATATATAGGATGCTTCAACCATGTATTTCCTAGAGAATCATTAACCCAACCACATATTTATAGGGTGTGAAGTTAGGACATCATTTATAATAAGAAATAAGTTATCTCTATAAAATATTAGAAATATTACCACTCACTTATTAATAGACTTATATACATAAGAATAATATATATTATTAATTTAATCAAACTCTTTGATTTTATCATCAAACTAGATATTCCATCCCCAAGAATATTTTTCCAATACATAAATGGACTATTGTAACTTTTATACCTTTGTAGAATATTTTAGAACCATAAAACCTTAGGGTTGTATCATATACACATCCTTGAATAAATCCCCAATAAGGAAAGTAATTTTGAAATCCATATGATATATCTCATAGTCAAAATGATCTTTTATAAAAAGAAAAATCCTAATATAATTTATCATAACTAGTTAAAAGGTCTCTTGATAGTAAATACAAGGAATTTGTTTGTGACCTTTTGAAACCATGCATACTTTATAGTTATATACTCTAACATCTATATCCCTTTATTGTATAAACCCCACCTAAACACTATGGTTATCATCCGTTTATTTGAATACATTAAGTTATATAATTAGTTAGTGTGCATAGATTATATGTCAAATTCTATAGATTTTAACCATTTATCGCAATCAAAACTCTCAATGTACCCTTATTTGATAATATGTTTTTCTACTATGAGAATTAATTAATCATAATTTTCAACAAGAAATTCATATATCTTGTTCTTCCAATGAATCTCACTAGACCTTTACTGTTCTTGTGTAACTTGAGTCAGTTATTATTCTGGAAATTATTATAAAAGTGGTTTAACTTTTATTTTAGGAACACTTTATTTTTATTGGTCTTAAACTTCTCCAAGTTAAAAATTACTCTCATTTACTCCTACACTTATGTTATTATTGAAAATTAAAACACCACACTAGTCACAAACACTTTTTTTTCAATGGTATTATAAAAGTAATATAACATTGTCTCTTTTAGATCACCAAATAATAAACATTTTTTAGATTTAGGGCTAGTTTTTTTGTATCCAAAATTCATATGTAGCTTGAAAATCTCAAATCCTCATAATATATGTATTAGTAAATTTATCATGATATATATCATATGGTACCTTTATGAGTAATTTAAATGGAATTTAGTTAATTAGAAATGATTAGTCTCCAGAGAATAACTCCATAATAAAATAAAAATCGCACACTGATTGATCATCAATCAAACCATTCCCGATAGGGTATGATTCCTCCTCCTAGACACATCATTCCATTATGGTGTTCTAAAAGGACCGAGTTATCAAAAAATTAATAAATATATCAAATAATCAGTGAATTTTGGGATCAAGTATTCACCACCCCAATCTGATTGGGGAATCTTAAAACTTTTTCCTAGTTTATTTTGTACTTTTTTTCTAAAATATTTTAACTTTTTCAAAAGATTTATACTTATGTATCATTAGAAACACAAAACAATATCGACTAAAGTCATAAATAAATTTTAAGAAGTACATGTAGTCACCAATTTTTGTGTACTCATTGGTATACATATGACACTATATATGATATCTAAGATCCCACTTTCCCTTTCACATTTTCCACTAAAAGGTGATTTGGTCATCTTTCTTAATAAACTATATTTTCATGCATCAAACGATTCATAATTTAATTATTCCAAAAATCCATCTTTATAGAGTCTTTAGATGTATTTCTCATTTATATGTCCAAGGAGACAATGCCAAAGGTAAATTGGATTAGAATCAAACTTGACCTTCGTATTTTGAATATTATATATAGAATCATCCATATCAAAAATTTATAAAACATTCACTATGTTCCTAAATTTAAAAAATATTTCATTCTTATATATAGAATAAATCTTGTTCTTAATAGTGAAGAGAAAATTCATCTTTTCCAAAAAATATACAAAAAAAATTTATTTATGGGATAAATGTAATAATAACACTTTATTTGTAGAATTAATCAACAAAGTAAATTCATATCATAAGTTCTAACTTCTAATGAAGCAACCCTTTCTCCATCGTCAACACATAGATCTACTTAACCCTTTTTCTATTATTTCTTATATATATATCTATATTTATTGGCAAAAATGCATGATTCACACACAATATCCAATACCCATGTGTCATAATTTGATAAATTGATCTCTATAACATTTACATTCCTAATAAAAATGATGATCTCATATATCATATCCATTTATTCTTTGAAGAAACATGTTTTATCATGACTTATAATGGTTATAAAGTAAATATACCATGACTATATATAGTAAAAAAAATTAACCAAATCAAATATGATTCTTGGATTGATGAGTGGGTAAATATTTACCCAAATATATCATATGGATTCACTCAACTTTATTTATCTGGTATCTTGATGGTAAGGGTACCTAGATATGTTTAACCTAAATAAAATTCCAAGAAAAGGTCACATAATGGTTAGGGTTAACTTATTATCTACTTGTCTTGCAGAAGATAATTCATGGGAGCCAAATGGTTATGGTCACTTAAACTAATTGAACATGGTCTTGAAAAATGATGCCTTGGAAGGAATATTATAATAAGTATTTAAAATATTTTATTTGAAGTATCACCAATTTAATATAAATCACATACATATCAGATTCATAACTATTTCATCACATGAAATATTTATTATCTCATATTTTATTCCTCTCTATATGCATTCTTATAATGATTTATTTTTTCAATACCTACTCCTTCTACCAAATTAATATGTTCACACTAAATTAATACATTACTCTTTACACAACCCAAAAATTTGTGTTACTTAACCAAAAATAAATTTCAAACATATTCATACATATCCAAATGCATCATATTCATAAGTTACATGAACTTTCATGTAAGGGTTTATAATTATATGATATTTTTAATCTCTAAATGAGTCTTAGAGCCATAAATATCCAACCCTAACTTTCTAAAACAAGTTATAATCTTCCATGCCAGTAGGAATTCCTGCCCAAATTCCCTCTCCCAAGGGATACTTTACTCAAGGGGAACTATAATTTATAAAAATTCTAAAACCAAATATGTATAAACTATTTTCAAAACAAAATTCATGATAATAAATTTAATTATAAAATAAATTCAGGGTAGATTAAAACTAAATATTATATTGGAATACCTATCATGTAATGCATGGATAGATAAATTTATAAAAATAAATTTATATCATGAGTTAAATTATAAATAATATTCATATTTCATAAACAATTTATAAACATGAATATTCTAAAGTAATAAAAAAATATATAAACTATTTATTTATTTCCAAAAGAGGAGATACAAATATAAATATTTGATATTTTATTTAGGAATTATAATATCCTATTTATAATTCATAATAATTATGATTTATAAACAATTTATAAACTATAAAAAATTTATAAAAATATTAATTTTTCTATTTTAGGATATATCATAATTTCTGATTGATAATGGTAATTATTAGTCATAATTTATGATTGATACATAAATGTAACCATGTATTATTCTTATGTATTGAATCATATATAATTATATAATCAATTTTAATCTATGTTTGATATTGATGATTATGACAGGCACTGTTGTAAGATTTCATCCATTGATATCCCATATATCACCAAAATGAAATGATTATCTATTTTATTGAAACCAAGTATTTAATCATAGATTAAGATATATCATATCATATCTTACGACCTAGTACAAAACTATGGTATTTCAATATATCTTACCTCAAAATATCAATAGGAAAAAATAGAAATAAATATTCATATCATAATTTATGATATTACTCAAGAAGATTACAACCAACATGTTATTAATATAAATGACATAATAACATAATGAATTTTTTAAAAATGTGGATTTGATACCACTAATTGTATTATATTGATAATTAAATTATCTTGTAAATGGAAGAAAATTCATAATATGCTTGATCTATCATCAACCAAATCAACAATTTGATACCCAAAAATGGGATATTACAAATGGTATCAGTTTTGTATGGTCTGTCAGTTAGGAAGGTAATCATGGTGATAGGATGTGTCAAAACTTTATATAGAGTATAAAAAAGAATATTTAACCTCAGTATACTCAACTTAAATCTACTAGGGTTTTATGGTTATGAAAAGTATTGTTAAGAACTTTTAGTTTTTCCGTAACCACATCATTATGGGTTTATTTATGACAATTATTTATCATGAATTAGTAAAGAGACTTTACAATTGGATTCCATCATTCACATGGTTTTTTATACCTTATAAATTGGTAAATGGTGATGTTCTAACCTTGTATTTTGGGATTCTTCCTTTGATTAGTGTATAAAACACTGAGTTTATAAGAAATGGTCTTTTAGAAATGGTATAATGTGGTAGGGATTTAGATTGGGTGTTGAATCTTACTATTATTTACTTGAATTAATGTAATCCTTGTGAATTTATTTTTTTATAGGAATATGAAATTGTTGTGTAACTTTAACATAAACCGATAATGAATTTGGATTGAATTAATTGATCAAATGATAAATGAAATCCTAGTTATTTTAATAATAGGTTACCAATTAATTAATGAGTATATAAAATCATGATCACATGTTTAAAACCCAATTTTTGTTGTCATTGGTTATATTTTTATAACCTATAAAACTTTTATACATGATTGGGTGGACTATTTCAGCCTTACATTTTAATATTTTTATGACATTCCATGTGTTCATTTAAAATTGATAATCATAAACTTGATTATACAAAAAACATTCTATAATATTAAATAATTTTTTTTAGTTAATTTGAAAACATGATAAATAATGATATGTTGTTATTATTCCATGGTATGTGTGTATATAATTGATTATATTTAATCTAATAAATATCATATCATGTAAAATTACAAATATTTTAAATGTGATATCTTGTTAAATGCTTAATGAGTTTTGGGACTGGTAAAATGTTTAGTTTATATGTAATGAAATCATTATTAAATTTATTACATGTTAAACATATTCATTTAATTATGGTATTAATTGATCATGCTAGTCTGGAAGTAAAATATTTTTGCAAATATGGTTAATATTTGAGAATCATGACATAAAAAATGACCGTATAAGATATTTCATAAAAAATTTCTTTATCACTAGTTGAAAATAAATTAATATACTCCATATTTCCTTACATATTGACTTAATTAGTTTTTGTATTGGACTGGTTTATTAATCATGAGTTTTCAGTGAATTCAGTAACCTTTTTATGTATAAAAAATTATCGGTGCATGTAGTTTTATTATTGTTTATTGGTACCTACGTGATTTATTTTATAGTGTTTATGTGATCCAGTTTGATGATCTATGTTTTATTAATAAAGTGTTTTTCAAAATAAATAATTTCAATTATAAATTTTTTTAAAAAAATTAATGGTTTTAAAATAGTTTTTACAAAAAAGGGATTTTTTGGGATGTTTTTTGAAATTTTTATGGTATTTTGGTTTTATGATAGATTTAAAGAGTTATCTTTAAATGATCCATGGAGAAAATAATTTATAAAAGGAAACATTCTCTTATTTTGAAATATATAATTTTTTGGTTTTTAGCATGTTTTGTTTTATAAATGTGGATTTTTTTCATGTTAATTTTAAATATATTTTACAAAATGTATTTTTAAATGGTTTTACTACTTCTCAAACTCTAAAAAGGATTTAAAGAGTTTATTTAATCATGTTTCTCAAAATAATATTTTTAATGAAAACCTTGTAATTGTTTTGGGAACTCTAGAACTTTCAG
Source organism: Viscum album (assembly GCA_963277665.1). Lineage (NCBI taxonomy): Eukaryota > Viridiplantae > Streptophyta > Magnoliopsida > Santalales > Viscaceae > Viscum > Viscum album. The sequence continues at coordinate 796,503,639 of OY728137.1, forward strand.
TATTGTTTTCTAGGAATTATATAGCTTGGTGAATTAATGGGTGGAAACCTTATGGTTTAGTTCTATAATGGTAAGTAATGACTTACCATTCCTGTGAAGGATGCAGTTGGGTATTTTCTTAGGATACTTATTGTGATAGTTGTATTTGTTTTTTTAATTATGCTTATTATACTTGTTTTACTAGTAATTATTTCATGATGTTTATTTTTGTTATGTTGGTAAGGATATATGTTATTATTTTTTGGAGGACATGATAATTGTAAGGGGTAAATAGGTATCTCATGTGAAAATGATCCCTTATGGGATAAGCATCAATAAACCTTCTAGGTAATAGGATATTCTGGGATCTATATTAGTAACCATACTCAATTACCATTAAAATAGTCTAACTTTAATGGAATACACTATCTAAGATGATTCTTTACTGTAATATGGAGAATTTAGTGGCTACTTTCATTCAATTTTATATTGATTTATATTCATGGTGAATCAATCTCGCATCTTAAAAGGAGTTTTTTTTCAATGTGGATAGGGCATGAATATGGAAGGGTAAGAGTTTTTATGAGTAGAGTTGGGAACTATAATGTATAAATTTAATAGTTAATTATATGAGGTAAGATATAGTTTCTGGATAGAAAACCTCTATGGATGTTTTTTAGGGTGAGGGTAAGTACATGGTCATACCCCCAGCTTTAGTAATGAGCGAGTGGTTTTCTTAGATACCTTAAAAAATCTCACCCTTGGTTCTTAGTGGGTTATTTCTAGATCATTTATCATGTATCTTCATATATGATCTCACTAATTACTTCTCTAACTAGTAATGATGGTTCATGATCAATTGGGTGGTGGATGCCTTATCTTGTAATTCATTCGGTAAAGGAAGACTGGAGGGTTGTGTCATTGATTATTTATGGGATAAATTTATAACATACACTTGGGTTACAAAAACTAAGATGATTTCATGGTCCTTCATTAGGTGACTCTCAATACAGATTTATGAAACCAAGTCCTAGGATGTTCAGTGGTAGAATTTTTATAGTCTTACTATTAATTGAAACCTTAATGGTGGGGATTCAATGATGTTTGGGAAGAGAATTAAAATTATCTTTTGTATTCAGGACCCAATTCGGGTCATTCCTTGTGTTAGGAAAACTTGACATATCATCACTCAACTGGGTTTTCAAATGGGTACTTAGAGGGTATGTAAGTTAATGGAGGTCAAACCAATGGCCATTGAGTATGTTATAACTTTCATCTATACCCCTAGTGGAATGAGGGTAAATTTTAGTTAACTATTTGATTCAATATATTTTATTATAATTCATTGAGGATGAAGTTTTTAAAATATATATATAGGTTTTCTATTCAGGATGTGTTATAGTCACATGGTGTATTGGTTTCCACATCCTCTCATAGAGGCTTTATCTTTCCTTTTCTAGTTTAATGGTGAAAGCATTAACCCTTGAGATCCTGGATAACTATGAGAAGAGTATGACATCTTCTATTCGATGGGAAGTTAGAGTGATATTTAATTTTGAAATTTTTTATTGGAGATAGTGGGATGAACCTTAGTGGTTAGTTGAATGGTCATTTTCATTTGAAAGATACTTATAGTTCTTCAGTTATATAGAATTATTCATATATCACTATTTTAAAGGTTGTATGATTATTCAGGTCTATCTCAAAATTTCCTTAATTAGGGAGTTATCATTTAGGGTAAGAAATGATACTTAACTCTTCGATGTAATAGGACATTAAGGATTGTCAAACATATATTTGATCTTGATTAGTGGTTATCATTACCTATTTAATTTAGAAAATTAAATGGTATCCTTCTTCTCATGTTTGGTAGCATAAGGGTGAGTCTGGTTTTATTTTTCTAGGTAGTTGGAATCTTGTAACTCTCAAGTCATATATTTTTTTTTGGGTTCAAACATTAATTCATATCTTGGAATAAGAAATATATTCTCTTACAAAACCTGTAAATTTCAACTGTAAGTGTGTTATAGTATCATAGTTGTGTCCATGGGGAGTCATAGTAAGGGAACACTTTTGTGCTTGACCAATGTCCTGAGTATCTGTCTATACACCGCTAACCTTCATCTTTCTAAGGATGGAAATCCTTTTTGGTGGGGAGAATGTGAAACCCCTAGTTTTATTGTATCAATATAGTTAATATTTATTTTAATCCATGGTATGGGTGTGTAGTTTTAGAATATATTTTTAGGCTCACTATGATTCACTACATCATAGTAAATACTGTAGTGTAGGTAATGGTCCTAGTGGTAGGGTTTTTGTGGGAATGGTGTATGTGAATTATGTTATAGGGTTAACTAAGGTGTGAAAAATGGAATTCCCTTGGGTGTTCACTTAGGGGAGTTGGAATATTATAAATGGGGATAACCTCTATGTTCATACCATTTTCTATAGTGGTTCTAGGGAATCGTGAGCGGGTGAGGTGTACCATGATCATAGTGTGATATCACCACAATATTCCTTCTGTTGTGGAAATAGTTACCTTGGTAATGGTATATTGTGAGTCTCATTATGGTAAATTTGGAGATAACCATGGTCATAGTGTTGGTCTTAGTGCCACTCAAACTTATAAAACTCTAGTTTTATGGATTCTAGGCGATTCTAGGTACTTGAAGGGAAGGAACTGGTGAGTAAAGTTCCTCCATGTTCTTACCTCTAGTGTGGAAGGTCAAAATGGAAAAGGGTATATCCCTACACTATGGTGGATTTATATTATGTTTTTATGGCGTTATATTTGTTTGGCTTGTCCAAAAAACTTGGGAGAACACACAACATCATGGCCCAAGGTGTGGTGCCCATAAAATTTATTTTAAAATAGATGAATTAATCATCATGTCTTGGGGGGGTTTTACTTTGAAAAGGAAAACATTTATGATGTTGTGGGTGATCTTTAATGTGATTCTTTACCTAGTTAAATCTCAATAAATACTTATTCTCACTCTCCTCACATTATCTATCAAATCAAATTAATTTTTGTTCTAACTTTAGGCGATTCCTCCTTCTGAATAATCTTCATTTGGTTTCTATTGGACGAACATAGTTGTGGTAAGTGGATTCACACTTTATCTAATTATTCTAGTAACTTTGATGATTGGGTGTTTTAAGATTCTAATACATGTTTTGATTTATGATTAATTTTTTGACCAATCTTGGTTGAAACCTCTAGGAAATATTAACTTGATTCTACGTGGGTATTGTAAAGAAAGGTTTTGGGTGATAGTGGTAACCATAATTCGGTAGATTGGTGTTAGAAATATTATTTTAAATAGTGGTTTTTGGTGTAATTTCACTTTGTCTAAAAGGGGGATTTTGATTCATTCATGGACGTCATGATGGAATTGGGACACTTTGGATTGTCTGGGTTGGTGTTAATTCATACTTTATTAGTGGGTTCTTATTGGTATGGACTTGGATGTAGTTCTAAAATTTGGGATAATTGGGATATTACTCCACTAACTGATGGATTTGGTTAGAGAAATTTGGTTTTTCTCGTGATTTTGTGTATGTTCTAGGAGTTCCACAATGGAAGGGGATGTTTTCAGGGGTGTGAGTTTATGGAATGGTTGTGTGAGTTGTGGAATGGGTGATTTCGTATAAATAATTGTTAAAAAAAGGAAATGTGTAATTTTGGTGTGAGTTACTTATATAGTTTTCTTTGTATTATTTATTTTATTATGTTTATCGCTTATTTTATATAAATTTGAGCCTACTTATCCTTGTTTAAGTGACCTATGTGGGAAGCCTTTTGTGGATTACCTACTAGGTTTGTATACTAACCCCCTACATATACATCATGATGTGTGTATAGTATTCATTGAACATGATACAGGTAAGGGGAGACCACTTAACTTTCAATAGGAGTTCATTTCAGCTATACTCCTTAGTGATAGTTCCATGAGCTTAGAGTTAGAAGTATTTTCAAGCATGGAATCATGCCATGTTGGTACTTTTTCCTTCCACTGAGTCTTGATCTTGTATTATTATTTGAATACATTATTGTTTGTTGTGAATCTCATTATTATTATTTGATATTATGTATTGATTTTGGATTTATTATTGATTCATTCATCATATATATGTTTCATTAGATATTTATCTTATAGGTTTTTTATATGTAAGTGAAAATATCCCCCCCATGATTTGGTAATGCCCTTGGAATTTATTTCTAATCTTTAGTGTTTGAGGGATACACCTGAAGTTATTTCCACCTTGGTCCTACCCAAGCTAATGGGATGGGACCAAGATGTTACCTTACAACCAATATTTTATTCATAAAAAATATAATAAATTTTTTAATTGTTTATTAATGTGGTTTTTATACCATTAATTAGATTAGGTTGATCATTTAATGATCTTGTAAGTGGAAGAAAATCCATAATATACTCAATCTATCGTCAACCAAAATAAAATATAGAAAATGAAGAGCATAAAAACAAGTGTACCTATATCATTGTGACTTCCATATTTTTCTAATTCAATAAAGTATACTTTATTGGGATCATCAAATTAATATCCAAAATATTCCTACCTCTAAGGGGATTACACCATCCTTGTATCCTTATTTATAATTAAAGGAATCCCATTCTTCAAATGCTTGTCAGAACCATCCTTGGTGAAGATGAATGGAGATGAATAAATAAAATAAAGCTCTATATTTATCTATAATTCATCACATTTACATAAATGGGGGGATCTAATCCCTTTTTAAAACTCATTTAATTAAATTAATAGATTAGAATCATTGTCTTCCAACTCAAGGTAGTCATCATGAATTACTTTTTATTTATATATTTTCATAATGATTTGAACACTTTAAATGATTATTCATGTTTATTCATTCATTTATCAATCTCATTGATTCATAACCAAGTAAAATATTCAAGAAGGTATTGAAGAATTAATGCATGTGATATCATATATACTTGCTCATCCCATACTATAAAGGTGACCAATCATAGTCCCTGATAAGAACATCCACCGACACATATCACTATCTTTGATTTATGGATATAAAAAAATGATATCCCATTTTTTATACATATACAACACTTCCCACTATAATTATTTGATTTATTGGTTAACTTAGACAAATATATGAAACTATTTTCTCTCATATATTACCAATATATATACCCCATTTTGAGATATATTATGATTTTGAAAGGGTACATCAAAAATAAATGTTTCACAGAATGATGTATTGTGGAGTGGTATATTTTTGAAGTAATATTTGATATTCATACTAATTATCTATCTAATTCGGATAGAGTTGGTCCCCCAAAATCTCATTATAATGGTCTCCTTATATATAACGCAATTTTAGGAAGATATGTTGTCATTATTGTGATATATTGTTCCTTACCAACCTATTAATTTTCAGTTTTGAGTGTTGGAGGTGTTCTTGAAGATAATTGAGGATGTTTTGTTGTGGTTGGAGGTGAGTCAAGGCATCTAATAGACATTCATGTCATAAAAGGTTAATAGGATGTGAATTGGAGGTTCACAGCTTGTGTAGCTAGCTAATTTTATGGATTCTATGATAATGATGGGGAAATCATTAAATGGATTCATGTCATGAAATTAATTCATGATGCATAATAAAATAAAGGTTGAGGCAATGTTAATTTCAGTAAAATTTGGTTTTGGGGGAATTATTATGGAATTCACATTGTGAATTGGTTTTATGTCATGAAATTGGAAGGATTCTAGGTTTAAATTATTTTTTTTGGTGGATCCCCTCTTCATTCATTAGTATATATTTTCCCTCTTGGTTTAGGTGAACCTTAGGAGACTCTTGAAGGATTTTCATCCCCCTTACTCCTTCGTTATTCTATTGGTTCCAGTGGTTGCTTGTGGGAAATCAGTGGTAAGCCCTTTTCATCTTCTTAGTTTTCCTCTTATGATCTTCTCTTGGGTATCTATTGTAGTTGTGCGGTTTTGGTTTGGGTTGTGATTTACAATTTTTTTTATAACCCTTTCGGTGGTGTAGGTTGATCTGTGTGTTTTTTGTTCAGTTGTGTTTTTTAGGTGTTTCTTCTTTACCCTATGGTTCACAGCGAGTTAGTACGGGTTCTTTATGGTAGAGAATCCCTATTTCTCACTTTTTTGTATCATGAAGGAGGGGTTTACTATTTTTTATCTATGGGTGATGGTTTTCAATATCCTAATAAAAATAAATTAATCATTTAATTGAAATTGATGGGGAAGGATAATGATCCACATGTTTTTACATATTTGATATTATTGTGATGTTGTGTTTGTACATCACGAATTCTCCACTAAAGATCATAATGATCATGAGCCTTTACTTGTGTTTTAGTAAATATGATATTGAAATCTTGTTGAATGTTATTTTTAAATCACACCAAAATATAAATTGGATAACCAATTATATTTGGATAATGAAATGGTTGCCTAGGGATTTATTAATTGTGTGGTAAAACCCCTAAAATAAAGTGAAATGTGATAAAAATACCCTTTATTAAATTTTAAAAATGGTATTTTATGTGTTTTAATGTGTGGAAATACTTTTGTGGTAGTAATGTGTGGATTTGATGTATTATAGGGTGATTTATGGTTTGTTTGGCCGTTTTTTTGGGAGGTTAGGTTGTGGTTTGTTTGGATATGATTTTGGGGTGGTGAGGTGATGGTTTGTTTGGAAATGATTTTGGATAGACATGGTGATGGTTTGTTTGCCATTGATTTTGGGGAGGCAAGGTGATGGTTTATTTATCCATGCTTTTGGGGTAGTGAGATGATGGTTTATTTGGTCGTGCTTTGGGCTGGTGAGGTTATGGTTCTTTTTTCCATGCTTTTGTGGTAGTGATGGGATGGTTTGTTTAATTGTGCTTTTGTGACAGTTAGGTGATGGTATGATGGGGATGATGACCTACTTGTGAGGTTTCGTTACGTTGTGCTAGATTCCCAGATAATGATGGAATTATTATTTAATAATATTTGAAATGACTGGGGTTTAGTTTATTTAAAGCGATGTAAATGATTAATGAACAAATAAATGTTGGGTTGGGTAGTTAAATACAATTTTTGGTAAATAATGAAATTAATGTCTGGTTAATGGAATAGGTTGGTGGTGTGATATGTAGTGTGTGGTTTGTGTGGTGTTATTCATTTAGAGGTGGAAGAAAAAGTGGGGATGTTTTGAGTTGGTTAGTGTTTGTTTAACCCATAGGTCTAGCTTTTGGGTGTCTATATGTATATACTTTTATATTCCTTTATATTTCTATACTCACCCCACTCACGTTGAGCATTATGTGTTAACACCCGTATTTTCATAGAAGGGGTGTTTTTTTCCAAAATCTCAGTGATGAGGATGGATGTATGGATACCCACTCTTTCTTACTATCTCTTCCAGGTAAGTAAATATTCATAGGATATATTGTCTACGGGTCTTTTAATTCACTAAGTGATGACCTAGGTGTTTTTGAGTGAGATGTGATATGATCATGCTATGGGGGTGGTGGCCCAGGTGTTTCTGGATGAGATGTGATATTTCCATATTGTGGGGTATATTATGGTGGGGGGCCTGTATGTTATGGGGATGGAATGAGGTTGATGGACTTCATGTTCATGATACCCTACTACTCTGGTTATGGTTTTGATGTGATGTCCCAGGTTTCTACGGGCAAGATGAGATGTGACCATGCTGTTGGGAAGTGGCCCCAGTGTTTATAGGAATGATGTGATGTGAAAATGATTTTGGGGGGTGGTATAAGTTATTCATAATATATGGGATCACTAGGATGTACGATTTTGGATTTTGAGAGAAGAAAATTAGTGGGAAAGTATTGTGGGAAACCCTTTATCTATATACTTCTTAATATAGTATTATAAATGGATTGTGTTATTTGATTAGTGTGCCTTGGTGAGGTTGTCATGGATAGTTAACCTATTTAGGTGTTTTTGGTTCTGATATTTAATCATAGGTTCATTAGTATTCTTCTTTCTCATGTACATGAGACACTTTGTTTTTTCTACTGAGTATACTTGTATGCTCATCATACATAAATAAACTAATTTTCAGATTTCTAGGAAGATTACATGGATCATTATGGACAATAATAGCTGAGGAATTTTTGATAGTTGATGTGTCACTACTTAGGCTTTGATTTTGGGTGTTTACTTTTGGAGACTTTTATCTGTATCAGTTTTATTTATGCATGCATTATGGGATGGTTTTGTTTTATTTATATTATTTCATGGAGTTTCTTGTGTATTATTCATATTATCTCCCAATAATATATTATTATCATGGGAAATTCCTCCCATTTCATGATATTTTTATACTTTTTGTGTTGGTAGCAAACCTAGAGCCTACTGGAGGTGGGACTCAAGGGTCATTATGTTTCTCCCTACATTACAGTATCATTGGTTGCAGGGGTCATGAAAGAGTTGTATCAAAGGCTAATGGTTGAGAGATAGGATGGATTTTGGAGTTAGTAATAGTGATGATTGCATGGGTTAGTATGGAAATAATTCTAGTTGACCTTGGTGTGTGACATAAGCTAGGAAGATCAGCTAGGACCCGAGGCTTTATGACCCCTTTTGATCCAATGAAGAGACACTGAGCTTATTAAACAACCTAGTTAGGTAAACCTATTTGTAGGGTAGAGACCTAGGAGAGGTACATGAATCATGATGACTTTTTTTCCTATTATATTTGATTTTGTTTGTTAAGGCTAAAATGAATATAGTGAATTAAAATTAATCTAAATAAAATTCCATATTACTGAGCTTAGGAATTTTTTTTTATTTTTAGTTATGGATCCTGGGTGTCATCCACATGTGTCTTGGGAGTTGAGGTTTAGCATGTTTATTTGGTAGATCATCATAGGGGTGATCTATTATAAGATTATGAGTCTTGGTAGAGGTAATTGCATGATTTCCAATAGTAGTATTTGGGTAAATATGAGGGAAGTGTTTCAAATGTGGAGAAAGAGAGATGGTTAGAGGATCTTGGTATCTTTTTTAGTTTGATCTATACCCTAGTGGGGTATTGGTTCCCTTTCGAATTTATCCAATGTGTATTATTTTGAATCAGTGTTTGATAATTTATTTGGGTGAGAAGAAGGAGGAATATGTTTTATAGTTAAACTTTCAGAAAGATTTCCAAGTAGAGTTCATTTCATCGACAATGAAGGTAGTGAAGAGGAAAGAAATTATTTATATTCATTAGAGGATTATGTCAGTGTGAGATTTTTGAATCAATTTCAAGAATCTTCTATGATTTTCTATAAATCTTTTTCCAGATAATAATTCTCGTAAAAAATTCTTGATGAGGCACTTCATCCTTCTATCTAATATACAGTCACTCCTTTTACATTGCTAACATATATAGAGTTTTATAAGAAGTAAAAGGTGATCGAGTAGATGCACTCATGAGTAGGGATTCCATGAGAGGGGAATCAGAAGGGTTCATTAAGGATCATGGTTGTTAGTGTAAGGTCTCAAGTACCAAGACCTTCAAGGTTTTAACTAGCATGGAGTCAACCTCAATATCTTCCCTTCTAAACTTATTTGGCTAGTGGTTTCCATGATTTTCCTAGAGATATCAGGCCAGTGATTTTTTTCTTTGGGTTTCATGGAAATAACCATAATTATTACTTAATGGTTCTTAAAAATTAGTTAACCAGAGGCGAAATGGTTCAGTTCTAGCCTCAATAGTAGTTTCCAGTGACAATATTTCAACATCAGGGGCAACAGGCTCATGCCCCACCAAGGGGAGGTGGAGTGGCTAAAGGCTAACCACGGGATGTTTCTCAAGCCTAGGGACCTCAATCACAACATGGTCATATAGGTGTTATCATTATATAGGTAAAGGATCATGACGTGTCCAGTTGCATGTTGTGGAGTTAGTAGTGCTAGAGAGACTAATGGTCATTTGAGGTATGGTCATTTTGTCATCTACCCTTGTTTATACCATGTTTGATTAAATATATTTTCACTCCTCTGTTTCAACCACTTTATTCCACACTTTGGTCCTATATTTAGAGATGATTTATATGCCCCTAGTGTTGACTATAGTATTTGGAAACTAGGACAACTTGTTTGATGTGTTCCAGGGGTGTAGATTGATAATGGGGCCACATCAATCCTATGCTGATATTTTCTTTCTATAGATGAAGCCACATTATATAATGGAAGAAATTTATTGCTTGTATTTCATATGTTCTATTATTGACTGCTTCTAGAGGGGATTCGTGTTCTCGAATGTGGATGGCCAGCATGTGGTTTTCATTGGTGAAGGGTCTTCATGTGGTAAATCGGCATGTATAACCCATTTTTATTTAATTTCTATGTTTTAAATGGAATCAATGGATTCTAGGATAGTGGGGGTCCCCAAGGTTTTTAGGGAGTTTCTAGATGTTTTCACCAAGTAGGTTGTAACGCTGCCCCCTTGATGTGATGCTGAGATATGTATAGACTTGCATCCTGGTACTTCTCTAATTTCAATGGGTTCTTATTATATGGAACCTTATGGGTTTCAAGAGTTAAGGATTAAGATATATGATCTAATTTATAAGTGTTTTATCTATCCTTGTGTTTCCTCCTAGTGTGATCCAATGATGTTTTCCCAGAAGGAGGATGGTAGTCTGAGGTTATGTATAGGAAACCAGAGGTTGAATCAATTAATGATTGAGAACTATTACCCTCTTTCAAGGATAGATGATCTTTTAGACCAGTTGAGAGGGGTGAGTTAGTTTTCTAAGATCCATCTACAATATGGATATCACCAGTTTTGCGTGAAGGAGGGAGATATCCCAAATACTACCTTTATATATAGGTATGGGCACTTCAAGTTTTTATTCATGTCGTTCGATGTCAAAAATGAACCATATGTTTTTATGGGACTCATGAAATCTATGTTTCATGAATTCCTAGACTAGTTCATAGTCATTTTCGTCAATATATTATTTATCTAATCGAAGTTAGAGGTGGATCATGTTGATCATCTCAAAGATGTTTTGTAGATCCTTTAACACCACCATATTTATATAATTTTGTCCAAGTGTGATTTTTGGATGATAGAGGCATGTTTACTTAAGCGTGTGGTGTCTTATAGGGGTGTGGAAGTGGACCCATTAAAGGTTGAAGAAGTTGTTTCTTGGGAATAACCCAAGAATGTAGCATAGGTTCATAGTTTTCTTGGTCTTTCAATCTATTATTAATGTTTTGTGCCACATTTATCTCAATATGAAACCTCATTAATAATGTTGAATAGAAAGGACTTGTATTTTTTGTGTACTAATCAATGCCAGGTAGAATCTGGTAACTGGTAGTTAAATTTGTTCAGTGCTCTAGTACTTCAGTTTCTTGAGGAGGTTGTGTTGTTTGAGGTGTTTTGTGAAACTTACTATCTAGGATTGTGGTTCATGTTGATGTAGTATAGGGAATTGGTCTCTTATAATTCTATATATTTACCTCTCTATGATTATAACTATACCACACATTATCTAGAGATAGAAGTGGCCATGTTTTCATTGACGTTTTGGAAGAATTACCTCATTGGGGAGCATTGTGTGGTCTTCAATGATCACAAGAGCCTGAGGTATATATTTTCTTAGTAGGATATGAATCTATAGTAGTGTAAATGGATGGAGTTTCATTGTTATTGTGATTTTTAGATCTCCTACACCACAAAAGGGATGATTTTATGGATGATTTTTTGAGAATAATTTTGTGGAAGGATATTGTTTGGGAGTCTAGGGATGTTTGGAAATGAATAAATGAGTTGTTAGCCTTGTACATAGATGCATTGGTAGATTATGGTGGAGTATTTTTGTTTCATATGATGGTGTAGTCTTCTATAATGAGTTGAGTGGAGGAGTCTCAGTGGGGAGACTTAGAGGCAGAGGTGATGCACGATTTTAATGACCATGGAGATGCTATAGAGGGATGGTTGGAGGATTATCAGAACCTGATACTATTTCATGGGAGGTTGTTTCTTCTGGTAGTGATTCTTAAGGTATTCCTTTACGAGTTTAATATCTCACCATTTACAATATGTAAAAGAGTATCCAAGCTATATTGTGTCTTGATGATGTAGTTTTTGTGGATCAGGATGAAATGGTAGGTGGTAGAGTTAATGGTGAGGTGTTTAGTTTTCCAGCAAGTAACGTTAAAGAATTGTGTTCCTGATAGTTTTTTTGCATCCTTTGGATGTTTTTTAGTAGAAATGGGACGACATATCAATGGATTTTATCATAATTTTACCCCTATCTTAGCTATTTTTTTATTATATCTAGGTGGTCATGGACTATTTGATTAAATCGTCCCACTTCTTAGTGATAATGGATTTAGGTGCAGTGGATGCTTTATCTAAGAGGTATGTAGATGAGGTGGAATGGTTTCATGGAGTTCCAAGGTCTGTTATCTCATATAGGGATTCATTTTTTACCTTGTGAGTCTGGATTGGATTACCAAATGTTTTTGGCACTCCGTTATGACTCAAAATTGCTTTCTACTCTCAGAAAGATGGACAGATAGAGTAGAATATCTAGATATGGTAGGATATATTATGTGTTTTCATCTTATAATTTGGAAGATTATAGAAAAAACACTTGAATTTGGTTGAGTTTGATTATAATTATTGTATTTTTTGTCCTAGGACCAACTGTTTATACTCTAATTACATGAATATTTGATGTATTGAATATTAATAAAACTGTTTATTACATATTGTTTGTTGTTATGAATGAATATAATATAATAATTTCCTAGAGTATATGTGGCATCAACAAGGTCATAACAGTTACCCACTATGATGAGAACCTTGATGTGCTATGATGATATTCTTAAATAATGTTCTCTGGTTGGATAACATGCTATGATGGGACACATAGTACATAGACTATCAGGTGTGAGTACTCATAAGTAAATGATGCTTCTTTTCATGAATTTATCACTTAGTAATCTTCAATATGGGATATTATAAGAACAGGACAACCAGTAATAATTCATCATGTTGTGGTGTCATCATATATTCCTAGCTACGAGGGTGTGTGATGGTCCTTATACTTTAAGATTATTATTAATGCATGTTACAACTCATGTACTTAGATGTATTTCATAAACCATGAAAATAATAGTTCGTGGTGAAGTTGGATACGTTGGATACATTGGGTACATCATGGGTGACATTTCATTATGGAATAATTTGAGGAAGTATTTATCCCTTCCATCATTATGAAAGTTGATATCTCAACCCTTTGATTGAAATAGAACTATCACATTAAATTATATTTTTGTAGTGTAATGACATGTTTATTTCAGATGGCCAGAGAAATACATATCGATCATATAGGTTGGTGACACAAATATGAAACTTTTTTTATGAGATATTGTGAAAAAGGTGTTATATTACATAATGAGCATTCGTATGTGGCTTTCAATATTATGACATTAATTTTTTTTCTCTTAGGTTACTTGACCTGTTCCTAGATAGTAATCTTGGACTTTAGGAAATCCCACCTAATGGAAACAATAAAAAATCCTAGAGGGTCACACACTAATTGTTTATGTTGATCTTGATTAAATTATATTTGAGTTTAATTAATGTAATAAATATTATTCTCAAGTTCAAGGAATAATTTTATTCAACTTATAATGATCTCATATATTAAATAAATATTTATTCTTTGGATTGTGAATAAAATATTTATTTTCTTTATTGATTATTTTAATAAATATTTATTTACTAGATTGTGAATAAAATATTTATTTATTCATAAAATATTTATTCGTTTATCCAATAAATACTATAGGAGTTCGAAAAGACCAAGACTGAGTCTAGTGACAAATATTAATTAACAAGACCGTTACATAATTTTTTTTATTGTGCAAATTGGTGTGTGCCATAAAATAATAATTATATAATTATTATTATGAGGAATGAGAATTATTAAATGTAAGAAAATTATTTAATGTATGGTATGAAATTAAATAATATTTTAACTTAAATATCAACTCTATAAATAATTGGCTTTGTTTATTGTGTAGAGTATCTAAAAATTGAGAATAGAGCATTGTTAAACACAATGAATTATCTCTCAAATCCTCATTATCTCTCCCTCTCAACAATGAGAAGTGCAAGACATATTTTTTCAAGAACGAAGAATGAGTGGTCAAGAATGAACAATGCAAGACATTTGACTTTCCACGCTAGCACCTGAAGATCGAGTAATGTTGCTCAGAGATCGTAGGAGCATGTGTGGATCACTTCTAGAGAGATTATATCCTTGGATCCTCAATAGCACAATGAAGGTAATATGAAAGGGTCTTTTTGGATGATCAACATTTACTAGTGAATAAATTTCCTAAGCCTAGGTATTTATTTCTTCAAACATTACATAAATTAATTATAAATTTGACATGTAAGATCATCGCTCTTGGTTTCGGGCAATGATTATTAAAAGAAATTTTAATATATCTCCCACCAATGAATGCTTCTACTATTCCCAGAACCATCAATTGGTATTACAGTGGTCAAATTTAAATTTATAATTATTTATTTTATTGTTGATCTTTGCACAATTGTGGTTAGATATTGATTTCATGTTATTCGTTCTTTAATCCGATTTGAATTAACATGTTATCGATAAATTAATCATCTTCATTTAGTGTTTCATTTTATTAAAGGTTTTAGAACAAATGAAGAATGACCATATATGCCATCGAAAAGTTTTAAATCACTGGTTGGTAAAATCGGGTTACACGGTGTGCGGCCAAAGCACATGTTGTATACCCATGCGCATTGTATCTAGATACACCAAGTAATTAATTACACGTAGTGATTTTATTTCACACTACATATTGAATGGGCCATCCTGGTACAAAGAATGCAGATACAAGGTGTGTAACTGGCATGTACACACCATGTAGTCTGGCTGAGTCAACATGCTGACGCCCCAGGCGTGTGAATTGGATATACGACAACAGTGGTACATGGCATGTAGCTACATGTGCATCCCGTATAGTCTACCATTAAGGTAAAAAATTAAAATTAAATTAAATTTGAAATTACAACATTAAAACCTTATTTTATTGATTGGAATACCTTTGTGTGTTGGACAATTTAATAATGGTTTTAAAAAATATTAATTTCTCAATTAATTTATTTTAATTAATATGCCATAATTAGTTTTATCGTTTATTTTCCATGAATTCCATTAATGACGGGTATCTTCAAATAGGATCGGATTATCATTAAGATGAAAAGGAATTAATTAATTAATTAATTAATGCAAGTACGTTTATCTTAAATAATAAAATAACGAATAAATAAATGAATGATAGTTGTTTAATTTTTTGTATTTGTTGCATGTATGGTCATTTATGAGCTTGAACAAGACCAGTGTATATTTTATATGTTTTAATTAAATTTATTACAAGAGTTTACAATTATTTAATATTAAATTAAATGATGTCCTAGGAGTCATCCCTCTCTCCATTGTTATATTAGACTTGTGTGTCCAAGGATATTTATGAAATCCCCATTAAGAAATCCTTTGGTTCCCCTCAACTACGTGTGAGTATTAAATATTTGTAATTAATAGAGCATCCCAAGGCGTATGGAGGTTGTTCAAGATGGAACCATAATGATTCCAACCCATGTGATACATAGGTGGATAGGTGGAGTGCTCTAACTCATTCCAAGATTGAAAATATAAGTTATTTCACCTAGGTTAAAGGTTGATTTTATGTCCAATCATTAAATAAACCGTTAGATAAAGCTAATGAATGAATCAATTAATTATTTATTTATTTCTATTTGTGCAATTTTTTATTTTATGGATGCAGGTCCATGATCACATAAATAAATGAATTAATGTGCAAAGATAGAAATTACATAAATGAGTTATGTGTAAATGTTTTATCCAACAAGGTTAATTAATTAAGTAACATCCACTTAATATAAACAAAACTTGTAAAGGATAAAAAAGATAAAATTTATGCATAATAAATTAAAATCCCTCAATTAAATATTAATTTAGAATAAGCCTTCCATTACTTGATTGGGAATGAAACCATAGAACAAATTGTAGTACATGGCGAAATTTTGGATGGTTACTTTTATCAAGGAGTTCTCATGATAGTTTCAGGTTGCTTAATCGAAATTATATTGAGTTTACTAGAAAAGTCTATTCAATAAAAAATTTGAGGCAAGTTTTGATGAAATCAAAATCAAGATTCCAGGATAGGGGAATCCACTCAATGGATCAAGGAGCTATAATTATGTTGTTAATAAGACCTCTTAACTAATTAATTTATTATGGTTTTCATGGATAAAGTGTGGACCATTAATAAAAGTAATCGGGATCTTTTCCACTAGAATTTTAAAGTATCTTGACATTATGAGTTAAATGGTTATATCTATTGAGGGTTGATAAAATAGTGCAATATTTAATAAATAAAAACATTCAATTTATTATATCTCACTTATTTTGTAATCAAAGTACTAACAATATGCTATTTTTAATTATAGAACAAAATTAGAAGATCATAATACACACTATCCCTATGATCAATATTGAAGAAATATAACCTCCTAAATAATAGTAACTTACAGAAGTTGTTTAGACACCTTCAGGTTATGTTACGCCATGAATGGAAATCTTACATGCTAGAATCCTCAATGCTAGATTCGCCTGCTAAAGAGGTGAGTGATGAAGAGTTCCTTGTCTATGAAAAACATTTGAGTTACATGGTCAATGTTCAATGTTTGATGATTTCATCAATGCCTAGTGAACTAATTATGTCTCATGAAAACATGGATGCATATAGAATGCCTGAGAACCTCTATGGTATTTACCAAGAGAGAGCTAGATAGGAACAGTTTGAGATTTACAAGGCTCTCTTTCAGAGAAATCTTGGATATGGTGCCCCATATGGACCTCATTTAGTCAAGATCATTGACTACATTGATCACTTAGAGGTTCTAGGGTTTAAAATCCCCAAAGAACTAGGCACCAACCTCATTCTAGCATCACTCACTAGGATCTTCTCCATCTTTGTTGTGAATTTTAAGATGAACAATATTGAGAAGTCTATTCCATATCTTCTTACTTTTTTTACCAAGTAGATAAGGATATGAAGTGTGAAAAACATTCCATCCTTATGTTGAATAAACATAAAGGGAAAGAAAATATATTTAATCCCAATGATTATTCACACCCTTCCAAGAAGAAGAAGATCAAGGGGAAATAAATGGAACAAGATACTGTCTATTTCACGTATGGAAAGATGGTGAACTAGAAGAAAAACTGCACCTATCCCAAGAAGTAAGGGTAATCTTCAAGTTCATTTTTTATCAAGTGCAATTCACTTTTTTCTAAAAATTAGGTATTAGATACAGATTGTGGTGCTGACATATGTATTCAAATACAGGAACCAATTGGATTCAAAAATATTGAATGGGGATAGGTAGATCTTCAAGAATCCAACAAAGATAAAATTTTTGTTATATCTATCAGGGACTACCACCTCACGATGTCAACCAGAATGATCATGGTTTCAAAGGGCTGTTATTATGTGCCTTTAGTTACCAAAAACATTATTTCTATATCTATACATGATACAGATGGATTTATTTTCAAATTTGGGAATCAATTTTTCATCTTTTATAAAGATATCATTTGTTATGGTATCTAACATTTAAATAATGGTCTTTATGGGTTGGATTACATGAACCAAATAATGGTAATCAATAATGAAGTTACATAACATGAATCATACTATACCCAACTTTGGCATCACTAGATATGTCATGTAAATGAAAATCCCGAGACTAAATTTCATCAAGATGAATGTTTAGATTTTTTTGAACATAAACCACTTGGTGTATGTCATGAATATTTATAAGGAAAAATGATCGAATCCTCATTTAGTGGGAAATGTGAAAGGGATAAAGAGCTTCTTGAATTAGTTCATACTGATGTGCGTGGACTATTTCCTATTGAAGAAAGGGGTGGGTACTCATACTTCATAACTTTTATTGGTGGTTTTAGTATATATGGATATGTCTACTTAATGAGGTATTAGTTGAATTATTTTGAAAAACTCAAGGAATAGAAGAATGATGTTGAGAAACATCTTGGTTAAAAGATTAAGAAAACTCTCTCAGACCGTAGTGAAGAATATCTTAATCATGTCTTCATTGATTATCTACGGGAGTTTGGGATTTTATCTCAACTCATGCCACCATATATGCCTCAGTGTAATGGAGTAAGTGAAAGGCGGAACTGAACCTTTTTTGACATGGTGAGATCAATGATGATTCATGTGAATATTCTATTAGCATTTTGGGGATACATGTTACAAACAACAGAATATGCACTAAACTGAGGGACAACTAAAGAAAGGGATAGTATACCATACCAATTATGGAATGGAAAGAAACTTGTGTTGTATTACTTACATGTGTGTGGTTGAAAATCATTTGTTAATGCCTCTTCAGGTAATAATATTTAACCCTGAGGAACGAAGTGTATATTTGTAGAATATCCCAAATAAAAAAAGGGATACTACCTATACAATCCTTTAAAAAAAAGGTTGTAGTTGATAGACATTCTACATTTAATGAGG
This sequence comes from Viscum album, assembly GCA_963277665.1. Classification (NCBI taxonomy): domain Eukaryota; kingdom Viridiplantae; phylum Streptophyta; class Magnoliopsida; order Santalales; family Viscaceae; genus Viscum; species Viscum album. Next base: position 796,522,275 of record OY728137.1, read on the forward strand.
AGTATATTATCTTGAAAATAGATAGTGGGAGAAATAAATACTTCGATGAAGTCCAAGATTAAGATACACAAGAGTTTCAACGTAAACAAATTCTACAAAGCCTCATAGAAGAAGAAATTTTTTACCGAGACACAATTACTGAGTAAGAGTACTAGATAGGTTAGATAACCATAACGATATGGTTTTCTAGTCATTGAGGATGGTGACTCATTATTAGTTGATAATAATGATCCACTAACCTATAAGGAAGCAGTAAGTGGCACATATATTGCAAAGTGGAAAGAATCCATGAATTCAAAAAAGGATTCCATGTACCAAATCCAAGTTTGTATTTTGGTAGACCCTATAATAGATATAAATCCCATTGGTTGTAAATTGGTATTCAAGAAGAAAATAGAAATGGAAGGACAAATCATTACCTATAAGGAGTGACTGGTTGCAAAAGGGTTTAAACAACATCAAGGCATTGACTACGAAGAAACCTCTTCACCAGTTGTAATGCTGAAATCCATCATAATTCTACTTTCCATTGCATCTTTCCATGATTTTGATATTTAAAAAATGGATGTCAAAATATCCTTCCTTAATAGGAATATTTATGAATATGTCTATATGGAACAGACTGAATGTTTTGTGACTTGAAAGTATGCCAAAAAGTTATAAAAGTTGAAAATATCCATTTATTGATTAAATCAAGCATCCAAGGCATGGAACATTCATTTTGATGAGGCCATAATGAAATTCAGTTTCATAGATAATTAATAAGAGTCTTTTATTAATAAATATTTTATTGAAAGTTCATTTGTTTTCTTAATAGTATATATTGATGGCATATTACTCATTAGAAATGAAATACAAGGATTACGGTCTACTAAGGCGTGGTTTAATAAATGCTTCTCTATGGAGGACTTAAGTGAGGCATCATATATTATTGGGATCAAGATCCATCATGATATATCCATGTGATTGCTCGACCTAAGTAAAATTACATACATTAACAAGATACTGAAGATATTTAATATGGAATAATCCAAGAGGGGATTTTTTTACAATACCACATAACATTCATCTTTCCAAGAAAATGTGCCATAAGACACATGAGGAAAGAAACATAATTGCAAGGATTCAATACATATCATTGATTGGTTCATTCATGTAATATATGATATATATTAGGCCAGATGTTTCCTATGAATTATGTGTGGTAGGAAGATATCAAGATGATCCAGGTGACTGTCATCGAATGTTAGTCAAGACTATCCTTATGTATTTGATGCATACTAAGGATATGTTTCTGGTATTTGGAGGAGATGAGGAACTAGTTATAAGAGGATATGCATATGATAGTTTCAAAACTAATCAAGATGAAATGAATTCCCAAACGGGATACATATTCAATTTGAATGGAGGTGATGTGAGCTAGAAGAGCTCAAAGTAGGCTATGGTTGCAGATTCTATAGTAGAGACTGAGTATATTGTGGCTTCTGAAGTATATAAATAATAAGTATAGATACAAAACTTCATCCAAGATCTTGATGTGGTACCTATAAATAAATTTCCTATAACACTATTTTGTGATAATAATGTAGTGGTGACTCTTGAAAAAAGACAATGTCACATCAGCAGATGAAGCACATACTTCATAAGTATCATATCTTGAGGGATTTTTCTTAGAGAGATGAAGTTATAGTGTGTAGTATTTCTATAAAATACAACATAGAGAACCCCTTGAATAAATACTTGAATCAATATGAACATGACTATCATGATAGATCTAGAGGATTGAAGTATGTAGGTAGTTGGATTTAGTCTAAGTGGGAGTTTGTTGGAGTTGGTGTTAGGACCAACTATTTGTACTCTGATTAAATGAATATTTGATGTATTGAATATTAATACATCTTATTGTTACATATTGTTTGTTTTCATGAATAAATCTAATGTAATAATTTCCTATAGTATATGTTGCATTGATAAGGTCATAGCAGATCCCCGCTATGATGATAGCCTTGACGTTCTATGATGATATTCTCAAATAATGTTATGTGGTTAGATAACATGCTATGGTGGGACACATAGTGCATATATTGTTATGTGTGAGTACCCATAAGCAGATGATTCTTCTTTTCATGAAGTTCACACATGGTATTCTCTAAGACGAGAGATTATGAGAAAAGACCTGCCAGTAGGAATTTTGCATGTTTTGGTGTCATCTGATATTTCTATATATGAGTGTGTGTGATGGTCCTTAGACATTATTATTATTATTATTATTTCATGTTATAACTCACATACTTAGAAGTATTTCATAAACCATGATGATAATAGTTCATGTTGAAGTTGGATACGTTGGGTGTTCCATGAGTGACATGTCATTAATGAAGAAGTTGAGAAAATATTTTTCCCTTCCATATTTATAGAATTTGATATCTAATCCCTTTGATTAGAATAGAACATTTGAATTAAATTCCATGGACATGGTGTACTAATGTGTTTATTTCAGATATTTAAATAAAGATCTATTGATCATATAGGATGGTGGCACGGATGTGCAACCTACTTGGTGAGATATTACGATAAAGGGATTATATTACCTAGTGAGCATTCGTATGTGGTTGTCAATATTATGACATTAAGTTTTTTGCTTATGTTATTTAATCCATTACTAGATAGTAATCTTGGACTTTAGGCTAGCCCACTTAATTCCAATGAGAAATAATCCTATAGGGTCACACACTAAGTGTTTCTATCAATCTTGATTAAATTATATTTGAGTTTAATTAATGAAATAAATATTATTCTTAAGTTTGAGGTACAATTTTATTCATGTTATATTTATCTCATAAATTAAATATATATTTATTCACCGGCTTGTGAATAAAATATTTATTTTATTTATTGAATATTTTAATAAATATTTATTCTCTAGATTGTGAATAAAATATTTATTTATGAATAAAATATTTATTTATGAATAAAATATTTATTCAATTATTCAATAAATTATAGAGGAGTTTGAATGGACCAAGACTGATTCCAGTGACAAATATTAATTAACAAGGCTGTTACATGATATTTTTATTGCGATAGTTGGCGCATACCACAGAATAATAATTATATAATTATTTCATGGGATTTATTAAAGGTAATAAATGTTATTTAATGTCCAGAACACAATTAAATAATATTTTAACTTAAATACCAAATATATAAATAGTAGGCTATGTCTATTGTGTAGTGTATCCATAAATTGAGAATAGAGCATTGTTGCGCATAATGAATTCTCTCTCAAATTGTCTTTCTCTCTCCCACTCAAGAATGAGAAGTGGAAGAGATATTTCTTCAAGATCAAATAATAAGTGACCAAGAACTAACAATGAAAGATATTCAACTCATCATGCTAGCACCTAGAGATCGAGTGGTGTTTCTATGAGATTGTATGAGCTTGTGTAGATCACCGCTAGAGGTATTTTATCCTTAGATACTCACAGTGAAATGAAGGTAATCAGAAATAGTCATTTCAAATGATACACATTCAACAGTGAAAAAAGATCATAATCCTAGGTATTTATTTCTTCAAATATAAAATAAATTAATAATAAATTTTACGTGAAAGATCCTCACTCTTGGTTTTGGGAAATGATTATTAAATGAAATTTTAATATATCAACCACAATTTCACACAACCATTATTCCCAGAACCATCAATAATAGCATCTATCATATATTAATCATCATATCCCTATTTGATTCTTTTTACGAGTGACCTTGTCGTTCTTCATTATGCTGAATAGATCTTGGGGGTAGTAGATCTTAGTTCGGATGTGGTGCAGAGAACAACAAATAAGGTTCGGATTATTTATGATAGGATGAAAGTAACACAAGACTGGAATAATGCATATGTAGATCAAAGGAGTAATTCATTGAAGTTTGAGGTTGGAGACCATTTTTTCTTGAAGTATTCCCCTTGACTTGGGTAGTGAACATTTGGAAGGGGTGTAAGCTTTCTCCTAGGTTTGTTGGTCACTTTGTGGTTCTGGGGCGAGTTGTCAAGGTGGCATATCAGTTGGAATTTCCACTACATCTGGATAGGATCCATGGTGTCTCCCATATCTCTCAACTTCATTGGTATCTTCATAATGAATCTCATTTCATTGAATAAGGATAGTTGGATATCTAGGATGACATAATGTTTGTAGAGTTTCCAATAGAGGTCCAAGATCGCCAAGAGAATAAGCTTCATGGATAAACCATTCCCTTGGTTTTCATGTTGTGGAGGCATGGTGGGATGGAAGAGAGTAATTGGAGTGAGAAATGAAGATGTGTGACCAATACCCAGAGCTATTTTGAGTCTTTACTTACTCTATTTTTATTATGATGTGATGTTTGTATCATTCTATGTTATAAGATGTGTTATTTACCATGATGTATATTGTGTGATAAAGTTCCAACATATGAAAAGGGGATAACTTGATTCCTAATCAAAATCAATTACATTATGTTGTGATTAAACCCATATGGGTGAGTCAGTGCCACCCAGAGTGAATAATATCTTGACATGGAGGATGGAATTACCTGATTTGTGTATTCAGGGTGGTGTAGTTTGTTGGTTATAGTAGTTGTTCATTTGGGCTATATTGATGCTAATATGGTTGTGAAATTTTTGTGTGGTGGTGTGGTTGCATGAAAGAAGGTGGTTTTTGGCTATTCAGTGTGTTTCGTGGGTGTTTTTATGGTCATGTTTGGCTAGTGGTAGCATTGAGAAGTAATTAAATCCTCGAGAGGTATCTCATGGGGTGGTTTTTCAGACTCCTTTTCTTATGGGCTTAGTTTTGGATTCTCGAGGGATAGAATCATTTGAGAGGTGTATAATGTATTGTATTGTGCATTACTGGGCCATTAATTTTCAATTTTTGGGTGTTATAGGTGTTCCGAAAGAATATTGAGGAGGCTATGTGGTGGTTGGAGGTGCAGTAGGGCTACTATTGGATGTTCATGTTGTGAAAGGTTTACACGCCATGAATTTTTGGTTCAAAACTTATATTATTGGAAAGTTTCACAACATGTATGTGGCTAAGGGGGGACTCATGAAATTGATTCATGTTGTGAATGTAAACATGTAATAAAATAAAGGTCAAGGAGACGAAAATTTTGGTGACAATTGTTTTTTGGGAAATTCCATTGGAATTAACATCTTGAATTGGTTTTACGACATGAAAGGGTATGTATTCCAGGTTTTAAATTATTTTTTTGTTTAAAAACTACTTCATTTGTCCATATTTGTTTCCCATCTCATTTTGGGTGAACCCTTGGTGAATATCAATGGATTTTTATCCCCAATCATCCTTCTTTTATCTATTAGTTCTAGTGGATTCCCATTGGTGATTAGTGGTAAACCCTACTCTTCTTAATGGTTTTTTATTTCCTTATTATCTCGTAGATCCACTACGGTGGCGAGCTTTTGATTTGGGTTTTGGTTTGGGAAGTTTTTTTATAACCCTTGATGTGGTGTAGGTTACTCTGGGGGTTTTTCATATAGTTGTGGTTTTTGGGGATTTCTTCTTTTCCCTGAGGTGCGCAGCGAGTTGGAAAATAATTTTTGAGGTAAGGGATCAATTATTTATCACTTTTTTTATCATTCAAGAGGGTTTACTATTTTTATATATGGGGGATGGTTTTCAATGTCCTAATCAAGATAAATCAATTAGATAAATGAAATTTATGGAGAAGGATAATGATTTTCATGTTTTTACTGATTTAATATTATTATGATGTCGTGTTGGTATAGGATTAATGCCTCATTGAAAATCATGTATTTTGATATTGGTTTCTTGTGATATAGTTTTTGTGATATCAAAAGCTTGTTTCATGTTATTGTGATATCACCCAAAAAGGGAAATTTTCCAACCACTTATATTTTGATAATGAAATTGTTTCCCGTATAACAATGGATTGTGTGATAACATCCTTAAAATAAAGTTAAATGTGTTAAGATTCCCTTCTTAAAATCTTTAAAATAGTCTTTTATGTGTTGTGATGTGTGGTCGTGCTTGTGGGGCAGTGAGGTGTGGTTGTAATGTGGTGTGGAGTGATGTGTGGTTTTTTGTCATGATTTTGGAGTGGTAAGGTAGTGGTTTGTTTGGTTGTGATTTTATGGTGGTGAGATGATGGTTTGTTTGGTCATGCTTCTCAGGCAGCAAGGTGATGGTTTTTTCGGTCAAGATTTTGGGGGGTAAGGTGATGTTATGTTTGGTTGTGCTTTTAGGTAAATGAGGTGAAGGTTCCTTTGGACGTTCTTTTGGGGTGGTGAGGTGATGGTTTGTTTAGCTGTGATTTTATGGTGATGAAGTGATGGTTTGTTTTTCTATGCTTTTGGGGTGGTGAGGTGATGGTACGATGGGGATGATGAGATGATTTTGAGGTGTGTTTTTGTTGTGCTAGATGCCCGAGTAGTAATAGAATAATTATTTAATAATGATAAAAATAATTGGGGTTCAGTTTTGTTAATGGGATGGAAATTGTTAATGAAAAAATAAATGATGGAATGTATGTTTAAATGTGGTTGTTGGTAAATAATGAAATGAATGGGTTGGTTAATGAAATTTTTTGGTGGTGTGAGATGTGTCTTGTGGTTTGTGTGGTGTTATGCATTTAGTGGAAGAAGAAAATGTAGGGATCTTGTTAGTTGGTTAGTGTTTTTTTGTGAACCCATAGGGTGGGATTGTGTATGGATATATGTATATACTTGTACTTTCCTTATGATTTTTATATGCACCCCACCTGCATCAATCACTATGTGTCGACACCCATATTTCCACATGGGGTGTTTTTTCAAACATCTTGGTGGTGAGTATGGATAGTTGAATACCCACTCTTTCCCTATCTCTCTCTTCAAGATGAGTATATATTAATAGGTTATGATTTCCATAGGTATTTTAGTTCACTATGTGATGGACCAGGTGTTTTTAGTGATATGTGTTATGACCATGTTTTGGGGTAGTGACCTAGGTGTTTTCGAGTGATATGTGATATTTCGGCATTGTGGATTGGTTTATGGTGGTGATTATTCATAGTCATTAGAGTGAACAAGGTTGATTTTCTTCATGTTCACAATACCCTACTACTCTGGCTATGGTTGTGATGTGAATTCCAATGTGTCTGCAGGAAATATGATATGTGGCCATGATATGGGGTTGTGGCCTAGGTGTCTACAAGCATGATGTGATGTGACTCTGCTTGTGGGGTGGTGGTATATGTTATTTGAATGAGATGGGAGTTCCAAGACGTATGAAGTTGGGGTTTGATAGTGGAAAAGTAGTGGGAAAGAGTTGTGGGGTACCCTTTATCGATGTGATTCTTATTATGGTATTATACTTGTCTTGTGTTATTTGGTGAGCATTCCTTTGTGAGGTTGGGATGGATAATTGACTTGTTTAGGTGTTGTTGGTTATTTTGTTTACTCACAGGTGCATTAGTATGCTTCTTTCACCTGTGAAAAAGAGACTTTGGTACTCCTAATATGTATACTTGTATGATCACCCTATTTATATAAACAGATTTTCAAGTTTCCAAGAGGAGTGCGTGGATTATGTCTGATAGTACTAGCTCATACCTTTTTGAACAGTTTCTATGTCACTGCTTAGACTTTTCTTGTGGGTATTTATTTTTGGAGACTTTTATATATATCAATTATATTTATACATGCATTTTGGGATGGTTTTAGTTTCTTTTATATTATTTCATGGAGATTATTATAGATGATTCATCTTATCTCCTAATACTATATTATTACAGAGGGTAATTCCTCTCATTTCACGAGATTCTTATAACCTTGGTGCTAGTTTCCAACCCAAGACCTACTAGAGGTGGGACTTGGGGGGTCATTATCTATCTATCTCCATTGTGGTGTCATTGGTGAGAGGGGGTCATGATATTTATTACTATAAAAGAGAAATATTAGGCTTTATTGAAGCTAAAAGGATGATGTTGTTGTATTTTTTCAATATTTATCTTAATTGTAATGTTTGTAGAACTAGTATTTAATGTATAAGAACATGTGCTAATGGAGTTTGAAGTTGAAAATTGTGTACAGCACTTTATAATACATTCAAGGATTATCCTATATGAATTTTTTAAGTCATTTTAAGATAAAATAAAATTTATATGATGATAAATCACTATTTAGATTGTGGTTAAAAGATTAATCATATGAAATAAAGATGGAAATGTAATTATTCTCATTCTTATAATATTTGAAAGTTTTTAATGTTGGGATTTATCAATAAATAATGTTCTACATGGTCCATCCATATGAATAGGGCCATCCACTGCTTAGGTGGGATCTCAACCCATAATATCCATCTCAGGAGGCAAAGGGAGTGTCAAGACAAGCAATTGTATAATCAATGAATAGGTCCTATAGAAGGAATTCATGGGTATGATCATGCATATATTGCACACAATAAACACAGGGAGGAAGAGATGCTACCCATGGAATCAAGGTGGCATGTATAGGTGTGTGTGTGAAGTGTATCTAGAAGATGACCCCAGTTCCATGGTCGAAGAACTGATGTTGTGTGATTATTTATTAAGCAGTATTAGGTCAAGTGTATATTTGATGTGGGACTCTGGAAATGTAGGTCTATTTTACCCATTTAAAATCATACAGATAGAATGTAATCCTTACAATTAGATCATCCCACACTGTTTAATTGAGTTTTTTTTTCATATTCATCCTTTGAGATTTGGGTTTCCTATGAATTTAATGGATCAACTGTGAAAAGTTGGAGATTGACATCACCTGAGGATGAATTATTTTACTGCAATATGAAATTGAATCAATCATAAGATGAATTTTTCATGATTTGTCAACATTTACAACCACATGATGAACATTGTCTACTATTAGAATAAGTGGAGATTCCATGAGCATCCTCATGGAAGATAAATCATCCATATGAAGAATAAACTGATTTTTGTGAGTGAGTACCTTTCATGGGAGCATTGACCATACTATCGTATATCTTTTGTGAGTTTAAGGTTCTTCCATGAGAACCTTCATGGACCTTATGTGAGTAAATACTTCTGTATGAAGTGCACATGAATCTTCCTCATTTTGAGGTTCTTCTATGAAGTGCAGTATGGATCGATTATGGTAGCATCAATCTATCAGGATTAAAGAAGATATAGTTTCATGATATAGTATGATCAAATTTTTTATATATAAAAGAATATAAATTATAGAGTGTTTAGAGAATTATATTATTCATGTAATTAATGTGATCCCGTAATAAAATTCCATTGCTAATTTTTTTTAAGGTGAGAAGGAGAGCTCGAAATAAGTATGCATACATGTAACTTTTTATGAATGTATGTAAATAATATGTATTCTATAATCTCAAGATTTTAAGAATTGTATGGAAGGTAATTTTTTAAATATACTTAGTAAAAAAGAGGTGTGCATATGTATAATGGTTCTAATAGAAAGGGTGTTGATACCTATGATATATCCATACATTTTTTTTATTAATCAATGAAAAAATGACTCATATTCTAAGATCTCATGATAAAAATAACATGATTTAAAAATTTATGACTCTAGATTATAGGAAATATCTACGCCACAAATTATGGTTCCAAATTATACATGTATACATTCTAATATGAATTCATGAATGGAAATAAAATTTATTAAGAAGAATGGGAAGAAGAGGTTATGGTACATTTAGTATCATACATTGGATACAACTGAGTATTAGGGTGATTTATTTGAGGTGGATTATGTGCCACAAACAATAATGAATATGGTTAATATTAATTATGTAAAAATAGAATAATACTTGATCCTTTCGGGTGTTTGAATAAGCATGTGATAATTTGGTATCAAAGAAGAATTTTAATTCAATTTTTTTAGGATAATTTTGAGGAATCTTAAAATACTGAGAAAATTTGTGTTTAAAATAATGATTTTTAAGGGGATTCAATTGAGATATTATCTAGGGAGTAAATAAAAATAAATAAATAGTCTCTTGAATTATTTTTTAAAGTTTTTATATATGAGAAAATTTTATTCAAACATATTTTGAATATTTATGGAAGAAAATAATAAGGGATTATAGTTCTAAAATTATTGAGTATGTGAAGAAATATTTCTAAGTGTTGAACACAATCATTGAATCCTACAAGGTGAATAAGAATAATATATTAATATTTCAAGCATAGAAGAAGCTATTGTTTTATTGGTGATGTATCTTAAATGTTTTTTTGATGTTTCTATTCAACGAGTAAAAATATATACTTTGCTGGTTGGTGCCAACATCTTGTAGAATGTATAAGATTACACCCATGTATAAGGTTATCCTTGATAATAAAATAATAGGAGTGTCTGGGATAAAAACCACCATACACCGGAGTTGTAGTCATCCTTATGGAAGATAAAAAGTTGATGAGATCTATAACGAATAAGAATAAGGGATAATATGTTAAAAAATATAAAATAACTAATTCACCCCCTCTCATTTCTTTTTGTACATGTTTGATACTCTTTAATAAGTATCATAGATAGGTTTCTCTTGATTTTTTTGTTCTAACATAGATTATAAAAATTCTGTTTACCAAAATGGAGTAGATAGATTCAATGGTCAGGGTTTTCATTTATGGAAGTAGATAATGATTCCATATCTAATATCAGTGTGACGTGATGTTCTTGATGCTTCTCTTGAAGGTTAAACTTCCCCAAATGAGTTTTTGGTGTGGACTATTATTGGAAATAATAATGTAGATAATGACAAAAAAATAGAAATTCTTTAATCTCATCATTATCTGGGAAGTAATTAACCAAGGTTATGGGATGAAAAACAACCAATTATATATGGGAAAAAATTCATAGTATCTATAAATGGAATAAGAAATTGAAGTAAGATATTTTCAAATTAGCATACAACAGTTCAGATATTTAAGAATTAAAGAAGTTGAATCTATTGATGAATTATTTACAAGATTCACTGTTATTTTAAAATCTATCAAAGGAATCAAAGAAACACTTAATTACTCTATTATTATTAAGGATATCTTTATAATTATACCAAATAAATTCGATTCTAAGGTATCATATTTGAAATATATATATCTTGATGAATTCACCATTTATGAGTTTTATAGAACTCTACTAAATTATTAAATGAGAATAGGAATTATATCAAAATTCTAGGAAATAAATAATAATAAATTGCATCTAAATATCTCAAGGAAGTTAAAATTGAAGATAAATAGTTCTTCTCGAATGAATAAGGAAATTTGGATGAGTGATAAAACTATTTCTATTATGTAAATAATTTTCACACGAGGTGTCACAAACCATATCTAGTCTCCATCAAAACCAGCATCAAAACCAGCTAGTTACAAGGTCCTAAGTGCATTCCCTATCCCCAAAGGTGTGTAACAAGTTCCCAAGTATCATATATTTTGGATTGGAAATGATTCACCTGAGTATGGATCATAAAACATCAAAAACAATCGATAAACCAAATTTGAAAATTCATGCCAAAAAAGACTTAAAAAACCCCAGAACTGAATAAATAGGTTCAAACATATAAAAATAGGTCCAAAGACACATAAAAATAGCATCAAAACAACCCCATGTACTTCACACAATAAGGGGTTATCACCCACAAGCCGTCTCCACAACGCCGCATCATGGAAGGGAACTAACAACTCGAACTGCCATCACCCAAGTCCTTACCTCTACCTATGTCAAACATGATCAATTCTACTTACACCCAAGGGGTGTAATTATGGTTTGAGCCTAAGTACAATATGATACCACTAATATATTCCATATATTAAGCAATAAAAGATAAAAAGTATTCTATTTTTGATAAACAATAAGTGGTGAAAATAATTTCAAAATGATGAAACTTTTAAATGAGAAAAGTTTTCAAAGTGAATTTCCATGAGTGATAACATTTCAATAAAACATTTAAGCTACTATATTTTCTATAAAAAACCACTATATGCAAAATATAAATACAAAATATTCAATGAGCACCAATCTCGGGAACACCCCTAGGCACTAGTTAGTCTTGGGCCCCACGTACCTCATACCTCAATGTAAAGTAACCACAGAAAAATTGATTCTTGTGCACAATCCACTAGTAGGGAACATACTCATAACCTATTGGTCCCCAATAATCATCAATATAGTTTTTTTAGTGTTGTCATTATCCATTTTTTGTAGTGAAACAGGGATAAAACCGCTTCGGATCACTAGCGTACTAGTACATATCCACCCCCTTAGATACTCAGACTCCCCCATTTATTCTCAATCCATTATATCATGATACCAAAATCCATTAACACCTAAAAACATTAGTTATTGTCATAAACAATTCAAAACAGTATCTACACATTCTTTTCACCACTTACACCACTCGATAAAACCTTTAGGATTTTAATAAAACAACTTCACAAAATTTAGCAATGTTTTACACACAAAATCCCTTAAAAACACCACTTTGAACACCATGTGCATACCCTTATTCAAAAAAAAGAATTTTCAGCACTCAAAAAAATTATATAAACCTATTACATGAGTTATAAAACAACCCCAATTGGCATAACATAAAATAGACATGTAAAACACCCAATTTAACACAAAATTGGTACCTAAAAATCATTTTCTTAACAAACATCACCAAAACCAGATTTCTCAGCAAGGATAATGATGGAGAAGTTTGGTAAAAATAAAGATTTAGAAAATATAACTCATCTATCATTTATTACCCATTGAATCATCTACCAAAAGTGTCAAAACCCTGGAATCTTTGTGCGAAAATTCAACTGCACCATTGCCGCATCACAAGGGACTTAGATCAAGCCTGAAACCAAAATAATAGACCAAGAAAACCAGGTAAAACCCTAGGTTTTAAAAGTTACCTTCTGGACATTAGGAACTTCAAGAATAAGGGAAGAAACCCCATGCAAAAGGAAAGAACTAAGGAATAAATTCACTTACTTGGGAAAGTTTTATGTTTTTCCACCAAATCCCCCTCCAAAATGGAGTTCCAAGGAGGGTTTGAGGTGATTGGGAGGATTCCATGGATACTAGGGTCGAATGGGGGAAGAAAGGGGCGAGTTTGGATAAATCCCGAAATGTAATAAATAGAAATTAACAAAAAAATTAATGAGCTGGACAAGACCACATGGTTTTCTTGCATGGTTTAGAAAACTGTGCGCCCAAACTGTGTGCCCCCTTTTTTCCACTCAAAAAGTTTCCAAAGTCATTAAAATTCAAGGGGGGGTAGAGGAAAATTAGAGGGAAGGTTATTCCAAGAATATAAGAGAAAAAATACCTTAAATAAAGTACATGGGGGTGAAAATTCTACCCACCAAGAAAACTTTCCGTCCTGGAAAGTACACCAGAATCTTGATCGAAAAAAATGAACGGATACGCTTCATCAACCCATGTATTCAACTCCCATGTCTCATGTGTATCATTCCAATGCTTCCTAAGAACCTAGACCAGTGTAATATACTTTCCCTAAATCATATTTTCTTGGATGTCCACTATTCACATCAGCCGCTCAAAAATAGATAAATCACACTTTATATCCAACTCCTCCCAATTCAGTACATGGGATAGATCTGAGTTATACTTATTCAACTGGAAGACACTGAATAAATCATGGATGGATTTAAATTAAGAAGGTAAGGCTAACCTGTATTCCACCTTTCCAATATGCTCAGTAATCTCAAAAGGTCTGACATACCATGGCGTCGGCTTCCCCTACTTTCCCAATCGACTATGGCCCAGATGTAGGGCCACTTTCAAGAATACCTTGTCACCCATAGAAAACTATAGGTATAGACACCTCTGGTCATTATATGATTCATGTGCCTTTGATCTTTCAATAAGTGCTTCTTGATCAACTTGACCTTCTCATATGTCTCATGCACCAGACTCAGCCCCAGCAGTGAGGTCTCAACTACCTTAGCCCAACACAGGGAGGACTGACAAGGATGACCCTATATTTCCTCAAAAAGAGCCATTTAAATCGTTGATTAGTAACTATTATTATACTCAAACTCAACCAATCCCAAATAGATATCCCAATAACCTCTAAAGTCTAGAACACATGCATAGAGAATGTCCACCAAAATCAGATTCGCCCGCTCTATCTGACCATCCGTTTAAGGATGGTATGCCATTATATTCTTAATATGAGACTCCAAGTCTTTCTAGAAGGCCTTCCCAAAACCAATAAGTTAAATGGGTGTCTCTATATGAGAAAAATTTTTATGGCACACCATGGATCCTTACTACCTCCTGAAGATACAAACAGCCCAACTCATCCACTTTAGATGTATCTCTGATCAAGAATGAAGTGGAATGATTTGGTCAGATGATCAATAAACACCCAAATGGAATTCTTACCATGAGGTGTACAAAGAAATCCAACAATGAAGTTCATGGTGACCTAGTCCCACTTACAGGTAGGAATGGGTAATGGCTGGAGAAAACCGTAGGGATGTTGATGCTCTTATTTCACCTTCCGGCATGTCTAGCATATCGACATGAAGTCTGAGATGTCTCATCTAATACCAGGCCACCAAAACTTTCGACAGACATCATAATACATCTTTTTATCACCCGTATGGATATCCTACTGATACCGGTGGTTATCCAACATCACCACATTCTGCAGAGATAACAACACTACTGAATGGCCCTTGAATCACAAGATTCCCTTGGGAGACGATGACCAATCAAAGGACATCTCCCCACCATGAAGAAGCTACTTCGACCACTGAATAAACTCATCACTAGGCTGTTTCTACTGAAATATCTCCATTAGAGAAGGTTTCAAATGAAATCTCTCCAAGAACACACCCCCAGTTTTCTCCTTGGTCTCTATATGCATTTGAGTAAAGAGTTCCATAAGATTCCACTCATCACTGGACTTCCTCAAATTTTGCATGGGGACTCTTCTGATTAAGGCATCGTCCACCATATTACCCATGCCTAGGGTATAGACAATGTCAAAGTTAAACCCCTGTAAGTAAGCGATCCAATGATACCACCTCATGTTGAGGTACTTCTGTGAGAATATATAAGCCAAGATTTTGTGATCAAAGTTGTCCACAAACTTCTCCTCAAAGAGGTAGTGACGCAAAGTCTTCAAACTGTGCATTATAGATGCTAATTCCAATTTGTGTTTCAGTTAATTATTTTCATGTGGTCGGAGTTGGTGAGAGCCATACGCCACCACGTGATCACCCTACATAAGAACACACCTAAGACACATACCTAAAGCATCACAATACACCACATACCCCTTTCCATCCTATGGAAAAATTAGAATGTGGGTGGTAGTCAATAGAATCTTCAGCTCCTCAAAGGATGCCTGACATTCTGGGACCCATAAAAACTTCACCCCTTTTTAGGTGAGTGTGGTCATCGATGAAGCAAGATGAGAGAAATCCCAAACAAATCACCTATAATAACCATCCAGGTAAAAGAAACTCCTAATATTGAATACGTTCTTCAGCTTCTCCCATGACATAACTGCACTTATCTTCTCGGGGTCCACTGAAACCCCCTTCTATGAGATCACATGCCCCTGAAATTTCATTTCCCTGATCCAAAAAGTACATTTGGAAAACTTTGCGTAAAGGCGATGCTCTTTCAAGGTGACTAGAATGATCCGCAAGTGATGCTAATGTTCCTCCTAGGATCATGAATAAACTAGGATGTCATCCAAAAATACCATGACAAAAGAATTTATATATTTATAGAACACCCTATTCATGAGTCCCATAAAGACTGTTGGAGCATTGGTCAATATAAAGGTAATGAACAAGTAATTAAAGTGGTCGTACCTACTTTGGATGGTTGTCTTTTGGATATTTTCCTCTTTTACCCTGAGTTTATGATAGCCCAAATGCAAGTCTATTTTATAAAACCACATTTCCCCCTTCAACTAATCAAATAATTCATCTATTCGTGGAAAAGTATATTTATTCTTGATTGTTACCTTAATCATCTTTCGGTATTCAATTCACAACCGGAGTGATCCGTTATCCTTTTTTGAGAACAATACAAGAGAAGCCCAAGGAGAGACACTCGAGTGAACGAATGATTTGGATTCTATGTCATATAGTTGTATCTTTAATTAAATTATCTCAGTGGGGCCATGCAATATGAGGGAAGAGATATCAGTTGTGTTCATAGCGCCAGATCAATCGAGAACTCCACATCCAGCTCTAGGGGAAACCCTGAAAAATCATCTAGAAATACCTCCGGAAACTTGTCAACTACATGAGGTATTCAACCATCAATAGAATGACCATATTCCTATATTGAAAGTTTTTATAACTGAAAAAAAACATCTCCCAACTCTGGGAGTGGAGGTCTCACATTACTCAACCGAGGATCCTATTCCCCACGAAAAACCTGTCGACTACCATCAGGTGCTATAAAACTAACCCACTTTATATAGCAACAGATGTGTGCCTGGAAGTGTACTAGACAATCCATGATAAATATTATGTCAAACAAATCCATATCTAATAAAAAGAGGACCCACTCCATCTGAACCCCTGACACAGAAAGCACACATGACGAGCACCTGAGACCCTACTCCTTATTTCCCAACGGTGTCACCAACTCCATCGCAAAAGACAACAAATCGGTTAGAAAATTCAACATGTCCACAAAACAAGAAGAAATTATTAAAAAAGAGGCACCAGTATCAAAAAGATCAGCATCTATAGAAGACACAATCAAAACGGTACCTCAAACTATCGACAATCCCACCTCTAATCCTGTTTGTGCCTGATCCACCACATGGAGATGTCTGGTCTCTGCCTGAGGATGAATACTAGTATGTGGTTATGCCCTAAACTAGGTATACCCAGAAGATGACCCATCCCTACCACCATGGCCACCAAATTGAAATTCCCCCATCCTCGATGGCTCTAACTGAGCTGGAACTCCTCTTGAAGCCACTGACCCTACCCCACTCTGAAGTGGACGTGCCACCCCACAAAACCACTGCAAGTGACCCATACCTCCACATTGATAATAGAGATTCAGAGGAAATGGGAATTCTAGTCAGATGTTCCCCATACTCCCACACTGGTGGCATAGGACATATCATGCATCAGAAGCCACATATAAAAATTGCCTAAGAGTGTCCAGAACTACCACCTCCCTTATTAACATACTCCTCTCACTTCCTTTTCATCTCTAAAGAGCTTTCACTTCCCACTAATGGTATTATCCTAGAGAAACTATCCCTCCCTTTTCAGTCAATCTCCACCATAAACAACCGTTCAACCACCTCAGTATAGGTCCTCAGCTTAAACAAGAAAACCTAGAAGTATATCTCTAGTCGTAAGCCTTTCTCAAACATCTGGGCCTTCGCCTGCCCATTAGAGATGATTTCAAGAGCATACTGAAACATCTCAGCAAAATGGTTGGAATACTCCATCACAGAAAGATACCCCTAAACGAGATCTATAAACTCTCAGGATCTTCCATATGCCAAGACTTTAGGGCAGTAATGTTCATTACATATGACCTTTAAATCTCTCCAACACATCTACTCATTCCTCCCAATTTAAAGTACTGATTCCCACCACTTGCGGCTGGGACCCTCTAACATAAAAGATGCAAACCTCACCCTGACCTCCTCTAGTATATCCAAGAACTCAAACATGTAATTGATCTTTTGGATTCATTCCTCTACTTCCTGGGGTTATATGCTACCTCAGAAAGTAGGAGGATTATTTTTCAGGAACTCCTTGGACTTATCCTTCCTAGGAATAGTCTCATCTTCTCTAACAGGAGCTGGAACAAGATCCGTTCCTTTTCCTAGTTCTTGTACATCCCAAAACACAGCCTCTAATATCCTCTGATCAAGTGTTGAGGGATAACTCTCTTCAGCTTCCTCCCGTGGGTACATGGGAGCCTTTCGGGGAGGCATATTGCTACAAAAAGGAAACAGTCAGAAGTGGAAAAAAAAATAAGTATAACGGTTATGGAAAATTCCATCAATATCATCAAATATAAAAAAGACAAAAACATTACAACAATAAAATAAACCACTACTTCACCCCTGCCTGATGTCCACATGTAGTCTGTCACCCACACATCTCACTTGGAAGTGAAGTCAAACAAACAATTCCAATGTCTCATGGTGAATCTAGGTCTACCAATATAGGTGTTTTCCAAGCACCCTACTCATAAAAAAACTCCTAGTTCCTAAATTCCTAGCTCTTGTCTATCCCGGCTCATCCCAAAATAATAATATAACCCAAAAACATTAACCTCCTTTGATACCATTTTGTCACGAACCAAATCTGGTCACAATCAAAACTAGCACCAAAACCAAACTGGGACAAGGCCCAAAGGGTTTTTCCTATCCCCACATTCTGGGAAAAGTTCTCGAGTATCATAGATTTTGGTTTCTGAATGATTTACCCGAGTATGGACACATAAAACATAAAAAACAATTGATAAACCAAATCTGAAAATCCATGCCAAACAATAATTAAAAAACCCAGAAATGAATAAATAGGTTCAAACATATAATAATTAGTCCAAATACACATAACAATATCAGAAAAACATCCCCAAGGACTCCACGTGATAAGGGGTCATCACCCATAAGTTGTCTCCACAATGCCACACCATGGAAGGGAACTAACAACCCGAACCACTATCACCCAAGGCATTGCCTTTACCTGTGTCAAACATGATCAATTATACTTACACACAAGGGGTGTAAGTATGTTTTGAGCCTAATAAAAATCGTATACCACTAAGATATTACATAGATTTATCAATACAATATAAAAAGCATTCCATTTTTGATAAACAAGAAGTGGTGGAAATAATTTCTAAAGGATGAAACTTTTAAATGAAAACAATTTTCAAAGGGAATTTTCATGAGTGAGAACATTTTAATAAAACATGTAAGATAATTTATTTTCCATCCAAAACCACCATATTACAAATATAAATACAAAATATTTAATGTGCACCAATCTCGGGAACACTCTTAGGCACTAGTTAGTCTCGGGCCCCATGTACTTCGTACCTCGGTGTAAAGTAACCCCATAAAAAAAATTCTCCTATATGAGGCACTGGTAGGGAACATATAAATAACATATTGGTCCCAAATAATCATTAATATATTTTTTTTAGTGTTTTCGTTATACATTTTTCTCAGTGAAACAGGGATAAAACCACTTCAGATCACTCGTATACTAGTACATATCCGCCCTCCTAGATACTTGGGCTTCCCCATTTGTGCTCAATCCATTATCTCATGATACCAAAAGCCATTAAAACATAAACACATCAATTATTGTCATAAATAAATCAAAAAATTATCTACACATGCTCTTCACCACTTACACCACTCGATAAAACCTTTAGGATTTCAATAAAATAACTTCACAAAATTTAGCAATGTTTTGCACACAAAATCCCTTAAAAACACCACTTTGAACACCATGTACATACCCTTATTAACCAAAACAGAATTTTAATCACCGAAAACATTTATATAAACCCATTACATGAGTTATAAAACAACCCCAATTGGCATAACAAAAAAATAGACATGTAAAACACCCAATTTAACACAAAATTTATACCTAAAAATCATTTTCTTAACAAATGTCACCAAAACTGTATTTTTAAAAAAGGATAATAAAGGAGAAGTGTGTTAAAAATAAAAAATTATCAAATATAACTCATCTAGAATTTATTACCAATGTAATATTCTACCACAAGTGTCAAAACCCTTGAATCTTTGTGCGAAAATTCAACTGCACCACCGCCACACCACAAGGGACTTAGATCAAACCTAAAACCAAAAGAATAGACCAAGAAATAAATGATAAAACCCTAGGTTCAAAACCCTGAATTTTTTAAATTTGTAACTTCAATAATAATGGAAGAAATCCCATTAAAAATTAAGTAACTAAGGAATAAATTCACTTACTTGAGGAAGTTTGAAGATTCTCCACCAAATCCCCCTCCAAAATGGAGTTATAAGGAGGGTTTGAGGTTCTTGGGAGGCTTCCATGGATGATAGGGTCGAATATGGGAATAAAGGGATGATTTTGGATAAATCCTAGGAGGGAAAATGGAATTTAATAAAAAAATTAATGATCTGTAAAAGGCCCCATGTTTGCTTGCACGGTTTAGCAAACTGTGTGCCCAAACCGTGAACCCCCTTTTTTCCACTCAAAAAGTGTTAAAACTCCTTCAACTTAAATGGGGGCTATATGAAACTTAGGGTGGAATTTTAGGAAAATAATATAATAGAAAAAATACCTTAAATGAATGACATGGGTGTGACATTAGGGGAAGAGGTAAGTTTAGAGGAAAACTTATTTTTAAATGTTTCAATAGTGGGAAAGTTGGTCATTTCTCTTCCAACTATCCTGAAAAGTTTAAAAATGAATATAGTGATAAGGAAACTGATAATGTCTCATTTCATAAAGATATATCATAGAAAATAATTCAACCATGTTTTAAAAAAAAAGAATAAATCAAACAAGGTGTTTCAGATTGTGGTGACTGCAATTTTTGGAGTCTTAAATAAATGACAATGTGTTCCCTACGGGCCATGGTTGATGATACAGGGGTGTCACAACGTAAACAATTGGTGTCATGTCTAGAAAACTATTTCCCTATAACATATCAGATAATTTATGGGTGTTGGGAATGGTATATAATCCCCAAACATCCCCCTATCCATCATAAGGCCTTTTCAAAGGGGGTGAGCAGTGATCCACCCTAGTGGGTAGTATGCCCTACTGAAGAACAAAACCATGAGGAAGTGACCCAAAGAGGAAAATATTGTGATGGAGGGTCATTAAGCACAAATTTAGATCCTATAATTGGTTTCATAGGTAGTAGTAAGTGTATTATTCATAGGAAAAGTACTGGGGTGATATTTTTGGATTCCCAAATAAATGAAATTATGTTCCCTGTGGGTCATTGTTGATGGTTGTAGGGGTGTCATCATGTGAAATACGAGTCACACTAGAACACTTGTTTCCTTGTCCTAAATATGATACTATATGGTTTTGTGAATGTTATATAATACCCAACCATCCCCCTCCCCATCAAAAATCATTTTAAGCTGGGTACGGGTAGTGAGCCACCGTGGTGGGTAGTGAGCCCTGTTGAAGAACAAAACCATGAGGGAGGGACCCAGAGTGTACAATATTATGATGGAGGATATTTTGGACCCAATTTTGATCCTATATCAATTATTATGAAGATATATAAATGTAATCCTCTCATAATATTCTCATGGATTAATAAATATAGAATAGTGACTCTTCAAATGATAGTACTCAAATCAATAATGAATATGTTGCTAAAAATGTGGATATGTAAAATAATATAATTTTAGGATTGAAATCATGATGTGTTTAAAATAAATTTGAAGGAAAAAATTTTATAATTAAAATATCAAGAAAATTAATGATGATCACAAACAAATTCAGGTTGAGAATGACAATCTTGTTGAATATATTAAATGATTTAAAATTGATAATGAAAAAAATAAGATTATTATAGATGATATGACCTCTATTATTATTCTTTGAGATAAATAGGTTGAAATATTAAAACAAAATATTGTTTATTTAGAAAATATAGATGAAAAAAACTATTGTAACTACAAAAGGATATTAAAGTTATAGGAGAATGTTCTAACTAGAAGAAATCTATAAATTCTGATATTTTTGTTGGTGAACATGAAATTAATATTAACACCGACATCACATAATAGAAAAAGGTCTTGATTTCTCAATATATTATATAAAGACATCAATTAAAAGAGAATAAAAAATCAGATTATATATGAGAAGTGATTTTTTTTTGGAAAAAATGACCAAATCAGCCTTTGATATAAAAGAAGAATTTCTCAATAATATTTAGAAAAAATTAATTTTCATATGCATGAAAATCAAGAAAGAAATAATTCAATATAGTGAAATAACTTATATCAAAGAATAATATTTCTAGTTTATTGTTGAGTTTGTTGAGTGAATGTTCATAAGGCATATAATGTTTTTACAATGTCTCACTCCCTGGTCTAAGGGAGGAACACACATCATGGGTTAGACATCAGCAATTATATGGTAAAAATATTTTAATGTATCAACTTCCTAAAAAGAATATTAAGATAAAGAACAAATTTGGTATTATATAAGAAACTTGTGGGTTATGTGGTGAGGATAGACATATTTCAAATGATTATGTTGAATTTACACCAGAATAATAGAATTACCATCAAAATATAAGGAATATTTAGAAAAAAAAAAGTCAAAATCAACAGGCTTATATTATTTATGTTTCTTTAAAATAAATAAAAACTAAGAACCTATGAATTATTGATATTTACTACTCTTCAAACATGATTAGAGATATAAAAACATGAAGAATGTGAAAAAAATATGATATTGGAGCAATTATTTTTGGGAATGATATCTCTTTGAAAGTCAAATGTGTTGGAACTGACAAGCAAGTAAGTAATTAGATTAGTCTAATTAATTGTTTTTTATTAATGGATTAATGAACAACATGTTGAGTGTGTTACAACTCCATTATAATGTTAATGGGGAAATTTTTAGAAAATTTTGATGTCTTGTAAATATTTTAATGGATGAAGTTGTAATCTAAAAGGGAATGAGAACTAAAAGAAACTTGTTTTAGGTTAGTGAATCTAAATCATATTGTTATCTGAGTTTAAAATTTTATAATAGTTTATAGCATAAAAGTCTAGCTCATCTTATCCAAAATTAAATGAGTAAGTTTATTCAATATGAATAAGTAAAAAATATTCATATCTTGAAGAAAAACACCATAATATTTTTCAAAACATGCAAGAAGGGTAAAATATTGAACAAAAATTATATAGGAATAGATATTCAAATTAGGGAACCATTGGAACTCATTGATATGGGTGTGTGCGGATCAATATAAATAATTCACCAAGTGAAGAAATTTATTTCATCACTTTCATTGATTAATTTTATATAATTACATGTATTATGTTTATGCAACACAAGTATCAAGCCCTAGAAGTATTTAAAAGTTTTATAAGGATGGGTTAAAAAATAGGCCTTTCATTAAAAAGGATCATATTATACATTGTTTCTGAATATTTCAATATATATTTCTCAACATATATTAAAAAACAAGGAATTAGACATTAATTTAGTACTCTATACACCCCTCAAAAAATAAGTTATCAGAAAGGAATAATAGAATCCATTTTTACATAGATATATCTATGCTTATTGAATATGAAACATCTACATTTTTCTATAAATAGTTCATCAAAACTACATGAATTATTTAAAATAGATTTTTTTTAGGACCAACTTAGATATTTCACTCTATGAAATGTGGTTTAGGAATAAATAAAGTGTAAACACTTTATAGTGTTTGGTAGTTTATTCTTGATAAAAAGGAAAGGAGGAACTGTAAGTAAATTTTATGAAATGTTAGATAAAGGAATATTTCTTGGTTACACACAAAATGGAAGTTCATATATTTTTCACAATAAGAATTCTGAAAAAAAAAAAATTTATGATAATGTTGTTCTATTTATAAATGAATAAGATTTAAAAAAAATATGTTACGAATGACAGAGAGGATGATATTTTAACTGATATACCCAAATAAATATAAGAAGATATTGAATATACTTAAGAATATAGTGTATATATTACATACACTATGGATGAAGAAGGAACATATAATTTTATAGGTTTAGGTTTATGGAAAAATAAGTATAAATATATAAGAAACATAATTGGTAACTGGAATTTGGGTACTCATACCTAAATAAAAATCATCAGAATCGGTCATAGTAGTCTTCTCTTCAAAATTGAACCCAAAAATATTGAAGAATCCTTTGAGAATTTGGAGTGGATCCAAGATATGAATGAATAACTAGATAAAATTGATAAAAATAAAACATGGGAACTTATTCCAAGACCAATGAAGAAAATTTTCATTAGAATAAAATGGGTATTTAGGAACAAATTAAATGATGATGGAAATATTTAAATAAATAAAGAAATACTTGTCTATAAAGGATATTCCCAATTTGAGGGCATAGGTTTGGATGAGTTATTTTCACCAATTTTCAGGCTTGAAATTGTGAGGTTTTTTCTTAGCATTACTATTAAAGGGAATTTCAAAAAATATTATATGGATGTGAAGTTAGTATTTATTAATGGTGAACTGAAGGAATAAGATTACATGGAAAACCTGAGGTTTTCTATTTTGATGATGATGAAAGTGAGGTGTATAAACTAAAAAAGGTTTTCTATGGGTTTAAATAAGCTCCAAGTGCTTGTTACTTCAAATATGATGAGTATTTGAGAAGCATGGAGTTTAATAAAGTACAGGTTTATAGTAATATATATACATTTAAGATCAACTCTAGATCACTAATTGTGATTATATATGTTGATGAAAACATATTTTATAATAATTAAGGAGAGGTATGTAGAGATTTTTCAATTCAAATGATGATAATGTTTGATATCTTGCTTCTTAGAGAAATGATATTTTTCTTGGGGTTACAAATAACCAAAGCCTCTAGAAATTTTTTCATTTCCCTGTAAAAATATGCAAAAGTATAATTGAAAAGGTTTTTAATAATTGAGGAAGGAGGATTATCTACTTTTATAAAAGTGGGAAAAATTATAATAAACAATGATTAAGGAAAAGTAGTGAATGAGAATAATTTTAGACAACTCAGTGGAAGACTTTTATATCCAACTACATCCATGCTAGAAATTGTGTTTCCTATTACTCTTTATTCCTGATTCCAACCAAATCCAAAGGAATCTAATTTTTTGGTAGATAATAAAATACTAAGTTGTATTTAAAACACTTCCAACTATGGTATTCTATATAAGAAAGAAGGAGGACTGAGTCTTAAAGGATTTTTAGATACTAGTTAGGATGGAGATATTAATGAAAAAGTCCACATTATGTGGAGAATTCATTATCAGTAACAAATGTATGAAATGAAATTCAAAGAAACAACCAGTAGTGAAACTGAGTTCAAATGTGACCAAATATGTTGCTGCTACACAAGAATCCACTCAAATGATGCGGATGGAGAAAAAACATGAGGATATAGATGTAAAAAACTTCATCTCATCTAGTTTTCAACTGTGATAACAAAATCACCAAAAATCACTCCAAAAACACTTTTCCTCATTCTAGGTCTAAACACATAGATATAAAGTATAATTTTTTGAATTAGAAGGTGGATGATGGTACTTTGAAGCTGGAATTTGTTCCATCTAAGGAACAAGTTGATGATATTTTAACAAAACCTCTCAAAACTATGTCCTTTCAAAGATTGATTCTAAAAATGGTAGTGCATCTATAACACCCCAATATTTTATGGTATGTCTCTTATTAAATTAAATATCTTCAATGGATTATATTGGACACAACACCCAGCTAAAATAAACAATAAAATATTATTATTGTTATAACCTAGCAGTTAAATTGGTGGGAAAGAATAGTATTGATCACATTATGAAATTTATATGTTATATATTCAATCAAATGTATTTAAATTCATCCAATAAGTTTAATTAGCTTATAGTAAGACTAAATCCAATTTTAAGCATAAAAAATTGATATTTTTATAAAATGAAAATTCGTCTTCTTTTAATAGCACGCCCATTTTAATACTAAATTTTTACTCTACTATAAATTTTATTTAAAAAAATAAACTTCATTTTTTAAATTGGAATATAAAAATTTACTTTGATTAAATTTTTGGTATTTTTCTGATAAGTTTCATTTTTTTATCAATAGTAATGTGACTGTTAGGAATAGTAATTTGGTCATTAGAATAATAACCTCACATATGAAATTATAGATAATATTTAGGTGTCTTATAAAAGAAAATATGATATATTTATATCATGGAATAAATAAATAAATGTTCTAAAAATGATAAATTAAGTGTCGGTATTTTTGTGAAGAGTGAATGTTATTTACAATTTTATAATTAATATAATGGTTTAAATAAAAATTTATTTACATAAAATAGATTCAAAAATTAATATTCTATTGTCTTATAATTATAAGATAATTTTAAGTGACCTTAATTAATTTTTCAAAGTTTTATAAAATTGGTTATAATTTTAAAATTGGTATTTTTTGAATAAATGATGGTTTTAATTAAAAATTATATTTCTCATATTTAGAAAATTATTTTTAAAAAATAGAGTTAATTTTTTAAATATAAACATTGAAAATGGTGTGGTTGAATTTTTGGTACTTTTTTTAAATAGTTGAATTTTTTGTGAATAGTGAGATATGGTAATTTACAATATTAACAAAATATATGAAATATTGGGTCATGAATGATTTTTGGATGATCTAATCACAATTATTTCGAACTCACATACACTATTTACTATATTTAGTCACAATAATCAATACTATTGATAGTCCTGGGCCAAGATAATAAACTAATGAATAAAATAATCAAAAAACACCCCCCTCCTCTACTATAAATACCACCTCTCACCATTCCTTCTACTCACACATTATAAGTCTTGAAGATTATCTATATTCTACTCAATTACCTTAAAAACTATCCCCCATGTCCAATATCTTATGGTATCAATAAAATACCAAACCTGATTTCCCTAAGGAGGTTCTCAAGGAGAATAAATTCAAGAGGGAAAATCCTCTTTTGTTTTCTTTTAATTTCTTTTTAATTTAATTTATTTTCTTATTCAATCCAAACATCCCTTCATCGAAGTGGAATTATAACTATAGTATCTTTATAGTGTAATTTTGTTATATTACTGGAACATCCATCATCAAACCTCCTCTCTTATCCCTTTTATTCTAAAAATGAAAGCATCATCTCTGATGTGTTGATTTATCGCCATTGTGGATGATGCATTTTCATTTTCTATTACCGCCTTCATGGCTGGTCAATTTTATTATACATATTATAAGTTATATAATGTTCTAGAACCAATATATAAACATTAAATTAAATAAAATGATATAAGTTTGTGATGGTCGTAAAAACCTCCAAAATAAATTAAATCATTTTCATTAATGTTTTATCTAAGGAATCATCCTCACACCATATAAAAAATGATATGTAAGACCATTTAATATTAAATAATTTCATTAATAACATATAATTTCAATTCTATATAATTATTCCCATTTTACATAAACTTTCACACTTGTATAGAAGTGATCCGATCATGAAAACAAAGAAAATGAACATTCGCATAATGATGAAATTACTCTCTATAACTCATAAAAAAGGACATAAATGAACTTAATAAAATTATAATAAATAAAATATATTTATAATAGGTTTTAAATAAATTAATTAATTAATGGATTTTATTTTATTATCCATGACATTAAGTTCAAGTGAAGAACACTTTCAATCATAAGGTAAGGGTTTTCTCATCTCACCTTTATTTCTGTGAGATATGTCTTATTCACCACTATTTAATATGTATGGTGTATGTATACTAAACTTTCATGTATCATATAATGAATTTATTTATATTATTGGAATTATTTTTTTTCATTTTATGATCATTAATTTTATGGGGAATATAATTCGACTGTTTTCAAAGTGGTGAGGGAATTCTTAACCTAATTTATATTATTTGGGTTAAACTTCTACTTCCATAATATTTTCATACTAAGATTTTTCATTAAGTGAATTATTATAAACATATTTTTTATTTCAACTTTTTTATGTGAATTTAAATTGGATACACATATTTTATTCATTTTTTTAATGCTCACTTCAATATATATAAGTTTCCTTCTTTTAAAATTTATCTTTTAAAAGTCTCCCTTAAAACTCACTTTTTCTTCCTTGTCTATGTTCTCTAAAATTATTTCCAAAAATATTTTAACTATTCTTTTATGATTATTTTATGTCATTTTTACTCTTTTTTTAATTTTTATAAATTCATCTTAAAATAAAAATTTCTCTTTTATAATTGTGAACATTTTTAAATAAATGATTTCAAAGAAAAAATGGGTATTTCTCTTAAGAAACTTTAAATGATTTTGTAAGAATATTTTCATTTATGTCAACACCCTCTATTGAATCTTATTATTAATTTCGGTTGATATCTTATGATATCATCTTCCATATTTTTATAGAATGATTTATGATCATTTTGATTGGGGATGTACCATATTGATACCATTCATCGTATTACTCTTGATAGTTTATGATTATTTTTTCTAATTAGGGAAATTATTTACATTTCATATGCTAGTTTTAATATGAATAAATATATTGATTATGTTTCACCCCTTTCATATAAGGAATGCGTTAGACTTATTAAGTGTTGGGTGGGGCCCACTAAATCTCCTCAATGCATCGGTAGGTTTCATGAGACAAACTAGTTTGGGTATTGGAAAATTTCTTACCTGATTATGTATGGTGTCTTAGTCAAAGCCTTGATAGTATGTTTATGATGTCCTTCATTATGAATTCCCTCATTATGAGATTATTTATTGATAATATATGTGATTATTTGACTAGTATAATATCCATGGTTAGGTTTTATTCTAAAGTGATTATTTATATAGTGTTATTTGATCATATTTTATTCATGTCATGTTATGATAAATATTATGTTTTAATGTCATGTGTTGTTAGTTATTCACATTTCCTTATTGTTTGTTTTTCATTTATGATAGCTTTATATGTATTCTTACCCTCACTGAGCATCTAAGATCACCCCTTTCTTAGGTTTTATTTTTCCCAGGATGACAAGATGTATATTATGATTAAAATAAAAGGATAATCTAGGAGAATATATATGTTTATAAAGGATTTTATATGTTGTATTTAATTTCAAGTTTTAATAAAAAACTTATGTCTATATCTGGTTTCCCAAATCTACTAAACTATTCGGTCATTTGGGATGTGATCACTTGTTCGTAGTAGAAATTTAATAATGTATATCACTAGCTCTATGCTTTTGGGGTCAAGGTCTTTATATTTGGTATTATAGAAAGTTTATTAGAACCTTTTGAAACTAGATTTAGGAAAACATAGATTAGGGAACCATAACCCTATAACATACATTGAGAGTGCTCCCAAAGTAACCAAACTTATGATTTAGCGATTAGTTTTACCTAAATTTTCAATTTACATTAATTTTTCTCTAGTTTTAGATTATACATTATGTTTCATCAAGTTATGGTCTAATATAGTGTATGCCATTTTTTATAAATTAAACCTAGTGGAAGTAATGGAAACTGTATCAACACACATATTCCATATTTGGAATTTCATCCTATGTAATATAATGATATTGGAGTTGGAGATGCAGCTAGAGATGAAGAAATTATAACTATATTGGGATAATTGACTCAGGTTATTAGCAATAACCTTACTCACTCGCATGGAGCAGCCTGATCCACAATGTGGCATAACAATTTTAGACTTCTTCATGCGACAATGACCTCCATCATGAAATAGAACTACAAACCCATTTGTATCTGAGTAATGGATAAGTTCCTTATAGAATATATTTATAGCTTTAGGAAATAACAAAATGGAGAAGGTTATCAGGGAATTTTATCATCTCTAAGGAGATGTAGATCAATGGTACTTATTAATTAAAAGCACAAAAGATGAGGATAAAATTAAAAATATGGAATCGATGGATTTTAAGGAAATTTTATTTAAAAAATACTTCCCTCGTGATCAGTGATCGAATATGGAGAGACAATCCTTGAGTCTGAGATAGAAATAGGATGAAAACTTTACTAATTATGAATTTAAATTTACAAAATTATAAAGGCATTTTGTGGACTATATACATAATCTAAGTAGAAGTATTGAGCATTTCTTTTATGGTCTTAAACCATTTTTATAAAGGGAACTAGTCTCCCAAAAATTCTCATCATATGAGGATAGGGTATCTTATGTTATCAAGAGAGACAAATAATTACCAATGTCTTATTGTTCTAATTGTAAACAAGATAATAAGAGGATGAAAGATTAAAAAATTGATAAGAATAGGAAAATAAATAAGTATTTTTTCACATGTGATAATTGTGGGAAGAAACTTCTGAGCACACGATTGAAGGGAATGTGAGTTTACTACAAATATATATATATATAAAGGCCACCAAGATCATGATTTAAAGGGAAGTAAATAAGCATCCTATGTCCAATTATTCAATTTTAAGGATATGGGGCACTATGCAAATGAATGTCCCAAATGTAAAGGTAATATAGCTTAGAAAAAGAAAAGATATCAAGGCTAAGCTTATGTTATTACTACAATAGAAGTGGACTAATTAAATTATTTGTGTTTTTGGATTCAAGAATTATGTTATGTTTTCAGGTTATAAGAATCATGTGATATATAAGGACTGTATTGTAGTAATTCTTCTTTAAGAAATTGGAATCATGTAATGAATAGCACTAGTAATCAAGAGAAGTGAATATGTTGTAAGTTTATCTTCATGAAAACACATGTATTGGGAATGAGAAAACTAAATATTTTCTTGATGTTGATATGATAATAAATGGATGTTTATGGGATATTATTAGCGACCATGAATGTGGGTTATGATCTTATGGTCTATTTTATATTGGAATTATTATATGTTTGGATTTGAGGAATATATTTGACAACCTGAGATTTTATTTTTAGAAGTATGCGTGTTTTCATTAAGGTTTAAAGTTGATCAATGTATTCAAATATTTTTTATGTGACAATAAGAGATACATTATGTAATTTTGGGTAAAATATGATGTTAAGTAGCCCTTCTTCAAAATATTTTGTCTTTAAATTTTGACATACATATTTTGGATAGGTCTTGTGGTTAACTACTTATGGAATTGATTAAGTCCATTTTTGATTAAGATTAAAGTATGATATATCATATTGGATAACATGTTCTAACATTTTTTGTTTCATTAAACATTTAAATTTTTGAGTAATGAACTATGTATCATTTGATCAAAGTGCTTCAGGGATTAAAATTCATCTCGAATATCCATATTTTGGTTTAATAAATTAAGTGGAGATAGATGGAAACACAACCAAAGGATTAGATTATAAATTGGAAAGGAATAAAGTAAGTTTATTTTCTCAAGTGTTTCTTTGGATAGTAAAATAAACCCTCAACTCTAAGAAAATGATTTTGGAACAAAAATTCCATCTGATTACTCTTCTTTATGATAAATCAATGGTCTTTTAACTATTCAAAAATTTAATTTTTTGTGATGGTATACTTTATAATGATAATTTTCCATATCACTATCCATAATAACATGATGATTAGATTTCCTATGTTTTCACTTCCCACTAAGATTATTCTATAGGGAAACCTAATTTTTTGGTGGCCATCACATTTTCCTCTCCCTCTATTTAAGAGGAAGTTTTATAAACCCAATTTAAGATGTGGGTTTCCCATAATGGAATTTTCTAGTATCAAACTTTGAATTTCAAAGTTCAATTTGAAAATTACAAGAATACAATTTACTGAAGGATAGAAGAATTTAAAATCCCAGTATTTTAGTGTATGTATCTTCTTAAATTCAATATCTTCAATGGATTATGTTACACAGAATACCAAGCTGAAAAGAACAATGAAATATTATTATTGTTATGACCTAGCTATTAAATTATAATAAATGAATATTATTGACCACATTATAAAATTTAAATATTATATATTCAATCAAATGTTTTAAATTCATCCAATAATTTTGATGAACTTACGATAAGAATAAATCTAATTCTAAGCATAAAATATATATTTTTCTAAAAGGAAATTTTTCCACTATTTAATGGCGGACATATTTTAATACTAAATTTTGACACTATTATAAATTTTATTTAATAAAATAAACCTCATTTTTGAAATTATAATATCAAAATTTACTTTGGTTAGATTTTTGGTATTTTTCTGATAAGTTTCATTTTTTTATGAATAGTAATGTGATCATTAGGAATAGTAATCTACCCGTTATAATAATAAACTCACCTATGAAATTAAAAATAATTTTTTGGTATCTCATAAATAATAATATGACATTATTATATCAATTAATAAGTAAATGAATGTTCTAAAAATGATAAATTAAGTGTTAGTATTTTTGTGAGACGTAAATTTTTATTTATAATTTTATAATTAATATAATGATTTAAATAAAAATTTATTTTTATAAAATATATTCATAAATTAATATTCTATTATCTTATGAATATAATATAATTTTAATATAGCTTAATTAATTTTTCAAAGTGTTATAAAATCATTTATAATTTTAAAATCGGTATCATTTTCAAATAAATGATGGTTTTAATTAAGATTAAATTTATAATATTTATAAAATTAGTTTACAAAAATGGAGTTCATTTTTGAAAAAAAAAACATCTTGAAAATGGTTTGGGTGAATTTTTGGGATTTTTCAAAAATAGTTGAATTTTTGGTGAATAGTAAAATATAGTAATTTACATTATTAGCTAAATGCATGAATTATTGAGTTATTGATGATGTTTTTCTTATTTAAGAACAATTATTTTGACCTAACATGCACTATTTACTATATTTAGTCAGAATAATCAATAATATTTGTTTCCTTGAGCCAAAATAATAAACTAATGAATAAAATAATCAAAAACATCCATCCCCTCTACTATAAATACCACCCCTTCTCCTCATACCTTATAAGCTTTGAATCTTGTCTAAATTCTACCATATTACCTTCCCAAGCCTCTACAAAATGTTCAAGATCTTCTAGTCTCAATAAAAGTCCAAACCCAATTTCCCTAAGGAGGTTCTCAAGGAGAAGAAATTCAAGAGGTAAAATCCTCTTTTGTTTTCATTTAATTTATTTTCAATTTATTTTATCTTCTTATCCTCTTTTCACTTCCACTAATCCAAGTGGAATGATATTTATAGTAAATTATATATAATTTAATTTTGTTATTTTAATGTAATATCCATCATAAAACCTCTTCTCCTCTCCCTTTTTTCTAAAAATAAAAATATCATCCAAGATGTGTCGATTTACCACCATCATGGACGATGCATTTTAATTTTCCATTACCACCTTAAATTCTGGTAATAAAAAAATTATTATGGTTAAAAAATATTTTATTATAAATATTATAAATTATATAATGTTATGGAATCAATATATAAACATTATATTAAATAAAATGATAAAATTTTGTGATGGTCGTAAAACCCACCAAAATAAATTAAATCATTTTCATTAATGTATTATCTAATAAATCATCCTCACACCATATAAAAATGATATATAATACCATTTAATATTCTTCAATTTCATTAATAA
Organism: Viscum album; assembly: GCA_963277665.1. NCBI lineage: Eukaryota > Viridiplantae > Streptophyta > Magnoliopsida > Santalales > Viscaceae > Viscum > Viscum album. Next base: position 796,555,685 of record OY728137.1, read on the forward strand.
CATACAATTTTAGTTCTTGAAAATTATTCATGTTTTACATGAACATCTATACTTGTATACAAGTGAACCGGTCATGAAAACCAAGAAAACAAACACTTCTAGAATGATGAAATTTCACTCTATAACTTATAAAAAAGGTCATAAATGAACTTAATAAAACTATAATAAATATAATAAATTTAGTATAGGTTCTTAATTAATTAATTAATGGATCTAATTTTATTATCCAGGACATTAAGTGCAAGTGTGGAATACTTTTGGATATTATGTAAGGGTTTTCTCATCTCAGTTTTATTTTTGTGAGATATATCTTATTCGAAACTATTTCTTGTGTGTGGTGTATGCGTACTGTCATTTAATTTATTATATCCTAAATTTCTTCATATTCATGGTATTCAATGTTTCATTTTATGATCATTAATTTTATGGGTCATACGGTTCGACTATTTGAAAAGTGGTAAGGGAATTATTAGCCCAATTTCTATTCTTTGGGTTAAACTTCTATATCCTTGATATTGTTGTAAAAATATTGTTCATGAAATGAATTTTTAATATATTATGTTTTATTTAATCATTTTTATGTGGCTTTGTAGTGGATACACATATTCAATTCATTTTATTAATTCTCACTTCAATATCTATAAGGGATTTCTTTAAAAAGTTATCTTTTTAAAATTTCCCTAAAAACTCTCATTTTATTCTTTGTCCATGTTCTCTAAAAAAGTTTCCAAAAATATTTTTAATATTATATATTTATTTTTTAAAACATTTTTATTCTTTTTTTACTTGTTACAAGTTAATATTAAAATAAAATGTTTTCTTTTATAATTACATAATTTTTTAAGTAAATGATTTCAAAGAAAAAAAGGTATTTCTCTCAAGAAACTTTCAATGATTTTGTTAGAATACTTTCATCTATGTCAACACAAACTGTTTAATAATATGATTAATTGAGGATGATATCTTATGATATAATCTAACATATTTTATTAAACATTTTATGATCATTTTTATTGGGGATATACTATCTTGATACCATTCACTATATTAATTTAGATAGTTTATGATTATGTTTACTGATTAGAGAAATTATCTAAATTTCATATCATAGTTTAAATATGAATGTATATGTTGATTATTTTTTACCCCTTTCATATGAATAATGAATTAGAATTAGTAAGTGTCGGGCATTGTCCACTATAACCCCTTGATGCATTGGTAGGTCTCATGAGACAAACTGGTTTGGGAATTGTAAAATGTCTTACCAAATTATGTGTGGTGTCTTGGAGAAATCCTTAATCATGTTTTTATGATGTACCTCATTATTAAATCCATAATTATGATATTAGTTATTTATAATTAATTAATTATTAAACTAGTATAATATATATGGTTAAGTTTCATTATCACGTGATTATTTATATGAAATTATTTGATTATATTTTTTTCCTTTCATATTATGATCAGATTATGTTTTAATGGCATGTTTTGTTAGTTATTCACCATTCCTTTTTGTTTATTTTTATTTATTATAGCTTCCTTTATATGATTAACCTTAATGAGCATCTGGTTTCACCCCTTTCTTTATTTTTATTTTTACTAGGATGTCAAGATTTATATTATGGTTAAAATGCTGGGATAATCTTGGATAATCAATATATTTATAAAGGAGTTTCTCTATTGTATTTCATTTCATATTGTAATGTAAACATTATGTATGTATCTAGTTTTCCAAAGATACTAAACTATTCAGTCCTTTGTGATGTGATCACTTGTTCATTGTACCAATGTAAAAAATGTAAGGAATAGGCTTTGGGATTTTAGGGTCGGGGTCTTTATTGCAACTCTCACCCCAAAACTATGATATGAAATTTATTTTTAGTCTCATACTTTGTATTTTTCATGGTTATATTTGAGGATATGTAAACTGTTGGGGAGAAATCTTGTTCTCATTGTTGTGAATTATTTTAATGTGTATATTGAGTTGTACAAGAAATACATTTAGTTAATATTTACTCTTTATGCATAAGGGGTAATGTTTTTTAAGGATATCATTGATGAATGATTTAATCACTCTTTTTTTCAAAACCTAGATGGATCACATTGAAATAGATTTGATTACTTCATGAATTCCTTATTTGAGGAATCTATGTTCACTCCCATTTTTTGAATTATTTGTTTTTATTTTCAATAGGGGGAGAGTATTATACAATATTGAAGACAAATCCAAATAGGGATATTATTGAACCCTTAGAGAATTATTTTATTGTATTTTTACTAATACATATCTTAATTATGATTATTGAAGAATTGGTCTTTAATTTTTAAGAACATGTTCTAATGGATTTTAAAGTCTCACATTGTGTATAATAATTTGTCTCCATTCAAGGATGAGTCTAGATTAATTTTTAAATTCATTCGAAGATAAAATACAATTTATATGAGGATAAATCGGCCTTTTGATGATGATTAAAAGAAAAATCATGTCAGATAAGGTTACTATTGTAATTTTTCTCATAATTATAATATTTTTATATATTTAATGTTTGGATTTTTCAAAAAATATATTCCTACATGGTCCATCCATAGTACCAAACCCATCCACTACTTAGGTAGGAGCACAACCCACAATATCAAGCTTAATAATCAAAGGGAGTGTCTATCCAAGTAGTTACATATTGGAGGTAGAGAGACTATGAAAGATAGGTAGGGTCACAAAAATGCATATCATGCACACACTCTGAACAGGGAGGAGTATTCACTATGTGGGGTGTTATAATAGCATACACAGGTGTGTGTAAGGTGTATCTGGGAGAAAAACCTAGTGCCATGGAAATTTGGGCTGGAATAAAATCATACAAACAAAATGGAATCCATCTGACCATATCAACCCACATTTTCAATCAATATTGCTTCATCTTAAACCATTAAGGGTTGGGTTTCCTATGCATATTAGGGATCAACTTCATAATGTTATAGTTCAAATGCACATTTTGATAAATTATTGACTGTAATATGAAATTTAATCTACTATAAGATGAAATTATTGTGAATTTTCAACATGGTCGACTAAATGATGAACATGATATGACTCAAGAATAATTTTATCTTTCAAGAGCATCATCATGGAAGATAAATCTTTTATATAAATAATTCATTGAACTTTCATGTGTGAAGGTATTATTTGTAAGTATTGACCATGATTACTTGTATCATCCATTATTGTAAGGTTATTCAATTATAACCTTCACATACCTTTCATGAGTAAATTATTTTATAAAAGTTTCACATAAATCTTTTTTTGTGAATGAGGATGGTTTGGAAAGATATTCTGCATGAGTAATTTATTCCATGAAGTGTATTATGGATCTACTATGCTACTTCCAATAAATCATGAGTGAAGAAGAATTTGAAAAATTATATAGTAAACTCGTTATTTTAATATATGAAAATAACTTTCTAAGATTTTTGAAGATGAGAAAGTAATCTTGAAATAAGTATGCACTTAAAAAAAATTTGTATGCATGCATGTAAATTGTTTCCATGCATACTGGAAGCTTTAGATTTGAATAATTGGATGGAAGGTAAGTTTTTACATTATGTAGTAAAATAGAGGTTCAAAATTTCATGATGGTTCAAATAGAAAGTGTATGGATACCGATGACAGATCCATACATATTTTATCAATGATCTATAAATGAATTATGACGATGCATATATCGAACTCTCATGGTCCAAATATCATGATGGAGAATTACATGATTCTATATTATGAATGAGGAGAATAATTTAGGAAATATCTACACCACAAATAATGGTTCCACATAATATTAATTATAATATTAATGCATGAATTTAAATAAAATGTCTAAAGAAGGAGGGTAAAAATTTATTATATGTTTAATATCATACATTGGATACACATAAGGATTAGGATTATTTATTTGAGGTGAATTATGAGACATGAAAAAAAAATGTTGTTATTAATCATGTGAAAAGGGAATAAGACGTGGTCTTTTTAGTTGCTTGATTGAGCATGCAATAATTCAGTATTGCAGAAGCAGTTTAATGTCATGTTTTCAAGATCATTTTAAGGAAGCTTGAAATAATGAGAAAGATTGATATTCAAAGAATGATATGTAAGTATATTCAATTGAGATATTGTTTGGGGAGTAAATAATAATGAATACCAAGTCTCCCAAAGTATTTTTTAAAGTGTTAAGATATGAGGAAATTCGATTCATGTGTCTTGTGATTATTTATGAAAGAAAAGAATAATGTATCATTATTTGAAAATTACTAAGTGAGATTTGAAATATTTCTTAGTATTAAATGTGTCCATTAAAACCATATCTGTAAAGAATAATAAGATCTTTATTTTTCAATCTTATAAGAAGATCATGTTTTATTTGTGATTTATCTTCAAAGGTTCTTCATTGTTTTTATTTATTGAGAAATAACATATACTTCACTGGTTGGTGTCAGCATCTTGTTTCAGGTACAAGGGATTACCATTAAATATGGATATCCCTGATAATAAAATAATATTAATTTCTTTTTGGGACCAAAACCGCCATAAACCATGGATATAGTCATCCTTCTGAAGGTGAGCCTCATTAAAAAACATGTTGTGTTATTTTTTATTTTTGTTAATTGAGATCTCTAATGAATAAGAAGAAGGGATAATGGGCTAAGAAACAAAAATAGACTGATTAACCCCCTCCCCCACACCCTTAGTTCTTTTTTGTACTTATTCAATCCTCTTTAGTCTTACCTTTAAATTTTATAAAACAATATTGTGGTTACACCATATTTTTAAACTCACAAAGTAAATATTAGGAATTCAAATCCATAACGGTTTGAAAACTAAATATCAAATACACATAATCAATAATTTATAAGATGTTTTTGAGTCCATATTTTTATGTAATTATCTGAAAATAAGAATTTAATTTTTAAATGACTTTGATGGCTTGCTAGATGAACAAGTGTAAATGTATTATAATATAATCCTAATATAATTAATAGTTATGTGATCTATAAAAAAGTAACATGATGAATATAGTACAATGAAAAATAATGGCATTACTCTTATAGTGGAAGAAAATTCATATATATGGTAATAAGGAAAAAAATAAAATTTATATGAATATGGAATATTATGGCATCATAAAAAAATATGGAATTTGGATTATAAAAACTTTCAAGTGCTGGTTTTTCTATGAATTTTTTTTTATAATAGGGGTGTGGTAAAAATTGATGATTTGGGATTCATGAAAGTAGATTTCAGTAATAAATATTTCAAGGATGAAACATTCATAATGGAGTCATAGATAGTATAATTATTATATAATCTAGATATAATAAACATCAATTGGTTAGTTATTTTTTTAGTTACTTAAGAAATTTTAGAATCAAATGAAAATTCCATTGATGATGCTCCTTTCATTGGGATGTTGCAATCATTTCAAAGTGGTCCCAATGTAAATAGTGTCTCATATATAAAATTCGATCATAGTGAGGGGATTTGTTCCATTTCTTAACCTAACCAATAAATAAACCCAAGCCATGAAGCTGGTCATCTAACCCCATGGGTCTCTAATAATACCATGGCTTTTATCCTGACACACCATAGGATATTACCCATAGGAGTCACATATAAAATTAATGAATATTACCACAAGATAACAATTGTTTCTTTAGTGTGATTTATCCTCAATCACACACACCTTAGTAAAATTTTAAAATATCACACTCATCTTGAAACTACTCCAATCCATACATGTTTAACTATGTAGTTCTTATCAGAGAGACCCTCAAAAAGAACAATGCACCTTCCTGGAATAGTTGGTAACATTTAGACTTTTAAGTCTCACTTTTTAGGGGTGTTAAAATCACCTCCACTTTGAAATCATAATTTCCTCATTTTATACCCCATGAATCAAACCTAGGAATTTTCATTTCACCTTTGGTTTGGTATTTTCCCTTATATACATGAGCATAAAAGATCAGGTAACCCATCAATCAAGAACCTGGTCCATTTATTTGAAAGGACCAAAGGGAATTCATGATTCCAATGGGCTAGAAAATAGTTACAAGGAATCAAATAATTTTTAATAGGGAATCATTTATCCTGATAAAAAAATGATTAAAAATGTAAATTTCCATAAAAATTCTAGAATAACCATTTTGTACATCAAAAAAATGTACACATAATAAAAATAAATTTTATAGAAAAACACGGCACAAACAAAATAGATTACTCCTAAAAAATAAATGAACTAATAAACAATACCAACATGAACTGAAATAGAGTAATGATGTAGCAAAATACATCAAAAGGAAAAGGTACTAAAAATAAAACAAATCACACAACACCAATCTCCGTGTTCCATATGAATCATCCTCACTTCTCTCTAATAGTATACTTAAATCGATATCTTGATGATCATATGTTTAATATAAGAAGAATATATTTTAAAATATTAATATTATAGGTGTGATCACAAAATAACAATAGTTATCCACCCCATTACCCATGGACGGCCTTTAAAAATGAATCGATTTCGTGCTAGTTTAAAATACAACTACTAATATAAACTTTTTAACTTTATTAAAAACTAATATAATGTGATCATAAATGGAAATAATTTCATATAATATGGGTAATTTCACTTTAAAAAATTTATTTAAAATTAACCATACATATGAAAATGAAAGGAAATTCCCAATACCTTTACAAACCCTTTTATTTGAATTTAATGAAAAATCCATTTTTCCTTTTAAAAAATAAATACAAATAAAAATAAGATATAATTATAAAAATAACTACAAAAATAATATAGTATCAATATAAAATATTTATAAATAAAATATCATAAAAATAGAGGAATTACAACCATCATAGCATAACCAAGAAATGAAAATCATGGGAAAACCTAGGAGCCCTATAAAAATCTAGAAAATTACAAAAAAAATCCATCATATTGGATTGTTTGATGAAATATGACCATCTTAACACTCATTATCACCCTGTATAGCCTAACCAAGTCGTAGGTTCTTGAAGTAGAGTGAAAAAATAATTTGTACCACTAGCCATAGCACAATAATAAAATATTATAGCATATAAACCTTGATATACCAACTAGATACTCTTGGTTATCCATGATTTACAAAAAATAGTTGAGAAATCAAATAGTGACAGGTAACAATGCATACTAGGTAGGAATCAGAGGCAAAATATCACCTTTGAACACTCTTAATATAATCATCCCTTTATTTATCAAGAAAAAAATACAAAAAATAGTTCTTATGATAGGGAAAAATTCATACATTTAATACAAACAACCAAAAGGGTAACACTTCGATGGTATATATTTAATAAGAAAATTCTATTTATAAAGTTCCAACCGGGGCTTTGAAATTTCCTTTTTTAAACCAAGTTAAAAAATCTTATTTATAAAAACATATCACATAATCATCATTCACAAATCCAAAATAAAAATATAGTGTCTAATAAGTAAAAAAGATCCTAAGAACACATTTAATTTTGATAGTAAATCCTTTGAAATTTAATATGAAAACAAAAATATCTCTATCACTCTGAAATTTCTTTGATTGGTCTATTTAGGAATTCCAGAGATAACCAAGTGTGTGTGGTTATATGGAAACAAATTTTAGTTTTTTAAAGAGAGGAAGAACCCTTTTTATCTAATGATAATCAAGTCAAAACCAACTTCTTGTGAAAAAATACAACAAAAATACTTATTTATTTCATAAAATGTTTAAAATAAGAATTAAAAGAGAAATAAATCATGGTTTTAATGAATAAAGAAAACCTATATCAAACCATTTTTTCTTCTAACCATGGTGTCAATCCACTATAACATGACATGAGGAACCCTTAAAAGGCCATATAAAATCCTAAATCATGGGGAAAGTTAAAATTTGAGTACAAGATAACGATAAGTCATCATGATCTTTTTAGGGAAAGAAACAAGATGGGGAAGAGTAATGAGATTAGAGGAGGTGATTCTGACAATCCTACCTTAAATAATAAACCTAATAAGAAAATGAAATCCAAGGGAGAGAGGGATGAAGGGAGGTGATACGTTCACATGTTAAAAGTTATGTGAGAATAAAAAGAGGGGCTAAATGGATTGTACCTAATAAAGTTAAAATGGGGGAGAACATAAAATTTTAAAACTAAGTATGGGCACATCACGACATGACCTCTCCGGTCACAGTGCATGTAACGCCCTGACCCCAGCTACCCAGAGTCGGTGCATTATTGCATAACATTGGCATGATCACAAATGATCAAGTATCGAAATACCGATTAGTTTAGTAGCCTTGGAAACACTAGATACATTCATAAGTCGTACATTACATCATAAAGTAAAACAAAACTACAACAACATCTTGTCTTCATATCCCCTCATACTATCCCTGCATGTCATTCATAATATACTTCTTCACATCATGGAAAAATTAAAACATTGGAAGGGGTGAGCTCAGATGCTCAGTAAGGATAGCAATATAGCAGAAGATTTTATAAATAAACATAAACATTTAAGGCAATGTATAACTAAAACAAAAGCCTTTTAAACATGAACATCAACATAATATGGAAAAAGTAAAATGAGATGATGCCATTTACTTGTTCACATGGATATTCTACTGGTCGAATAATCACATGCAATATCAATAACCACTTTCATAATGATGGAATGCATAATGCCAGACTATCATAACCACGTAGCCAAGGCCTCGTGCCAAGACCACAAATAAGATTTTGTCAAGGCCTCATGCCAATACACTAGATTGTCTCATGAGACCTACCGATGCATCGATGATCTATAGCGGGCTCCACCCGTTACTTATTAAGTCTAATTCATTCCTCATATGAACAGGTTTAAACATATCATAAACCATAACATAATTGTATCACATAAAACATGCATAAAGGAAACATAATATTTCAACACTTCAATCACAAGATATCAATACAACACATTGATATAATAAAAACTTTATCAATACCATTTTCAATACCAAAATAAAAGAAAATTAAAACATGGTATTTATTTTTCTTTTAAAAAAAGTTATGGCTTGTAGAGGAAGCCGAAACTCAAATAGTGCTCATGGAGGCGGAGAAGTCGTTGTCGTCGCATACGTACGATAAGAAAAACATTCCTTTTTGTCGTTTAGTAAAATGATTCGTATAAAAAATATTCTTTTTGAATAAATGTAAAAGTCAAAGGGGTTTATACACCATATAAAAGAAAGTTGTGTATAAAACAAAATATGCCTCAATGAAAGGAGATTGAGACAAAGTCCTTAACAAGATCATTTTTTTAAATAAAATAGATCTATTATGTGTATTCAATATAATTACACATAAAGAAAGTACAAATACAAGATAGTACATAATAATATCATAACATAATTTGAAATTAGGAGATTAACCCAAAGAATGGAAATTGGGTTAAGAAATTCCCTTACCTCATGTCCGACTTGACTCTACCGCTTTTTAACCTCCTGAATAATAAACTAGAGTTAATATATACCTGCTTAAGAACCTTTTTCAAGTTCATTATTCCTTTTATATCACTTATTACCATGTTATGAACATTATTTAATTATTTAAGTTAATAACGGTCGTTTTGTCGATCTTAGGTACTTGAGTCAAAAATAAACTTCTTATAATTACACTTTGTTCATGTGGTAAAATATCCATTATATCCATAATTATATTCATGATGTAGATATAATATAAATCATATATATCCATTATATACATTCATTTATAATATTACATAACATTTAGAGGTGAGAATTGAAATGCATCGTTCATGGAGACGGTAAGTCGTACGTACGCATGAACGCTACTTTCATTTCTATTTCGTATTTAATGGAATGAATTTATAATTATATAAAGGTATAATATAATTCCAGCATAATATAATGTATAATATCATTTACTTAATCCTTTATACATCCCACATATGGCATTAATGATTCAAATCACTTTGAGGGGGCGGTAGTCCACACTTCCTAAAATGAAAATATCGTGTTTACCCATAATGGAAATCTTAAAGGTATTCCAGAAATGAGAAATACAGAATCATAAGTAAAACATAAAAATTATATATATATCATATATGAAAATATTTTCATCAAAATAGAAACCATTAGAGGTGTTAAAAGAATATTGAACAATCATCGTTTCGTGAGGCAGTATTTCGCCACCCACAGAAACAGTATGTTCTTTAACCATTAGACGAAGGTGTGTGTAAGTGTAAATCAAATCCATATCATAACAACATACTAGTATATTTTAGATACTGGTGTTGTTATAAAGTAAAGGAATAAAAAGATTTTATGGGGTTGGAGAAGCAAAATAAAACAAAAGAACATAAAAGAAGACATTACCTTAAAATTGGGTAACTCTTTTTGATTTGAGCCAAAGGATTCCTTGGGAAGAATTATGCCCAAAGTGAGTCTTCTAGGAGTAATAGAGGGAAGTTGAGAGAGTATTTGGTCAGAGTTTGGCCGAGCCAAAAGGCTTTTAATGTGTGAGTGAGGTGGTAGTGGTGGGGGCCTTTTATAAGAGGAGAGGAGGGGCACTCTTGGAAACTCATGAAATGTTATATTATTATGAGATGATTTTCGGATTTCAAAGGTCCCAAAATTATATATATATAATATAAGGTGATAAGGGTTCGAAATATACTCATACAATAGGTTTTTGACATGTGTAAGTCTTATATTTTACATTATCTTTTCATTTTATTTAAATCGTTAATTAATGAGGTAATTGCTGCATCATTATGGTGTCATAAAACATTTAATTTTTTTAATGTCTAAAAATTATAAAAAAATTATAATGATGTAGGAAATATTTTTAGCTTTCTAATGAATATTTATAGTCAAAAATATGACTTCTATAACCCCATTTAAAAAAAATTAGTAAAAAAACTCATGTTTGTGGCATTTTTATTTTAACATTAAATAAAAAGTTTTTAATGTCATTTTCCTACCAAAGTGGCTCCATGGGGTCCCCAAGTTGACCCATGGATTTTCTTGGTTGGCGATGACTCATCCAATAAGTTTAGGAAAATTGTAAAGGTATTTTCATTTTTTTATAATATCATTTTTACCTTAAATTTCACTAATTACCTTTAATCGCGATTAATTAAACTTAAAAGTTACTATTCACCAAAAATTATTTTAATCACATTGAACCAAATTTTACTTACTAATGACAACCATGTATGTATTATTTTTGAAAATCAAATCATAGAAGTGGTAATGTTTCATTTAAACAAAAAATTGGTTTTTTAACTACCACTTAGTGGTTTCACTATTCATCAAAAATTGAAGTTTTTCAGAACAATCCCAAAATTTCACCCTAAGATATAATTGATATTCCGAATTAAAAAATGATTTCTATTTTACAAAATTCCAAACATATAAGTTGCATTAATTAATTTTATAACTAATTCCCGTTTTCACAACAAATAGCGTGTTTTTAAGAAACAATATATATCAAAAGATTGACAATTGTTTATATCCAATTTCAAAGTGAAATTAATTCTAATGACCACCATTGGATAAAATGGTAAAAATATATTCTAATTATACTTTAAAACCACTCAATAGTATAATTTATCACTATAAGTTATTTTGATTAAAAAATTTGTTTTTAAGTATTTTTCACTATTCATAAAAAATTGGAAGTTCACAGAAAAATACCAGAAATTCAACATAGGCTAATTTCGATATTCTGAATCCAAAAATGAAGTCCATTTTGAAATATAAAATATCTATAATTTCAAAAGGTGGGTATTACTATTCATAATGGCTATTTTGATTGGCTGCGACGTGTTGGAATCTCGAACTTGCGTACAATGCAAGCTATTGCATTATTAAAAGAGAAGCGTATCGTGGAAGCTTGGGGTGTTACATTCTCCCCTCATTCAATAAATTGTGTCCTCGCAATTTGAAAATTTTCTTTGAAAATAAAATGTTGAAAATAGAAAATACCTTTGTGGAAAACCCGCATCGGAAATAGGGTTAATAAAAATATAACATTAAAAGAAAGAAAGAGAGGTACAAAGGTCACCCGAGATATCCATACTAGGATTATATGAAAATATGGATATGGAGGAAAAACAAACCATCAAGGTCTGATGGAGAGTTGTAGAAAACATTATTAGGATAAAGTTAACCACAATAAAATCACAAACTTGTGATTGGTTAAACGGTCATTGAATCCCCAGTTGGAAAAGTTAACCGACAATGTTTTTGTTTTAAGTTACCTTTCATAAAGTTGAGGAATTTATCTAAGAGATTTACTAAGAACGTAAGGAAATATACTTACTTGTCATGTAGGCTTTCATTCTTTAATAAATTTTTACCACGAACCCATCTTTCACTCCAAATGGTAACAGAACTCAAAAATATTCTATTTATCCTAATTTTATAAGGTTCCAAATATTACCACATACCATTTAGATTAGGAAAACTATTTTTTAATAACCAGGGACTTCCTGTAGGCTAGTGGTAGGTAATAAAGGCCTGTCGCACTATGGTTGTGGGTTCGATTCCTGCAGCTTTATCCGACGCGACGGGTTATCCCCGAACCTACAGGTTGTCCTTTTCCTAAAACTATAGTATTATAATATTCCAAAAATAATCTTCAGAAATGTTTTAACCTTAAACAATACTATCCAAGGTTCAACTTAATCCATTCCAACCTATATAGTTATCCAAAATACCTCTGTCCAGACTTTCTCTAAAAGGTCTCTAAATTCCAAAATCAATTGTAACATCAGATTCCCCAAACAAAGTAAAGTTTCTCTTATTGTCACATACTAAAAATATGATTACCTTCATCATATTAAAACCTTAATGAAAAAAACATGTACTGCAGTACAATCCTTATATATATCACATTATTATTATAACCAGAATATAATCCTTGAGTCCAAAAGCACCAATACATTAATTATTCCACTTCAACTGTAGTAATAGTATAAGATTGTCCTTGATCCCTTGGGATTTTCTTAGGTAAGTTTCCCTGACTCTTAGGACATTCATTTGCCTAATTCCCCATTTCCCTACAATTGTAGCATTCAACATTGATAGCCCCTTTCTTTCCCTTGCAATCACGAGCCTGGTGACCTTTTTCTCCACATTTATAACAAACTCTCATTCCTTTTAGGCAATCGCCGGGGTGATTCTTCCAACAATTATCACATAATGGAAAATCTTTCTTTCCCTTTTTTTCCTTTATCTATCTCTTGTTCCATTGTTCTCTTCTTCTCTTGCTTTACTTTGTTGTCATAAGACTTAGAGAATTCCTTTTCTGTCTTGATAGAACACGAGACAATATATTCGTACGATGAGAAGGATTGTAATACTAAAGCTCGACAGAGAAATGGTTTTAACCCATCAAAGAAACGATCAATCTTACCTCTTGGGTTACGTATATAATCTGCAGCATACCTCGCTAACCATGTTAAGTTGGCCTCATACTTTGCGACATTATCATCCTCCTTTTGTCTCAGACTCAGAAATTGCCTTTCCATATCTGCTCGATGGTCACGAGGAAAGTATTTTTCTAAGAAAATTTCCTTAAACACCCTCCATTCCATACTTGATACATCTTCATCTTCCTTTGTATTTTGAATCAATGAACACCATTGATCAGCATCTCCAGTAAGGTGGTAAACTGCCATGATAACCTTTTCCCTTTCACTACTCCCCAAGGCATGGAATATTTTCTCTAAGGAATTTATCCATTTCTCAGCTACTAAGGGATTTGTAATTCCATTGAATGTTGGTGGTCGTTGCCTCATGAAACGATCTAACATCGATCCTCCACATTGCGAATCAGGGTGCTCCATATGAGTAAGGTTATTATTCATAACCTGAGTGAGTTGTCCCAGTATGGTAATAAGTTGATCAGCACCAGTTGTATCTCCAGCTCCACAATAATTATCTTGAGCAGGAGGGAAATCCCTATACAGAGTGCATGCATTGATACAGTTTCCATTCCACCCACTAGGTGTCATTTCTAAACAATGGCATAAACTAGATTAGTTTATGAATCAAAATACATAATTCCATACTTGTAAAACACTTAACATAAATTGAACAATTTATGGATATAATCCATAATCCTAAATTTTTTCCTTTGAGGTAGTATATACTCATAAACCCCTTCATAATGGTTTTTAAAGAAAATGAGAATTATCCTAAGCATATCCCTCGGGAGTTTCATAACCAAGAGTGCAACAAGGCCCGTTGTCGTGCACCAGTTCCCGTTCAAGTCTAGCTCAAAGCGGTGTTTTCGGGTTTTACCCCTAGGTACATCTGTGCCAGAGCCGCCTCTACCTGCTCGTATCCATAAAGGGATGTATTTCTCGGAAGACTCACAAAATCTCTATAATACCAAAATTCTAGGAATTTTTTCTATACTAATCCTCAAAGTCTATCTTCGGGCTATGTGCTCTAATTAGATTTTATCTAAATCTAGATTCCAAGGTTAGTACTAAACTGCCTCTGATACAAACTGTAATGCCCCAACCCTAGCTACCCAGAGTCTGTGCATTATTTCATAACATTGGCATGATCACAAATGATCAAGTCTCGAAATACCGATTAGTTTAGTAGCCTTGGAAATACTAGATACATTCATAAGTCGTACATTACATCATAAAGTAAAACAAAACTACAAAAACATCTTGTCTTCATATCCCCTCATACTATCCCTACAGGTCATTCATAATATAATTCATCACATCCCTTAAAAATTAAAACATTATAAGGGGTGAGCTCAGATGCTCAGTAAGGATAACAATATAGTGGAAGCTTTTATAAATAAACATAAACATTTAAGGCAATGTATAACTAAAACAAAAGCCTTTTAAACATGAACTTCAACATAATATGGCCAAAGTAAAATGATATAATGTCATTTACTTATTTACATGGATATTCTACTAGTCGAATAATCACATGCAATATCAATAACCACTTTCATAATGATGGAATGCATAATGCCAGACTATCATAACCACGTAGCCAAGGCCTCGTGCCAAGGCCACAAATAAGATTTTGTCAAGGCCTCGTTCCAAGACACTAGTTTGTCTCATGAGACCTACCGATGCATCTAAGAGCTATAGCGGTCTCCACCCATCACTTATTAAGTCCAATGCATTCCTCATATGAACAGGTTTAAACATATCATAAACCATAACATAATTGTATCACATAAAACATTCATAAAGGAAACATAAGATTTCCACACTTCAATCACAAGATATCAATACAACACATTGATTTAATAAAAACATTATCAAAACCATTTTCAATACCAAAATAAAAGAAAAGTAAAACATGGGATTTATTTTTCTTTTAAAAAAAGTTACGGCTTGTAGAGGAAGCCGAAACTCAAATAGTGCTCACCGAGGCAGAAAAGTCGTTGTCGCCGCATACGTACGACAAGAAAAACATTCCTTTTTGTCGTTTAGTAAAATGCTTCATATAAAAAATATTCCTTTTGAATAAACTTAAAAGTCAAAGGGGTTTATACACTGTATAAAAGAAAGTTGTGTATAAAACAAAATATTCCTCAATGAAAGGAGATTGAGACGAAGTCCTTACCAAGATCATTTTTTTTAAATAAAATAGATCTATTATGTGTATTCAATATAAGTACACATAAATAAAGTAAAAATACAATATAGGATATAATAATATCATAACATAATTTGAAAGAAGGAGATTAACCAAAAGAATGGGAATTGGGTTAAGAAATTCCCTTACCTCGTGTCCGACTTGACTCGACCGCTCTTTAACCTCCTGAATAATATTCTAGAGTTAATCTCTACCTGATTAAGAACCTTTTTCAAGTTTATTATTGCTTTTATATCACTTATTACCATGTTATGAACATTATGTAATTATTTAAGTTAATAACGGTCGTTTTGTCGATCTTAGGTACTTGAGTCAAAAATAAACTTCTTATAATTACACTTTGTTCATGTGGTAAAATATCCATTATATCCATAATTATATTCATGATGTAGATATCATATACATCATATATATCTAGTATATACATTCATTTATAATATTACATAACATTTAGAGGTAAGAAATGAAATGCACTGTTCATGGAGACGGTAAGTCGTACGTAAGCATGAACGCTACATTCATTTCTATTTCATATTTAATGGAATGAAGTTATAATTATATAAAGGTATAATATAATTCCAGTATAATATAAAGTAAAATACCATTTACTCCACCCTTTATATATCCCACGTATGGCATTAACGATTCAAATCACTTTGAGGGGGCGGTAGTCTGCACTTCCTAAAATGAAAATATCGTGTTTACCCATAATGGAAATATTAAAGGTATTCCATAAATGAGAAATACAGAATAATAAGGAAAACATAAACATAATATATATCTCATATATGAAAATAGTTTCATCAAAATGGCCACCATTAGAGGTGTTAAAAGAATATTGAACAATCATCGTTTCGTGAGGCAGTAATTCGCCACCCACAGAAACAGTATGTTCTTTAACCATTAGACGAAGGTGTGTGTAAGTGTAAATAAAATTATTATCATAACAACATCATAGTATATTTTAGATACTTTTGTTTTTATAAAGTAAATGAATAAAAAGATTTTAGGGGGTTGGAGAAGCAAAATAAAACAAAAGAACATAAAATAAGACATTACCTTAAAATCGGGTAACTCTTTTTGATTTGAGCCAAAGGCTTCCTTGGGAAGAATTCTGCCCAAAGTGAGGCTTCTATGAGTAATAGAGGGATGTTGAGAGAGTATTTGGGCAGAGTTTGGCCGAGAGAAAATGATTTGAAGGTGTGAGTAAGGTGGTAGTGGTGGGGGCCTTTTATAAGAGGAGAGGAGGGGCACTCTTGGAAACTCATGAAATGTTATATTATTATGAGATGATTTTCGAATTTCAAAGGTCCCAAAATTATATATATCTAATATAAGGTGATAAGGGTTCTAAATATACTCATCCAATAGGTTTTTGACATGTGTAAGTCTTAGATTTTACATTATCCTTTCATTTTATTTAAATTGTTAATTAATGAGGTAATCGCTGCATCATTATGGTGTCATAACAAATTTAATTTATTTAATGTCTAAAAATTATAAAACAATTATCATGATGTAGGAAATATTTTTATATTTCTAATGAATATTTATATTCAAAAATATGATTTGTATAAGCCCATTTAAAAAAAATTTTAGTAAAACAACTCATGTTTGTGACATTTTTATTTTAACATTAAATAAAAAGTTTTTAATGTCATTTTTCTACCAAAGTGGCTCCATGGGGTCCCCAAGTTGACCCATGGATTTTCTTGGTCGGAAATGACTCATCCAATAGGGTTAGGACAAGTGTAAAGGTATTTTCATATTTTTATAATATCATTTTTACATTAAATTTCACTAATTACCTTTAATCGTGATTAATTAAACTTAAAAGTTACTATTCACCAAAAATTATTTTAATCCCATTGAACCACATTTTACTTCCTAATGACAACCATGTATGTCGGATTTTTGAAAATCAAATCATAGAAGTGGTAATGTTTCATTTAAACGAAAAATCAGTTTTTTAACTACCACTTAGTGGTTTCACTATTCATCAAAAATTGAAGTTTTTCAGAACAATCCCAAAATTTCACCCTAAGATATAATTGATATTATGAATTAAAAAATGATTTCTATTGTACAAAATTCCAAACATATAAGTTGCATTAATTAATTTTATAACTAATTCCCGATGTCACAACAAATAGCGTGTTTTTAAGAAACAATATATATCAAAAGATTGACAATTGTTTATATCCAATTTCAAAGTGAAATTAATTCTAATGACCACCATTGGATAAAATGGTAAAAATATATTCTAATTATACTTTAAAACCACTCAATAGTATAATTTATCACTATAAATTATTTTGATTAAAAAATGTGTTTTTAAGTATTTTTCACTATTCATAAAAAATTGGAAGTTCACAGAAAAATACCAAAAATTCAACATAGGCTAATTTCGATATTCCGAATCCAAAAATGAAGTCCATTTTGAAATATAAAATATCTATAATTTCAAAAAGTGGGTATTAATATTTATAATGTCTATTTTGATTGGTCGCGGTGTGTTAGAATCTCGAACTTGCGTACAATGCAAGCTATTGCATTATTGAAAGAGAAGCGTATCGTGGAAGCTCGGGGTGTTACAGTGCATCTCACCCTCCTCAAATATAGAAAAGTCTTGGTATATATATCCAAGTTTGGGTCATTGTGTGATTCCCCTCACATGAGTAACCCTTCTTAATATGATACTCCATGACTATAATGTGAGTTACCCTCATAATATCATATATAATAGTGGGAAACCTACCTGGGGTTCAATCATGGTATGACTCACCTATCATGGTGTGACCTACTCAAGGACCCCAAAACTTAAAAAACTCAAATATATTACATATGTTCATAAACTAAATTACCTTGAGACACTGTGAGACCAATACTTATATAAAATAATTTTCTAAAATATGTAATCCTAAAAATTATATTACAGCACGACCTCCCTTCCCATGGATTAACAAACTATAGTAAAGAATTGTAGTACTTCCAGAAATATAAAAACACTATAAATAAAAAAGTCCCCATGAATCAAGATAAAACCAATAAATGAATAAGATAATAAGAAATGAAAGTTTAGATTGAAAAAAATCTTTCCATCATATCATTTTTTGTCTCTAGAAAGTCTTAATAGAAATATTTGATATATTAAAGAGATTATGTTTAACCTCCTTATCCATAACTTGATTCTAAAAACCAAGGAACACCATGTAATTATGAAGTGAAATTATACGATGATAACTAATATGGATCATATGACTGAACTGAATTTCATTCCCAAAAATAACCTTTAATTCGACAACCAATAACCCAATATTTCATCATAAATATATAAAATATATTATCTATAGTGTTCTCCCCACCATATTTATAATTATTATGAAATAATAATTCTCCAAAATGATTAATCACTCCAAATAATTATGGAAAAAACAAAAGGGTTAACAAAAGAATGAAAATTCAATAAAAATCTCACAAATTGGGTCCCACACCATCCTAGATGAGAGACTATCAACAATAAATACAAACCTCAGACATAGCTTCTAATGATTAAAAATTAAAAGAATAATGAACTTTACACAAAAAATTAAGAATATTATCAAAATTAAAAGGTCCAAGAATGCTCTAATCTTAGATAAAATACAACCAATATTTGGATAATAAATAAGAAAAAACATAACAAGAAATACCTCATGAACTCTATTCATGGTCACTTAAAATATAATAACCTTCCTTATTATTTATACATAATAGGTTAGGTAAAACTATGACACCCTCTACTAGAGGTAATGGAAAATACCTCTCCTAAAACATCGATCTTTTAAAGAATTATCCCTGGATAACTTAGGATAATAGAGTGCCAATTCAATTAAATTAAAAACATACTCCAACAATGGTCAGTCATCTTGCTCAAGGAAATATGGATCCATCACCTTATCCATTTTCATGTCCTTAGTGAAATAATAATGGATGAATAAATCCTTAAAACCATTACATGAGTGGTACTTTTATGGCTTAGTCTAGATAATGAACTTCCACAACTTGTGAATTTGAACTTATAGATTAAATGTAGAAAAATTAATCATATTCACTCATAGATCTAAATAAGGTTAAATATACTTTAAATATTATGTAATCATTCTATTACTTCATGTGAATCTAGATGACCATAGAAAAGATGAAGATTTAAATTCCATAACTCTATAATGAAATCCCTAAGTTAATATGCTAAATGGTTCACATGTGGAGAATCATATACATATTTTCCTTAAGAATACATCAAGACTTAGTGGGTAATGATATAAACAAATGTAAATAAAAGGAAAAGCTAAAACAACCCTATGTTTCTAAAAATGCATGAAAATATGTAATAATACATCAAATAAAACTAAACAAATCAGTCATGAAATATCTAAGGAAACCTACTCAACACTCTCAATTAATCAAACATTCAAGAAAAAAAATCGTTTCATTCCATTTAAAAAATAACCCTTCATTAATTTTTCAAATATCAAAATTTTTCATTAAAACCAAGTTCTTTCCATAGAGTCATAAAACAAACCACTCTCCACTTAAATATCTTTTAGAAATAAATCTAGAGTAGTGAACACTGGTTTTAAAATCATAAAAACACTTAAATCCAAATTTACTCTTTACCAAATTATTTATTAAAATCATTTGAAAATCCAAACATAAATATCATTTCAAACCGTCTCATAAAAAAAATTATTAATTTCAAAACCAAATCCTTATCATTTAAACCATTCTTTTTAACATTTAAAACCAAGTTCCATCCAAATATCACAAACACTCTATAAATAAAACTCTTCTTAATTCGCCCAACATAATTAACACCCATAATAAAACCAGAAACAAAGGGTTATTGGTTGGTCATATCTTGACTGCATGGGTTGGAGGACCATCTACCAACAACACGACTTCCACTGAATGATACTTAGAACCATGCATACATGATATACATGGATTTTTGATAAAGATAGATAACAATGTGCCTTAATATTTTCTCACATTTTCACACAAAAACCTACAAAAATCACCCAAAAAACCTATATCACTTCAATAAAATTCATAACACCATAAACTGAAATAAAAAAACATTGAAATAAAAGAAAACCAACTACAAAACTTCTAATTAATAAACTAATATCCCATGAATACTCTAGGACCGAAATAATAAATATCTAGATAATCACTCCCCATGTCTACATATTGAAATATAATGTTCCTATCTGCGGTCTAATATTACACCTTAAATAAAAACCTATATTTGATACCATTTTCACAACTAAGCCTACTAGGTCTATGAAATTAGGACATGAACCAAGTTATTTTACATCATGGGTCTCCTATAATGCCTTGGTTTCATTCCTAAAACACCATAGGATATTAACCATCCAAGTAACGTATTTGACTAATGATTGTCCAAACACAACACATGTTCCTTTAGTGTGTTTTATCCTTAATCATACACATCTTGGGAAATTTAATATAGGGTCACCCATCATGAAACTACTCTGAGGAAAGAATTATTAACTATGGAGTTATTATAAAAAAGGATCCTGAAAATAAAGGTTCACCTTATTAACATGGTAAATAATATTTATTCTTTTAAGCCTTACTTTCCCAATGGTGTTATAATTTAGATAGTTTATATGAGGGATAAATTATTTATACCTTTAATGAAAAAGGATTTCAATAAAAAATTAAAATAACTTTGATTATTTTTTTTATTTACAATGTATTTTCTTATAATTTTATGTGTTCAATACTATATTTACATAATCTAAATTAATGGTTTAACTATTTGTGTTGGTAATATATTTTTCACCTACTGATGTTACCAATCTCAAGGAATAACGTTGTGGTGATTTTGAAATTGAAAAATGTTAAAAAGTGGGAAACATTCTGAAGGTGACCAGTAACCTGGAGGTGAGTATAATTATAGGGAAGAGCATTAATTTAGAGGTGAGTGGGTGGGAAAAGGTTATAAGTTTGAAAAAATATAGGATCGGAGTAAGATGACAGTGTTAGTGAAAATTATTAAGGTGGGAAGTATGGGTCAAAAATGTGAGGTTTAATGCGATGTATGTGGTCAACATATTTACCCAAACAAGTCTATATTCATTAGTTATATTGGGATTAATACTCAAATTTACATGTTGATTTAAATAGTTTTGTGAAACAATATTTTCCATGCATTGAAGCCAGAAATTTGGGAATACATTAGGGTAAAAATATAATATATTCTCTATTTTATTGAAAAATAAAATAATGAAACATCAATTTAAGATCCAGTATTCCTTATATAGTATATTTATATTAGAATATTATAGGATGAAATCTATATTAATGGTCACTAAAAAGTGTCATAAAACATTTTGAATACTTCTTACGAAACATCATTTTGATGATACTAAAGGGAAAGTAAAATTCCAACCACTATCTTTATACACACATGAAATAAATAAAGCAACATAGGATGATTTAATTGGTCATTGGGAGGAGGAAGAATTTAAGGTACATTATAATTGATATTATTTTATATTACATTACATGTATTAATCACTTTTATTCATAAATAATAGAATAGTATAAATTTTTCATATGTAGATTGGTCAATCAAAATCTTGAGTCATATATATCCCAAGTCATGTACTATGGAAAAAGGATCGTGTAAATAAAATGGGGAAAATAGTAGATGAAAACATATTGAAAGTATGAGAGTTATGTGAAAGTATCATATAATATAAATTTAATCTTATTTAAAATATAATTACATAAAAGTTACTATGTAATTTCTTATATTTGTATCCAGTATAGATACAATAATCATCATCTACCATAGCTTAAGAACATGTAATTTCATTATCTTTGAAGCATATAGAGAATTTTCGGAATACTAGAGGTTCAATTTTTAGAGTGTCTCTATAAGATTAATTTAGGGAAGCAAATTCAAATGTGGATATAAAAATTTAAATGAAAGATATTTGGGGATATCTTGACTCTTTAAAGGAAATTGTTAGTAAGTATACTAAAATAATAGAGAGTCTTATTTAAAGGGATTAATGAGAAGAGTAAAAATGAAAAAAACACAATTTGAAGATCCATACAACCCCCAGTTTTGAGGCTAGTCATTCCAATCAAATATCTATCTTACCTAAGGTAATCAAAATTTTCATAACAGTTCTGGATATATGTAACGTACTGGTTTCGGGAGCTGCCCGGAGGCACCCCGTACCCAGTTGGTCACATGGCCTCAAGCACATTTCCCCGAATGCAAGAGGCTGCCAACTAGTAACGCGGGCCTTAGGTGTGATAGTGGAAAAACTATGTCATCATTGGAAGAGTAACACAACAGAAGTAAAACAGATAGCAATAATGGAAGCATTAATAATACCATACACAAATAAATAGAAGAAGACTAGTGGTAATAAACTCGAGAAAAAAATATAATGATTCATGATACATATGTCTAGGAAATAATCCAAACATGTCATGATGTTGAAATACAGTGATAAACCAAAGTAAAAGGAAAAACAAGTAAACAACTCCTCAGCATCGCAAGCCTCAGCTTGGTCCCATGTTCTCCAGCTCCTTAGTAATCAAGTACCTGAAGTAGAAGGGCACTTTCCCTTATCTATACCTACAGAAATATAATCTGTTTGGGCCCAAAATCATGACCCAAACAAGGTCTGAGACAAATCCCAGTAGTCAACCACCCAAAGATATGTGCCTAACAGTCATTGAATATATATGGAATGCAATAATCAAGGAGAAGCAGTAAACAAGGATGTACTCAAAAGTAAACAATATTACAGTTTCAATTGCATAAAATTTCATATATCAGGTAACATATAATCACAAACTGGTAACTCTATGGGAAATACTCACATCCTAACCCCTATGATTCAACCAAAAAACTACTAGAAACCCTCTAGGAAGTAATCACAGTCTAACCCCTCTGGTTTATCTTTAGCAAAGACTCGATGAGGAAGCACACACCGTCAAATACCCCTATAGTCTCGTATCGGTAACGAATAGGCACTCTGAGGAAGCACTAAACGTCCAATTACCCATGTGGCCCATATCGAGGAACTATAAACACTCTGAGGGATCACTTACGTCCATCCCCCCTATGGTCTTATGACGTAAAAGTAAACATACACTCTGGAGAAGCCCTCAACGTCCATTCTCCCTATGATCTACTACACCAGGTTCCCACAAACCTGTGTAATTCAATCATGCACAAAGATATACGGCAGCCAAATTAAACCTTAAGAACTAATTGGCTAAACAATCTACATAATATCAAGTATGTCAGATAATAATCACTCCATCCTAACAATACTAGGCATGGAAAGCAATGCATCATCCTAACAGAAAAGCTAGACCAAATGGTAAAAACAACAAAACATAAGAAAAACTTCCATAACATGGAAAACTTAACCCTATTCAAAAACAATTAACCTCTATCCAAACAAACAAGGCATAACAGGCATTAACAGGGCTAAAAACCATAAACACTCAATACCCCGAACAAGGGTATTGGGAACTTTTGCACATATAACTCAAAGACTAACTATGGAAAGGCACAAAATACCTACCTCGGAATTTTACAAATGAAATATGTGAACCTCAGGCCTTGAATCTCCCTAGAACATCGTAGATCTACAAAAATGTTAAAAACATTCAACCGAGGATATCTCATGAAAGAACATAAATCAGAAGATGAATTTCAAGAAGAAGGGAGAACTCACTGATGTGATTCCAATGCAATTGACGGAGTTTGAATTGGAGAAAATATGGTGAGTCGGGGGCTCGGAGAAGATCTGTGGCTGTATGGATGCTCCTGTGTGAGTCAGATGAAGAAGAATAAGGTTCTGTTGATTAGATGTGACCCTAGTCTGTTTAATGAAAAAAAAGTACACAGCATGTTCTTTTAAAGTACACAGTGTGTACTTTCCTTTTATGGACTCCGCTTTAGGAAATCTCTAGGTCACCACACACAGCCATGTACTCGTCCATTACACGGCCAGTACATGGTCACCCGCAGCAACTGGGTACATGGTGTGTACTTAAAGTACACGGCATGTACTCCTGAAATTTCCAGAAACTCCCCTTTTTCTCAAAAACAACCAGAAAAGAAAAATGTACCTGAAAAGAAGATCTAGGTTCTTACAAACTTCCCCCCTTAAAGAAATTCATCCCCAAATTTCCCTAGTAAGGAGACGTACAAGAAGAATCCTTGAAAATCTCCAGCCACTACGATCGTACATCGGCCTCCCTCTCCCAGGTCTCATCCTATACTCACCTGTGCTGATATAGCACTTGTACCAGAGGAACAGACTAGCCATGGAGAACCTTCGCACTTTGATCAACAATCCGGATAGGATTCTCCTTAAATGATTCATCCACCTCTAACTCAACCTCCTCAGGTTGGAAAACATGAGACGGGTCTGAGAAGTAACGTCGAGATGAGAAACATGGAAGACATCATGCATATCCTGGTACCTTTGAGGTAACTACAACCGATAGGCAATAGAACCAAATCTCCCTAACACCTCATATGGTCCGACGTACCTCAGTGAAAGCTTACCCTATCTCATAATTCTCATGTGTCCCAAACTCGGTATGACACACGGGAAAACCTGATCTCCGACCTCAAACTCCGTAGTTTGTCTCTGTCGATCAGCATAAGACTTCTGTTGATATTGTACAGTATCCATCCTCTTTTGAATTAACTCTATCTGATATGTGGTCTCCTAGACAAGACGATGTCCTAGAATTGATGTCTCCTACCTCCATCCAACATAAAAGTGATCGGCATGGCCTACCATACAAATCCTTATAAGGTGTCATCTGAATAGTTGCTTGAAAACTATTATTGTAGGAAAAATATGCAAGAGGTATGTTCTTCTCCCATGAACCTCTAAAATCCAGGATGAATTCTCAAAGCATGTCCTCAAGCACCTGAATCGTACGCTCGGACTGGCCATCTTTCTGGGGATGGTAAGTTGTACTCAGAAGTACCTATATACCCAAACCCCTCTGAAGTCCTTGCCATACCTAATAAGTAAAACGTTCATCCCTATCTGAAACAATGGAGTGTGGAACTTCATGTAAACATACAATCTCTCAGATGTACAACCTTCCCAACTCATCAACACTGAATGTCTCCTTGATCGGAAAGAAGTGAGAAACCTTCGTGAGTTAGTCAGTTACAACCAAACTGCATCATTCCCTCAATGAAACCTTGGAAAACCTATCACGAAATCCATCACGACATTTTTCCACTTCCACTCGGGAATGGGTAACTGCTACAAAATCCATGCTGGTCGTTGATGCTCTGCCTTCACCTGCTGACAAGTGGAACACCTCATCACAAAGCCAGAAACATCTCTCTTCATACCTGGCCACCAATACTGACGATGTAGACCACGATACATATTGGTGACACTATGATGAACTTCAGAAACTGAGGAATGAATGTCCCGCATTAGCTCCTCGCATATGTCTGTTGGAACCCACATGCGCCCATGAAAATTCAAGATCTCATCCTCGCCTACTGTCCATACAGGAATAGGGTCCTCTCTTGACACACTCTATCATATAACTAGGCCTTCAGAATCCGATATCTACCTCATTCGCACTCGATCAAGTAGAGTATAGGTAACAGCTACAGAAGATAGAAACGTCTGCCCCTATATTTTATGCACCTCCAAATGCATCTCATAGAATAGATCCATAATCTTCCACTCACTACTGGCCTCCTGAACTACCTATATCTGAGTTCTTCTACTCAACACATCATCCATTGTGTTTCCTTTCCCAGGCGTGTAGGCAAGTTTAATGTCAAATGACTGACGGTACTCAACCCACCTTCGCTGTCTCAAATTCAGCTCACATTAAGTGAAGATGTACTTGAGACTCTTGTGGTCAGTGAAAACCACAAAATTATCTCCCAACAGATAATGTCTCCATCAGCATAAATCATGAACAACTGCTGCCAACTCAAGATCATGTGTCAGGTAATCCCTCTCATGTGGCCTCAACTACCGAGACCCGTATGCAACGACTCATTCCCCCTGTATAATCACAGCTCCCATACCGATACCTAATGCATCACAGTAAATAGTATAACTCTTTCATGGCTCTGAAAAAACTAGTAACGGTTCTAAAGTCAACCTCCCTTTCATCTTCTGAACGGCTGACTCACAAGAATCTGACCACAAAAACCTTTCACCCTTCTTATTCGGGCCCGTCAGTGGCGCTGCTAAGCTTGAATAATCCTGTATAAAACGTCTTTAGTAACCTGTCATCCCTAGAAAACTTCATACCTCAAATATGTTCTTCATCTACTCCCAAGAAACTACTTCTCTCACTTTATCTGGGACTACTGATACTCTTATCTCTGAGATAAGATGACCCAAGAGGTGAATCGAGTCCATCCAAAAGTGGAATTTTGAGAGCTTAGAATATAACTGATGCTCTCTAAATCTACTCAAAATGATCTCAAGATGTGTGGTATGGTCATGTTAAGTGTGAGAGTACACCAAGATATCTTCCATGAAGACTACCACAAAGGAATCCAAGTATGGATGGAACACTCGGTTCATCAGTGCCATGAAAACTGTAAGTGCATTCGTGATACCGAACGGCATAACCACATACTCGTATAGACCATACCTACTTTTAAAGTCTGTAAGAGGTATATCTAATGGTCTGACGTGCAACTGATGGTAACCAAACCTCAAGTCAATCTTTGAGAACACTCGGGCTCCTCGAATCTGATCAAAGATATCATCAATTCTCGATAAGGGATATCGATTCTTGATTGTCAACTAGTTAAACTTCCGATAATCCACACAAAGTCTGAGGGTACCGTCTACCTTCTTCGCAACCAGGAGAGGGAAACCCCAAGGAGAAGTACTGGTTCGGATGAAACTCTTTTCCTGCAACACCTCCAACTGCTTCTTGAGCTCCTGTAACTCTAGTGTTTCCATAATATAAGAAGGAATGGACACTGGTGCTGCTCCTGAAACATGATCAATCAAAAAGTCCACCTCTCTCTCTGGAGGAAAACCTAAAAAGTCCTCTAGAAATACGTCCCTGAAATGATCCACCACTAGAGGAAATTTCATCTTTGAAGTCCCCTGGTCATCCAGATATATACTAGAAATCTGGGTTGTAAGTCCTCCCAACCCATGATGCTTGGGTCATGCTCTGCTCACCTAGACATCCCATTTTCTCTTGTGAAGAAATGATCAACCCTCTAGTGATGTGAAACTCACCCTATGCTAATAGAAATCAACAAAATCCTGAAAGGGAACTAACCAGTCCATTCTGAGAATGAATTCATAGCCCTTCATCTCCAAGACATAGAGGTCCCAAAAGAAGTGACACCAACCAACCTCTAGAGGGAACTCCTTGCACTGACGTACACAATCTGTTCTAGCCCCCAACGGAGTGTCTCATATCAAAATACCAACAAAAGAAAAGATACAGAGTCTAGGTATATCCACAATAGCAAAAGATATAAAGATGTGGGAATCCCCTGTATCAAAAAAGAGCAGAAGCTAAAACTGAGGTAACTGGGATCGTACCTCAAACTGTAGAGGGTCCAGGATCATGCTCTTACTGGGTCTTCTCCACTGCAAAATTTTGACATGTACCACGGCCCTATGACCCTGCCTGACCACCCTAAGCTGATCCACTCTGTTTTCGCTGATATCTTGGAGACTAAATACCATGGTCGTGACCTTCACCTCGGCCTGAACGGCCGTAAGAACTCCAGTTTCCTGACTGAGGAGAAGTAGGTGGTGTTGCTCTTGAAAGAGGAGTCATAGAAGAACCCCTATCACTAGCTTCTGGTGAGAAAAACTGACAAAACCACTAAAGATGACCCATCTTGCCGCAAGATCGGCACTCCACCGGGTCCCTAGGGAAATTAGGACTTGTATGAACTCTATTCCCACACTAGTAGCACACTTCCTGGCTACCAGAAGATGTCTCTTGGCTCCTTGGATCTCCACGTGAAGACTCTCTGCGGTGCTTCCTACTGTCATTATGAGGGATACTAACTCGGGATGTCAAACTGCCATGGCTCACAACTCCATAATCCCTCAGGTTTTACTCTGTGATCAGCGCCTGGTTTACTATATAAGTGATGGGAAGTCAACATGAATATGTTCACCTGAGATCATATGTCATGCCTAAGACCATCCTCAAACTTCCTTTCCAGGAATAAATCATCACCTCCTGGGATGGGTGTGAAGAGTTGCAGCTCTGTAAAGAGAAAAGAATACTCCATAATAGAAAGAGTACCCTGCTCCAAACTCATGAACTCTCGGGCTCGATCGGCCCTCAAAGTCTTCGGATAGAAGTAGTCATAGAAGGTGTGTGGGAACTCATCACATTCCATAACCTACTGGCTTCCCGTCTATGAGATCACATCCCACCATCTCTTGGAAGAGTCCCAAATCATATATGTAGCGAGCTTCACCCTCCTTTCTGGAGGCGTCTATAGATGCTCGAAGATAGATAGAATGTCTTCCAACAATGACTTTGCAGCCTGAGGTCCTCCGTCCCCTATGAAGGTCGGAGGATGCTGCTGCTGAAAGACCTGCATCAACTCTGCCATAGATGGGGCAGGAGGCGGTACTCCATGGAAAGTCTGCATGACCTCATGAAGCCCTCTCAGAACTGTGCATCAGCACCTATATTCAGAATAACGGCTGGTTCCAAGACTGGAACAATTGGAGGATCTACTAGTAAACCCTGATCAGCCATGTCAGGTGTCAGATCACTGTCCTATAACTGGCATACAACCAGAGGACGTCTCAGTGGCATGAATCTGCAAGGTCAAGCGCACACCTTAGATTAATATTATCAAGGACTGAAAAATAGAATTTTAATAAGGGAACAGGAGAAATAAAACATTCAAGTATTCCAAAATATGGATACACGGCGTGTATGACCACTACACGACGTGTTCCTTTAAGCCTTCACATGGGCGTGTACTCCTGCCAACCTAGGTCGTGTAACACTCCAAACACACGGCGTGTCATCCAAACACACAGTGTGTTATTGAATCCTCTTCCCTTGCCTGGGTTCCCACACACAGCTATGACACATGGTTCTCCTAGAATAAGACTACATGGCGTGTTAGTGCCAGACATGGCATGTACTAGATGAACTTCATCACTGTGTTGTTAGTCACACGACCGGTTACATAGCTCACTCTACATGGCGTTTTTATTCCAAATATAGCATGTATAACCTAATTTTTATCCATCTATGTCGTTAGTCACACTAGTGGACACATGGTCTACACAACCTGGCATGTACAACCAGTACACAGCGTGTCCCACCAAGATTTTCCAACCCCGTTTCTCTTCCCACATATCATGTGACATGGTTAGAGACTAAATAGCATGTACATAAAATACATGGAATATACTTAAGAAAAACAGTTCCATCCCAAACAGAATGACACATGGCTTGTATTCATCATTACACGTCGTGTATTCTGGGTTTTTTCAGACAGTAAGCCTCAGAAACTACTCTGGAACCCAGAAAAACACTGAAACGAACATTAAAATTCCAAATTACAATTTGTGAGGGCCCATACTCCTTGAAAATAAAAGCTTGGCATCTTATATGTATCATACACAAGGAATAATAATACAATGATCCACCAAATTCCAATCCATGAGGGCCTATAACACCTCAAGAACCAAAGTGTGGTGTCCATTCAAAAAAACCATACACAATCCAATACCCTATCAATAGTAGGTATTCTATCAAGGCATATATCATAATAGCATGAATATCTAGCACAACATCTATCACAACAACATACAATCACTAATGCATCGTAAATGGCATAGCAATAATGCATGACATGTGATCTCTATCAAGTGCCTATATGATGCATGAGATGGAATACCCTCATGTCATCGGGTTGCAATAGAAATAGAACCTCAATAATATCAAAAATAACAGCATAAAACATGTGAATCACTCAAGGTGAAATCAATCAACTGTAAATTTTCAAAATAAAAAAATAAAAACAATAATGAGGTAAATTGGATTTTCCCTATACACGGGTTAGCTACTCCCGGGAAAAGCTTATTACTAAGTACCTATTCTTTCTTATCCCCGGAAACAGGCTCCAAATAGTAAGTCATGAAGAAAATAATTCCTTTGATACCACTTTGTAACGTCCTGGTTCCAGGAGCCACCCAGAGGTGCCCCATACCCAGTTGGTCACATGGCCTCAAGTGCATTTCCCCAAATGCCAGAGGCTGCCGACTAGCAGAGAGGGCCTTGGGTGTGATAGTGGGGAAACTATTCCCTTATTGTCAGAGTAACACAGCGGAAGTAAAACAGATAGAAATAGTGGAAGAATTAATAATACCATACACAAGTAAACAACAGAAGACTGGTAGTAATAAACCAGAGAACATATATAATGATTCATGATACATATGTCTAGGAAAGTATCCAAACATGTCATGATGCTAAAATACAGTGATAAAAAAAGTACAAGGAAAAACAAGTAAATAACTCCTCAGCATCGCAAGCCTCATCTTGGTCCCATGCTCTCCAAATCCTCAGCAATCAAGTACCTAAAGTGGAAGGGTGCTTTCCCTTATCTATACCTACAATGATATAATCTTTTTCGGCCCAAAAGCATGACCCACACAGGGTGTGGGAGGAATCCCAGTAGGAAAACACCCAATGATATATGCCTAACAGTCAGTGAATATATATGGCTGGCAATAAGCAAGGAGAAGTAGTAAACAAGGAAGTACTGAAAAGTAAACAATCCTATAGTTTCAATTGCATTCAATTTCATATATCAAGTAAGAGATAATCACAAAAAGGTAACTCTCTGGGAAGTACTCACAGCCTAACCCCTCTGTTTCAACCAAACAACCACAAGAACCCTTCTAGGAAGTACTCATATTCTAACCCCTCTGGTTCAGCTTTATCAAAGACTCTCTAAGGAAGCACTCAAAATCAATTCCCTTTGTAGTCTCGATTCGGTAACTAATAGGAACTCTAAGGAAGCACTCAACGTCCAATTTCCCATGTGTCCCATATCCAGGAACTACAGACACTCTGATGGAGCACTTACGTCCATCCACCATATGGTCTCATGACATAAAAGTAAACAGACACTCTAGAGAAGCCCTCAACGTCCATTCTCCCTATGGTCTACTACACCAAGTTCCCACAGCCCTGTGTAAGTCAATCGTGCACAAAAATATAAGGAATCCAAAGTAAACCTTAAGATATACTTGGCTAAAAAATCTACAGTATATCAAGCATGTCAGATAATAATCACTCCATCATAATAATACTAGGCATGGAAAGCAAGGCAGCATCCTAACGGCAAAGCTAGACCAAACGGTCAAAATAATCAAACATGGTACAAACATCCATAACATGGAAAAGTTAACCCTATTCACAAATAATTAACCTCTATCCAAACAAACAAGGCATATCATGCATTATTAGGTCTAAAAACCATAAACATGTAATACCTCGAATAAGGGTATTGGGCACTTTTGCACATATAACTCAAAGACTATGGTAAGGCACAAACCACCTACCTCGGTGTTGTACGAATGATATATGTGAACCTTAGGCCTTTAATCTCTCTAGAACGTCATAGATCTAATTTAACGTTAAAAACGTTCAACCAAAGATATCTCATGAAAGAGGAGAAATCAGGAGATAAAGTTCAAGAAGAAGGGGGAACTCACTGATGCGATTCCAATGCAACCAGTAAAGTTCGAATCAGAGAACAGAAGGTGATTCGGGGGCTTATAGAAGATCTACAGCTGTACAGATGCTTTTGGACGAGTTAGATGAAGAAGAATAGGGTTCTATAAATTAGACATGACCCCGGTCCATTTAATGAAAAAAAGTGCATGGTGTGTTCATTTAAAGTACACGGAGTGTACTTGCCTTTTCTGGCCTCCTCTTTAGGCAGTCTCTAGGTCACCACACACATTCATGTACTCGGCCGTTACATGGCTAGTACACGATCACCTACGGAAACTGGGTACACAACGTGTACTTAAAGTATACGTCGTGTACTCCTGAAATTTCCAGAAACTCCTCTTTTTCTCAAAAACAACCAGAAAAGAAAAACGTACCTGAAAAGAAGATCTGGGTTCTTACACTATATGTAGATAAATAACTATTAATACCTTTCTTGTACTAATATTCTATAGAGTGAAATTGATTTTCATTTATATATATTAGGACCCACTCATCACCTTGTTGTGAGAGGTACAATGTACAATATCCAAAGAAATATTATATATAATAACAAACCTCCAAAATAACATGTGATAATATGGATTCATGTAGCTCATGAGATGAGTGTTGAGCTACCTATTTCCACTGCTGATCTTGATATTCACATGGTTGAACTTACTATAGGAACTTTTGTATCATGTTCATTTAATCTTATAAATAAAAGGGATGATAAATTGGTGTTCCATTTCCAATTTATTTTTTATTCAAAAACTTTTATAATTAATTAAAAATGTATAAACTATGGTATGTTACTACAAAATAGGAAATAGAAGTTTGAGTCAAGAAAATCTATATGATCAGTTGTTTGATCAAAAAGTCTTATTGGGGGTACCTTTACCCCACCAATTGAAATAACATATTTATTAATGTTAAAAATTCAGGTAGATACAACATTCCAAAATGGGGATATGTCTTACACTGAATTTAAAGTGAAAATAGATAAAGTGGTTATGAATTACATGATTTTTTATGAATTAAAATGAAATTCTCAAGCATGAATGGTTGGGAGCCTTAGTTGTGAATTTATACAATAGGTACATTCTCATAAAATTGCTTCAAATAATTGATATACTTTTTTTATTATAGTTTAATGCTATTTTTAAGGTCTTAGGTATTTGGAATAGTGATTTGGGTATGATGTTATGTCGGGCTTATGAGTTTAGAAACTTTAGAGGTTTCAGAGATTTCATTTTTTTAATTATATTATTGGTCTTATTTTTATAGTGGTATGTAATTTTTTGGATTTTTTTAGATGAATTCATGCTTTATTTTTAGTATTCATTGGATTCTAGAAAGTATAGAATTTTTTAAGTTACCTATTTTTTTTAAAAAAATTTCCACATCAGGGATACATATATATATATATATAATGTATGAATATAAAAAAAGTTACACATGGGGAAAATGGATAATGCATGGAATGTGTAATATAATTGAGTCCAGAATGCATAAAAGTATCCCTGTGGGGGAGAATATATTACTCATCATCAGGGAGGAAAAATTGTATTACATGTGGGTTTTTGAGTTAAGATGAAAACCTTACATCTCGAGCAAAATATATTATATATAGATTAATATATATTATGTAAGATTTTTCATATAATGGGAAAACTATACACATGAAATATATATTATGTAAGGGAATATATTATAAACTAAATATATATTATGTATCAAAATAAGATATTTCGTAAAGAATGTTTCCCTAAGGAGAATATGTTTTGTGTAGAAAATATATAATATGTAATAGAATAAATATTTAAAGCATGAAAAATTAAATTACATGTGGGTGATATATTTTATGTATTGGGTTTTTAGTCGAGGAAAAAACCTTACATATGGAATAAAATATTATACATTAGAAAAATATATTCCATACAGTCATACGTAATATATTTTTCATAGTAGTAACCATGATACATAATATTTTTGTAAATATATTACCTATTGTTCCCTAAGGGGTGACACGTAATGTTTTTTTCTTGAGAATTCAAGTGTTTTTTAAATTTTCAATAAAATGAGTATTTTCTAGATTTTTCCAAAAAAACTAAAAATGAAATATTAATTGGGAGTTCAATTATAAAAATGGGAAATGGGGTTTTTGACCAGAATATAAACTCCCTAGATTTTACCTATTCTTTATTAATTCTTATTTTTTATGATATCTTCTTCATTCCTTTCAAGATATCCATGTAATTTGAGGCAGTGAATATCCGTGGGTAAGGCAAGTAGTTCATGTTTTTTTATTATCAAGGTTTCTCTACATCATCTTATCTTTTCTTAAAAATCCATAATTTTAAGGATTTTGTTATATTTTGGTGAATCTCTCAACTGAATCCATATTTTCTGGATTTTTTTAAATTTTTGGCTCCTAATACTCCAGGTAAGTGGTGCCCAAATTTTTTAAGATTTATACATATATGCATGTGTAATAAATAGGTGTGAGTGAAATTATATATGTATTACCAAGAAAAGAACCATGTGAGTTTTCCATTATTCATAAGGAATACTAAGGGGTAGTCTCATATGGGAAATGATTGATATGATTGGGTATGACATGTGTGCCGGGTATTATGGATTCTGGCCCTGATGGGATTGACATTGCATGTTCTAAAGTGGTGATTCTTGAGTTTTTATGTTTGATGTGATTCTTTGGGAGTGTGTTGGGTATAGACCACGTAATTAGAGGTGATGTTGATCACCAGATATTGGTTGACATGGTTCATCAGTATGGTGCAGATGGTGATGACCATTATTGTGGGTAGTAATAAAGACTATCCTATAGTAGTAAGATATTGGTGATGCCGATCTCCATAGGGGATTATGTATTTGGAGTTGTATTCACACAATACAAGGCCCTTGAGGTGGTTTAATCCACTTTTTATAGGTTCTTACCACCATAGATTAATTGACATAGGTGGATGATGTCAACCATTGGTATGGAAGAGGTGAAATCCATAGTTGGAAATGATTTGTGGTGTGTAAGACCATGGGATGGGGGATGAGGCCCACTATATACATTAAGGTTAATGATTTAGATTTGGTAAAGGAAGGATGTATTTTTTCATTTTGTTTGTTGGAATGTTAATATAGCAATGGTATAGGATGTATAAGTCCTTGGGTTTCATGATATGATCCCACTAGGAACCCTTCTAGAGCCTACAATGAATATAAGAGTGATCCTCAAAGCATATATTCAATAGGTTATAGGGTGGATACTAGAATTGAGGGTTTCAATCACAAAAATGGGATCCATTACCCTAAAAATATCATGAAAATGATAAAAACCCACCAATAAACTTCATATCATAAATAAACAACCAATCCTAAAGAGGGTAATTTTATAAAATACATACACAAATAAAATACCAAGAACAATATATAGGAAATTCCCATGAACTCTACCATCTTTTAAAATAGCACTCTAATATATTAATACCCAAATCAATCACCAACCATCTTCAGTGAACCTAAAAATATATATTTATAAATATATGTTTGATCATAACATGTATACTCAATGGGATCAAACCAAATACCTATTTCTAAAATTTAGAAGAAACATATTAATGTATTAGTGAATAAATATTAGAACTAATATACGCCTTTGATGGTAAATTATTACCCAAACTTAAAAAGTCTAGCTCACCAATATCACATCTAATGTAATTAAGTAATAATAATAATAATATAAGGTATTCTATAACCACTTCCCCAAAGATTTTTTTCTCTCATGACCCAATGAAAAAAATCATAGATCCCCTATCATTTTTTATCTAGAAACCTTGCCCACATTGTAACACCTCAAGCTTCCATGGTACGCTTCTCTTTGATTAAAATAGTAGCGTGTGTTGTACGCAACTTCGAGTTCTAACACACCTCGACCAATCAAAGTAGCTGTTATGAATAGTAATACCAACTTTTTTAAGTTTTATAAATTTTATCTCTCAAAATTGACTTCATTTTTGGATTCAGAATATCAAAATTATCCTAATGTGAAATTTTTGTACTTTTTGGATAACTTTTATATTTTGATGAATAGTGAAAATTACTAAATTTTAATTAAAAACAACTTTTTTAATCGAAATAATTAACAGTGAAAAATTATGAATTGGAGTGGTTTTAAAGTATATCTAGAATATATTTTTACCATTTCATACAATTTTGGTCATTGGAAATAATTTCACAATTAAACCGGACATAAAAAATGTCAATCTTTTGATAGTTATTATCTCTTAAAAACACACTTTTTGTTTTAACAATGGGAATTAATTTTAAATTAATCTCTGCCACTTATGTGTTTTGAATTTGGAAAAATGGATTCCATATTTTTAATCCGGATATCCAAATTTTCTAAATAGGTAACTTTTATTTTTAGACATTTTGAATAATTACTTCGGTAAATATTTTATTTACCATGGTTAAAGGGTAAATCCGGTAAATAAGGATAAACAAATAATATTATAATAATAATAAATTACCCTAAAACGTGTCCTAACCTTATTGTTTGATACATGTACGACCATGGGTATCTTTGGGTCTATTTTGGGACCCCATGGATCTACTTGTAAGTGATAATGACACTTTATATTAATTAAGTTAAAATAAATACAAAAAATGACATAAGCATATATCTTTTAGAAAAACAATTTTTACATAGGGTTATATATGTTTTATTTTTGACTATAAATATTCATTATAAATATAAAATTATTTCCTACATAATGGTATTTTATTTATAATTTTTAGACATTTAATAATTAATATTATTTATAACACAATAATGATGCAGTATTTTCCTTATTAATGAAAGAATCAAATAATTGGTATTATAAATGTTAAAATTAATATAATTTTAAAGTTTTGATTACATCCATGAATTTTATTCCTTAATATGACATTATGGTATTTCTTAAATGAATTTGGTTCGAATTAATAAAGTTTTTAATACTTTAAAAAAATCAATTATTGAATAGTGTCAAAATTGACATAAAAGAGTTTTTAAAACAAATATTATATTATTAATTGTATTAAATTCTTTAAAATATAAGTTTTGGTAAATATACTTATATAATGATAGTTTTATCATTAATGGACCACTTGGGGGTCTCTTGGATGTGTATAGTAATTTTATTAACTATATAATATAAAAATACAAAGTGAAATGGTAAATGTTAAACTAATTAACTAAGAGTTAAAACTAAAAGATAAGGTTAATTTAGTGACCCAAACCTGTCTAAAACCTATTGGTTGAGTGGTTTTAAACATATCCCCACCTTAAACTTTAAATAATCCACTATGGAGCCATTATAAACTGAATATGAATTTATTATAAAATAATATTTCTAGATTTTCCTAAGGTGCCCCTCCTCCCCCTTATAAAAAGACACCACTTATAACCTATTCTTCACACTTTAAAAGCCTTTTGGTTTGACCAGACCCTGCCCAAATACTCTCTAAACTTCCCTAACTTAAATCTAGAGGCCTTAGTTTGATCATAAAGTCAACCTAAGGATCCCGTTTGATCAAATCAAAAGGAAGAACCCGAAGAAGAGGTAATGTTTTCACCACCCTTTTTCAAGTTCATTTCTTCTTCAACTTTTTATTTATTTGTTATTCCCAGTCTAAAATAATAACTCCATTATCTCCTATATACTATGATATTATTATAAATTTTGTACAACAATATTCAGTATTCTATCCATCCTTTGAATGACATGTCATCATACGTGCGTACGTACGGCTTACCGTCTCGACGTCGTGGTGTAATTGTTATTCAATATATTATTATTTGGATGGGTATAATAATGATGTGTAATTCATGTAAATAATAAATATAACATGATAAAGATTATTTATATATGATATACCATTCAATAATATATTATTTTAATATCAAAAGAATGATATTGTCGCTCGTGCGTACGTACGGACTACTGTCTCCACGAACGCGATGAGATTCATTCCACATCGTATCCATTAAAGTCTAATTCTCATTTGATGATTCAAAATAATTTTTAAGGACTTTACATCATTATATATATAAATAATATACAACCTAACCATAACAAACACGACTTATATAACAAAACATATAAAATAAATCGAGTAAGTTAAAACCTGAAACGACGATAATACTAAGATATCATTAACAAAACAATGTTAAAAGATAATATATGACATCATATTAATGTATATGATCCTTGTATAATTCAATAACAATTATTTTACCATTATACAGGAGGCTAACCTACCCTCGACCAAGGAAAAAGTACAAAGTAAGGGGTTTCTTATCTCACTCTTAATTTGGTGAGAATTCCATTGTTCACCACTTATTTATTGCATGTGGTGTATGTGTACTACCCATGATTGTATTAATTTTGTAATATACTTTAATTTATGGGTATTTACATCATCATTGTATGGTCCTTCTTTCGTGGGTTTATGTTTCGTAAGTTACATAATCGATAAGGGAATTTAAAATTTCCATTTGCACTCATTGGGCTTTAGGCATACTTCATTGATTATTTTACTCCAAGATTATGTGTGGAATAAATATTAATTTGATTATGTCATAATTTCCACTCCCCTTTCTGTGTATATACTTTTTATACACATAATCACTCCATTGATAAATTCCTAAGTCATCGATTTGAACTTGATAAGAGTAATTTTAACTCAATCTCCATTTGTTGAGTTAAATATTCAATTCATTGGTGTTGTTTTTACAAGAATATGTGTGAATGTCATCTGATTGATTTACACTAAATATCCAATAATATTGAGTGTATTTATATTTTTCACACATAATTATGTCGTTGATTTATCCTGAACCTAACGATATGGTCTTTATAAGATAATTCAGCTCAATTTACATTCGATTGAGACTTCTATGTTGTTATACACCAAATCACTTTTATATAGTGTATATAATGTACTTTGAAATAGTATATCATGAATCCCTTTATTCTCATGATATTATAAAGTTTTTATTACCTTAATTATTTGTATTCAAGTGTCTTTATTTTTGTTAGGAACTCTAACTAAAATATCATTTTAAATGTTTTAAAGATTTATTATTCTAAATCTTTCTCATTAATGTCCATGTTTTAAAAATGTTTTTAAGGATTTATATATATATGGAAATTAATGTTTTAAAATAAAAATTATTTTTAAAAGTTTCAAAGTGGTATGGGACACTTTGATTAAAAAAATCTATTTTTAATGGCTTCTTCACAAATAGTGTGAATTTTAAATGTTTTCAAGAAAAAGGGGGATATTTCTCTCAGTAGTTTGATGATTATTTTAATATATGTCAATATCCTAAATTATTCTCAATTGAGGTTAATCTGATACAATACAATCATTCATATTGTATAGAATGATTTGTGTTTGACTATGGATGTGATATTTTTATACCATTCATGGTTTGTGGTTAAAAGTATTGACATTCTGTATACAAGTTTTAATATGAATGTTTCTGTTATGTTTAAAAAATTTCATATGAGGAATTCATTGGACTTATTAAGTGATGGGTGATGCCCGCTATAGCTCCTCGATGAATTGGTAGGTCTCATGAGACAAACTAGTGTCTTGGCACAAGGCCTTGACAAAATCTTATTTGTAGTCTTGGCACGAGGCCTTGACTATGTGGTTATGATAGTATGGCATTATGAATTTCATCATTATAAAAGTGGTTATTGATATTTCATGTGATTATTTGACTAGTATAATATCCATGTGAATAAGTAAATGGCATTATTTCATTTTATCTTTTCCATATTATGTTGAAGTTCAAGTTTGAAAGGATTTTGTTTTAGCTATACATTGTCTTAAATGTTTATGCTTATTTACGAATGTTTTTACTATATTTATATCCTTACTGAGAATCTAAGATCACCCCTTTCAATATTTTATTTTTCCCAGGATGTGAAGAAGTAATTTATGAATGACCTACAGGGATAATATGGGGGGATATGAAGACAAGATTTTGTTGTAGTAGTTTTCACTTTATGATGTAATGTAAACTTTATGAATGTATCTAGTTATTCCAAGGCTACTAAACTAATCGGTCTTTTGAGACTTGATCTTTCTTGTGGTCATTCCAATGTTATGTAATAATGCACCGACTCTGGGAAAATGGGGTCGGGGCATTATAGTTGGAATCAGAGGAAGTTTAGTACAAACCTTGGAAACTAGATTTAGATAAACTCTGATTAGAGCACATAGCCCTAAGATAGACTTTGAGGATTAGTATAGAAGAACTTCCTAGAATTTTGGTATTGTATAGATTTGGTGAGTTTTCCAAGCATTACATCCATGTATGGATACGATCAGGTAGAGGTGGCTCTGGCACAGATGTACCTAGGGGTAAAACCTGAAAACACTACTTTGAGCTAGACTCGAATGGGAACCGGTGCACGACAACGGGCCTTGTTGCACTCTTGGTTACGACACTCCCGAGGGATATGCTTAAGATAATTTACATTTTCTTTACAAACCAATTTGAATTATTTTAACATAAGATGATAATAAATAACCTTGGTTAATCCTAATGTGTTTCAAATTGAGAATATGGTTTCATGATATTCTCTAAATGATTGTATGTCTACTGTTACTCACACAATGCTTTCTGGTTTTAGTCAATGGCTAGAGTCCAAGGAAGTCATAGTAACTTTCAGAATGATGTATAAGGTGGGAACTGTGGTGTAAATGAGAAAAAATGGAATGTTTATAGGCGTAAAAGATGTTGTGCTCATGCCAAATCAATTTTCCATAAATATAATCAATAACATATATATTAACCAACTCCCATACTCAATAAAGAAGAGAAAGGTGATGAATGATAAGAGCTCCAGCATTGGAGAACATAGAGAAAAGAATCCTAAATTTCCATCATGCAGGAAATGTGGAAGGAGACACCCAGGAAAGTGTCTCAATGGAAAAAAGAAATGATTTATGTGTAGGAAAGAAGGACATAAAGTGAACAATTGCCGAGGAAAAATGAAGAGTATTATGGAAGAAAATAAAAATGGTCCAAATAATTCATTTATAGTCATTTTTCGTAAATGTAGGGGACCTGGCCATTACCCGAGTGAATTCCCTATTCTATAGGATATTTTCTTGGTCAAAGAAGAAGCTTTGTGGAAATAAATGGTTGGAGAAATTTTTAAAAAGTATTAGTGCTCCTTGTTGATGGGTTTACTTTGGAAAAAATTTCTCTTGTATTTGTAACCCTTAAGTTTTCCATGTGAAAATGATATTTGAGGAAGAATTATCTTTTCTCTTGTGGATATAGTTATAAATAACCATTTGTTTTTATACGATCATTGGGTTTGAGGCAAATACAAGTTATTATATTTTGGGATTAAAATGAAAGGTATGAGATAACATTTCTGGTTAAAATTATGTTATGGTTATTTTGAGTAATTTATCTCATTTTGGTAATATTATAAAATATAGTTTTTGAAAACGGACAACACGCAGACCGTGTGACAACCTATCGTGTCAGACAAAGCTATGGGAATTGAACCCACAACCAAATTACTATTGGGATTTATCGTCTACCACTGGACTACGTGAAGTCCCTCGTAAGTGTGACTAATTATTTTTAGTTAAATGATTTTATTTATCAATAATAAGTTGATTTGGGATCTTATGTCTTATCAAATGAATACCCTTAGTAAATGATTTGGTGATTAAGTGATAAATGTTATTTTGGAAGATGTTCGCTTTTTTGGGAACACTATATGCCCAAGGAAAATAGAATAGTACGGGATTTCATTTTAGGAGTAATGGTGGATTTTTATCTACATTTTTATTGTGGATTTATAGTGATTTGGGTTATTTATAGAAATGATTAACCTATAATAGAGAATATGTGATTAGGATAATTACTTTTAAGTATGTGACTTTAAGATAAGTTGATGTCATTTGGAGATAAAATTTAACATTGAAGACTACATAACCAATTTCTTATATGTTTTCGGTTTCAATATTAGTTTGGATTATATTGAAGGATTTTAAGGACAATTTTTTATTGAATGGTATTTATTTAACTTTGGGGTATTCATTTTAGAAATTAAGATTAGTGTTTATTTATATAACAGAATATCCTTTTGGGGGATCATCAAATCTTGTACTAACCATTTTGGTTTTGATTAATCTCAAAAGACAATGTAAATATATATTTTATCTTTCATGGATCATATTATTCTATAGGATTTTATTCTAGCTCTTCCAGTGTGACCAAGTCTTCTTGAATACTCATCATTTAAAAAAATGATTTAGTGGTGGAAATTTATTAAAGAATGAAACTATACATAAAAAGTAAGTATATCTCTCTATTTTTTTAGTCAATCTCCAAAATTAATTCCTTATCTTTATGTAATGTAACTTAAAACAAAAAAAATGTTGTCCGTTTACTTTTCCTACTGGGAA
The DNA here is from genome assembly GCA_963277665.1 of Viscum album. Classification (NCBI taxonomy): domain Eukaryota; kingdom Viridiplantae; phylum Streptophyta; class Magnoliopsida; order Santalales; family Viscaceae; genus Viscum; species Viscum album. The sequence goes on from OY728137.1 coordinate 796,598,690, forward strand.
ACTAATTACCATTTGTCTCATCACAAGTTTGTGGTTTTCTTGTTATTAACTTTCTCCTGATCATATTTTCTATCCCACTCCATCAGAACTTGACACTTATTTTACCATCCATATCCATGTTTTTCTACATGGAATCCTAGTATAGGTTATCTTAGGTGACCTTTGTAATTCTCTTTCTTTCTTTTAAAGTGATAGTTTTATTGAATCTTTTTCTGATGTGGGGCTTTCCATTATACTTCAAAGAAAAATTTTAAAAATTGCTAGGCCGCAATTTATTGAAGTAGGGTAGAATGTAACACCCTAAGCTTCCACAGTACGCTTCTCTTTGATTAAAACAGTAGTGTGTGTTGTATGCAACTTCGAGTACTAACACACCTCGACCAATCAAAGTAGCCATTATGATAGTAATACCCACTTTTTGAAATTTTATAAATTTTATCTCTCAAAATGGACTTCATTTTTGGATTCGTAATATCGAAATTATCCTAGGGTGAAATTTTGGTACTTTTTGGATAACTTTTATATTTTGATGAATAGTAAAAATTACTAAATTTGAATTAAAAAATTCTTTTTAATCGAAATAATTAACTGTGAAAAATTATGAAATTGAGTGGTTTTAAAGTATATCTAGAATATATTTTTACCATTTAATACAATTTTGGTCATTGGACATAATTTCACAATTAAACCGAACATAAAAAAGTGTCAATCTTTTGATAGTTATTATCTCTTAAAAACACGCTTTTTTGTTTTAACAACGGGAATTAATTTTAAATTAATTTATGCCACTTATGTGTTTTGAATTTGGAAAAATGGATTCCATATTTTGAATCAGGATATTCAAATTTTGTAAATAGGTAACTTTTATTTTTAGACATTTTCAATAATTACTTCGGTAAATATTTTATTTACCATGGTTAAAGGGTAAATCCAGTAAATAAGGGTAAAACAATAATATTATAATAATAATAATAAAATACCCTAAAACATGTCCTAACCTTATTTATTGATACATGTCAGACCATGGGCATATTTGGATCTATTTTGGGACCCCATTGATCCACTTGTAAGTGATAATGACACTTTATATTAATTAAGTTAAAATAAATACAAAAATGACATAAGCATATATCTTTTAGAAAAACAAATTTACATAGAGTTATATAAGTTATATTTTCGACTATAAATATTAATTAGAAAGATAAAACGATTTCCTACATAATGGTATTTTATTTATAATTTTTAGACATTTAATAATTAAGATTATTTATGACACAATAATGATGCAGTATTTTCCTTATTAATGAAAGAATCAAATAATTGGTATTATAAATGTTAAAATTAATATAATTTGAAAGTTTTGATGACATACATGAATTTTATTGCTTAATACGACATTATGGGATTTTTTAAATGAATTTTGTCCGAATTAATAATGTTTTTAAGACTTTAAAAAAATCAATTATTGAATAGTGTCAAAATTGACATAAAAGAGTTTTTAAAAAAAATATTATATTATTAATTGATATTAAATTCTTAAAAATATAAGTTTCGTCCAAGAGACTTATATCATGATATTTGTATCATTAATGGACCAATTGGGGGTCTATTGGATGTATATAGTATGTTTATTAACTATATAATATAAAAATACACAGTGACATGGTAAATGTTAAACTAATTAACTAAGAGTTAAAACTAACATATAAGGTTAATTTAGTGACCCAACCCTGTCTAAAACCTATTTTTTGAGTGGTTTTCAACCTATACCCATCATAACCTTTAAATAATCCACTTTGGATCCATTAGAAACTGAATATGAATTTATTATGAAATAATATTTCTAGATTTTCCTAAGGTGTCTCTCCTCCCCCTTATAAAAGGACACCACTTATAACCAATTATTCACACTTTAAAAGCCTTTTGGTTCAGACAACCCCTGACCAAATACTCTCTAAACTTCACTAAATTAAACCTAGAGGCCTTATCTTGATCATAAATCCAACCTAAGGAGCCCTTTTGATCAAATTAAAAGGAAGAACCCGACGAAGATGTAATGTTTTCACCACCCTTTTTCAAGTTCATTTCTTCTTCAAATTCTTCTTTATTTGTTATTCCCATTCTAAAATAATAAATCTAATATCTCCTATATAATGTGATATTATTATAAATTTTTTACAACCATATTAAGTATTCTATCCATCCTTTGAATGACATGTCACCATACATGTGTACGTACGGCTTACTGTCTCCACGTCGTGGTGTAATTGTTATTCAATATATTATTATTTGGATGGGTATAATAATGATGTTTAATTCATGAAAATAATAAATATAACATGATAATGATTCTGTATATATGATATACTATTCAATTATATATTATTTTAATATCAAAAGAATGATATTGTCGCTCGTGCGTACGTACGGACTACCGTCTCTATGAACGCGATGAGATTCATTCCCCATCGTATCCATTCAAGTATAATTCTAATTTGATGATTAAAAATAATTTTTAAGGACTTTCCATCATTCTGTATATGAATAATATACAACCTACCCATAACAAACATGACTTATGTAACAAAACATATAAAATAAAACGAGTAAGTTAACACCCGAAACGACGATAATACTTAGATATCATTAACAAAACAATGTTAAAAGATCATATATGAAATCATATTAATATATATGATCCTTTTATAATTAAATAACAATTATTTTACCATTATACAGGAGGCTAACCAAGCCATGACCAAGAAAAAAGTACAAAGTAAGGGGTTTCTTATCTCACTCTTAATTTCGTGAGAATTCCATTGTTCACAACTTATTTATTGCATGTGGTGTATGTGTACTGCCCATGATTGTATTCATTGTGTAATATAATTTAATTTATGGGTATTTAAATCATCATTTTATGGTCCTTCTTTCATGTTTATATGTTTCTTAAGTTACCTAATCGATAAGTAAATTTGAAATTTCAATTTGCACTCATTCGGCTTTAGGCATACTTCATTGATTATTTTACTCCAAGATTATGTGTGGAATCACTATTTATTTGATTATGTCATAATTTCCACTCCACTTTCTGTGGATATACTTTTTATACACATAATAACTCCATTGATAAATTCCCAAGTCATCGATTTGAACTTGATAAGAGTAATTTTAACTCAATCTCCATTTGTTGAGTTAAATATCCAATTCATTGGTGTTGTTTTTACAGGAATATGTGTGACTGTCATCTGATTTATTTACACTAAATATCCAATAACATTGAGTGTATTTATATTTTTCACACATAATTATATCGTTGATTTATCCTAAACCTAAGGATATGGTCTTTATAAGAGAATTCATCTCAATTTACATTCCATTGAGACTTCTTTATTGTTATACACCAAATCACTTTTATATGGTGTATATAATGTACTTTGAAAAAGTATATCATGAATCCCTTTATTCTCATGATATTATAAAGTTTTGATTACCTTAATTATTTGTTTTCAAGTGTCTTTATTTTGGTTATGAACTCTAACTAAAATATCATTTTAAATGTTTTAAAGATTTATTATTCTAAATATTTCTCATTAATGTCCATGTTTTAAAAATGTTTTTAAGGATTTATATATATGGACATTAATGTTTTAAAATAAAAATTCCATTGAAAAGTTTCAAAGTGGTATGGGACACTTTGATTCAAAAAATTCTATTTTAAATGGCTTCTTCACAAATAGTGTGAATTTTAAATGTTTTCAAGAAAAAGGGGGATATTTCTCTCAATAGTTTGATGATTATTTTAATCTATGTCAATATCCTTCATTATTCTCAATTGAGGTTAATCTGATACAATACAATCTTTCATATTATATCGAATGAGTTGTGTTTGACTGTGGATGTGCTACTTTTATACCATTCCAGGTTTGTGGTTAAAAGTATTGACATTCTATATGCTAGTTTTAATATGAATGTTTATGTTATGTTTACAAATTTTCAAATGAGTAATGCATTAGACTTAGTAAGTGATGGGTGGAGCCCACTATAGCTCCTCGATGCATCGTTAGGTCTCATGAGACAAACTAGTGTCTTGGAACAAGGCCTTGACAAAATCTTATTTGTAGTCTTGGCACGAGGCCTTGACTATGTGGTTATGATAGTCTGGAATTATGCATTCCATCATTATGAAAGTGGTTATTGATATTGCATGTGATTATTCTACTAGTAGAATATCCATGTGAATTAGTAAATGGCATTATTTCATTTTATATTTGCCATATTATGCTGAAGTTCAAGTTTAAAAGGCTTTTGTTTTAGCTATACATTGCCATAAATGTTTATGCTTATTTATGAATGTTTCTACTATTTTGTTATCCTTACTGAGCATCTGATCTCACCCCTTTGAATCATTTATTTTTTCCAGGATGTAAAGAAGTAATTTATGAATGACCTGTAGGGATAATATGGGGGGATATGAGGATAATATATTGTTGTAGTAGTTTTCACTTTATGATGTAATGTAAACTTTATGAATGTATCTAGTTATTCCATGGATACTAAACTAATCAGTCTTTCGAGACTTGATCTTTCTTGTGATCATGCCAATGTTATGTAATAATGCACTGACTCTGGGAAACTGGGGTCGGGGCGTTACACACATAATATATATACCAATAACTTCTAATGTGGGTAAGACCAAAACCCTACCTATACCAACCTATCATGGAGTCCAACATCCCGTGTTGTAATTAGTTTACATACTCACATAATAACTAATGTGGGTTAGACCATAGTTATACCTATCCCCACCTCCCAAAGGGTCCAAAATTCCATGTTAGAATTAGTTTAAATCCACAACATTATACCCACACCCATATCCATATACATATTAGTAGAATATAATGAACATGAAGGACATAAACCTAATTCATTCCTCCTACCATGCACAAAAACCACCAATTAATATCCTCACAACCACACCATGTCCAGAAGAGGGAGTTGGGAAGAGGGAGATGTCATTTATCTATTCCCTTTCCAATTTGGATATTTAGGGAAAACACTTGGAAACCAAAACCATTCAGTGTCAGTTAAAGAACTCCACTTGGGTGGGATGTGTATTAAATCACAAGAAAATATAGTCATAATGTGATGTACACAACACTAGCCTAGGATTTCCTGCCAAACATCACTACTCATAGCCCATAAACACGACCACATCAATATAACTCCCCATGATAAACTATTTCCACTTATAAACAATTTAACCAACCAATATTCCCCCAAAAATAGACACAATCATTCCCAAGTTTCCAACTTTTTAATCATATAATTATCCAATTCCAAATTATCATATTTTCATCAACATCATATTCCTTAGAACCAACCATATTCCATATTTAATGATAAATCATTATTATAAATTATCCACGTTTTATTTCACCAATTAACATTTCATATGCATCCCATAGCTCATCTAATTCTCATACCACACCCATTTCCAAGTTCATCATTAGCCAATACATTCTGTTACTACCAAGAAACTATAAAACAGTCCCATAATGGTTAACCAACTACCACATAACCAACCCTCAACACATTTTTTTCCCATACTAGTATACATCCACATAATCCACCACATTCCATAATAACAGCCTTAACAATATCCAATTATCCTTTCTGCACAACCAACTATACTAGTATTCCACATTAATGACTACATACCCTCTTACCAACCATAAAAAGGAAGTTGTATCTCCACTAAAAAATACATAGTAGTAACCCATAACAGTACCCAATAATAACATATAACCATATCTGTAAAATCATGTATTTAATCATTATATAACAATTGATTTTTTTTCAATAACTTCCCCATAAAAAACAAGAATTCACATTAATTCATTTATTCCCTATAACTAGTTCATTTTCATCCTTGATTTTTTAACCATTTATGGAGGGTGTTTTAAAAACATTAATCAAATAAAGGCATAAAATATATCACATTAAAACATTCCAATAATATTAATACCAAAGCTTCAAAATAATAACCAATAATATCAATAATAATAAATTGATAAAATCATGTGATTCAACCTAATCCCCTTCATTTCTTCTAGGTTTAATTCATTTTATTTAATAATTTAATCCATTTTATCCATCCAATGAAATAAATAACATTCTAATTCCACACTATACACATAATAAAACAAGGATATTACTCAAATAACCTACCTCAATTGGATCATAACAATTAATTACATGAATAAAAAGTGAGAGAAAGGTGATCACAGGGTCAGGATCTCACAAGAGAATCCTAAACAATCTATAGATTGAAAATATCCATCATTTTTAGGATCCAAATCCATAAAAAACAACTCCCAAACCTACTTCCATAGTGTAACACCCTTAGTTTCAATTAATTTATCCTTTTATTATGAATTTTAAAGTTATATAATACATTGATTGATTTTTGGGAGTTCATGTATGGTTTTTCATTTTTTTTGAAGTATCTTTAAGGGTGAATGGTTTGATGATAGTTAAAAAAACTATGAAGCTTCTATAGTAAACCAATAATGAGATTTTGGGAGTCACTGGGAAATTCCACGGTTAGGAAAAGATTTTTCCAAACTGTGTGGGTGCCCATGTGAAACTGTGAAATTGAAGATAGTGAGAAAAAATGTGTTTGGTTTTTTGGTTTTTAAAACCATGTGAACCAACCATGTGAGGGGGTGGTTTGTAGTTAGTATCATGCAAAAATCTAGTGTATGGTTTCCTAAAAATTGTGTACTAACCCTGAATTGTACATTTATTTTTTTGAAAATAAGAGTTTAACTTGGTTTTTAGCATTAGAAAACTCATTTTTCTTCTCCTCTATTAGACTCACAAACTCCTCTCTTTCCCTAAGCATTCTTAGTGTTTAATTTTAATACAAATGTCAATTTTTATATATCAAAGTGTGTTAGATATATTAAATCAATGTAGACCTTGGTTTTATCTCTTTCTCCATATAAATTCTCATCTTCACTCACCTATAACATTATATCTAATTCGTAATGGATATACCTATGATCTATTATTCTTTTTCATGACATATTGACTGGATATATGAAAGTAAATAGGTATTGAGCCAATATCTAGAGGTTTCTATGTGTTTTTATTGTTTTCATCATCCATTGAAAGGAGGGTGGATTATCCCAAAATATATTATTCTGGAAAATGATGGATTAGTTTTTACTAAATCATTATTGTATACTTCTTAGAAATTACTTGAAAATTATATTATTAAAATCCTTATTGTTGAATGATTTCAAAATGATCTTTTTGAAATATAGAAATAAAGTTTTTTTCCATGGTATTTTATTAAAAAATTGTTTCAATAAATGACTTAATTGGTATATTGGAATAATTGGGTTTGTGTGTGTTCATTAGTATGGAGCATAGTCATGAAGTTATACCATCAATGTATAATGGACCATGTTCATGAATTCCCATCATCAATGTGGGTTACCAAGTTATGGTTTGGTGATAAGATGACTCACTACTCATAAGTATAGGGAGGTTGATGCCATGTGTTTGTGTGTATGTGAACATGGAATGGTTATTCCAAATTTTTATGAATGTTAATATGATTTGATTACTATTCTCTTACATGGAACTCATTTATGGATTTGTATAAAATGGTTTATCTTTTTCTCATCAGTTTTATATAAAATTTTCTAACTTGTTCTTATCCTGAAAACATATGTTGGGAAGTATCTATGTTTTTTATAATAAGTTATATACTTACCCCCTTTTAGGGAACTTTTGTGAATTTTTATATTTTTTTTTTCAAGACAAGGATACTAAAAAGGTGTATACTTCTCTAGTGATTCATCTCGATCCTATAGAAAACACATATGGAGTTAGAAATTGGTTCTAATTTGGGTGATGCTTGGGATGATACCACTTTGGTATCATAGAGCCATGTTATCTTTCAAAATTTATTAATTTTTGTATCTAGTTTCTTTTTCTACTATGATGTTGGTTTTATTTGAAGTTTTATGTTGAAACCATTTTATTATCATGAATCATATAGCTTATTTTTATCTTTTCATTTTATTATGATTGGATGTATTCTTATTTTAAAAGATTAAATCATCCCCTATTGGTCAGGTAATACCTTGGAGTTTATTTCCATCTTTTAGTGTCTTAAGGATGTCACCTAAGGCTAGTGGCACCTCTAACCTGATCCAAGTCAATGGGTTAGGTGAGGATGTTACAAATGGTATTTTTCTTGTTCAATCTGTTGTCTTAAGAGGTTATCAAGAAGATAGAAATTTTAAAACTTGAAATTTAAATCATAAAAAGATATATTTAACCTCTTTATGATGAAATTCAAGTTAGCAGGGTATTCTGGGTACAAAAAAAATGTTCTAAGATACTTCAAGGTGTGTATTTATCTCATAATCATGGGTTTAACTGATTTTAAAATCATATCATGCATTAGTAGGGATACCTATTTCTAGGACTCAATTGTTTATATTATATTGATGACTTATAGAAATGGTTATGATGATTTTTTCTTAGATTATTTGGAATATTATAAGCCTGTAGTCCCTAATGAGTGTTTAATAAGTGGTGTTTTTTATGGTTATAGAGATTTTTCAATAGTTAGAATACATAGAAACTCTCAAGAAGAGTCTATAGAAAACATGGTTGAACCTAACCCATAGGTGAACCAATAGATTTTTCATAGAATTGTTCAATATTTTTAAGTTTTTGAGAAGGGAAAAAAATTTATGATCCCTAATAATCTAATCATTCTATGAAATTCTAGAAACAGAATCCACCAATATTCTAAGAAGATTCATAACCTTAAAAGGTAGAGTTTTGGATTAATATAATAAATAGGATACTCAATTTCCTTGGAACATCGACTGATCTAAAGGTGATGTTATAAGTCTACATGTTGGAGGATCATGCACACTAATTTTGGGATTTACTTGTCCAAGCTAATGTTGACCATGACCTTACATGGGAAGAATATGAATAATTTTTCAATAAAAAATTCCTACCCCACACCTTCAAGATACCCAAAACAACATATCTATTTAGACTAAAGTAATACAGTCTATAAGTGATGAAATATGAAGCTAATTTTTTAAATTTTGTTCATTTTTATCTATAAATAGCTATTGGCTTATCCATGAAAGAGTGCATATTTGAGTCTGGTCTGTGAATAGAAATTAATTCTAAAATAATTTTTCTATATATTACTAATTATATAGATTTGGTGAATAGAGATATGGTTGTGTAAAGATATATCACTTTGAATAAAACTAGAGGAATTATGTTTTTCTCCATATGAATAGGTGGGAACTTGACACATTCATGTCGTAGTGTGTAGAAAAATTAATTTTAATTTACTAATGCAGCATAGAGGCTGACTAGAGTCATCTCACTAAAGGAGCATCGCAGTTGGTTTAATCACTGATTTTAGTTCACCTAATCTAATTCTTTTTTGTTTCTATTTTATTTATGAAAATATCATTTTTGGTGGTTTTGGAAAACATGAAACAAAATTAATGCAATAAAAAATCTAAATCTAAATGTAGATGTTGGAAAATGAAATTTTGAAATAAATGTCTTGGTCCAGAGTTTGATAATGTGGGTTAATTCATTATTTATTTTTTGTTTCAATTTATTTTGATAATTATTTTGATGAAACTACATTAAAGAATTAATTTCCTTTGATTTATTGAGTGTTTTATTTTATCATGCCTTCGGTGCACCAAACCACACCTCCTCCAATAGTCAAATAGGATAACATATCAATTGAGAATGCAATTCCTAAGAGACTCAGTTCCACTAGTTGTCGTTTTCCCCTTTATGCAACCCCAACACCACCGTATGAATATTTTTACCAAGATAAGGGATGGGAAAATAATGAATCAAAGAAATAGAATTAAATTGGAATGAATGTTGTGGTGTAAAACCACCACACCCATGCAATGCTCTTATATCCATCACATATATATTTAAAAGATGTTGAATTGAAGCACAATAAAAAATAACGTCATGAAACATCCCACAGAGCCAAGAGTCAAGTTAGTCACTTTAAATTGAAAATTAAAAATAGATCATCAAAGAAATATGGAAGATAGGGAATTAAATTAGGGCTGGAAGAGAAATATGTATGGAAGAATAAAAATGGAAACACTTTGATTAAAATATAAATGCATGTTACATGAGAAAAGAACACTAAAATAAAAAGGAAAGAAAAGAGAAATCCTAAAGCATAATAATTCATCTTCAACATCCTTATCTAATCAATTTCCAATTTAATTCACCATTATAATATTATTTATATGAATTTAAGAGGATTATGGGCATCATAAAAGACCATTAATGTGTTTTAGGACATAATGAGTCGTCAATGGTTGAAATTTCGGTTTAGGAATCTATCTTAACAAACGTTTTCTCATGGTAACCCCTCTTTTTGGAAGAATCTATGAAGATAGTCTTCTAGAAATTTGTTCAATTTTTTTTTGGTATTTTTACCACTAAATTTCATCTCCATAATCTATGTTTAAAAGAAGTTATATCTAAATTACTTCAAGATTTTATTCTGGATGAATGTTTCCTAAATCTTCATTAAATGTTGAGCATCCAATGGATGCATTAATGAGTGAATAACTCCTTGAAATTTAATGGTGAAACTTTTATATGTGTAATTTTTCATATCAAACTATAATCACCTCAATTATATATGTGTATCCTGAGTTATGCCTCATTTACGGAGGTGGGGTCCAGTCTATTGTCTAGAAAAGTTTTCAAAATGATATATTTTTTCTGGCCTCTAGATATATGAATTAGTTTTGGGTCTAGAAGGAGAAGTTAAATCTCACAAATAAAGTAATCATAAAAAAAATAATAACACAAATTAAATCAATATTTTAAAATATATTATAAAAATTAAAAAATGGAATAAAATCCATTAAAATTATAGAATTAATAAATTTTTACATTTTAGCCGAGAACACACCATAAATCCAAAATTAATGCAAATAAGATTAAATTTATAATTTGGGAGGGTTTAAATATTTTAAATAAATATAAAAAATGATGAAATTATTATCTCTTTCAACACTCTAACACCTAAACCATGCTTATCCTCAAGCATAAAGTCTCAACATTGAAAATAAAAAGTCACCAATGTTACCAATATTCAAATTCCAAAGAAATAAAATCAAAAAAAAATCAATGTCAAACCAAATTTTCAAAATTAACATAAAATAGAAATTTAATTTCTTAATTTTTAAAGAAGCAATAAACTCAAATATTTTACTTTTCACCTTTGAAAAATTATAAAACATCTTCTTTCATTCATTTAAGTACCTCAATTCATTATCATTAAATACACCAAATCATGATCTACCTCACAATGGATTATTTTCTCTCATAACCCATGATACAATTCAAGTATAGTTATGCTCATATCATGAGATAATTTTCTTTATCCATGTTATTTTAAAGGACCTAATTTCTTCACTTTGTAAAGACAAAAGGTACATAAAATCATGATGACTTTTTAATAAAGGTTCAAATGAATCTAAGGCTTAAGGTTGGTAGGGTTTGATTCTTTATAAATTAAGTCTTAAAGAGAAGTTTTATCTCTTCATGCGTAGTGCATGATATCAAAAATGAAATGTGTAATTAAATTCTCCCTTTCAAAATAAAAAATTCCATTTCTCTAAAAGTCAAAGTAAAGGTTATGACAAATAAATCCTAATTAATGATTAGTGCAACCTCTTGAATATTTTTTTCTATTTTTATAATTTTTTCCTTTTTAAAACAATCTTTACATTTTTTTATTTTTTCAAAATTTATGATTATAATAAACCTCACATCCACAACTTAACCATGTATGATAAAAATAATAGGTATATTAGTGGTGATTTTTTGTTTTCCCAAATAACAACCCATTTTTCTCATTTTTTTGTTCTTTTTTTTATTTTATATTTTTTTAATTCAAGAGGGGAAAACAATGAAGTATCATGAATGAATAAACTACCTTAATTGTTTCCCACAATAATCACCCCCACACCTTTTACTTATAATGTAAATCATCCCTTCCACCATGATTCCCTTTACCCCCACACTTCAACTTTAAAATATCATACAAATACTAAGAGGAGGGTATGAATGGATAAAAATGTATTGAAACATGGATCATCCCAAAAAAGTTCATTCATGGTTTCTATGGTTTAAAGAAGTATTTATTTAAATGTGGGTTTTTAAGGATAAATTATTTTCAAAAGATTCCTTAATCATTTTAAATGTGTTTTTACATAGTCATAGATTTGAAAAGTTTAAATGAAAGTTTTGGTCGGTGACATGTCCCAAGATCATTAAAGAAATATGCTCAAGAAAAAAATATGAATTAATTTATCTAGAAATACTCTTGGGAATGGGGATTATAAAATTTTACAATCGCTCAAGTCATGATTAATAAAAACAAATCAATTCACATGAATTTCAAAAATTCAAAGCATGAAAAATAAAAGTAAAATTTCATTTACAAGATCAATTAATTTCCTTAAATCATAAGTCCTCATTTTAATATATATGATTCACTTTAATAATTAAATTCTCTATTTTACTCATTCAATATTATTAAAATTGAAATCTAAAACGTGGAATCAAAGTATTACTAAGAAACTCATGTCTCTTAGATAAGTCAAGTAAGGAAATAATTCAAGAATGGTCATGAAATTTCAAGTTCAAAGCTCAAAACATGTTTTCAGAAAAAAAAAATATAGGTAGTATAATAGAAAAACACTAAAATTTTAATCCCTTTTGAAATGAAGATTATTCCTTTTATTCCACATTTTAAGGCTTCCTTCTACCATCATGAACCTACAAAAGATAATTACTCAATTAAGTATAAGGATTGTGTCATTTAATCTCTAAATGATAGTAGGGAGTGTGATTAGTGATATACTAATCCTAATAATGAAATTGAAATCAAATTTTCTAGAAATAATGTAAAAGGATAAGTCTTGGTTTGATCCCCCAAGTGGGTCCTGAATTTTTACTGCCTTTAGAGGGAAATACCAACTGTTATCCAAAGTCTGATGGTGAGTGGATCTTCTTGGACTTCAAGCACCACATGTGTCTTTTCCAAACTTTTTTATCTTATTTTATGGTGAGGAATGATCCATTTATAGAGTATACTAGATCCATTCCCATCATAATTAAGTGTAGCTTTCATGTTTGGGGTAGGATGAAGTATGGATCGTCCTCCTTCTTAGTTTCTACTTTTGTAACCTCCTCTTGTTCTTTCAGTGATGGATCAACATGGGATGCATTATTTTAATGATAAAAGGGAAAGTAATTAGGCAATTTTACTTGAAAAAAATTTAAATTTTAATAATAAAAAATATTCTCCATTTCATAATGATCAGCATCTGTCATGATTTCCTTAATCTTAGCTACTTTGATTTCTTCATTTTCTTCCTCAAATGTATGTTCATCAAAATCAGGGAGCTCCATGTGTCCCTCAATAGGTGAATGTTCTTTTTCATCATATTCATCTAATTCAATGAATGGATTGAAAAAATCTTAAAATTCAAAGAATTTAGGATTGATACTCAAATCAAATTGAATAAAATTATAAAATAAATAGTTTAAAGAAATATCAACTCCCTAAGTTAGTTTTGGTTCAATATCTTTTTCAATAATGAGTTCATCTTGGAGTTGGATAGTGGAAAGTGAAGTTAGGTAGTCGGGATCCTCCAACATAATTCTAGAATCAACTTATAGGATTTCCTAAATTAAATTGGGGGGAAATAGAGGAAATTATTTATTGGCCTTTAATCTTTGCAAGTCAATTTGGAGTTCATCGATAATTCTCATCAAATATCAAGGTGAGATCCATTTCCTTATTCATATTTTCATTTTCTTGACCATTATCATAAGTTAATCAGATCTTCATTGTATTTCCACCTCAGTATAGTTTATTTATTTCACCTATGAGTAATTGTTCCATGAATTAAAAAAATGGTCATTTGAAAACATCATGTAAAAAGAATTTTTTTGGATTTTTTAATAAAAACAATGAAAATATATCTACAATTTGAAAAAATAAAAAGTTATTGAAATACTGTTTATCTCCCTAGGAATGGTGACAATTTTTACATATAACTATTGTAGGGAATGGTAAAAGCAATTTTAATTTCGTAATTCAGCACAGAGGATAACCAGGGTCATCTCACTTGAGGAACATCACAGTCAGTTCAATCACTAATTATAGTCCACATAATATAATTCCTTTTTGTTTTTATATTATTCATGAAAATATAAATTTTTGGGGTTTTAAAAAACATGAAATACAATGTAGAAATGAAATCTAAATGCAGATGTAGACATAATGAAATTATGGAAGAAAGTTCTTGGTCTAGGGTTTGATAACCTGGGTTCATTTGTTATTTATTTGTTGTCTAAATTTAATTTGATAATTAATTTTACAGAACCTCATTAAAAAATTAATTTCATTTGATTTATTGAGTGTGTGATTTTATCATTCTTTCAGAGCACCAAACCACACCTCCTCCAATAGTTAAATTGGATAACACCTCAACCAAGAATCAAATTCCTAAGAGACATGGCTCTACTATATATTGTTTCATCCCTTTAATCAACACCAACTCCATTGTATGAAGGTTTTTCCCAAGAAAAGGGGGGAAATAATTAATCAAATAAAATGAATGAAATTAGAAATATTTTTTTGGTGGATAATCGCTGCACCCATTCAATACTTTCATATCCACCACAAATTAATTTAAAACATATTGAATTGAAGCATAATAACAAAGAACTATGTGAAACCTCCCCCATTGCCAAGATTCTATTTAGTCACTTACCATTGAAAAATGAAAATGGGTCATGATGGAAATATGTAAAATGGAGAATTAAATTAGTTTTGGAAGATAGAGATATGGAAGAAGAAAAAGGGAAACTCTTTAATTAAAATATGAATGCACATTAAATGAGAAAAGAAAACTAAAATAAAAAAGGAAATAAAAGAGAAATCCTAAAGAATCATCCTTAATCCAAAGCTTCCCTCTCCAATTGATATCTTATTAAATACACCTATATATTATTATTTATAGGAATTTAAGAAGATTTGGGGCTTCATAAATTAACATTAACATGTTTTAAGACATAATGGTTCGTCAATGGTTGAAATTTCCATTTCGAAATCTATCCTTACAAATTTTTTCATCTGTTACCCCCTTGTTTTGGAAGAACCAGAGAAGTTGGTCTTTAAGAAAGTTATTACAAAAAAATATTTTTACCACTAAATTTCAGCACCATCATCCATGTTTATAAGACTCTATATCCTAATTATTTAGATATTTTATTCTAGATGATTTTTTCCTAAATCTTTATTCAATTTTGAGAATTCAATTGAAACATTAATGATTTAATAACTTCTTAAAATTTACTAGTGAAACGTGGATATGAGTCCAATTTTATATAAAACTAGAATAACCTCAATTAAATTTGTTTATTCTGAGTTATGCCTCATTTATAGAGGTGGGTTATACTCTATCATCTTGAAAATTTGTCAAATTGGTTGATTTTTTCAGGCCTCTAGATATTAGAATTATCTCTAGGTCCAGAATAAGAAGTTAAATCCCACAAATCAAGGAATCCTAAAAAAAGTAATCACATGAATTTGATCAATATTTTAAAATATATGATCAAAATACCAATGTAAATAAAATCAATTAAAATTCCAGAATTAAGCAATTTTCACATTTAGCCCAAAACACGCCTTGAATCCAAAATTGATGAAAATAATCTCAAATTGATAAATTTATAAGGTTTCAGTTAAAAAAATATATATATAAAATATGAAAATATTATCTCTTTAAGAACAATAATACTATGAAGAAGAGGAAGTGGGATACCTATTTTAAAGGTGATGGAGCATCTTAGAACTAGACCACTGAAATTTTTAGCTTTTGTCCACATCCCAAAAGAAATTATAGATGTCTACAATGTTGTTCACTCAATAATATCAGGAAAGATTATATAGAAACTTCAAGAGTATGTAATAACTATAATCATATGGGACATATTTTATTATCATAGTAATCAAAATTTAGTTGTTGGGAATACATCTCATGTGTCTTATACATCTTATGATTTGATAGGAAGATCGCATCAAAATGGTTCTCATCCTTAAAATTTAATGAACTAGGTTTATTCTAGGAACACAATTAATTCATAGTCAATGAAACCATAATAAGGAGGTAATAAACATAGGGGGTCAATTAATCAGTTGTATAGTTCTAAACAGATGATCACATAATACCAATCAGGTTCTTCGACTATATGTGGTACCATTATACTTAATAAAATTTTATGAATGTTATATTTGATATCGGTGTATCACACTCTTTTATTGCTTCATGTTTCATTAATCAATTGGGATTTCATATCAAGATGATTCTACACATCATGAGTATCCAGAAACCTCTCGGGCAGTGAGAGTGTAGGGTATTTAAGTGTGCAAACTATTCTATAGCAATCGATGGAATTGTATTTGATTGGAAATTTTTTGTACATGGATGTATTTTACTTAATCATGGGAATGGATTGGTTAGTTTCTATTAATAACTATGTATATTGCTATGTGTGATGAGTAAATTCCACATCTTCTAATGGGATGGTGTATCTCTTGAAAGGAGGTTGAGATGAGAATGCTTGTAAAGTAGTACCATTAGTAATAATGGTCACAAATATTTCTTATCAATTAGAAATACTCAATTTGGGGAATAATAACATAATTGATATAAGAAATTTTCCTACCATAGTGGATCAATATCCAGACACGTTTCCAAACAATTTTATTAGTTTGCCACATGAAAGAGAAGTGTAATTTTCAATTAATCTCCTTCCAGGGAAAAATCCTATTTCACTTCCATAGTATAGAATGAAACCGATGGAATTAAAGGATTTTAATACCGAATTATAATAATTGTAAAGTAAAGGGTTCATAAGACCAAGTGTATTTCCTTGGCCTACTCCAGTTCTTTTTTTCAAAAAGTAATATGGTTTTTTATGATGTTGTGTTGATTATCGTAAGATAAATTGGGTTATAATAAAGAATAGATATACACTTCATCAGATTTATGGACTTTTTTTATCAATTTAAGGGAGTCCAATGGTTCTAAAAAATTGATCTACAATTAGGGTATATCTAAATCTGGGTTAGGAAATAGGTTACACAAAAAAATATCTTTTATTAGTTTTTTAGGTCACTATAAATATTTTTTCATGACCTTTGGTCTTACAAATGGACTAGTGCTTTTAATGTAATTGATTAATCGTGTATTTTAGTGGTAATTATAATATTTTTTTATTGTATTTTCCGATGACATTCTAGGTTATTCTTAAAATTAGAAAGAATATGAATAAAATTTAGAGATTATGTTGAGTATTTTGAAATGGAATCAGTTATATGAGAAATTCTAAAAATGTTATTTATATATACAAAAAATTGTTTAATTTTCCATTTCATTTCTAAGAAAGGAATATAGTTATTCCCAACTAAGATAATATTAATTTTCTCTTATAAATCACTAAAAATTTCCTTGAGATACACAACTTTTTGGTATCATTTTTTTAAGAATTATCATGGCTCGTATCTCCGATGACAACACCTAAGAGGAAGGTAACTCCATTCCACTAGAATGAATATTTCCATAAAAAATTGGGGAATAAATATAGGATCTCTTTTATATAAATTCTTGTTTTTATATAACCTGGGAAGGGTTATGTGGTTTTCTGTGATATATCTAGAATTAGACTCAGTTGTGTGCTCATGAAAGGAGACTATGTGGTATAATATGGTTCATGAAAACTATAAATTCATTAAAATAATGTTCTAACTTATGATTTTTAATTTCTTATAGTATTTCATACTTTGAGAAATTGGTGTCATTGTATCATTGGTGATAAATTAACAGTGTTCACAGAACATAAAATTTTAAAAAATATCTTTTATAAAAATGATTTAAACATGAGACAAAGATAATGGAAGGAATATATCTAGATGTTCTACTTTAACTTGATTTATATTCCTGGATAAGGTAATTTTGTGGCATATTATTTAAGTTTAAATTCATATAATAAATAATCCAAATAAGTTTGTGAACAATGTAAATTGATGGCCATGATAGTGGATATGAACTTGGACTGTGATGACCAGAATGAAGTTTCAATCTTTTATTTGGTGACCCTGAATATTTTCCTGGTTGAGTGAGTCAAAGATACTAAAAGATCAGATTCAAATTTCATTTCCATAACATTAAAACTCAATTGAGGGGAGACCATTGGAAGATGTAAATAATATGGTGATTCCATGTTTCTTTTTCATGATCGAATAGTAGTCCCACCTTATTTTAATGAGAAACTAATTTCTACTTATTACCAATAAAAATGGGATTTTCATCCTAAAATTTATAAGATATATAAGTTGTTGATAACCCACTTCTTATGGGATGTAATAAAAAAGGAAAGTAACAGAGTATTTTTCGATATGCCTCACTTGTCAGTCAGTTAAGGATAAACACCAATGACCAAATAGTATGTTGTAACATTTACCAATACCTATCTAGAATTGGGACCACAAAGCTATGAATTTTGTTACAAGTCTACCAATAATAGTTTGGAAACATGATTACATATGAATGTTTGTGGATAAAATCTAAAAGTTAGCTCACTTTATCCCCATTCATGAATCCAAAATGCTAAAATAATTAGAAAAACTATATAGTTGGGAGATAGAAAAGTTTCATGGAATACCAATTTAGATCATCTCAGACCAATATCCTCATTTTACCTTTCATATTTGGTGATTTTCATAGCAATTTTTGGGTGCCCACTTGACCATGAGCACAACATATCATCCTCAAATAGATGGAAAATCTGAACAGACAATCCAAATGATAGAAGACATGCTTTGAGATTTTTTTATAGATTTTGGAGGTTCATGGGAGTATCATGTACCATTAGTGGATTTATTGTACAATAAAATCTATTATCCTTGATACATATGGACCCTTTTGAAGCATTCTATGTACATACTTTTCAGTATACACATTATTAGGTAGATATCAGAGAATCTTTATTATTGGGACCCAGTCATGTTCAGGAGATGACTGAGAAAATTTCGATGATCAGAAACATGATGGTGAGGGCTCATAATTTTCAAAAATATTATGTGTATCTTTTTTCCATGGTTGTTAGTGTTTAATGTGGGAGATAATTACTTCTTGAAAGTCTCAATATGGCTAGGGAATCAATGTTTGGGTAAGAAAGGTAAACTATCTCCTTAGTAAATTGTCCTTTTTGAAATAATGGAACTGATTGGTGATGTGGATTATTAGTTTTCTTTTCCACCATGATTCACTAATGTACATAATGTATTTTATGTATATAAATTGAATAAGTGCTAATATTATCCTAATTATGTGATTTGATGGGACTTTTTGGTCTTTCATCAGATTCTACTTTGTTACATGTGCCGATATGGATTATGGATAAATAAGAGAAGTGGTTAAAAGGGAATAGTATCTATTTCATGAGAGTTTTATGGTATCATGTCCAGATATAGGAAGATAAATTCGAATGGGAAGACTTTATACTAGATCAATGGATAGAACTTTTACAAATCACTAGTAATATCCAGCATTCTAGGGAAAAATCATAATGTTGGGGAGAATGTAAGAACCCGGTTTTAAGTAATTTAAACTTTTATTATGTATTTTGAAGTTATATAATATGTTGAGTTTTGGATGTTTCTTCATTGTTTTGGAGTGTTTTTTAAGGGTTTTTAAGGGTACATTATTTGATAATGGTTAAGGAAAATTATGAAACTTCTCCATGAAACTATGAATGCGATTATTGAAATCACTAGATTGGAACACATTTTTCTCAAACTAAACAAGTGACCAGGTAAAATCATGCAAGTGGAGATAGTGGGGAAAATCAGGGTTAACACACAATTTTTCAAACCAAGCAAGGAGGTGGTCTAGAGATAATAGCATACGCATAGTGAGCGCATGGTTTCCTATGTGGTATATCCATGTAGTATGCATTTATTGTTCCAAAAATTATATTTTAACTCGGTTTTCATCCCATAAATACTCATTTTTCATCTATTATCTCAAAATCTTGAACTCCACTACTTCTCTAAGTATTCTTGGTGATTTATTTTGATCTGGAGGCTAGTTTTGACAGATCAAATTGCATTAGATCTCTATAATCAAAGGTAAGTCTTTTTTTCTATATTTCTACTTATATATCTGCATCTTCTCTCGCCTATAATGTTATATATAATATATTATGGATAGACCTATGATCCATGATGTTTTTTGATGATATATTGTCTAGATTTTTTCAAGGAAATAGTTTTTAATCTGAAATATAAAGGTTTCTTTATGCCATTGATCATTGTGATCACCCGTTGAGATGTCAGTGTCTTCTCTCCCACTCTACTATTCTAGAACATTATCACTTGGTTTTTCCTAAATATTTTTTTTACTAAAAACTCAATAAAAAATATTTAATGAAAATCCTTATTGTTGAAGGATTTCAAAATGATAGTTTCAAAATATGGAAACAAAGTTTTTTTACAAAATATTTAAGGAAAATACGGTTTTAATGAATGATTTAGTCGGTATCTTTGCATAATTGGGTTAGTGTTTGTTTATTGGGGTAGGGAATGGTCCTAAAGTATTACCATCAATGTGGGATGAAGCATGGTCATGAAGTATCACTATCAATGTGGGTCACCAAGCAACAGTTAAGTGATAGGATGACTCACCACTCATAATTATAGGGAGTTCCATGGCATGTGTGTGTGTGAACATGGTATAGTTATTCCAAATGGTAAGGAATAGTAATATTCTTTCATTATTGTTTTCTTATACTGAAACTATTTATAGATTTCTATAAAACTATTTATTAGCTTATCAAAAAATTTATATAAAATATACTAACTTTTTTTTGTCATAGTTACATGTGTTTTGAAGTCTCTAGGTATTTCATTATAACGCCCAGATATTTTATGATATATTTCTCTCTAAATTAATTAAATTTCATTCATATTTTTTGATACACATAACCATGAGTCTAAATGAACCGTAATATAGTATATCATTTCAAAATATCTGTTAAATTGGTAGAGTGGATAGGAATAACAACATATTGAAAATAATAATATGTATAATTTTTTTTGATAAAGAAAATATATTAATAAATAAGTACTTGATTTTTAGTAAAGTTATTATATTCAATAAATATTATTTTTCCTCAAAAATGGTTTTTATTAGTTTTTATGAGAAAATAAAAACAATATTCCACTTAGAAATTTTATTTGAAAAAATGAACTTTATTTTTGAATTAATAATATCAAAATTAACATATGGTGAAATTTGGGGATTTCATTGAAATGATAGATTTTTCAATGGATAGTGAAAAATGTATATTTTCAAATACTAACATTTTTTCATTAAATAAAGTAATTTAAAAGTAATATTATATTTTGGATTCATTATTAAAGTGAAATATGATATATTTGATTTATAATAGTCTAATTAATTACATTTTAATAAGTATCATTGATTATTTTTATATAAGTTAATTTTTATGCTTAAAAGCACCTATTTCTAAAAATAGTTTTTTGTTATGTTTTACGCATTTATATTAAATTGGATTTATTCCATTTATAGATATTGGATATTTAAAAATAGATACCATATTTTTAATAAATATTTTCAAATTTAGTTTATATTTCTATTTTACTTTTTATCATTATGAATAGTAATCATGGTAAATATCTATCCCCTCGGTAAGAGAAAAATAGGTAAAACAGAGTTAAAATCATAAGATAAGATCTCCAAACCAACCTAAAACATTATTTTATTTCATTTTATGGAAGAAATTATATCATATACATACCAAATTTGAATATTTTTAATTTTTTTCCATTTTCTATTGATAAATAAATTTATATTATTTTAAGTAAATAAAATTCCAAAATGTCACAATCTTGAATTTAATTTCTCTAAAATATTACATAAGGATAAAAATAGGATAAATTTAGTTATATATATTTATTTTAATTATTAATTAATTTTTTATCATTTTAATTTATTCTTAATTTTTAGTGATGGAATAATTTTCTTAAATTCTTAAACAACGCCAACATAGTTCTTGTGCAAGCAGTAGAAAAAAACATATAAATGTTTTTAAAAACTCTAAAAGTAATATTGTTTGGATTATTTATAGTACCTCATGAATTTTATAGATTAATATAACATATTATGGATTTTTTAAAGTATTATATTAAAATTAAATTACTATTTCCTTGTCTTTAAATTCAAATTAAATAATTAGTGTCAAAAATGAAATTAATGATATTTTATGTTAAATAATATTTTATTAAATTATTTAAAAAACATGAAAATATTCCAATAGAAAATTTAGGATTATAAATGGTCTATAATTTCATACCCTATCCCTTTATGAGATAATTTTTAACTTATAAGTAAAATTATAACCCTTTAATATTGAAAAAGTTATTACCGGAGTTAAAGTTAAAATCAGTTAATGTAGGGGTTAAACAAAGATATAAGGTTTAAAATGACAATAAAACCTATCTATATTTCATTATATGATTATATTTATATCATATCATATTTTTTTTATTTAATTGATTTTTTGGATCATTATACTTGAGAAATAAATTAATTATATTTCAACCGTTTAGTAATTCCATGTGTGTTTTTTCCCTCCCTTATAAAAGGACACCCCTTATCTATTTTACTTACAAAACTTTGAGGAATATATCACAATAAAACCCTAATAAATTATCTTCTAAAATCCCATATCCATGAATTATATGTTCCAATATTCTTCAATGAACATTTCAAGGATTCTTAAGAAGGGATCAAAATGAGGCATATCGAACAATAGGAAATCTTCTTACCTAACCCCTATCAATTTATTTATTATTTTAACTCTTATAAATATTTGGTATTAATCATAAATAATAAATTAAATTTTCTAAATATACTTGAATTTTATTATGATTATGGAATAGTCATTATCCACCCTCTTTTGTATGAAATGGGAAATGAAAGTGTCACTCATGCGTATATGTGGACTACTACCTCCACGTAGCAATACAATTCATTTTCCATAACCATATTTCATGGGTATTTATTATGATGGGTTCAAATTTTAAATTTTATATTTATGACATAGTTATGCTTCTCTAATTATAATATCATATTAATCTTCTTAGCTTCCTATCCATTGAAAAATGATAACGTTGCTCGTGCCTATGTGTAGACTACCACCTCCATAAAGCGATGTGATTTGTTTTTCATTTCCTCTTTACATGGATGGAAATAAAGATAAATTTAACCAAAATATTTTATATACATAATATAATAATTATTTTTTAATGGTGAATTAATATTTATCTTTATTTTTTTCATCTGTCTAAAAGTTAAAACAGAGTTCATGTGTATTTATAACTTATCATCACCAGAAATGACATAATTTATTTTCTTATCTCTATCCTTTATGGATGAATATATATATATATAATTGATATATATTATATTTAAATCATAATTACAATTTTGGATATAATGGATCCATGATCAAAGTACAGGGACCAGAACTACCAATCCAAAATCCTCATGAAAAAACAAAACAATTAGCAGTAAGAAACGATAATTTTAATGAATATTTATTAATAAATGGGTGTTAAAATGTTATAATTAGATCATATATGATATTATAAGAAATTACATGACTCTAGTATATAATTATTATAAATTTAAATTTATTATATATTATTTTAAATTGTTTTCAAAGAAATTTGAACTTGGGGTAAGAGATTTTCATCTAACTTTTATTTCTATAAGACAAATGTCATATTCACAACTTATTTATTTTATGTGTTGTATATGATTCACATGATTATTATTATTATGATTATCATGAATATTATTTTTATATACATATCCATCTATATTTATCTCTTTCATGAGGTTTTTATTCAAAAGTTCCCAAAGTGGTAAGGGAATTATGATTCGATCTCATTTTAATCAGGATTGTTTAGGCTTGTATTAATGTTAAAGGGTATGATACTTTCTTAGTAAATACATTTAATTTTATTATACTCTAGTTATTTATTGAAAATACATGTTTTTATTTCATTTTTCTCACTTTAAGTACTCAAGATACCAAAATAATGTTTTTAAGGAAAAACCTTTATTTATCTCTTCGATCAAAACCCATTTTTATTCCAAATACATGTTTAAAAAAAATTATAATATGAATTTTTAAATACATTTTTATCCATTATTTTATTTTTATACAAAAAATTTAAAAATAAATCTTCTTTTAATTTTCCGAACTAGGTATTTTTGACTCTTTACCAAAAATGTGAAAAGAACCACTGTTTTAACATACATGACATGAAAAAAATTTCACACTATTATAAAAAATCAATGATCCAAAGCTTAATTTACAAGTTTCTAGGGTTATTTTCAAATAATAATTTTTCCTTAATATTTGGTAAAAAAATAGATTTTAATATGTGATTTATAAATGAAAAGGGTATTTTACTCAAAAAATATTCCAATGTCCTTTTAAAGTAATTTTTCATCTATGATAACATCATTTTATGTTACATAGGATTTACTATGGATATGATCTAATGATACCATATTTATTATTTATCTAAATGGTATATGGTTATGATTATAAAATATTGATGAAACTCTTTTTCTTTTCAATGGGTTAAGTTATGATGAATGTTTTTAAAATATTGTGGAGTACATATGAATGTATTTATTATTATATTATGAGTGGACCTGGAATTATATTTCCATATAATTAATTGGATAAAGATTAATGTTCTATGGGCACAAAGGGTACACAGGAGGTTATCCTAATCCAGAAATACGGTACACTGGAGGTTATCCCTAGCCCAAAAGAGGGTACATGGGATTTTATACCAAGCCTGAAGCAGGTACATGGGCGGTTAAATCAAGACTAATATTTTATGAAAGTCTTGGTGTGTAAAGTTTATATAATATTTCTATGATTATGATTATAACACAATTTATGCCACTATTTTATGAAATGATATTATTCCAATGTTATGTTCTCATGTCTTATGTTTTCTGATCCCTTTATGATTTATGTCTTATGAATATCCAAGATTTAATCCATAACTCAGGTTTATGATATATTAATTCTTGAGTATGATTTTTAAAGGTTAATCTCATGTTATCATACCCTTTATTATCATTTTATTTTTAAATGAAACTTGATATATCCCTTGTTTACACTTACTGATCATCTAAGATCACCCTTTATTATGTTTTCTTTTCCTTAGGATATGAAGAAAATTTTAAGTATGATGTGTCTAAAAAGGGTGATAGTTTTGAAGAACTAAGTGGGAGATGATTTAGATATTTTACATATCGGTTATTTATGTATCAAAGTTTCCAAATACAATAAACCTTTACAGTTTTATCATGAATAATAATGTTATTTAATGAATATTCATCTAATAAGATATAATATTTATGTATGAAAATTATGAGTCACTATAGTTGGTATTGAAAAAAGGTTTAGTTACTTTTGGAAACTTGGATGAGAAAACATTAGTGATAACCCTTAGAATAATCCTATGTATGGGATAAATTTATATGTTATATTAAAAAAAGGAGTTTGATTTTCCTAGAAAAAAACCACATCTGGATACTAAAATTATATATGGTTTTAAAATAGATGAATCTAGGGGTATTAACCCTGAAAATATTTGGTTGGGTATATTTCAGACATCATTTTGGTTCATGGTGATTGTTCTCTTATTTTGCACCTGGTTTGACACTTATGAGGGATAAGCTTGGGTTAATTAAAATTTTATTTATGAACCATTATGAATTATTTGAATAAATTCTAACCAAGTATGGACTATTTTAAACATAAGGTTTCATTGATTAAAAATAAGGTTTCATGATTTAGACATCCTATAAAAGATTTATCATGATTATGTGGTTTCCTACTATTATTATTGGTGCTCACACTATGATATTTGGTTATAGTAAATGGATGGAACCCAAAGGTACCTTGTTAATTTTTAATGTGATGGAAAATACAATTACTTTATTCCAAAGAAACCAAATTTTATATGAGATTAAATTATAAATCACACTACTATGCTTATGAAACTTTCTTAAGACATGAATCATGTTGAGCTTCCAAATGAACAAAAGATTGAACATGTTATATTGAGACCTTTATGAGGAAATATATAGATTATTTTAGTGGGTCTAGTGATCCACTATATTTTGAGTAATATATTAGTATAATTGAAAATATAGTTTTTTTTCTCCAATGTTTGAATCATGAAAAGGTCATATTGGTTGTTAATCATTTGTAAGGAGATGAAAATCAATGGTGAACTTTTATTAAGAACGTGAGACAACATAAAAAAATGAAATAAATGGAGTCATATGAGTTTAGAAAGTTATTTTTAATAATTACTTTCCTCATATTCATCGTATAAAAATGTGTAAGTATTTTCTTGAGATAAGGTAGAAGGATAATGAATACATTAGTACATATGATGAAAATTTTACATGACTTTTGAGGTATACTTTTGGTATAATAGTAAAACCAAAAATTAATATTGATCGATTATTAAGTAACTTAAAACCAAGCCTCTGAAGAGAGTTATCCATAAGATAATTCACAAGATATGAAGAGATTTTTTGATATGCTATCAAGGTAGAAATGGAGAATAGATTTACCGGTAAATCTCATGGTTTTGATAATAAAAGAAAGTTTGAATTAAAAGAAAATTATTATAATAAAAAACATAGAGGGGAGAAGATTAGTATTCTATTATACTCAAAGTATAGAAAGAGAAATATAGTAAATTTTTTTAATTAGACCATTAAATTCTTTAGGTGTGGAAAGGAAGTTCATAGGGAAATTGAATGTTAGATTGATGGGAAGAAGTTAGTTAAAAATGGAGAAAAGTCACCATAGAATGCACCACCATAATATAGTTTCTTAAATGAAAGTAGTATGGTAATTAGCTAACTAGTGTTAAAATAAAAGGTTTAATTATGATTATAAACATTAGAAACCTCTTAAGCCCAAAAAAAAGAAAAATATCATGTGATCGCCATTACTGATATGGGGTATGACAACAAAGTGGTGAAGGAAGTCTTATCATCTACTCTAGAACTACTAATGTATTATTTGATTATGGATCTACACAATCTTTTATATTTTAATAATTTGATAAGGGTATAACAATTCTATCCTAATTATTAGATGTTTAATTAGCAGTGAAAAATACTAATAATACGATGATCACATCTCATGTTTATGATTATTCTTTAATTGAAGTTTATGGGAATGTGCTTCCTATAAATCTCATTATTCTCCCTCAATTTAATTTGATGTTATATCATCCATGGGTTGTATTTATTTACATAAATCCCATATAAATTACTAATTAAGGGAAGTAAAATTTGATATTATGAACAAACCTATGATCATATATTAGTGCAATGATAAATATGAACTACTGATGGAAATTTCATCTATTGTATGGGAATATCTTCCTATTTAAATTGGGGTTTTATCTCAGATGGCTGGGGATAAAATAAACATCAAAGATATTCCTATTATATAAGAGTTATTTTAAGTTTATCAAGAATAATTTCCTAGTCTTCCTCCAAATCGTGAATTTTTGTTTTTAATAGAACTCATACCTTGTGCAACACCTATTTTAAAGACTCCATATAGAATGGATCTGATTGAGTTTTAGGAATTTATGAATAAACTCTTGGATAATATTGATAAGGGATTCATTCATATATGTGTTTCACCTTGGGGTGAAGTTGTTTATTTTTTAAGAATAAATATGGATCATTATGTCACTATATTGATTATTGGGAACTTCATAAGATCACAATCAATAATAAGTATCATATTCCCCATATTGATGATTTTTTCAATCAATTATATGGAGAAAAATAGTTTTCAAAGGTTGATCTTTGATTTGGGTGCTATTATTTTAGATTAAAAAGTGAAAACATGCCCAAGATAATATTTTGTGTGAGGTATGGGCATTATGAATTTATAGTGATGCCATTTGGCCTTACTAATTCCCCCATTATCTCCATAGATATAATGAATAGAGTCTTTATAGATTACCTGGATTAGTTTAAGGAAGTATTTATAGATGATATTATTATATATTAAAATATAAAGGAAGAGGTTAAATATCACTTAAGGATTGTATTAAAGGCCCTAAGTAAGGAAAAGTTTTATGAAAAATTTACCAAGTCTGAATTTTTTCTGCAAAAAGTATCATTTTTAGGTCATATAATCTCAATCGAGGATATGGATATAGATCCATAAAAGATGAAAGTCATTAAATATTGGCCTATATAATCCATTGTGATGGGTATCCATAGTTTTCTTAGTTTGGATAGATATTATCGATGATTTTTTAACAATTTCTCAGGGATATATAATCCTATCACTAAGTTAAATTAGAAGGGAGACCAGTTCCTTTAGAAAAATGAATATAAAGAAAATTTCAAGAAACTAAAGATAAAGTTATCCAACATGCCTATTCTTGCACTACCCTGTAGTAGATAAGGGTTTTTGATCTATAGTTATGGATCTAATAAGTGAATAGGATGTGTACTCATGTATAATGATATGGTGATATTTTATTCCTTGTGTCATTTGAAGGTTCATTGGAAAAATTAACCAACTCGTCATTTAGAGTTAGCTGTAGTTATTTTTCATTAAAGATGGAGAGGCATTATAGTTTTGGAGAAATGTGTGACATATATAACAATCATAAAATTTTAAAGTATATATTCACTGAGAAAGATTTGAATATGTAACAAATAACATGGTTGGATTTGATTAAAGATTATGAATGTTCAATACATTACCACCCTGGGAAAGAGAATAAGGTGGTTGAGCTATTAGTAGAATGGATCATGCTAGATTATCTATGATGAGGATAAAAAAGATACAATATTTCTATATTTGAAAATAATGGATCTTGGAATCTAGAAGTAATAGGAGAAATATTATCTTTCTCAAATGAGTTTTCAACCATCTATCTAAGTGAATATTAAAGAGACACAAAAGGAATATGTACATATTCAATAAAAGGTGATAAATGTTCTTGATTTCAACTTTGATTGTGATGGAATAGTAAGGTTTTGGAACATAGTATGTGTCCTGGAAAGACCAAATCTAAAGAAGGAATTGTTGGATTGATCTCATAGTTCAACATTATCTATTAATCCTAAAATTATGAAGATATATAGAGATATGAAAGAGTATTTCTAGTTTGGAAACATAAAGAGAGGTATTTCAGAGTATTTATCTTGGTACTTGGCATGTCAACAAGTTGATTTTTAGAGGAAAAATTATAAAGGTATGTTATAACCATTCCCTATTCCATAATAAAAATTGGAAAACAACCATATAGATTTTGTCATCAGACTCCCCAAAATATCTAAAATCCATAAGGTTATTTGGGTTGAATTCAATCACCTTACAAATTCAGAAAATATCATTAATATTAGTTATAATTTATCTCTTGATCAAAATTTTAGAATATATATTAAATAATTGGTAAGGTTTCATGGAGTACCATGTTCTATTATATCTAATTGGGATCTGTGGTTTACCTCTATGTTTTGGTGAAGTATTAAGTCATATCTAGGTATAGATTTGACATTTAGTATAACTTATCATACTCATATAGATATTTATTCTTAGATAACCTTTCAAACCCTATAATATATTATGAGAACTTTTTCTATGTATTTAAAATGTGTTTGGGATCAACACTTTCCTCTAGTTGAGTTTCCTTACAACAATATATTTCACCCAAACATTTAGATGACTCCTTATGAATACCACTATGGAAATAAGTGTAAAATTTAAACATGATGGGATAAATTTGGATAAATAAATATATCGTTACCTAATATAAATGATAAAATGGTATAGAAAATTAGATCCATTCCGGATCACATACAGGAAGCTCATATTTGAAATAAAAATTATGCTGACAATCAATGGTGAACTATAGAATTTTAAGATAGTGAGAAGTTATTACTATGAATTTCTCTATAGAAGAAGTTTATGTGATTCAGAAAGAAGGTAAAGTTAAGATCTAGGTATATTGGTCCTTTTGAAATTCTTGATTGATTAGTGATGGTATCTTATCACTTTGTGCTTCTACGAAACCTCTCTCAAGTATACAATGTGTTTCATGTATCTATATTGATAAATTAAATACTTAATCCATCATATATACTAAACTCAAAGATTATAATACTAGAACGTGATATTTCATCTAGAGAATAACTGGTAGAAATTTTGGATCATGGAGATAAAGTTCTACGAAACAAGACTACTCACCTGGTTAATGTTCTATAGAGGAATTAGAAATTTGAAGATGCTACATAGATTCCTAAGGATGTGATGAAATAGAGATATCCTAATTTTTTTGTATCTTAATGAAAAAAAATCAAGGTAAAGTTAATTTTAAGTCTGTTAGAATGTAAAACCATGAGATTTTATGGTATATTTCTCTTTAAATAAATTTAATTTCTTCAATAGTGTGTGATACATGCATCCTCGATTATAAATGAACCATAATATAGTATTCAGTTTTAACCTAGTCCTTAAATTGTCTGAGTTAATAGGAATAAAAAAAAATATGTATAATTTTTTTAGATAAATCAAATATATTGATAAATAAGTACTTAATTTTTAGTAGTCATTATTTTCTTTAAAAAAACATTTTCCACAAAATTGTTTTTTATTAATTTTTATGTGAAAATAATAAATTTAAATTCTTCCGATATTAAAAAAAATTATTTGAAAAAATTAGATTTATTTTTTAAATCATCATATAAAAATTACATTCGGGTGAAATTTTGGGTTTTTTCTGAAATGGTTGCTTTTTCAGTGAATAGTGAAAATACATATTTTTCAAATATGGTTATTTCTTTTCATTAAATCAAGTAATATAAAAGTCCCATCATATTTTGGATTTGGTCTTAAATTTAAATATTATATATTTGATTTATAATAATCTAATTAATTCCATTTTAATTAGAAATATTCAATATTTTGATCTTTGTTAATTTTTATGCCTAAAATGCATTTTTCAAAAAAAATCATTGTGTTTTTTATAGTAATATTAAAGTTGATACCTACCACTTCTAGAGATTGATTCAAGAAAAATGAATAATATATTTGGAATTAGTAGTTTCAGATTTGTTAAATAGGTCCCTTTTATTTTTTTCACTATAAATAGTCACAATAGTAAATATTTATCACCTTTGTAAGGGTAAAATGGGTAAAACATGGTTAAAACCATGAGATAAGTTCTCAAAATCAATCCAAAAATTTACTATATTTTATTTTATGAAATAAATTCTACTATATATATCCAAAATACAAATATAAGTCATTTTTTTGTCATCCTCCTTTAATAATGAAATTTACATTATTTTAAGTAAAGAAATTTACAAAATGTCACTCTCTTGAATTTAATATCTCTACAATTTTTACATATGGATAAAAATAAGATAATTATATTTAAAAAAATTTATTTTAAATTTTAATTAATTTTTTATCATGGTAATTTATTTTTAATTTTTATTGATTAACTAATTACCTTGAATGCTTAAAATGACTATTTTTAAAAAAATTGTTTTTCATTGCATTGCACATAGTTATATTAAAATTAATTTTATAATTTATTGAAAATAAATCATAGAAATTTTAATCCATATTTGGAATCTTCATATTCAAATTATTAATAATTTTTATTTCATTTTTAGTCATAAATAGTAGTGATCGTGATAAAAGTTTATCGCCATTTTAAATGAAAAAATGGGTTAATCTAGGTTGAAATTGCATTCTAAGGATTCAAAATTAGTAAAAAAGTTAACTTAATCTCATTATATGTATATATTAAATCCATAATAATTATAAATTCGAAATTATGGCATTTTTTTCACTTTTTGTGATTATGACCTCTATATTATTTTAAGTAAAGAGTAATTAAAAAATGTCACTTTCTCTCACTTATTATGTTTTCATGATTTGGGTATAGACAAAGATGTTATATGGAAATATATATATGATAAAATTAATGAATAGTAAACTATATTTATAATAAAAATTTAATTTTAATTTTTATTGATGTTATAACTACCTAAAATGTTTACGCAACACCAATTCAATGCTTGTGAATTCAGTAGAAAAATTAAGTAAATGATTTTTAAAACATTAAAAGTAATATTTTTTTCGATGAAATATGATTGAATAATAATTTTATTGGATAATTATAAATTATAAGTTATTTTTAAAGTTTTTATATTTGAATTATATTATTATCTTGATGTCATTAAATTCAAATTTTATAAATAGTCTTAAAAATTTCATTAAATGGTATATAATGTTTAAAAATTATTGAACCATAAGAAAATAGTATTATAACTGTATTGGATGGGAAATTTTATATTTTATCATAAATGTTATATGTATGTCAAAATTTTAATTTTTATAAATACTTTCATGACCCTTAGACGTTGAAAATTTCGCTACCACGGTTAAGGTTAAAAGCATTAACAAGGGGTTAAAATAAAAGATAAAGTTTAAAATGAAACTTAAAGTTTTTTAATTTAATGGGTTGAATTTATTTTGACTTTTACTATTTATATTATAATATATGTAACTTGGGGTCCATTTTACCTTGGTTAGACACATATTATAAATTAATAGTTTATGTATTTATACGATTTTCACCCACCTCACTTATAAAAGGAGGTCCTCTTCCCCTCACTTCTTCACACATTTTGAGTCATATATCATGGAAAATATCTACTCAAATACCTTTTAAAACTTTATCCCCATGTCATAGAGGCTCTTATATCACCAAATACCAACATATAAGGCTTAAGGTGTAAGCCAAATCAGGTTTTCCAAAGAAGATATATAATTCTTAGCCAATTATTTTCATTTTTATTTCTTCTTCCACGTCATTAAAATATTTTACAACCATAATGATATGATAACATCAATATTTTCCATATAATTAAATTTTATTATATTTATGTCACAACCTTTTCCATCTCTTTTTCTATCCTATAAGAAACAAAACCATCACTCATGTGTTCATGTAGACTACCACCTCCACAAAGTGATATGTTTTGTCTTTCATCACCACCTCACATATCAAGTTATTATAATGAATTTAATGAATATATATTATATTCATGAAATAATTATGATTATTTAATGATAATATATTACTAACCTTATTACACTTACATCTATTGAAAAATGATAACATCGATTCTGAGTATGTGTGGACTACCACCTCCATAAAGAGATGTGATTCATTTTTTAGGTTTTACTTTCATTAATGGTGATAAAATTATAATTAATTTATATAAATTATAATTATTTTAGGATTAATATTCTATATATTATGTAAAAATGACCCCTTATACCTTTTTCAACCCACCAAATTTTTAGGGATTATAAATCAAACATCCTCAAAACGACCGACATAAACATAACCAATTTAGTAACTATATAATACATGGTAATAGATGAAATAAAAGGGATTATGTTATGGGAATAAATATAAAAAATATTATAAATTAATAAAATAATTAACATAAATTTATTATACAAGATTTAAATAATTTATGTAGAAAGTTGGAGTCGAGGTAATGTATTTCTTATCTCAATTTAATTTCTTTGAAACTTATGTCATCTTTACACCATGTTTTATTTTATATAGTTTTTTAACCACCATATGAATTTATTTTATCACTAATTTATTAAAATTTTAAGTTCTTTAAAAATCATTTTCAATCTATCTTCTTCATTTCACTTTTTATTTAAAATTTTAAAAAGTCATAATGCGTTTTCTTTAAAACCTTATTTAAAATGTTTTAAAGTTTGTTGACGCTCCTTTCGTCACAGAATCTAAAGATCGGAAAAGGGAATATCTGAGCTCAAAGTGATTCAACCTTTGAAGAAAACATCAAAAATCGACAAAGGCATGAACAAAGGATCGACAGCAACTGCACCGCGCAAGTTTTATCACTGTCGTGCAAGTACACTTGCGCGACACCCTTGGTCGCACAGGTGACTTGCGCGACCTAAGTGGTAACCGCCCGGTAACCGCCCGGGGTCTTCTTTTGCCTATAAATAGACCATGTGGGCCCCCCATTCAAGAAGATATTTTTCCAGAAACTCGGATTGAAGCTCTCGACGCCCAAGTCTCTTCTCAAAGCTTCCGGAACACTTCTAAGGTAATTTCTTACCTAGAACGGAAGATCTAAAGAGAAGAAGGAAGGCCTAAGTGTTGAAACTTATCAAACACTTGCGCGCCGACTTATTTCCTTCAATATAACTTGCGCGTGCCTTTTCTGGAAGAGCCTCAAGAAAATTCTAAAGGGTTTTAAAAAAGAGTCGCTCAGGTATTCCAATGCTGGTTGAAAATCGCGCAAGTACACCATGTGTCGCGCAGGTATACCTGCGCGACCATACTTGTGCGCCCATGGAATACTTGCGCGCCTTTCAAGACTTGTGCGCCCCTGTCTTTTTGGGTGCTCATCTTGACGATTTTTACCCCTCTTAAGCCATCACACCTTTCCTTTTCAAGATTCAGTCTTCAAGACACTCTTCAAAGCCATTTATGGCATGATTTCTTGATTTGACTTCCTTATCTGAAAGGAATTCTGTGGAATATCTCTCAAAGTCTAGTGATTTAAATACCCTTATGTCACTAAATATGGATAGTTCATTCATTTAACCTCATCCTTTAAGATGAGAGAATCCTAACTTGGGTCTCCTTTTCAGGAATAATCCCCAGTTATAAATCCTTTAATCTTGGGCTTCCTTTTCAGGAGTAAGCCCCAAATTCTTAAAAGTTCCCAAACTTGGGCATCCTCCTCAAGAGTAAGCCCCGATCAAGTCCTCTAATTTTGGGCATCCTCCTCAGGAGTAAGCCCCAAACCTTAATCCCTAACCTGGGTCTCCTTTTCAGGAATAATACTCAGTCATAATCTTGGGCTTCCTTTTCAGGAGTAAGCCTCAAGTCCCCTAACCTGGGTCTCCTTTTCAGGAATAAGACTCAGTCATAACCTGGGCCTTTTCTTTTAGGAGTAAGTCCCAGTCATAATCTTGGGCATCCTCTTCAGGAATAAACCCCAAGACCCTTAATTTCTCTTAACCAGTCCTAAATTATGTTTGATATGGGGTTCCTTCTCAGGAGTAAAACCCAAATATCAGTCCCCTCCTAACTTGGGCATCCTCCTTAGGAGTAAGCCCCAAGATTAGAGTATTCAAATCTCCATAAAGCACATATAACTTTATGGACCCTGTTCATGGATTTTCTCCCTAAAAGTAAATCCTAAACATTCATTTATCTGGGCAGTCATACATACATAAGCCCCAAACAATTTCTTATGATTGCATATTTCATGGCACAATTGTCTAATTTTTACCAATACCTCTTGTTTCTCACACCGAGCATGACTCACGTGAGCTTAGAGTGTAAAAGTAAATATGAAATTCTTCTTTGAGCCATCAATCATAAACATCATACTCCATTACTCGAACTACGTGGGTTCTGATTCCTTTTCCAAAACAAAGGATACGTAGGTAGCCCATTTATGGGTTCGATCCCAACTTTGAAATAATCCTTGTCCTTCTGAATGACGATAAACTTCAAGTGCCCCACTGAGTGGATTTAAAACCAGCCTGGTCATCATAATGACCAAGAGACTTTTATATAAATGTTTTGAAGGATACCATTGACCAAGAATCTCTAAATAGATATAGATGATTCTCTATTGATGAAGAACCTCGAATACATGTAAAAGATTCTCTAAATTTCTTGCATATTTAATCATTGATTGTTAAAACTAAAGGAAATCACATTTTATACTTGGTAATGTAATAAGGATTCATGAACATAACTTAAATCTATAAAGAGAGTCTCGGAGTAGACAATAATTCCCCTCAAAAAGGTGTGATGAGTCTGACCTCCCATCCTCTCGACCAATGAAAATTCCTAAGCCTCATTAGTCCACAAGCTAATGAGCGCCTACCTTTGGAAAGTAGGTCCAAACGGATGTGGAATCATTGGATGTTTCCGGTTCTACGAACAAACCCATTAGAAACCGATCGGAACGTTTGAATCTCCCATCCAGGAGGTCATCCCCGGAATCCGTACGAAACAAAAATGGTGAACCCGACGTGAATCCTTAACCAAGTTAAAGTGATGTTCTTCTTATTTGTTAGGCCCCTTGGGCCAACAAAGAAATCATTGACACGTACTCATCCAAAAGATGCAGCGGCCGGATTCATCTTGATTATGTCTGTTATATGGAACAGGCACTCTTTTCTCAAGATCATCTGCAAAATGGCTTTCCTTAAATTCACCCCTGTGAATACTGCTGCTGTGAACACCTCTACTGTGAGGTCTGCTGCTGTGAAAACCAATGCTGCTACTCCTGCTGGAACGTCATCCGCTCTTAGGATGGCATCACCAAATCAGTGTCTTCAACGCTGGGTTTCTAATGCACTGGTTAAGGAGTACCGTCGCAACGGTACTATCCCAACTCTGGAGGCCGCTCGTCAAGCCCTCCAAGTTAACAACTCTACCTGGTCATCCGGACAACGGCAGCCAGCGATCAAGAAGCAGGCGGTGCTGACTACCGTCTCCAACCGTTTCGGGTCGTTATCCCCGGAACGCAATTTCCATTCACTCCCTTACTCTGAGGAAGTGAATGAGCAGGTCCCGCAGGACCTTAATTCAAAAAGACAGGAGTCCTTCTCAAGGGCTCCCATCAACAATCGCTGCCAGACTCATGCGGTAGTGCACCCTCAACATGTTGAGGGTACCGACTCCAGGCATTCAGCTCAGGTTCCTCGAACCCGAGCAGGCAAGATGAACCGCCAGAGACGGAATCCGGAAAACAATGGGCAGGTTGTCATCCCTGCCATCTCCGGAGAAGTCCACCAACCTTACTTGGTGGAAAACAACGAGCAGGCACACACACCTACCCGTTTTAATTCCGCTGTCCAGCAGACTCGTCTGGCAGCATCAAGCCAATCCCGCCAGGCAATTCCGGCGGAGTACTGTAGGCAGGAACATACACCTGCTTATACATCACCAGTTAGTCAGCAAGCTCGTCTGACTACATATGATGGATCTCGTCAACCGCGTTTGGCGAAGTGTAACCAGCAGGCACATACACCTGCTAATACTAATCAAGCCTACCAACAGTCTCGCTTGGTATCGCACGGAGAATTCAGTCGGAAAGTCCCGACGACAAACAAGAGGCAGACTCAACTCTCTGCCTCCACACTTGAGTACTGTCAGGATTCACTGACAGGAAAAGGAGGACAGGAGCAGGCACATACACCTACTCCAAGCCCGGAATGGACGTATATCCCCGTTCCGGTGGCTGAAGTCACCAAACATATTTTGTCAATGGTGAAAGAGCAGAAGCAAATTCCTGCTCATATTCTGGATGCTTGCCAAGATATCATAATAGCTTCAGCATCATCACAGGGACAGACACATAAATCTATCCCTAGAAATGGAGTGACACATCAACGATTCACTCCGGAACAGACACACACATCTGTTCCAGTCCAAGAGGGTTATGGGGCATACTCCCCCATATCATATGGACAACCAAGTCAGACACATACACCTGATTTGAGTGGAGATCGTCAGCCTAACCTGACCATCTTTCCTGATCAGGCACATACACCTGCTCAGAGAAATCACTTTCGTCATCAAGTGATTTCTAAAGCGAGTAAGAAGGCATCTAAGAAAAAGATCCGCCCAGCACAGTCCGGAGATCAAAGGCCAATCTGTAACCAAGCCTTTCTCGATGCTGGAGTTCTTGAAGCCCTCAGACATTTATCTGTCGGAATTAAAGATTCTACTCCCTCAGTTCCCAATAACAGGAACATTAATTCTGAAGGTCTTCAACAGACACTTCCTCATGAAGACTTGCTTCATGAAAATTCGGTCAATCTTGAAGTTTCTTCTTCAGATGAGAGCCACAGGAACCCTCTGTGTGGTCAGAAGACCAAGGAGCAAGAGATTTCATCTTTTGTTGTAACTCATCATGATGGTCCTCCTCATGGTGATGAACTTCGCTGCGAAAGTCCTCTCCGCATTAGTGATTCACGTTGTCTCAAAAATTCTTCAAAAGTAAATGTAGTGACGAGAAATCCCTCCTATCTCGAGGCACTTGAAAACGTAAAACCAGTCATGTATGATGCTTTACTATTGGCAGGTGAAACTCTTTCTCCATCAGAAGATAGCCTGGGGTTCAGGTTATTCTCCGAACCATCCCTGGGTCATTCATCTTCCAGCATGAATAGTGATATCTCTACCAGTCTTGTTGAATCCGATGAAGCAACAAGAAAACACCAACTCTGGTCAAAATAGGTAGAAGAATATTCATTTAATGATAAAGAGGAAATGCTAAACATGAGGAAAAAACTGGAAAAAGGTGAAGTACCAGTCATGTTTTGGCCTTTGGCTGACTCCCAGTACGACATTCCAAAGATGTTGACGGATGATGGAATCCATGATATTTGTCTCAACATATGGAATACTCTTTTTCAATTGAAGAAGAAAGTATTATCTTATGGTGATTATGAAAATCATATTAAGATAATATAAGGGTTACAACGCCAGATTGATTTGGCATCTCTATCAGTCTCTCGGTATCCGAAGGCTGAAAAGCAACAGAGAACCCTTCAACGTTCATGCCTTGGCGCACTAAGAAGATTGCGTCAGTTAATTGCCAATGCTCCATCTGATGTTCATATCAGAGGATGGGGTGTTCACGGAGCACTACATTTCACAGTGCTTTCCAGTCAGCAAAGCCCGCCGAAAATGATCTCATGCAATGTTATTGCCCATGGCCGGCCACAGTCAATGGGCTTTGTTCATAATCAAATGCTTGCTCAAGAACAGGCTTCAACTATTTCTTCTCAAAATCAAGTATATAGAGAACAAGTTTTTGAATTTCTCCTACATCAAGCAGGCGAGAATATTGCACAAGCCTCTCATCTGGAGCAAACACGTCATCAAATGACAGAAGTTTCAGAAATCATCCAACGATCTGTTGAACCAGGTGATAAAAGTTGATATAGGTTAATGCATCCAGCTAATTTCCGAACTAAGATTCGCAAGATCAAGAGAGATTTTAAGAAGAACTCAGACATAGCATGTCAAGAGACACCCCAGCTTGCCAGACTGGGGACTTCTCTAACCCAACCCTCAGAGTCAACAAATGGGATTCGAGGAGTTGAGCGGAAGTAGCAGGAACATCCCCAGTCCACCGGACTGGGGACTTTTTCAAATCCTCAATCCCTCCCTCAGAGAAAGTCAGTATTCTCTCGATTAGGAAATAAGCCTCAAGAGGAACGAAGAGCCAAGCTATCAGGAGATTCTCTCCAAGTGACGGTTCTCCAAGAAGTTCCTGAGGGATCAAGTCAACGGAATGCCATGTCTCATCATGGACATAGAAGAAGACAATATCACAGAAATGTTGATAGAAAGGATTCCATGCAATATGCATCCATTAATGTCATCAATGTCGTTGCTATTGATTCACCAGATGAGGCTCAATCAGAGGGATCAAACGAAGAGGTTCCTGCTCAAGAAGTTGCGCACACAGACTTAAATGAAGAAGGTGTGCGCACACGTAATCAAAGACTTACCCAAAATCTGGGTATTCCTTCAAGTAACCCACTTCCCCCTCTCCGAAAAGGATCCAATAAGGGGAAAGGAAAGAATCAGGTTACTTCTCACCCTTACTCTGAAGGAGGTCAATCGCTCTCATTAGAGCAAAGGTTTGCACAACAGGAGGAAGAAATGAAAGAATTAAGAAGGTTGAATGCAGAACTACTTCAAAGTAGTCTTTTTCTTAAGGATGCTGAAGTCCGATAGCCGAAGGAATTTGTTGTAACTACTGAGATGGATCAGAAATATCCTCCATTATCAGTACACCCTCAGAGGTCTAATCCTACGGGTCAAACACAACAACGGTTGGCAGCACTACCATCAGTTGCAGCACCAACCACCACGTCTATCCAAGCTCCATTCATTGCACCTACCCAAAACCAAGTTCAACCTGATGTTTCTCAAAAGTGAATAACTACTATCGAGTCATTAACAGCTCGGTTAGAAACTATGGAATGGAAATAGGCGCAAGTTCAACCTGAAAAGAAAGTTTACCCTGAATGGGTAGATTCAATTTCTCCTCCATCGAGTTTTGGAAACCCTGTTTTCCCTACTTTCAATGGATCAGGCGACCCCGAACAACATTTGACGCATTACGTGTCTTGTTGTGATCCTATGATGGTAACTCCAGAGTAGCAAGAAGTAGTGAAACTCAGATGCTTCGTGCGAACCTTCCAAGGACCAGCTTTTGTCTGGTATACAAGCTTGAAATCCCGGTCAGTCGTCGGATGGGAGGATCTTCGTCAAAAATTCCTTCTTCAGTTTAGCTCAACTTTTCCAAAAATGACAGTTTTCGATCTTACAAACTGCAAGCAAAGGGAGAATGAAAGAGTCTCTGATTTCATTGCTCGTTGGAAGGGATTAACGTATTCCTTGAGTTTAGAACTCCCTCAGGAGGAATTTTTGCCAATCTGTGTGGCAAATTTGCGTGACGAATTACGCACGCCATTGATCCCTGTGAAATACACAGGAGGGTTTCGAGACCTTACTTCAATCGCTCATCAGATTGAAGATTCCCTTATACAGGCTAATGTTAAATCTCGTAAAATTCCATCAGCTCCAGGAAGAAGAATGGGTAAAGCAGAAACTGCTACATTTATGCTTAAACAAGCACCTGTACCTATTTCTACTTCAAAACCTTCATCTTCTCGAAGGGTTCCACCTCCTGAACGCCAACAACAAAGGTTGTTTCGTCCAAATGATCAAAAATATCAACGAAGAAAACAATTTGAGGATATGAAGAGTAAAACATACTCTTTCTAAAGTGAGAAAGTTCCTGGTTACTTCATTTCAGCTCTGGAAAATAATTTGGTTCAATTACTAGTGCCCAAGAGGCCAAACAAGAAAGGAGATGAAGATCGTCCCAATTATTGTCCCTTTCATCAAATGTTGGGGCATCCCATCCAGGAGTGTTTTGTCTTTAAAGACCTTCTGCAAAAGATGGTCGACTTGGGACAAGTCAAATTGAAGGGTTCTTCAGCTCATGTAGCGTGTATTACCGCTACAGATCCAGAGGAACGAGGCGAGTGGTAGGAAGTCAAAAGCAAAACTGCGAAAAAATATGATGATTGGATGGTCAGAAAGACAATCAATCGGACCCATTCCATTTTACGAACACAATTGAAGAAGCCAATTGTGTCTCCTACAAAATCTGCAGTAAAGCCTCCATCAAAAGACAAATCCTCAAAAGGGAAGCGTAATTCAAAGAAGAAAGAGGAATTAGGAGAAGATGAGTATGTATCAAAGCCTAAATTGTCTTTGACTCTGGAAGATTTCATGCCATCTACTTCAAAGCCACGAGCACCGCCCCATCAAATGGCACAGCCTAAACAGGCTAACCAGGCAGAGTCTTTATCAGACGAAGAGTTAATCTTTGGTTCTGTTAATATGATTCAATTAACAGATCCATATTCCAGTCTTGATGAGCCTGAATTCCCTGTATCAAATAAGGGAACCCGAGGAAGTTCTAGAGGTTCAGGATATAGGGGAATACGTGGATCTTTCCAAATCCACTACTCTAATTTTACCCCTGCTAGCACTGTATATGTAGCAGAAACTCGTGGTAGAGCCCTTCAGCGAGCTCAAAAAGAACAAGCAAGTTCTTTTGCCAATGGCCAACTCAGTTTTGGCACAGTTATTTTGGAAGACCGATTAAAGGTTCCATCTTCTTTATCTCAGCAATTAAATGGATCTAATCAGTCTAATCTTCCAAAAACAAGGATGTCACCAACTTCAATACAAGATGCATCAGCTTCCAAAGTGTCTGCTTCCAAGGTACCTGCTAAACCGCATATTCCTATTGGGAAACGCAGAACTCTAGATCAAAAGTATGATATATTGAAACACTTGGCCCAAGTACCATCCAAGTTATCAATTTTGGATGCTTTGAATCTGTCAAAAGATCTTCGGGAAGCACTCATCGAAGCTTTGTCAAGTCCTTAGGAGTTTGAAGCTGAAATTACTGCAGCTGAAATCTATCACATAGAGAATAATCCTGCAGAATGCCATGCAGTGATATCTTTTACTGATAAAGATGAAGATGATGTTGTGCATGGGCACATAAAACCTTTGTACTTATCTGGAAAAGTCAATGGTATAGATGTTCGAAGAGCTTTCATTGACAATGGTTCAGGAGTCAACCTCATGCCCATTCGTACACTTCG
Source organism: Viscum album (assembly GCA_963277665.1). Taxonomy (NCBI): domain Eukaryota; kingdom Viridiplantae; phylum Streptophyta; class Magnoliopsida; order Santalales; family Viscaceae; genus Viscum; species Viscum album. The sequence goes on from OY728137.1 coordinate 796,641,311, forward strand.
TCGATTGGGCCTCACGGAATCTAATTTAGCTCCTTCTACCAAGATGTTGCAAGGATACGATAAAAATGAACAAGAACCACTGGGAGAAGTTACACTCAGAACTCAGTTTGGAGATCTTGTTTCCAATTCGGATTTCATGATTGTTGATCAGGACTCAGCTTTCAATATCTTGCTTGGAAGACCCTGGCTACATCAGCATGCAGCTATTCCGTCATCATACCATCAATGTCTCAAATACTGTTTCGATGGTCAAGTTGGAACATTGTATGGTGATAAGGCCCCGTTCAAGACATGTGAGTCTCAATACATTGAGGTGGAATTTTATCACATGAAGGGAAGATAAAAATCTACAATGAAGGAAATTACCAAAGTTAATGCTCCATATGGTTTGGAAAAAATTCCAATAAATCCATTTTCACATGTGAGTACAGATTATGTATTACCTATCAATAAAATTGACAAAATAGGCCCAAATAAAAATACTCTTATGGAAAGATCCATAATGTCAATTACGGCAATCGAGCCAGACCACATAGGAGAAATTGGTAACTTACCAAGCAGTGATGAAAGCATAAGTGGTGACGTTTTCATTTCGTTTTCTGAAATCCAACAAGTCTATACTTCGCTAATCAGGCCAGAAGAAGTTATAGCAACACCAGAGGTGAATAATGATGTCGATTCTCAATCCATCATCCCCTCTTTATTTCCCAAAGAAGACCCTTTATCATCAATAGGGTCGGAAATGGAAGCTTCTTCTTCAAAATGTGAAAATTTTGACATCTCTTATGATCATGAGAATTTCGTTTTTTCATCTACTTTGCAACTAGAAACGGAAGAAATAACACATGATGAAGAGGAAGAGGAAGATCTTAGAGATGCTCCTCCAGCATTTGAAGAGGGTATCTCTACCACTGTGGATGAACTCAGAGAAGTAAATCTGGGTACAGAGAAAGATCCAAGCCCCACTTTAATTTGTGTGGCCATGACCCTTGAAGAGCAAGAGATGTATATTTCTTTTCTAAAGAAAAATAAAGATATTTTTGCTTGGAATTATACAGAAATGCCTGGGCTTGATCCTGATGTTTCTACTCATCATTTGGGTTTTCCAAAAGAACATCGAGGATTCAAGCAAGCCGCGAGAAGAACACACCCAACCTATGCTTCCAAAATTGAGGATGAAGTGGACAAGCTTATCGAAGCTAACTTCGTCAGAGAAGTTCAATATCCCAAGTGGTTGGCTAATATTGTCCCTGTAAAGAAGAAGAATGGACAAATTAGGGTTTGCATTGATTTCAGAGATCTTAATCGGTATTGTCCTAAAGATGATTTCCCAGTTCCGATTACAGAACTCTTAATTGATGCGACGACTGGCTATGAAGTACTTTCTTTCATGGATGGATATTCTGGATATAATCAGATCCGAATGGCCCCAGAGGATGAGGAATATACAGCCTTCAGAGCTCCTCAAGGTGTGTTTTGTTACCGGGTGATGCCCTTTGGTTTGAAGAATGCAGGTGCAACATATCAACGCGCCATGCATCGTATCTTCAAACCTCTTTTAGGGAAGTTTGTTGAATGCTATGTAGATGATTTGGTGGTTAAATCCAAACAACGTTCTAATCACTTGGCTGATTTTAAAGTCATATTCCACAAGCTTCGACAACATAATTTGAAGATGAACCCCTTAAAATGTGCTTTTAGGGTAACCTCAGGAAAATTCCTCATCTTTGTTGTACGCCATCGTGGTATTGAAGTCGATCCTGAGAAGATCAAATCAATCCTTGGTATGTCACCTCCTCAGAATTTGAAAGAATTAAGAGGAATTCAAGGACACTTAGCCTATATTCGGCGTTTCATCGCCAATTTGGCAGGCAAAAGTTTACCCTTTACCAAATTATTAAAGAAAGGAGTCACTTACCAGTGGACTGAAGAATGTCAAGAAGCATTTGATGTTCTCAAGAAATACCTCTTGAGTCCACCAGTACTCATGCCACTTGTTGAGGGTAGACCTCTTATCCTCTATGTGACAGCTTTAGAGCGATCATTGGGTGCCTTTCTCACTCAAAAGAATGATGTTGGGAATGAAAATAGTCTCTACTATCTCAGTAGAACTATGCTTGAAGCAGAAACCCGGTATTCAAGTATTGAAAAGTGCTGCCTAGCATTAATCTTTGCAGTTCAGAAATTGAGACACTACCTGAACATCATGAGGTCCAATTGGTATCTCGTAATAATCCGCTCAAATTCATCCTTAGTCGTCCAATGCTTACAGGATGTCTGGCAAGGTGGGCGGTTATTCTACAGCAGTTCGACATTCAGTATGTGTCTCATAAGGAAATTAAGGGCCAAGCTCTGGCTGATTTCCTGGCTGAACATCCTTCAGTGGAAGACACGTATTCAGATATCGAACTCCCTGATGAGGAAGTTTTCTCTATTCAAGAGAGTCCTCAAACATGGGAAATGTATTTTGATGGTGCTTCTAGAAGTCCAACAGGGAAGAAAATGGAAAATCCTAAATTCAACAAAGTTGGTTTAGGAATTGTGCTCATTTCTCCAGATAAGGAAGTGTTACCTTATTCCTTTTTTTTATGGGAAGGTGGTACCAATAATGAAGCTGAATACCAAGCTCTCATTACAGGCTTGGAGTTAGCGCTTCAAGCACAAGTGAATCACTTAAAGGTGAAAGGTGATTCAGACCTGGTAATCAAACAAGTCAATGGGGATTATGCCATCAGAAAAGAAGAATTAATCCCTTTGTATGATTACGTCAGAGAGTTAATGTCGGAATTCCCTTCAGAACCGACATTTTCTTATGTCCCAAGATCACAAAATTCTCAAGCTGATGCACTGGCTAATATAGCCACAGCTTTAGCAGATCCAAATCGGGACGAGACAACCATATGTATTGCCCACCGTCGTGCAATTTCACCTTATGTTCAAGTCAGAACAGAGGAAATTAATGAAATTAGTCCTATTCCTGAACCGTATGGTCATACTACAGGATGTATGTCACCTATCAGGGAATACCTTCAAAATGGAACACTTCCACCGGATAGAGCTGAGAAAGAACAAATTCGGCGACGTGTGGTCAATTTTACTCTTTATGACAGCCCAAACCACCTCGAGAAAATTCTCTACAAACGTGGTTTTGATGGAGTTATCTTCAGATGTATTGATGGTGAAGAGACAATGGCTGTCATAAAAGAAGTGCATGCAGGAGTCTGCGGTGCCCACCAGTCTGGACATAGACTATCTGATCAAATTCGGAGGCTTGGATACTTTTGGCCTTCAATGATACAAGATTTTGTTAATTTCGCAAAGAAGTGTCATTCATGCCAAGTATATGCCAACTTCATTCATAAACCTCCAGAGTTGCTTCATACAGCTAAATACTCATGGCCATTTTCCACATGGGGAATGTATGTGGTGGGACCTTACCCTTCAGCTACGGCCAAGCACTTTAAGTACATTCTTACTGCTACTGATTTCTTTTCCAAATGGGCAGAGGCAGTACCTCTCAAAGAAGTCATTTCTAAATGCATTGTTAACTTCATCAAGTCTAACATAATTACTAGATTTGGTGTCCCTCATACCATATTGACGGACAACGGCACCAACTTCTGTTCTTCTGAGGTAAAGAAATTGTATCAAGAATACAACATTAAGTCTAACCATTCATCTCGATATAATGCAGCGGCTAATGGCCAGATAGAGGCCTTCAACAAGACTCTTTCAAATATACTGCAAAAGATGGTGGATAAAGATAAGAGGTCATGGCCTGATAAACTCTTTCATGCTTTATGGGCTTATCGGACTACCACTCGCAATGCAACGCGGTCAACTCCATATTCATTGGTATATGGAACAGAAGAAGTCTTGCCAGTTGAAGTTCAATTTCCCTCACTTAGAATAGCCATTTGTGATTAGTTATCTACAGATGAGGAATCCCAAAAGTGGTTGAATGAATTGGAACAGTTAGATGAGAAAATATTGTGCACTTTGCACCACTTGGAAATCTATCAGAATCGAATAGCACGAGATTTTAACAAAAAAGTTCGTCTTCATTCATTCATTCAGGGAGAATTGGTATTGGTTCTCAGAGCACCAATGATACCAGGAAAGAAGCCTCCCAAGCTTGAACCAAAATGGGAAGGACCTTATTCAATACATAAGGTCTACTCCAATGGAGCGTATTCTCTAATCTCAATGGATGGAGAACACATCACGACTCCAACTAATGCCAGATTTCTGAAGAAGTATTTTGTATAAACACAAAATATTGTTCCCAGATCCAAAACAATCACATTAGTTCCTATATTTTGTCCGAGATGACATTAAACTATATTATGTCCTATCTACATGACATTAAACTGTACAGAAGTTCCTATATTTTGTCTGAGATGACACTAAACTATATTGTGTCCTAGAAACATGACATTAAACTGTGTGGCACTTCCAACGTCCAGCATGAAGATAAACTGTAAAAAGTCCCCAGAACTGATATCCTCGTATTGGTTCACCTTAGTCCTAGCTGCATGACTTTAAACTGTACAGCACTAGTTCGTCCTTGCTATATGACGTTAAACTATACAGCAATGGTCCGGTATGACTTTAAACTGCAACTTCGTCCCACACGACATTAAGCTGTGAAAAAGTTCCCTAAACCGTCTAGCATGACCTTAAACTGCATCATCCCTGGTCCATGTATATGACCATAAACTATTTGCAAATCCTTTATGTCCAGCAAGACGTTAAACTGTGACGTCCTAACTACATGACGCTAAACTGTATAAAAGTCCCTCACGTCCGGAAAGACGTTAAACTTTATAATCTCAAAAGTCCAGTATGACATTAAACTGCACCATTCACGGTCCATGCATATGACCTTAAACTATTCGCACTTTCGTCCGACATGACGTTAAAATGGTACACTCTTTTGTCCTTACTGCATGACATTAAACTGCACAGTCCCCCTTTCGTCTAATATGACGTTAAACTATTTTGTCCCCATCGTCCTAACTACATGACGCTAAACTGTACAGAAAATCCTTAATATGTCCTACATGACATTAAACTGTTATTTTGTCCCTGCTACATGACATTAAACTGTGCAGCACCAATAGTCCTAACTGCAAGACTTTAAACTGCATAGTCCCTTTTTTATGTCCTACATGACATTAAACTGTGCATCGTTAAGTTTGTTATTACCTCTTGTTTCTCACACCGAGTATGACTCACGTGAGCTTAGAGCAAACCTCAACCATAACACTCTCTTTGGGCCCCTAACCATGTGTAAGTCCCAACAACATTTTAATTAGATCGTTGTCCCCAAGAACAACTTGATCGTTAATTCATTCTTTAATTGAACTACACAGACTTTGATCCTTGCCCTCCAGGATGGGTATGTAGGCAACCTCCCAGGGTTCAAGCCCAAAAACAATCTCTTCACATCGGTTCACCACTATCTCATATGATGTTGATTTGTGAAACCGCCCCTGGAATCAATATCTTTACATTGATTCACTTTCGTCCTTGTTATATGACGTTAAACTATACAACACTTTTGTCCGGTACGACAATAAACTACAATATTCTTTGATTTCCTCATTTGAGAAGGAACCATTATTGACATTGATTTTTTCAAATCATGTTTCATTTCAAAAGACTACATGCATACATAGTAATGCCTAAACTTTTTATCTTAGGTTAAACCATCATTGCACTGAAGTCCCCTTTCACCCTTCACATGTACGAACCAAATTTGTACAAAGGGTAGTTCTAGAACTACGTGGACTTGATTCCCATCCTTATGGGATACGTAGGAACATTCGAGTGTCCCTCGAATCCAGTCCCAAGTCTTTTGGGCCTAACCCCAAATTTCACTTTCAGTCCCTTGGCTGAAAAGTCCTCATGAAAACACACACTGTGTATTCATTATTATTGTCCGAATTCTATGACCCTAAACTAAGATCACTCATACTTTCGTCCTGCACGACGTTAAACTGCATTTCAAGAACTACGTATGGCTTGATTCTCATTCTTATGAGATACGTAGTGAAGTCCAAAATTTCAACTCAGGACCCAGCCACAACATTATTATGGTTTTCATTTGACCTATGTATCTCTATATACATTGGACAATACCCATCTTTATGTATTATAATCCTAACCTTAAATATTTTCAGATCTTCATAACCCTTTTCATGACTTCTAGTCACAAAAATGTCAAACTTCTGAGAATTCTTTTGCCTGACTATGCAGCACGTGCCCATAGGTGGCCTTGCATAAACAGTCCACATAACAGACTTGTCAGCCAAAAGATGCTATTCATTTGACCCTGCAGCCAATGCCCTTAGGTGGCCCTGCATATTTCAACCCCCTAACGGGTTTGTTAAATAATGGTAACTCCATTCTTGGGAAGAATGCCTCTTTTGCCCTTATTTGTCTTAAACGACAGTATGTAGGGATCCGCAAAAAAATAGCCATCCTTAACATATTTGTCCCATATCCTTTTTCATGATCTTAATGTATTCAAGTCTATGGATTATTCTTCTTCCCTACGTTTGGGTCAGACCTTCGTAGGAGTGATGTTCATCCAGTTCTTCGATATTCTTGTTCGGAAATATCTTCTCCATATTCAACTACCTCTTTCCATACAACAAACTCTATACTTTAGAAAATTTGAATCTCCATAAACTTTCACTGGCTTTTAGCACTAGGAAAGTAAATTTCTGGGAGTTCTTTTGCCTGACTATGCAGCACGTGCCCATAGGTGGCCTTGCATAAACAGTCCACATAACAGACTTGTCAGCCGAAAGATACTATTTATTTGACCATGCAGCCAATGTCCATAGGTGGCCCTGCATATTTCAACCCCCTAACGGGTTTTGTTAAATAATAGTAACTTCATTCTTGGAAACTACTTCTTCTAATGCCTTTTAGCTCTTTTTCATATCATTCCTCAGATTCAAATATTCTTAAGCCATAGTTTACATATTTTCTCTCATACTTGAGTATGGTAATTTGTTTTCAGATAAATCGTCAAGGAATTGAATCAATTTTAATCCATTTTGGTCAAAGCTATTTCGACCTTAAACATTAGCCCCTTTATGTCCGGCGTGCATGACTTTAAACTGCCCACAAAAGACAAAGTAACTCTGAATAAAAGTCAAGTTCCAGCTCACTAAACATACATTCTGTATGATTTAGGTAATATTGAGAAATTAAAAGATTCAAAGTTTGTAGGGTTATTTGTAATAATCCTAGTAAAAATCAAACTATGCTTACTAGGCCCATTGGCTTAAGTAAATTTGAAGTAGGTAATGAAAGAATGCAGGTACAAATGATGGAAGACAAAAGTGTTTTTCATTGATACACAAGAGTTAAGAAGGACATCCACACAATAGAGTCTCTTCTCTTTTTCAAGAATTACAAGAGGCTTTCAACATAACACTTCATTTGATTTACGGTATCCCGAGCTTCATCAGCAACCACCTGGAATTCATTCATTCAACTGGATACAATAAGAGATGCAGTGATACCAGCTCTTCTTGACACAATTGTAAAAGGATGTTCTTGAGCGCGGTTTGAGAAAATTTTCTGCTGATCAAACAGTGACTCTGTTTCTGTCCAAGAGACTTGGAAGATGGATACATGGATTTGAGAATGGAGCATTGGAAGTAAAGAGACATTTGGAGAGAGTACTCTTTTCAGATATTGCTCTAATACCATGTTTGTCTTCTCTCCAACCATTAGTGGAAAACATTTCAGCCCATGGGTTTGCCATTTTCATATCTGCAAGGAAATGACATGGAGGAAGAATTTGAAAGTTCACACCATTGTTGTTACTCTTAATGCACAGCATAACCAAAATAGAGAAGTAGCAGTGCAGCTGCATCTCAGGTGTATAATTGTTTGCATTTTGAACATTGACTACTTGCAGATGACCATGACCACACAGAGACAGGTAGATGCTCTGTGAGAAATTAAGATGATACTTCTTCAAGTACTTATCCAAATCTGGGAAAGTGCTATCGCAGATATCATAGTAATCATGGCCAATAATGTTCATCATGTCATCAATCCACTTTCTAGCCAGTTCATCAGCCGTTCCAATTCCCTTAGGATCCATTGAATCTGCACAAAAATTTGAACAAATTTAACTCTTAAATGGGTTTATTTTTCATAAAATTTGTGAAAGAATTCGGAAAAAATGGCTAAGGCATTAAGTCGCGCAAGTCTAAACAATGACGCGCAAGTATTTCGTGTGTCGTGCTAGCTTTTGACACGCAAGTCTAAACCGTGCAAGTACGAATACCTTTAAAGGAGCGCGAGAGCGAGGGAACAGTGGAAAAGAGACTTGTGCGGCTTAGGTGACCTGCGCGGCGAGAGCTCGAGAAGGTATGAAGTCCGGAAATCTGGATACTTGTACGGAGGTGAGGGCCGTGTATTTATAGGGCAGGAGGCCTATCTGCGCGCCGCACTCAGAGCGCTTAAGGCCTGCGCGACGAAAACTTGTGCGCCGCCCTCTATGCAATGAAGACTTGCACCCCCCCCCCCCCCTTTCCTTTGAATGGATTCGATTTCCTCAGAGTCAAATCCTCATTTCTCTCCGGATCCAACTCTAAGTGGGGACTTTTGTTGAAGCTCCTTTCGTCACAGAATCTAAAGATCGGAAAAGGGAATATCTAAGCTCAAAGTGATTCAACCTTTGAAGAAAACATCAAAAATCGAAAAAGGCATGAACAAAGGATCGACAGCAACTACACCGCGCAAGTTTTATCACTGTCGCGCAAGTACACTTGCGCGACACCCTTGGTCGCGCAGGTGACTTGCGCGACCTAAGTGGTAACCGCCCAGTAACCGCCCGAGGTCTTCTTTTGCCTATAAATAGACCCTGTGGGCCCCCCATTCGAGAAGATCTTTTTCCAGAAACTCGGATTGAAGCTCCCGACGCCCAAGTCTCTTCTCAAAGCTTCCGGAACACTTCTAAGGTAATTTCTTACCTAGAACGGAAGATCTAAAGAGAAGAAGGAAGGCTTAAGTGTTGAAACTTATCAAACACTTGTGCGCCGACTTATTTCCTTCAATATAACTTGCGCGTCCCTTTTCTAGAAGAGCCTCAAGAAAATTCTAAAGGGTTTTAAAAAAGAGTCGCTCAAGTATTCCAATGCTGGTTGAAAATCTCGCAAGTACACCATGTGTCGCGCAGGTATACCTGCGCGACCATACTTGCGCGCCTTGCAAGACTTGCGCGCCCTTATCTTTTTGGGTGCTCATCTTGCCCATTTTTTCCCCTCTTAATTCATCACACCTTTCCTTTTCAAGATTCAGTCTTCAAGACACTCTTCAAAGCCATTTATGGCATGATTTCTTGATTTGACTTCCTTATCTGAAAGGAATTCTGTGGAATATCTCTCAAAGTCTAGTGATTTAAATACCCTTATGTCACTAAATATGGAGAGTTCATTCATTTAACCTCATCCTTTAAGATGAGAGAAGCCTAACTTGGGTCTCCTTTTCAGGAATAATCCCCAGTTATAAATCCTTTAATCTTGGGCTTCCTTTTCCGGAGTAAGCCCCAAATTCTTAAAAGTTCCCAAACTTGGGAATCCTCCTCAGGAGTAAGCCCCAATCAAGTCCTCTAATTTTGGGCATCCTCCTTAAGAGTAAGCCCCAAACCTTAATCCCTAACCTGGGTCTCCTTTTCAGGAATAAGACTCAGTCATAATCTTGGGCTTCCTTTTCAGGAGTAAGCCCCAAGTCCCCTAACCTGGCTCTCCTTTTCAGGAATAAGACTCAGTCATAACCTGGGCCTTTTCTTTTAGGAGTAAGTCCCAGTCATAATCTTGGGCATCCTCTTCAGGAATAAACCCCAAGCCCCTTAATTTCTCTTAACCAGTCCTAAATTATGTTTGATATGGGGTTCCTTCTCAGGAGTAAAACCCAAATATCAGTCCCCTCCTAACTTGGGCATCCTCCTTAGGAGTAAGCCCCAAGATTAGAGTATTCAAATCTCTATAAAGCACATATAACTTTATGGACCATGTTCATGGATTTTCTCCCTAAAAGTAAATCCTAAACCTTCATTTATCTGGGCAGTCATACATACATAAGCCCCAAACAATTTCTTATGATTGCATCTTTCATGGCACAATTGTCTAATTTTTACCAATACCTCTTGTTTCTCACACCGACCATGACTCACGTGAGCTTAGAGTGTAAAAGTAATTATGACATTCTTCTTTGAGCCATTAATAATAAACATCATACTCCATTACTCGAACTACGTGGGTTCTGATTCCTTTTCCAAAACAAAGGATACGTAGGTAGCCCATTTATGGGTTCGATCCCAACTTTGAAATAATCCATGTCCTTCTGAATGACGATAAACTTCAAGTGCCCCACTGAGTGGCTTTAAAACCAGCCTGGTCATCATAATGACCAAGAGACTTTTATATAAATGTTTTGAAGGATACCATTGACCAAGAATCTCTAAACAGATATAGATGATTCTCTATTGATGAAGAACCTAGAATACATATAAAAGATTCTCTAAATTTCTTGCATATTTAATCATTGATTGTTAAAACTAAAGGAAAGCACATTTTATACTTGGTAATGTAATGAGGATTCATGAACATAACTTAAATCTATAAAGAGAGTCCCAGAGTAGACAATAATTCCCCTCAAAAAGGTGTGATGAGTCCGACCTCCCATCCTCTCGACCAATGCAAATTCCTAAGCCTCATTAGTCCACAAGATAATGAGCGCCTACCTTTGGAAAGTAGGTCCAAACGGATGTGGAATCATTGGATGTTTCCGGTTCTACGAACAAACCCGTTAGAAACCGATTGGAACGTTTGAATCTCCCGTCCAGGAGGTCATCCCCGGAATCCGTACGAAACAAAGTTTTATTTACAAATTTTTTTCATCCTAATTTATGTTTTTAAAATTTTCAATAATGTTTTTGTTTATGATTCATATATTTTTAAGGTCACTTTTAACTAATTTTTAATTTCTTTATAAAGGTTTAAAAAATAATATTTTTAATGTTTTCCATATGGGTCACTTTTGACTCTTTTTACCAAAGTGAAAAAGTAATGTTTTTAACATATATAGAATTAATGGATTTTACTATAATAATTTATTTTCTTAATTATCATGATTCCTCTATAATTTTACATGGTTTTTCAAATAGTATAATTTCTATTGTTATGGGGATTTTTAATTTTTAAATGTTTTTAAAACAAAAGGATATTTCTTATCATTTATATGAGATAACTAAAAATGTCTTTGTTTAATTGATGAAATGAAAATTTTATGGTTTTTATAATGAAAAGTGAAAGTAATTAAATGTTTTGATTTTAAAATAATACAATTGGGAATTATTAATGAATTTTCGAATGAAGAGTGATCCCAAACCTTTATGGGACTATGTCTATTATGTGATGGTTGGTTCTATTAAATCACTCTAATGCATTGTGTAAAATGATGGAGTTAACTTGTGTAAGTTAATCCTAAGAGAATGTGGATAAAGTTAATTACACTTATGAAGCGAAAAATTTAACTGATATAAGTTACTCCTAAGAGAATGTGGAAGGCATTAACTTTAAATAAGTTACTCCTCTAAAGTGACTAAGTTAATTGATATACGTTACTCCTAATATAATATTGTAATTGTACTATTAGGTGATTTCATGATGAAATTATGATGCCCAAAGATTCCTACATATTTTCTCTAGGCTTAAAAATGGTTTTTCATGAAAATATTTTAATTTAAAAAGGTAAACAATGAGTTTATGATTTAAAGTAAATTTTATGATCTTTTAAAGGTGAAAGGTTTGTTTTCATGATAAATTTTTTATGAATTGTGATTTTTCATTTATCCCCGCTTATAAAATGTTTTATGAAAAGTTTGTGATTTGAAGTCTATTTCACAAATATGTAAATGATTATTTTGAGCTTAAAATTTTATCATGTAAAAAAAGAAAAATTTATTAGGTTTTTCATGAATTTTAAATATATTGATGAGTTTAATTTAATTTTATATCCTTTAATAATATTTTTTTAATCATCCAAAGTTTTCAAATATTTTTCACAGGTCCAAATAATGAGTAGGAACTATTATAAATTCAAGATTTGAATAAAATAAATTGACCTTGAATGAGAAAAATTTCCATGAATGAAATAGGACTTTGAAATTAAGAATCATATTTTTGTGGAAACAAAATGGAAATTGAGTGTAAGTGTCCACTTTTTTGTAAGGATTTGATATGTAATAGTTTTTACTAACTCTCTAAAACACTAAACTAAAAATATCCTTGAAATTTGATAAAGTGAAAACCTTTTTATAAATCATGTCATTATGGGTTTTTTAAGTTACATGGTGTTATAGTTAGTACAAAAGTAATTTTTTAGATAAATTTTAAGGTTATAATGATTCAAATGAGGATATTTTAAGAGTTTTAAATACTATAATGGTATAATAAGTCTATTTTTGATCATAATTTTAAATACATGGATATACATTTTGTGGTTTTGTGTGTTGGGAGACATTTATTGAGTTTTAATAAATGTTTGAAGTATATGTAACCCCTAAGTTTAACTTTATTTTTGGTAAAAAAATATTTTAGGAATAATTTTTTATATTTTTTGTAAATAATTTGATAGTTATGTATAAACTTTAAGGTAAAGATGATCTTTTATGTTTAGGTAATTATAAATAATTAGGATAAAGGGTTTACTACATTTTGGGAACAAATTATTTATCATATAGATAACCATGGGATTAAAACTTTATTTAGAAAATAAGTGAATAAAGTTATTTTTGAAAATATTAACTTTATTCGAAACATTATATGATTAAATTAAATAGATATATTTTTGGATAATATGGGATTTTACTTGAGTAATAAAGGTTGAGTTATCTTTTGGAAGAATATATGATTTTATTTTTGGTGAATGGTGATTAAAGTTATGTATCAAAAATATTATTATATTTTAGAGACTATATTATTGGGGGATATACATTTTTGTTATGTTAATTTATGATTCATTAATGTTATTCATAAATAACCATTAAAATTATCTCAGAAAAATATGTGAAAAAAATATTTCTGATATTTTGGGTTAAACTTGGTCTAGGACATTTTGTAGAGTTTTATGGTTAGTTATTTATAGAATTATTTTTATTGAACTTTGGTTGTTATTGTTAATAAATTTGAGATTAGTGTAGTATTTATTCTTTTGGATATTATCTTAAATTGTTTTAACCTTTTTTTTTGTTAACAGATAAAAACCAAAAGGATAATTTTTCATCTTTTTATGGAACTTATGACCCATTAAAAGATGATTTTAGTACTTAATACATGAAAAATTCATCACAAATATTAATCTCCTATAATAATATATGATATAGAAGTGAAAATGTATTTAATCATGAGAGAATGATGAAATTTCACTTATGAAGTGGAAAAAAATAAAGTATATATATTTTCCTAAAATTTCTATCTTGATGGTAAAATAATTTCTCAAATATATAAAGTCTTATGCAAAAAATAACAATAAAATATCAATGTTCAATTTTAGAAAATAATATAAAAGTATGAATCTTGTATACATACATAATTTTATGAAATAATAAGTTTTATGGTCTTAATTGAGAAAATAAAGTTCATAACAAAATATATATCTGATTTTATTACCATTTTATGATAAATTTTTTTGAGAGAATCAATTTAAAATCATGAGTACATGAGTTTTTTAATTATTGGATAATATAACACCCTAATATTTTAGTTTAAATATAATATTATGTCTGATTGTGTGTAAAGCATGTTATAATAGGCTTAAAATGAACTAAGAAATATTATTAAAATATGATCGTTGTAACCTAGTTGTTAGTTTGGAGAGTATGAAAAGAAGTAACCACATTATGAAATATATTTAGGGAAGTTTTATTTAATAAAAACTTATTGATTAACTCTTAGAAAATAAGAACATGATTTTAAATAATATTAAATAAGATTAAGGGAGATATTTTTCAGAAAACTAATTTATATATGCAAAGTATTTTTATCGAAATAACTTAAGTTAATCACTAGAGATAAATGATTTTAATTAAATATACAGATAATATAGTTAATATATTAAATTAACATTCATATAATGGTGGTTACTATATAATTAATGAGTATAAATTCATTTTATATTTCAAAAATACATTTTCCTCAAAAATTATTTTTATTGCATTTTGTGCATGAATATTATAATTAATTTCTGAAACTTTTGTAAATTTTATTTGATAAAATGTAAATAATTTTTAAAATAATTATTTCAAAATAATATTAAGGTAATTTTTTAGTAATTTTCTAAAAATATTGATTTTTGTATGAATAGTGAAAAATACAGATTTTAAAAAAAACTGTCATTTATTTTCATTAAATAAATTAATTTAAAATTATAATTATATATTGGATTTGTTTTAAAGTCACATAAAATTAATTTTATTAAAAATAATCCAATTTATTTCATGAGAAAAATCATTATACATGATTTTGGTATAAAATCATTTTTATGCTTAAAATATGTATTTTTCTAAAAATTGTTCTTCATTACGTTCCATGTCGTTATATTAAAATTAATTTTTATCAATTATATAAAATAAATAATATAAAATTGATTCTGTATTTTTAATCATCATATTGAAATTATTTAATATGTTTTATTTTATTTTTAGTCATAAATAATAGTGATCATGATAAAATTGTATCATCGCTATAAATGGAAATAGGTTGATCTAGGTTAAAATTATGGGTTAAGGATTCAAAATCAATCAAAAACTTGAATTAATATCATTTTATGCATGTATATAATATAATCATAATAAATTCTAAAATATGGAAAGAAATTCCACTTTTTTAATTATGACCTTTATATTATTTTAAGTAAACAGTAGTTACAAAATGTCACTTTATCTCACTTATTATGTTGTCATGATTTGGATATAGATAAAAAATATAATTGAATTAATCTAGATGATAAAAAAATTTAATAATAAACTATATTTATGATATTAATTTTTTTAAAATTTTATTCAAGGTATAATTATCTTGAACGTTTACGCCACACTAATGCAATGCTTGTGCAAGGAGTAAAAAAATCAAGAAAATGATTTTAAAAACATTAAAAGTAAAAAAAATTTAAAAAATTATGATTTATCATGAGTTTTATTAGAAAATTAAATTTTATAAATTATGTTTAAAGTGTTTATATTTGAATTATATTGTTATCTTGATGTCATTAAAAGTAACATTTTGTGAATAGTCTTGAAAATGACTTTAAATAGTATTTAATAATTAAAAATTAATTCTAAATCATTATAAAATCATAAAATTATATAATAACTCTATTGGGTGGAAAATTTTCTATTATATCATAATTATCATTTTATTTTCCACTTTTAATTTTAAAATTTACTTTCATGAACCCTAAAGATTAAAAATTTTCTTACCATAGTTAAGGTTAAAAGGGTTAATGAGGGGGTTAAACAAAAAGATAAAGTTTAAAATGACATAAACATGACTAAATTTTATGGGTTGGATTTATTTAAACCTTATAATCATTATATTCTAATATATGTTACTTTTTGTCCATTTGACATGAGTTACACACATTTTATATATTAATAGTTCATTTATTTACAAGATTGACACTCACTTCACTTGTAAAAGGAGGTCATATTCCCCTCACTCCTTAAAAAAATTATCCATATATCCTGGATAATAACTTTAAAAATTAATTCCCAACCTTTATCCCCATGTATTATTGTTTCTCCTCCCACAAAAATACCATCCTGGAAGTCTTAATATGTAAGCCATATGAGGTTTTTCAAAGAAGTGGTATAACTCTTAACTGAGTGTTTTCATGTTTGTTTATTATTACACCTCCTCCAAATCATTTATAACCATAATAATATAATAAAATCATTATCTTCTATAAAATTAAATTTTATTATGTTTATATCGCTACCCTTTCCATTTCCTTTTCAATCCTATGGGAAATTAAAACATTGTTCATGTGTACATTTGGGATATCACCTTCATGAAGTGATGTGTTTCATTTCTACCCACCACCTCACAAGTATAGTTATTATGATGTTTTTTAGGAATATATATGATATTAATATAATAATTATTATTATTAAAACATAAAATATTACTTACCTTATTATCCTTCCATACGTTGGAAAATTATAACATCACTCCTACTTACGTGTGGATTACCACATCCACTAAATGATGTGGTAAATATTTTGTGTCCAACAATCATGACTGGTTATAAAATTAAATTTAGTACATAAAAATGATAATTATTTCATAACTAATATTCTTTATATAGTGTTAAAATAAACCCTTAGACCTTAGTCAACCTACCAAAGTTGTTTTGGATTATTAAGTAAACGTCCTCAAAACATGGTAATAATTAAATAAAATGGATTATTATAAGTTAATAAACCTTAAAAAATTATTAATCAAGTAAATAATTAATTTAATTTTATTATAATTATATTAAATAATGTATTTGGGGAGTCTAACTAGAGGTAAGGGATTGCTCATCTCAATTTACTTTATTTGAGACTCATGTCATCTTCACCGCATGTTTAAGTTTTGTTTGTGTATAAACTATCATATGAATCTATTTATCACTAAGTTATTGAAATTAAAGTGATTTAAAATCATTTTCATGTTTTCTCATTCATTTTTATTTTTATTTAAAGTTGTTAAAGTCGCAAGGGATTTTATTTAAAACCATATTTAAAATGTTTTCAATTTTTCTTTCTATTACTTTTTCCTCTAAATCAAATTTTCTTAAAATATTTTAATAATTTTATTATTTATTCATGAAATATTTTTAAAGTAAAATTAAAAATAATTTTTTTTTTAGGTTTTAAAATAAACTTTTTAATGTTTTTCATGCGAGTCACTTTTGACTCTTTTAACAAAAGTGTGAAAGGAATGTTTTTAACATATGTGGAATGAATGTATTTCCTACCATCAGGTAATTTATTAATTATCAAGATTCATATACAAGTTTTCATGGTTTTTAAAATAAGATAATTTTCTATTTTTTAGGTATTTTTAGTTTTTAAATGTTTTCAAAGGAAAAGGATATTTCTTATCATCTTTTAGAGATAACATAAAATGGTTTTTTATAGCACAAAATTCTACCTTTATGTTTTTATAGTGAAAAGTTCAAGTTATTAAAAGTTTTTATTTTAAAACATGACACTTGGGAATTATTGATGAATATGGGGATAGGGATTGAGCTCAAACTCGTATAAGACTATTTAAAATATGTAACAGGGGAGTAAGTTTGTAACATGTTGATATTTTGTGAAATATTTTTTTTGAATTAATTTAAACTAGTCGATATTTATCATTTCAAGAAAAACTAAATATAGCTCGTGTTATATGAAATCACTTAGTTTAGTTTTCATTTCAAACAACACCAAGTTAAGACTATGTTCCATAAAACACTTGTATTAGCTTTCGGTACATGAAACACTATGTTTCTCTTGTGTTACACATAATATTGAGTTCCTTTGATAGATTTTGTTACATAAAAGACCTAGTTTTACCGAACTACAATGTTCTTTTAATATTATTATTAAAATAATATTATAGTTTTCACCTATCCATTTTAATAGAAGTTATTAATAAGATTAATTAAATTAAAAAAATATAGTTTACACATGTATATAAGAAGAATTATTTGGTGACTAATTAACTAGAAATGAAAATAAAACCCTTTTGAAAATGTAGTAAATATTTTGCTGGAAAACTATATTTATGCAATAAAACATGTTTTATCATAATAAATTAATCAACATGCTTTTTATAAATGTTTTTAATGAAATATATATATATATATATATATATATTATTAAATCAATTATTTAATGTTCCTGTTATTTTTTTCCTAGAAAAGAGATAAGAATAAATCCAATTTAACCCATAAAGATATTGTTTCTAAATGTAATTTTACCACTTTTTAGTGGAGAACCTATTTTAAAATGAATTTTGAAAATTATATAAATTTTATTTCAAAAATAAATATCATATTTGAAATCTGAATATCAATATTTACTTTGGGTTAATTTTTGATATTTTTCTGAGAATTTTATTTTTAATGAATAGAGCCGAATTTTAATCGAAAACTGATTTTTCATCTAATTAATTATATAGATAAATTATATTTTAAATTGTTTTTAAATTTTTATTATATCAATTATACATCCATTAACCCAATTTAGGACATTTAAATCAATTTCACATTGAAATTGGATATAAAAAAATCAATTTTTCTGAACTTTTTCATTTTAAAAACTCTTCATCTCATCCAGTCTGCAGGATTAATTTTAAATTAATTTATACCAATATTGTGATTATAATTTGTAAAAATGGATTCCATATTTTTAATGATAATAATTTATAATTTAAAATTATTTCAAATTATTTTTGACATGAAATATTAGTGAAATTGATTAAAATTAATTACAGCGATTGAGATAAAGACAAGATTACTTAGTGGTTAAAATTTAAACTTAAGGTGTAAAAATGTCTTTAAACTTTTCAAACAACCATTTTATGTCCATATTTATACCTTAAGCCTTCATTTATAGAATTTTTTGCTTCATGGAAGCCTCTTGGTAGGTAAAAACGTGGGGAGCACACAATTATTTTCAAAAATGCCAATTGTGTCATCTCCCTTCACTTATAAAAGGGAACTCACTCCCCCACCCCCTCACTTATTAACACCTCTAAAGAAATTTGTATCAGAAAAATACTGTTAAAATATCATCCCAAATTCCATACCTTCATCCTATATGCCTCTATTTTGGTAGAAATCCAACCTAGGAAGCACTTTAGTGAAAACTAAAAGGAGTTACCAGAAAAAGAGATGAAATCCTTCAACAAGAACTTTTGTTTTATATATTTATCTACCCCTTAAATTATTATTATTAAAATATTATATAATAACCTTGGTATAAAAAATATACTAATATTTTTTTATGTTAAATAATCATCGTTCGTGTGTATGGCGGACTACCGCATCACGAACGGATATCGTTCCTTCTTACATTACCACATATCAAGGTTTGAAATAATGATGGAATTTATGTTTTTATAAGATATAATTTGTATTTAATTTATATTTATACATATTTAATTATTAAATAAAACATAATTTCATTTTTTCTATTTTTGGAATACGATAACTTCATTTGTGGACATGTGGACTACCGCCTCCTCAAACCAATGTGATTCATTCAAGATTTACAAGGAATGTATTAAAGATGATTTTAATAAAAAAAATATGTGTTATATTGGAATTAATAATTATAATGTAAAGATAATATATATATACATATATATAATTTATTTTTCATTCTTCAAAAATACAACAATAATATAGAAACAATGTTCATGTGTATGTAAGGCATACCATCTCCATAAACGGTCTATTTCATTTACAATTTATATATTTTATATATTATTATAAATACACATATAATGAATATATATGATATTTATATCATGTTTTACATTATTGAAATAAGTAAATCATGATCTAAATAATAGGACTGTGAATAAAAAGTCAAACACATACGAAAAACAAAGTTTCTATTACCCAAAACATAACTTTATCATGGAATTGTTAATAAATGTATAATATAAAGTCATAAGTGAATAATATATGGTATTATATACATATACATGGGTCTTTTATAGATATATAATAAAATTATATTTATTATACATTAGTTTTGAATGAGTACGATGAGAGTCAATACATAAGGTCAGGGTTTTCTTATCTCACTTTTATTTTTGTGAGATATATGTTGTACTCCCCACTTATTATTATTGTGTGGTGTATATACTGCCCAATTACATGTTATATAATAAATTTAATTTATTTAATTATATTAAAAGTTTCAATTTATGTTATTCTTTTATGGATATCACGATTCAAAAGTTACTCAAGTAGTAAGGGGACTTCTAGTCTCACTTTTATTTCTATGAGACTTATGCCCGATTCACCACTCATTTTTTTTGTGTTGTGTATAGTTCCCAAGGATGTATTTTATGGTACTTATAATTAAATTTATGGGTATTTACTTATCCATTTGTTTATCTTTATTTCATGTGGTTTTACGGTTCAAAAGTTTCCAAATTAGTAGGGTAATTTTGTCTCAATTTTCCTTCTTTGAGACCCATGTTTTGTTATGCACATATATTATTTTACAAGTTATATATAATTTCATTTTACATGTTATATCATGAATATACTTCCTTTAATGATATTTTAAGCTTTATTTATGTTATTATTTCATGGGTATTAGGACTCAAAGTTTCCATGGTGGTAATAGTTTATTGCTACAATCTCATCATTTATCAGGATTGTTTATGATAATGAATCCATTGATGAAATATTATGATCCATATCTTAATAATTATCATTAATTTTATTCTACTATGGTTATTAATGATATATTCAAGTAATGATACCATTTTAATACTCTTTGGTACTTAATATAACTAAGAAAATGATTTTAAAAAAATATGACTTTATTTATCTCTTCGATTAGAAATCTATTTTATTTATAAAACCATGTTTCATAAAATGTTATCAAAAATATTATTAAATGATATTTTAAACTCATTTTCAAGTAAAAATATTTTAATTTTTTTTTATGTTTTAAAAAAATCAAAATGTTTTAAAGTTTCCTTTATAAGTTTTCGAAGATATTTTCAAATAAAATGATTTTAAAATGTTTTCAAGATTCCATTATATTTTTTAAAATATATTTTCAAAGAAAATGTTTTAAAAAAAATTTCAAGCATAATTTATAAGTTTAAAAGGTTTCTTTAAAATAAAATTATTTCAGTGATTTCAAATCTTCTTTTATAATTTTTCAAATCTATTTTCAAATAAAAAGGTTTTCAAAAAAATGTTTTTTGTCAAAAAGTGTTTTAAATTATTTTCAAAGCCTCCTTTATATGTTTTTAAAATTTTATTATAAAATAAAATTATTTCAAGGATTTAAAAAGGTTTTTAAATATTATTTATGTTAAATCATTATTTGAAATGATTTTCAAAGCTTTCTTTATATGTTTTTAAAAGGTCATTTTCAAAGAAATGAATGTTCAAAGTGTTTTTCAAACAAAATATATTTTTCTCAAGAAATGTTTTTAAAATATATTTCAAAATTATTTTCCATCTAATATTAAATCCATTGGTATTAATTATGCCTTACTAGGAATATTATCCAAGGGTAACATTCATATTTTTTCTTTGAATGGTCTATGTTTTGATGGCATGATGTTTATGAAACTCATTTCTCTTTAACTACTTATATACTTATGAAACACATTTATATTTTATGAGTTATATTATTATGAAACATATTTATATTTCATGGGTTATATTCTTAAAAAACCTCTTCTTTTTAGGGGTCATTCTTTGATGAAATGATTATGAACCCTGTCTCTTTTCCACAAGTTATGATATAATGATATGTTTATGATACCCATTTCATTTCATGGGATATGATATGATTAATGACTTTGATCTTGTGGCACATGTATGTAGGATTTCATTATGTGATGAGTGTGAAATATATCTCCATCTAATTAATTGGGTAAATATTTATATCTCATGAGATAGACATGGCTGGAATAGGGAGTGAACTTGGTTTAGTTAAGGACTTTTTCTATTAAGATGGTATTTTGAGTGAACCTTGACTGCTAAGATGGTCTTGGGAGTGAACCTCGACTACTAAGATGGTCTTGGGAGTGGAAATTTACTACTAATATTGTTTGGGGAGTGAACCCATTCCACTATAAAGAAAGGTATGCAACTAGGGATGGGAGTGTATACTGCCTAGTAGGTGTATCCCCCATGAGGTGCCCTAATAATTTTTGGTAATATGCCTTGACTTATAGGGAATAGTTTTATATGCTTATATACCTTCCAAAATTTCATATCTTATTCATATTTTATGTTTTCATGATTTATGATCTTGATTCCCTTATGATTCATGTCTTATGAACTACCAATATTTATTCCATTAATCATTTATATGATCTTTGATATGCAGGGTTTGATTTTCTAATATTATTCTCATTTTCTCAAACCCTTATACTTAACTTATGCTTAAATATATCCTTTATTTACCCTTAATGAGCATCTGAGATCACCCTTTATTATGTTTCCTTTCCTAAGGTTATGAAGAAATGTTTTAGGTAGGAGTACTAAATGGGAAGATCTTTGTGGGAAACGTTTAAGATCTTTCACCAAGTAAGAAGATTGTGTTCCAAGTTTCCAATGGCACTAAACTATTATAGTACTCAGGCATGTGATTTTTTAATGTGCTTAATATTCATATAAAATGATGTAATATCTATGTATGTTAAGCCTAGGTTGCTATAGTTGGTATCAAAGGAATGGTTTAGTAAACCTTTGAAAACTAGGTAGAGAAACTTTTAGTGATATCCCCAGAGATATTTTTAAGGATATGCCTAGTTTTTTTATAAGGATAAGACTAAGGTTTTATAGATTTAAAATTATGTGTCATCATTTATTCATCCTATAAGTAATTTTTCATGATTATGTAGTTTTCTGCTATGATAAGTGTTGCTCACATTATGCTTTCCGGTCTTAGTTAATAGTAGTAACTAGAAGGAATTGGGTTAACGTTGAATGGTTTAGATGTGGAAAGTATGGGAATTATAAAAATAAATTTCCTAAGTTTAAATCTCATGAAGAGAATCAGGAATTTGGTACGATTATTGATTATACTATTGAAGAAAAAGAGACCATAAATTTAATATGAAAGGTATGGGATGTTATAATAATATTGTTTACATTAAACATAAGAATAATGATTATATTGAGGCTGACAAACCTTAATACATGATTCATATTTCATATTCTAAGAAATATTTATTAAGGAATAATATGATGATGGCTAATTAATGGTTTGAAAAAGAAGTGGGGTGATTAAAGTGTATGTGTATTGGAATTCAAGAGTTTTGTTATATGAATCATAAATTATATTTCTTCGATTAAGGATTTGGAAAAAATATATTTAATGGTGTTGATGACATAGAAAATTGATTTAATATAAAGGTGATAATTTTATTAAGGTAAGGTAACCCTTAAATTGTTATTGATATTGAGAAAATTATGTTTAACTTGGATAAAGAGGTAATTGATATAGATAAATAAAATTAGATAATACTGATATCAATGGAACTAATTATTTATTTGTAGAAAAATTGTTCTATGTTATCATAGATTAAGTTTACAAACTTTTTTTGGATTTAAGGAATATATCCAATAATATTTGGAAAAATAAATCATTCATATTTTCAATAATGTTTTATAGTAATTTAGGTTATTACCTTGTTCCAAAAGAATGCATGATAAATGTATTCAAATGGTTGGAATATGATGACCAAGAGATAATTTATGATATATGGTGGATCAATGTTAGGATGATTTTGATAAATTTAGTGACCTTCTTTCTAATGTTTTTTATTTTTATATTTTGGAGGGGTTATAAGGTTGACCATTTATGGAATGGTTTGTTTAAACATTGAATTAGGTTTTAGAGATTAAATTATTATCTCTCCAT
Source organism: Viscum album (assembly GCA_963277665.1). Taxonomy (NCBI): domain Eukaryota; kingdom Viridiplantae; phylum Streptophyta; class Magnoliopsida; order Santalales; family Viscaceae; genus Viscum; species Viscum album. The sequence continues at coordinate 796,665,015 of OY728137.1, forward strand.
ATGAGGATTTATGCATACTGAATAACCTATTATAACCATTTTTTAGGATAAATTAATATAGACAGAATTACTTATTATTATATTTATGGGTATTATGATCCATTAGTGCTTCGGGGATAACAAGTTCACCTTAATTTCTTGGAGTAAGAGATGAAGTGGAAATTGATCAAGGCACAACCAATGGGTGGGATTGTTCTTATAAAAGGGAATGAAATCAAGTAAGTATATCTTCTCATGAAAATTATTCAAATTTAGGAAAAGGGTTTTGAAATAAAATGTTGTCTCATTATCATCATTTTTTATGATATCAATAACCTTTTTCAAACCTCTTTGGTTTATGGATTTTTGATCATTAACATTCTTCTGAATATGTTATTTATCACTCTCCATCAAACCATGATAGTTATATTTATCTTCTATTTCAATTTTTTCACTTTTCACATCTGTTATCCTATATGGAAACCTATTTATGAGTTACTTTGAGTAATCATTATTGTTCCGACTTTCTTTTTTTAAAGGAAGTTTTAGTATTCATTTTTACGATGTGTGTTTTTCTGAAATAAAATTTCAAGTATTAAAACTTTGATAACCCAGATGAATTTCAAGGGTGAAATTCATTTAAATGGGGGTATAATGTAACACCCCTATATTTTTTGAAATATTTTTTTTCAAATTAATTTAAACTATTCTATATTTTTTATTTCATGCAAATCTAATTATATATTGTGTTATATGAAAGTAATAAGTTTGGTTTATGTTGCACCTAACAATAAGTTAAGCTTATGCTATATGAAACACTTATATTAGCATTCACTAAATAAAACAATAGGTCTGTCTTATGTCATAAGAAATTATGAGTTTCTTCAATATCTGTTGTTACATTCAAGACTTAGTTTCACCAAACTATAATGAAATATTATTATTATTATTAAAATATTATTATAGTTGTCACCTAGTTTTTGGAATAGTAATTATGAATAATATTAATTAAATTATGAAAATATCATTTATAAATTAATATAAGAATAATTTTTTGGTGATAAATTAACTATATATTAAAATAAAACCCTTTTAAAAATGTAGAAAATCTTTTGTTGGAAAACTATTTTTATGCAGCCAAACATGTTTTACCTCAATAAATTAATTAAACCAATTTTGATAAATAATTTTAATTATATATATATATATATATGTATTATATTATATTCACTCAATTATTTAACATTCATGTTATGTGTTTTCTAGAAAAGAGAAATTAATAAATCTAATTTTAGATAAAAAGATATATATTTTTTAAAATGTAATTTTACAGCCTTTAAATGGTGCATCTATTTTAAAAATAATTTTTGAAAATTTTTAAATTTTTATTTGAAAGAATAAACTTCATATTTTACATTTTAATATCATTATTTACTTTGGGTTAATTTTTGGTATTTTTTTGAGAAGTTTTATTTTTTATGAATAGTGAAAAATGCCAAATTTTAATTGAAAACTCCTTTTTCATCTAATATATTTATATAGTTAAATTATACTTTAAATTTATTTTAAAGTTTAATTATATCAATTATACATAAATTAATCCAATTTATGTAATTTTAACTAATTTTAAATTGAAATTGGATATAAAAACATTTCAAACTTTTGAACTTTTGAACTTTAAAAATCATTGTCTCATCTCATCTACAGGATTAATTTTAAATTAATTTCTACCACTTGTGTGATTTTAATTTAGAAAAATGGATTATATATTTTGAATAAAAATAATTTATATTTTATTATAAGTTCAACTTAGTTTTTCCCAAAAATATTAGTGAAAGTAATTAAAATTAATTACAACAATTATGGTAAAAGAAAGATTAATTAGTGGTTAAACTTTAAGATTAAGGTGTAAAAATGACCCAAAACTTTTCCAAATCCCATTGTATTTCCATATTTTTAACTTAACACTTTATTTATCAAATTTATTATGTCATGGAATCCTCTTGGTAGGTAAAAACGTGGGGAGTCAGCAATTATTTTCAAAAATTCCAAGTGTGTCCTCTCCCTCCACTTATAAATGGGCACTTACCCCCCCCCCTGCCCCCCACATCTTCACACCTATAAACCCATTTGTATTTGTCAAAAACTATAACAATATCCTATAAAATTCTATACCTTAATCCTATAATACTTCCTTAAGGAATGAATCCAACCAAGGAATCCCTTTGTGGAAAACAAAAAGCAGTTACCCGAAGAAGAGGTAACATCCTTCAATGAGCGGTTTTGATTTATTTCTTTCTCCATACCTTCAATTATTCTTATTAAAAGATTTTATAATAACCTAATTATCCTAAATATACTTATATTTTGTTATGTTAAGGGTTTAACCTACACCTAAACACACTTCCATCAAATAGGATATGCAATCATTGTTTGTTTGTACGGTAGACTACCGCCTCATGAACTGATGTTATTCGTTCTTCCATTACCACCTATCAAGGTTTGAAATAATTATATAATTTATATTTTTATATGATATATATTATATTAATTATTATTTTATTCTTATTTAATTATTAAATAACATATACCTTCATGAGTTTATTTTTGTGGGAATATGATAACTTTGTTTGTGAACGTGTGGACTACCACCTCCTCAAAACGATGTGATTCGTTCACAATTTACATTGAGTGTATTAAGGATGGGTTTAATAAAAATATGTGTTATATATTACATAATAATTATACTTAAATGATTTTATGTATATATATATATCATTAAGTTTTCTTTCTTTAAAAATACAATAAGAAACTGAAAACAGCGCTCATGTGTATGTACAACCTGTTGTCTCCATGAACGATGTAATTCATTTCCAATTTATATCTTTTATAGATTATTATAAATATATATATACTAAATATATGTGATATTTATATAATTTTTTACATTATGTGAATAAGTAAATCATGATCAAATTAAGAATACTAATAATAACAAGTCAAAACACGTACGAAAAACAAAGTGGTTATTACCCGAAACATAACTTTCCGACCCAACAGGGCTGAAGCCACGACTCCCCAAGCCCGCCTCCAATAGGCCAGGGGCTGGTGACCAGCACCGAGTAGGCTATCACACACATGGGAGGCATTAGCCTAAGTTACCTGTACACACACCCCCACAACACCTCCATGCAACAATGCAGAGATATAGAAACTGAAATGTAAATGCATGTATACAATCTATCTCAAACCAGAGTGTAATAGAAGTACAAAGGGAAAAACAGGGCCCACCAAAAGAAAACTACAAAGCGCGTCCAACCTGCTCTGAAGAAGGGGAATGCTGCCACAAACACCCACCAGAAAGCTCCCTCGGCACCACACCGGTAAACACCTCGGTCAATCTCGCTCACTCAGCTCCACCTGCTCCGGGTCCTCCAGGGACTCCGTCAAAAGGCATGTGGTCTGCACAAGACACAAACATGTGCGGGAAAAGCCCGTGCAGGGGTGAGTATAAACATACTCAGTAGGCACCCCAAAAACCCAAAACCGAAGCAACTGAAAGGCAAAAGTCTGCTCATCCCAGCCATAGGGAACCTAGATGAGAGAGAAACTCCATCTCGTGACCATCATCGGCTAAACACAACTCGTCAGCTCAGCTCAGGTGTATACCCATACATACACCTTGAACAATCCAGATATAATCAGCTCATGCAACAAGCCACGTGAGGTACCGACCTCAACACCAACAACTTTCCACAACACGGAGAGTACGCCACACGATCACTATCATCCTAGACGACACTCATCTGAGAGATACACTCCATCGGGTTTCTCACAAACCTATCAGATGCTCACCTGAGAGATCATGCTCATCGGATAGCATCACTGAGGAAACCTTGCTGAAACAACAGAACCACAAAACTCGTAGGATAGGGGATCGCTCCTAGGGTCCGATAGGGGATACCAGAACCCACTCCGATATATGAAGCTCACAGATATGGGATCACTCCCAGGGTCTGTTGGGGGATACCACAACCTGATCTGGCATACGTAGTTCTCACAGATAGGCGATCACACTCAGGATCCGCTGGGAGATACCACAACCCGATCTAGCACTCGACAGAAGCACATCACTCAGATAGAGGATCATCTCCCATATAAATGTGGTCATGACGATACCTAAACCCTATCTGGTATAACTCGTGATGTACGAGATCGAACCGACGATGCCACAACCCTACCGAAACCACGTGCTGAGTAGGGGATCACATAACCAATGATATTGTAACCCTACTATACACCTCATGCTGAGTAGGATATCGTATACCCGACGATGCCACAACCCTACTGAGTACGGCCCACCATGTAGGGGGTCATAATCCGGATGATGCCACAACCCTACGGGGTTAACCAGCTAGATAGGCGATCGTCACCCGTGGATAAACGGTCACAGCAATACCAAGAACCCGATCTAGGGAAAAGATGCTAGAGGATCCCGATCTGGGCCCACTAGAGGGATGCCACAATTATAACAGTTTAAACATCCCATCGATAGGATCACAAACCTATATGAAGGTTGTGATGCCACACAAACCCTCGTGGGAACGAACCAAGGGAGTACCCTCAACCACTGCTGGTCCAAAACGTCGCTAACACGAGCGACCCGTAACAACACCACACTGTGCATCTCCAATGCCAAAACTGAGGCCACCATCACGATCTATGCGGAAAAAACACGCAGGATAGGCTGTTTACTCGCTCGAAACAGAGCACCGGTGAAAAAGGCACTATTCACCGTAGGTAGCTCGTGTGGGGCCCACACAACGATCCTGAAACCCATCGAGTGGATCATGCCATGGCGATATCCTCGGAAAAACAAGTTAAATTGACTACTCGCTCGTCCAAAATGGACACCCAGTGAAAAAGGTACTATTCACTAAAGCCAGCTCGGGTGACTGGCTCGAGGCAGTCACCTGAGTTTTCTGCCTAGTGAGGACACCTCCTAATCAGATGGTGGTCCTAGAGGCGATCCTTCGGCATGGTTCTGCCGGGAAATGGTTGAGTTTAGTGACGCAATCCCATGTTGAGGAGATGCTCATGTGGGCAGAGTTTGAGCGGCTCTTCAGGAAAGAGTTCTATCCAGTGACGATGACGTCAGTGCGGATCCAGGAGCTTCTGCATCTTCTACAGGAGGGCATGACCGTGTCGGAGTACTCGGTGAGGTTTACAGACCTGTCGCGCTACTCCCTAGATATGGTTCGGGACCCGTTCTTTAGGGCTCGGACCTTTGAGCAGGGCTTACGCAGGGACATCTAAGCTGGTGTGTTTTCCTTGTGTCTGCCCACCTATGCTGGAGTGTTGGAGTGAGCTTTGGTGGTGAAGAGTTTTCAGGCTGAGAAGATTCCCCCTGTTAGTGTTGGGAACGTGAGGGCTGAGACGTCGGTATCTGGTAGCCGATGACAGACTCAGGGGTCTGGACGTTGCCGACATTTCAGGAGGCGACCCCAGGATGGGGGATCTGAGTCTCAGGGCTCACAGGGCTCGCAGGCCAGTTTTGGTCAGCCGCAGGAGAGGCGGTGTTATGATTGCGACGGTCGGGGACATCTTGCTAGAGATTTTCCAACCCGACGTGCTGCTGAGAGGGAGTCGATTGATGGACCGCCTTGGCAGAGGTAGCGTCTCGAGCAAGGAGGTCCACAGGGCAGCGGACGTGGTGGCGAAGCGGGTGCAGTAGGCGGAGGTGGTAGGTGGTACCAATTTCCACCACCCCACCCCCAGGTGGTCCACGTCCAGCTCAGGGAGCTGGTGGTCGAGGGCGAGGACAGTTGCATGCCCTGGAAGGCTGTTGACCCAGAGGCTCCGCAGATGGATAGAGGTACACCTTGTGTCCTTTCTACTTTCTGCAGTAGTTTGATAGGCACTATTTAGCGGTACCCTTCTTTTCTGTTGCTTGCTCGAGTTTTGTTCAGGGAATTGGTAAGACCCTATGTGTGTGTTATTCAGTGTGCTTCGAATGCATGAGGAAGAGGGATTCATCCCCCACTGAGATGCATTTTTGGGACGCGATTAAAAACTGTGCGGGTGAGTCAGTGCCACCCAAAGTGGATAATATCGAGGTGTGGTGGATGAGTCCATCTGACTTATGTGTTCGGGAAGGGGTGCTTGTTGGTGAACTCACTGGTGTGGAAGTCCCAGTTGAGAGTCCAGTCACTTTCCATGTGCTTATGGCTTTTCGGGGATGAAAATTTCTAAATGGGGAGGATATACCGACTCGAATTTTGGCCCTGTTAGACTTTGGATTATTACTATCAATAATTCAAGAGCAAGGCGCGAATACGGCGTGCGATTCCGAGGCGCGGTGTGCCCGGAATTAATTTTATAAAAATATTAAGTATTTTTGTACTATGCGCATGGCAGGGGTGTGATATCTCCTAAACAGTAGCTCAGATCAGGAATCTGAGGGCAGGGTTGCGTCCGGAACGTGCCGTTTACCCTAAGTGAGGTGTAAAATTTGCGGGCGCGGGCCTGCGGTGGAAAACGCCACCAGGGGAGTTTTCGTAAATAAGTGGAAAAGTTGGTTTTTGAGCGTCAGATCGAATAACTTCTGGACGGAGTGTCGGATCGCAAATCTTAGTATGTCGTTGCATTCAGAACGACACGTTTACCCTAGGGGTGGCCTTAACTTTGTTCACATCGGGTGCGGAGTCGGAGATGCTACTTTAACTGGAGGTTTTTAAATAAATAAAAAAAAAAGAAAAAACCCCCCATCTCTCTCCCCTCCCACCTCCTACATGCGGCACCGAATGAACCCACCCCTCCTCCTCCATTTCTTCGCCAGATCAAGCCAGAATCGTCTGTTTTCTGCGCTGTTCGTCAGCGAATCTAGCTTCAGGGCGTCGTCGGCGTCGAAATTCCCCCGAAGCTTTGGCGTTTTGCCCACGAGGTAGGCGGTTTTCATTTTAATCCCCCGATCCTATTTTTTCTATGAATTGCTTCATTTTGATGTCGTTGCAGGGAAGATCCCGTCCCGGGGGTCGCACCGGTGCTTTAGGATCGCAAAACGAACCGCCAGGGTGCCCCCGGCGGTCCGCGGAAGGTCTGCCGGCGGCCCGCGGAAGAGCCACAGCGGCTGGCTGCCCAGTGCGGCGGTCGGCCGCCCAGCGCGGTGGTAGGCTGGAAAAGGGCCACCGGCCAGGGCGGGCCGGCAGCGGCGGCCAGACCGGCCGGTTCAGGCCGGTCCGGCCACTTTTGTCATACGGGGGTCTTTAAACTCTAGTATCTTGCAATCCGGGAGTCGGATTCGTGTGTCGTTTGCGGCGACGCGACCCTGACGACGAGGTGGACCCTCCGGTGTGGGTTTGGGAGTTTAAGGGTTCGGGCTGGGACCGTGGCCTGGGAGTTAGAAACGTCATATAAAATAACATTATTTTATTATTTTACGACTTTGGGTCGTTGTAACTTTTACCCGGAGCGTCTGACTGACGTTCCGTCAGTGGTGTTGAGACCCTGATAGTACGGTAGAATTTTTGAGATGGTTTTCGGGTATTGGGACTGAGAACAGGGTTCGGGCCCCATGAGGTCGGGTTTTGGTATTTGCGGAGAAACGCAGATTTTGCACCAGGAGTCCGATTTTGACGGATGATTAGTCGATCCTGTGCATTTTTTCGAGAGGATCTCAATGGTTCGATCCGTTCGATGAGATTTGGAATCGAGGCGTGGGCCCCACCCGAGCTGGCCTCGGTGAATGGTACCTTTTTCACCGGGTATCTGTTTCGGACGACCGAGTAGTCGATTCCACTTGTTTTTCCGAGGGGATCGTCGTGGTATGGTCCGCTCGATGGGTTTTGGGATCCTTGTTTGGGCCCCGCACGAGCAAGCTACGATGAATAGTGCCTTTTTCACCGGTGCTCTGTTTTGGGCAAGTAAGCAGCCTATCCTGCGTGTTTTTCTACGTAGATCGTGATGGTTGCCTCAGTATTGGCCTTGGATGTGCGCAGTGTGGCTTCGTTGCGAGTTGCTCAGGTTAGCGATGTTTTAGACCAGCAGTGGTTGAGGGTACACCCTTGGTTCGTTTCCACAAGGGTTCGTGTGGCATCAAAACCATCGTATAGGTTTGTGATCCTATTTATGGGATGTTTAAACTGTTAGAGTTGTGGCATCCCTCCAGTGGGCCCGGAGCGGGATCCTCTAGCATCTTTTCCCTAGATCGGGTTCTTGGTATTTCCAACGAGGCTCGAGCTGCGACTCCCCAAGCCCGCCTCCAATAGGCCAGGGGCTGGCGACTAGCGCCGAGTAGGATATCACACACATGGGAGGCATTAGCCTAAGGTACCTGTACACACGCACCCATAAACACCTCTATGCAACAGTGCAGAGATATATAAAACTAAAAAGTAAAATGCATGCATACAATTATCCCAACCAGAGTGCAACAGAAAAAGTACAAAAGGGAAAAACAAGGCCCACCAAAAGAAAACTACAAAGCACGTCCAACCTGCTCTGAAGAAGGGAAATGCAGCCACAAACACCCACCAGAAAGCTCCCTCGGCACCACACCGGTAAACACCCCGGTCAGTCTCGCTCACTCAGCTCCGCCTGCTCTGGGTCCTCCTGGGACTCCGTCAAAAGGCTTGTGGTCTGCACAAGACACAAACATGTGCGGACAAAGCCCGTGTAGGGGTGAGTATAAACATACTCAGTAGGCACCCCAAAAACCCAAAACAAAAGATAGAAACTGAAAGGCAATGGTCCACTCATCCCAGCCAGAGGGAACCCAGACGAGAGAAAAACTCCATCTCGTAACCATTTTCGGGTAAACACAACTAGTAAGCTCAGCTCAGGTGCATGCCCATACATACACCTTGAACAATCCAAATATACCCAGCTCACACACCAAGCCACAAGAGGTATCGACCTCATCACCAGCAACTGTTCACAACTAGGAGAGCACCCTCCACGATCACTGTCATCCCAGATGACAATCGTCTGAGAGATACACTCCATCGGGTTTCTCTCAAACCTCTCAGACGCTCACCCGAGAGATCACGCTCGTCGGATAGCATCACTGAGGAAAACATGCCGAAACAACATAACCACCAAACTCCTCGGATAAGGGATCACTCCTAAGGTCCACTAGGGGATACCAGAACCCACTCCGGTATACGAAGCTCACAGATAGGGGATCACTCCCAGGGTCCGCTGGGGGATACCACCACCCGATCTGGCATGCGTAGTTCTCACATATAGGGGATCACACCCAGGATTTACTGGGGGATACCACAACCTGATCTGGCACTCGACAGAAGCACATCACTCAGATAGAGGATCATCTCCCATACAAAGGTGGTCACGATGATATCAGAACCCTTTCTGTTATAACTCACGATGTAGGGGATCGAACCGACGATGCTACAACCCTACTGAAACCACACGCTGAGTAGGGGATTGCATAACTAATGATACAGTAACCCTACTATACACCTCATGATGAGTAGGGGATCGTATACCCGATGATGCCACAACCCTACTGAGTACGGCCCACCGCATAGGGGATCATAATCCCGATGATGCCACAACCCTATGGGGTTAACCAGCTAGAGAGGGGATCGCCGCCCATAGATAAACGGTCACAACGATACCAAGAACCCGATCTAGGGTAGTGATGTTAGAGGATCCCCCTCCGGCCCACCGGAGGGATACCAAAACTCTAACAGATTAAACATCCAATCGAGAGGATCACAAGCCTACACTAGGGTTGTGATGTCACGCAAACCCTCGTAGGAATGAACCAAGGGAGTCTCCTCAACCACTATGGGTCCAAAACATCGCTAACTCGAGCGACCCACCACAACGCCACACCACGCATATCCAAGGCCGATACCGAGGCCACCATCGCGTTCCACGCGGAAAAACACGCAGGATAGGCTATTTACTCGCCCGAAATGGAGCACCGGTGAAAAGGGAAGTATTCACCGTAGCTAGCTCATGCGGGGCCCACACAACGATCCCAGAACTCAACAAACGGATCATACCATGACGATCCCCTCAGAAAAGTACACAGGATCCACTACTCGCACGTCCGAAAAAGACACCCGGTGAAAAAGGAACTATTCACCAAATGCTAGCTCAGGCGAGGCCCACACCTTGATCCCGAAACTCATCGAATGGATCACACCATTGCGATCCTCTTGGAAAAACACACAGGATTGACTAATCATCCACCAAAATCGGACTCCTGGTGCGAAAGCTGCGTTTCTCCGTAAACGCCAAAACCCGGTCTCATGGGGCCCACACCCTGAACTCAGTCCCAACACTTGGAAACCCTCAATAAAATTCTGTCGTATCATCAGGGTCTCAACGCCACTGACGGCACGTCAATCAGACGCTCTGGGTAGAAGTTACGACGGCCCAAAGTCATAAAATAATAAAATATTATTATTTTATACGACATTTCTAACTTCTGGGACGCGATCCCGAACCATAAAATTCTCATAGTGATTTCAAAAGGTCTGTCTCAATGCAAGGAGCATGTCGCCACAAATGGCTCGCAAATCTGAGTTACGGTTTGAGAGTTACGGGGGTTTAAAGAACACCCGAAAAATCCTGGTCGGACCACTGCTGGCCTCGCTGGAAACCACCGCGTCGCCGCCGGATTCCGTCGCGCCACCGCCGCCGTCACCGGATTCCGCCGCTCTGCTGCTGCGCCTCACCGGATTCCGCCATGGCCGCCGCCGGAATCCGGGGTTTCTGCCGGAAAATTTCCGGGAACCCCCGGGAGCACCCCGGTGCTCCAAAAATAGATCTGAAACATGTTTCGGAAACCCCGGGACCCGAACTATACAACCCTTATGAAGATTTGAAAAAAAACAACACATAAACAGGGTCCGGGATTTTAAAACTCAAACCACCTACCTATTGGTGAATCATCGAAGCTTTGGGTGCAGAACGACGCCTGCGACGCGCTGGAGCTCAATCTGCTGACGATCGGCGCTGAAAATGGACGCTCAGAGCTCAAATCGGCGAAGAACGGAGAGGGGAGGAGTGGTTGTCCGCTATGCGTGGGTGGGATAGGGAGGAGAGAATGAGATATTTTCTTTTTATTTATTTAAAAACCTTCATTTAAAACCATGCTCCCGACTCCGCACCCGATGCGGACAAAGGTAAGGTCTCCCTTAGGGTAAACGCGTCGTTCTGAACGCAACGACAGTCTCAGATTTGCGATCCGAGACTCCGTTCAGAAGTTATTCGAGCCGACGCTCACACACTAACTTCTCCATTTATTTATGAAAACGCCCCTGGTGGCGTTTCTCACCGCAAGCCTATGCCCGCAAAGTTTACACCTCGCCTAGGGTAAACGGCACGTTCCGGACGCAACTGTGCCCTCAGATTCCCGATCTGAGCTACCGTTTAGGAGATATCACACCCCCGCCACGTGCATAGTATAAAAATACTTGATATTTTTATAAAATTAATTCCGGGAACACCACGCCTTAAGATGGACTTTTTGAGATGGTTTCCGGGTGTTGGGACTGAGAACGGGGTGCGGGCCCCACGAGGCCGGGTTTTGGCGTTTGTGGAGAAACGCAGCTTTCGCACTAGGAGTCTGATTTTGATGGATGATTAGTCGATCCTATGCATTTTTCTGAGAGGATCGCAATGGTACGATCCGTTCGGTGAGATTCGTAATCGAGGCATGGGCCCCACCCGAGATGTCCTCGGTGAATAGTACCTATTTCACCGGGTGTCCGTTTCAGACGAGCGAGTAGTCGATTCCGCTTGTTTTTCTGAGGGGATCGTCGTGGTATGGTCTGCTTGATCGGTTTTAGGATCTTTGTGTGGTCCCCACACGAGCTAGCTATGGTGAATAGTGCCTTTTTCACTGGTGCTCCGTTTCGGGAAAGTAAGCAGCCTATCCTGTGTGTTTTTCCGTATAGATCATGATGGTGGCCTCAGGATTGGCCTTGGATGTGCACATTGTGGCATCGTTGTGAGTCTCTCAGGTTAACGACGTTTTGGACCAGCAGTGTTTGAGGGTACTCCCTTGGTTCATTTCCACGAGGGTTCGTGTGGCATCACAACCTTCGTATAGGTTTGTGATCCTCTTGATGGGATGTTTAAACTGTTAGAGTTGTGGCATCCCTCTAGTGGGCCCAGAGTGGGATCCTCTAGCATCTTTTCCCTAGATTGGGTTCTTGGTATTGCTGTGACCGCTTATTCATGGGCGGCGATCCCCTATCAATCAGGTTAACCCCGTAGGGTTTGTGGCATCATCGGGAATATGATCCCCTATGCAGTGGGCCGTGCTCAGTAGGGTTGTGGCTTCATCAGGTATACGATCCCCTACTCAGCATGAGGTGTATAGTAGGGTTGCGATATCGTTGGTTATGTGATCCCCTACTCATTGTGTGGTTTCGGTAGGGTTGCGGCATCGTCGGTTCAATCCCCTACACTGCGAGTTATACCAGATAGGGTTACGGTATCGTCATGACCACCTTTATATGGGCGATGATCCTCTATCTGTGTGACGTGCTTCTGTGTAGCACCAAATCAGGTTGTGGTATCCCCCAGTGGATCCTGGGTGTGATCCCCTATCTGTGAGAACTACATTTTCCAGATCGGGTTGTGGTATCCCCCAGTGGATCTTATGTGTGATCCCCTATCTGTGAGAATTACGTATGCCAGATCGGGTCGTTGTATACCCCAGCGAACCCTGGGAGTGATCCCCTATCTATGAGCTTCGTATACCAGAGTGGGTTCTGGTATCCCCTAGTGGACCCTAGGAGCGATCCCCTATTCGAGGAGTTTGGTGGTTATGTTGTTTCGATGAGTTATCCTCAGTGATGTTATCTGACAAGAGTGATCTCTCGGGTGAGCATCTGAGAGGTTTGATGGAAACCCGATGGAGTGTATCTCTCGGTTGGGTGTCATCTGAGATAATAGTGATCGTGGAGCGTGTTCTCCTGGTTGTGGATAGTTGCTGGTGACAAGGTCGGTACCTCTTGTGTCTTTGTGGTGTGAGATGAGTATATCTGGATTTCTCAAGGTATATGTATGGGAATTCACCTGAGCTGAGCTGACTAGTTGTGTTTAGCTGAGGATGGTCACAAGATGGAGTTTCTCTCTCGTCTGGGTTCCCTCTGGCTAGGATGAGCGGACTATTTCCTTTCAGTTTCTCTCTTTGGTTTTGGGTTTTTGGGGTGCCTACTGAGTATGTTTATACTCACCCTTGCACGGGCTTTGCCCGCACATGTTTGTGTCTTGTGTAGACCACATGCCTTTTGACGGAGTCCCAGGAGGACCCAGAGCAGGAGGAGCTGAGTGAGCGTGTTGACCGAGGTATTTATCGGTGTGGTGCTGAGGGAGATTTCTGACGGGTGTTTGTGGCAGCTTTCACCTTCTTCAGAGCAGGTTGGACGCGCTTTGTAGTTTTCTTTTGGTGGGCCCTGTTTTGCCCTTTTTACTTTTGTTGCACTCTAGTTTGGGATAGATTGTATGCATGCATTTACTTTTCAGTTTCTATATCTTTTCACTGTTTCATGGAGGTGTTGTGGGTGTGTGTTTACAGGTACCTTAGGCTAATGCCTTCCATGTGTGTGATATCCTACTCGGCGCTGGATGCCAGCCCCTGGCCTATTGAAGGCGGGCTTGGGGAGTCGCGGCTCGAGCCCCATTCGGTCGGGTCGTGACAGAGGGGAACGCTACCACAAACACCCACTGGAAAGCTCCCTCAGCACCACACCGGTAAACACCCTGGTCAATCTCGCTCACTCAGCTCCGCCTTCTCCGAGTCCTCCTGGGACTCCATCGAAAAGCCTGTGGTCTGCACAAGACACAAACATGTGCGGGCAAAGCCCGTGCAGGGGTGAGTATAAACATACTCAGTAGGCACCCCAAAAACCCAAAACCAAAGAGAGTAACTGAAAGGCAAAAGTCTGCTAATCCCAGCCAGAGGGAACCCAGATGAGAGAGAAACTCCATCTCGTGACCATCCTCATCTAAACACAACTAGTCAGCTCAACTCAGGTGAATGCCCATACATACACCTTGAGCAATCCAGATATAGCCAGCTCACTTACCAAACCACAAGAGGTACCGACCTCATCACCAACAACTATCCACAACCAGAAGAGTACACCACAAGAACATTGTAATCCCAGATGACATTCATCTGAGAGATACACTCCATCGGGTTTCTCACAAACCTCTCAGATGCTCACCTGAGAGATCACGCTCTTCGGATAGCATCACTGAGGAAACCTTGCTAAAACAACATAACCACCAAACTCCTCAGATAAGGGATCGCTCCTAGGGTCCGCTAGGGGATACCAGAACCCACTCCGGTATACGAAGCTCACAGATAAGGGATCACTCCCAGGGTTCGATGGGGGATACCACGACCTGATCTGGCATACGTAGTTTTCACAGATAGGGTATCACACCAAGGATCTGCTGGGGGATACCACAACCCGATCTAGCACTCGACAGAAGCACATCACTCAGATAGAGGATCATCGCCCATATAAAGGTGGTCACGATGATACTAGAACCCCATCTGGTGTAACTTGCGATATAGGGGATCGAACCGACGATGCCGCAACCCTGCCGAAACCACGCGCTGAGTAGGGGATCGCATAACCAATGATACCGCAACCCTACTATAAACATGATGCTGAGAAGGGGATCGTATATCCAACAATGCCACAACCCTACTGAGCACTGCCCACCGCGTAGGGGATCTTATTCCTAATGATGCCACAAACCCTGAGGGGTTAACCTGCTAGATAGGGGATCACTGCCCGTGAATAAGCGGTCACAGCGATACCAAGAACCCGATCTAGGAAAAAGATGCTAGAGGATCCCGCTCCGGGCCCATCGGAGGGATTCCACAACTCTAATAGTTTAAAATCCCATCGAGAGGATCACAAACCTATACGAAGGTTGTGATGCCACACGAACCCTCGTGGGAACGAACCAAGGGAGTACCCTCAACCACTACTGGTCCAAAACATCACTAACCCAAGCGACCCACAACAACGCCACACTGCACACCTCCAAGGCCAACACCGAGTCCACCATCGCGATCTACGCGGAAAAACACGTAGGATAGGCTGCTTACTCGCCCGAAACGGAGCACCGGTGAAAAAGACACTATTCACCGTAGCTAGCTCATGCGGGGCCCACAAAACGATCCCGAAACACGTCGAGCGGACCATACCATGACGATCCCCTCGAAAAAACAAGCGGAATCGACTACTCGCTCGTCCGAAACGAACATCCGATGAAAAAGGTATTATTCACCGAAGCCCGCTCGGGTGGGGCCCACGCCTCAATTCCAAAACACAATGAAAGGATCGCACCATTGCGATCCTCTTGGAAAAATACACAGGATCGACTAATCATCCGTCAAAATCGGACTCCTGGTGTGAAAGCTGCGTTTCTCCGCAAACGCCAAAACCTGGCCTTGTAGGGTCCGCACCCCGTTCTCAGTCCTAACACCCAGAAACCATCTCAAGAAGTCCATCGTACCATCAGGGTCACAACGCCACTGACGGCACGTCAAACAGACACTCCAGGCAAGAGTTTATTGCTACAATCTCATCATTTATTGGGATTGTTTTTTATTATGCTTATATCAATGAAATATTATGATACATATCTCAATAATTCTAATTAATTTTATTATACTATTTCTACTAATGATATATTCAAATAATGGTACCATTTTTTCACTCTTTTTTACTAAAGATAATTAAGAAAATGTTTTTAAAAAATCCAACCTTATTTCTCTCATCGGTCGAAAATCTGTTTTATTCAAAAAACCAATGTTTCCTAAAAATATTTCCAAAATTTTTTTTAATTATATTTTAAGAAAATTTCAAGGAAAATTATTTTAAAAGTGTTTTATTTTTAAAAAAATCAAAAAAAAATCAAGTTTTCTTTATAACTTTTCAATGATATTTTTAAAGAAAAGGTTTTCAAAATGTTTTCAAGCTTCTTTTATAAGTTTTCAAGGTTATTTTAAAATAAAATGAATTCAATGATTTAAAATATTCATTTTATAAGTTTTAAAAGTTATTTTCAAAGAAATTTTTTTTCAAAAACATGTTTTATGTTCAGGAGGTGTTTTAAATGATTTTCAAAGCCTACTTTATATGTTTTCAAAATGTTAACATAAAATAAAATGATTTAAATGATTTAAAAAGGTTTTCCAAAAAAATTATGTTCAATAAGTTTTTTAAATGATTTTCAAAGATTCATTTATATGTTTTAAAAAGGTTATTTTCAAATAAATGGATGTTAAAAGTTTTTTCAAATAAAATCTATTTCTATCAAGAAGTTATTTTAAAATATATTTAAAAATTATTTTCCATTTAAGATTACATTTTTTGGTGTTACTCATTCCTTACTATGGATATGATCCAAGGGTACTATTCATATTATATTCCTGAATGGTTTATAATTTTATGGAATGATGTTTATGAAACCCATTTCTCTTTTATGAGTTATATTCTTATGAAACCCATTTCTATTTCAAGGGTTATATGATTATAAAACACATTTATATTTCATGTGTTATATGATTATGAAACCTGATTCCTTTCACAGGTTATAATTTGATGAAATAACTATTAAACCTATCTCTTTTCCACATGTTATGATATGATGATATGTTTATGATACCCATTTCATTTTATGGGTTATGATATGATGAATTTTTATGACCTTTTATCACACGTATGTATGATTTAATTATATGATGGGTGGAAACTATATCCTTGTCCAATGAATTAGGTAAAGATGTATATTTCATAAGATATACATGGTTGTAATGGGGAGTGAACTCAGTTCAGTAAAGGACATTGTCTGCTAAGATGGTCTAGGGAGTGAACCTTGACTACTAAGATGGTCATGGAAGTGAACCTTGATTACTAAGATAGACTTGGGAGTGAACCTTGACTAATAATATGGTTTTGGGAGTAAACCAATTCTACTATAAGGAAAGGTATGCGACTGGGGATGGTGGTGTGTCCTACTCAGTAGGTGTATCCCCCATGAAGTTCCCTTATAAGTATTTTGAATGAGCCTTGACTTATAGGGAATGATTTTATATGCTTATGTATCTACCGTAATTAAATGTCTTATAATTATGTTATGATTTTATGTATAATGATCTTGATTCTCTTATGATTTATGCCTTATGAACTACCAATATTTATGCCATGAATCATATATATGATCTTTGATATGCGGGGTATGATCTTTTAATATTATTCTCATGTTCTCATACCCTTATTCTCAAGTTATGATTACATATCTCCTTTATTTACCTTTACTGAGCATCTGAGCTCACCCTTTATTATGTTTCATTTCCATAGGTTATGAAGAAAGGTTTTAGGTTGGATTACTAAATGGGAACATATTTTTGGTAAACATTAAAGATATTTTCCCATATTAGAATATTTTGTTCCAAGTTTCCAAAGACACTAAAATATTGTGGTCCTCAAGTGTATACTTTTTTAATATTCTAAATACTCATCTAAAATGATGTAATATCTATGTATGTTAATCTTGGGTCACTATACTATTAAATCACTCTAATTAATTGGGTAAATAAATATATTTAATTTAGGTAAGTTACTCCTAAGAGAATTTGGAAGGATTTAATGACTCTTATGAAGTGATGGCATTAACGGATGTAAGTTAATCCTAAGAAAATTTGGATGAGGATAACATGAAATAAGTTACCCATATGAAGTGATAGAGTTAATTGATAGAAGTTACACATAATATAATGTTGGAATTAACCTGTTAAGTGATTCCATAATGAAAGTATGATGCCCAAATTTTCCTATATGTTTTATTGATTCAAGAAAATGGTTTTTCTTGGAAATATTTTGATTTCAAAAGGTGAATAATTAGTTTATGATTTAATGGAATATTTATGATCTTATAAAATTGAAAGGTTTTTTTCATGGTAAAGATTTCATAAATTATGATTTTTTCCTTTATTCTTACTTAAAAAATATTTTATGAAAACATTGATATTTGATGTTTATTTCATGTGTAGGTAAATGATTATTTTGAGATTAAAATTTTATTATGTAAAAAGGAAAAATTTCTTATAGGTTTTCATTAATTTCAAATGGATTAACGAATTTTCTTTATTTTTATATCCCTTACTGATAATTTTTTGATCATCCTAAGTTTTCAAATATTTTAATAGGTCCTAAGGATGAGTAGAAAATAATATGAATACTATATTTTCAAAGATAAAATAATCCTCAAATGAAGCAAGTGTTTCCTAAATGAAATGTAATTGTGAACATAGGAATCTAATTTTTTGGAAAAAAAATTACATTGAGTGGAAGTGTCCACTTTTTTTGAATATTTGATATTTAAGATATTTTCCTAATTATATAAGACTATAAACCAAAAAGATCCTAAAAATGTAATAAAGTTCAACCCCTATTATAAAGCATGTAGTTATGGGTTGTATAAGTTATGAGGTGTTATACTTATCCCCTTGGTTTTTACTAAAGTTTTTTTTCTAATATTAATATACAAAAATAACTAAACCCTACTATGATAACAATTTAAGAAATACAATTATTATACACAAAAATATTACATCATTTTATATGAATATTCAATACATCACATAATAATACTTTCCCCAAAACCTTAAATTTTTAGTGTATTTAGAGACTAGATACATAATAAACTTATTTCATAGAAGATCTCCAATATCTCCCATAAATTTATTCTCACATAGTACCCTTCATATACATACAATATTTAAAACTTATATTCATAAACTAGGGAAATTTAAACATAAAAAAATGGTGATCTCATATGCTCAATAATGGTAAACATAAGAGATATCAATCAATGATCGTAATGGAGCATAAGATAATCATAATGGTATGATAAAATGATTATAACTTATGAAATTCATATCCAATAAGTTAAATTGCATTAATAATGATTCATTTAATATATATTTTTTATAATAAAATTCTTAATTTATAATATTATGTAATCATCAATAATCAATCATGATTTGTGGGAACTTATCATAAGAATAAGACATAAGTTTATGGCATACTCATAAGCGTAGAAAGTCATTTCCTTGGTTAAGGATCACTCCTAAGACTATCATACTAGATAGATTCCCATAGTTGATTTGGTTCACTCCCATTTTCATTATTTCCTTAGTCAATGTTTATTTTTAAGACTATCATGTGGATATAGTCCCTTATTGAACTGGGTTCACTCCCCATTCAAGTCCATATTATATCATGAGATATCAATATTAACCCAATACATTGGAGGGATATATAATTCCAAGACCACACATCACATAATGAAAATCATATATAAGTTTTTCCAAGATCATAAAAACATTAATCATAGCATAACTCATGTAAAAGAAGTGGGTTTCATAAATATTTCATTATGACTTAATTAACCCATGGAAAATGGGTGTAATAGAATAAATTGTAAAACATCATAATCATAATCCATTAAGGGAAATAAATTGGATGGTATCATTAGATTATATCTATAGTGAATTATAACAATCATTAAAGAATACAGACATATATGAAAATGTATTTTATAAAATCATTTAAAATAAGAAGTGGAAATAAAAACAAAACATCCATTTTATTTTGGTAAACTTTTAAAAAAAATTACAAAAAATTGGATATAATATTTTATTTGTGAAAACTTTAAAACTTTTAAAGGAATTATCATGACTAAGTATGGCAATGACAGTGGAAATTTTTTTTCATGATGTATAAGTTAAAAGAGAATATTCTTTTCACACTTTTGTAAAAAGTTGAAAATGATTCATGTGAAAAACATTTGAAAAGATTAATTATAATAATTTAAAAATAAAATTAAAGTTAGTAAAAAATAAACTTTATCAAATAATTAAGTATATATAAAAACATTATAAAAAAGATTTTTAAGAATATGGACATAGAGGATATAGAGGTCCAACCTAAAAAAGAAAAAATTAAGTTCATATTTTCTTAAAAATATTTTCTTGATAATTTTAATTGAAAAAGAGAGGAAAATTTAAGGAAAACATTAAAAACCCATAAATAACTAGAGTATAATAAAATATATGGGGTTTAAAATACAAGGATCATATAATATCCCTTAATGGAAATTTTTCATAAACAATCTCAAAAAGAAATGATATTGTAACATATACCCTTACCGCTTCGATAACTTTTGAATCATAAATCCTTTTAAAGATATAACTTCAAATGGAAAATTAAATACCATTAATATTAATATATTAAAAATATAATATATCAAATGGGCAGTATATACACCATATTAATACAAATATGTGCATTACATGAAATATGTCTCGATGAAACAATATTGAGATGAAGAACCCTTACCTCAAGTATTGTATTTCTTCATACACATTCAATCCTCATGTATAATAAATATATATTTATTATAAATATATTATAGAACTATATCCAAATTTATCTTACTATATATAATTTCCTTATAACTTTTAATTACACTTTTATTAATAATTCTTCATTAAAATCATTATTTAGGTGAAAACTGGTCTATTTTACATGCATGTTTCAGTTTGATAGTTTCGGTCCTTGTGCCTTGGTCATAGTTTCATCATCTAAAAAATCTATCTCATTTCATAAATATCATATTTATTCATTATATACACTTTTATAACCATCCATATAGTTTGGTGGTGAAAAATTAATTACATCACTTAATGGATATGGTAGTTTGTATGTACACAAAAGTAATGTTTCCATTTTTCAATGGTTGGAATAGAATAAAGGTAAATAATAATTAAACTTTTAAGAATTATTATTATATCATAAATATAATATATATTAATTAAATATGTAACACCTTAGATTCAATTATAATAATTAATATTTTCTTTCTAAAGAAATAATAGTATAATGTGCATAACATTATTATAGAATGTGATTAAAACATAAATTCACAAAATTTTAAAAAAAATAATTAAATTAATTATATTGTTATATTTATCATTCCAAAATTATCATAGGGTAAATTTTTGATATTTTTTAGCAATAGTTGATTTTTAGGTGAATAGTGAAAATACTAATTTTATAAAAACTATTAGTTTTATGACATTATAATGATATAAGAATAACATGAAGTTTTATGAAATATATTTTATAGAAAAAGATATATATTAAATAAGTAATATAATTCATATAAAAATATAATGTTGAACTTATAAAAAGATTCTTAACATTTTTGAAATCTAAATAATATTTATGTTTAAATAAAAATAGTTTTTAGTTCTTTTATTTTAATCAAGTATTTAAAAGGTTCCTTTTAGCTTTGTTTTGGTTTTAAATAAAAATAATTATCATTTCAATTAAAATAATCCAATTAATCCCATTATAATCAATATTATTCTTGATTTTGTAGTAAAATCATTTTTATTCTTAAAAAAACATTTTTCAAAAAATGGTTTTTACTGTGTTTTGTGAACTTATATTAAAAGTAATTTAAAGAAATTATAGGATTTGGATAATGAAAAATGGGTTCCATATTTGTAATAAGAATAATTTATATTAGGTAATAAGTTTAACATAATTTTTTGTCTTAATGAATAGTAATCATGGTAAATATTTATCACCTCAGTTAATGGTAAAATGGGTTTAAATGGTTAAAAATAAAGGGATAAGGATCAAGGTAAAACAAAAAAAAATTAAACCTTGTTTTTGGTATTATTTCTACCTTAAACTTATAATATTTTAGTCTATGATATTTTTAGCAACTTTTATAAGAAAATGACTTTAAATTATTAAAATATTTTAAGTAATTCTATATGTGTCCCTCCCCTCACTTATAAAATGTCACATCTTCTCCTACATTATTCACAAACTTTGATCAATCTATCTCATAAAATCCATACTAAAAATATTTATATATTCCTTACCTTTATTATTGATCTTATTTTCTTATTCTAAGACCATCCTAAGAAGGATTAAGTTTTAATCCAAAGTAGGTCTCTTAAGAAAAGGTAATCGTCTTCACCAACTCTTTCACAATTTATT
The DNA here is from genome assembly GCA_963277665.1 of Viscum album. Lineage (NCBI taxonomy): Eukaryota > Viridiplantae > Streptophyta > Magnoliopsida > Santalales > Viscaceae > Viscum > Viscum album. The sequence goes on from OY728137.1 coordinate 796,687,088, forward strand.
TCTTCTTATAATTCCTATAAATTTATTTTAACAATAATAAAATAATGAATCTAGTGTCATAAATATACTTATATTTTATTATTATTATATTAAAACCATTTTCCACCTCTTTTCTATCAAATTTAAAATGAAAACATCGCTCTTACATATATATGGTCTACCATCTCCACATAGCAGTATAATTGGTTTTTCATCAGCAATTTACTTGGATGGTTATAAATATAGAAATAATGAATATATTTATATATATTAAATTAATTAAATAATTATAATTTTTTAAAATATAATATATAATTTACATTCTTACCCTTCCACCTGTTATAAAATGATAATGTTGCTCATGTGTAAGCGGGGCTTACCACCTCCATGAAGTGATGTGATTTATTTTTTCATATACTCATTTCATGGATGATTATAAATATGTATATACTAAATATATATGATATTTATACCATTATTAAAATTATCTAGATGATGTAACCATGATAAATATGCAATAAATTAAACTATCAAGCTGAATCTTACATGAAAAATGAAATAGTTAATACTTAGAAACAATGATTTTAATAAATAATTGTTAATAAATGGGTGTAAAAATAGTATAAGTGGATAATATATGATATTATAAGTATATATATGGTTCTTTTATAGAATTATAATAAATTTAAATTTAAATTTTCTATATAAGATTTTAAAATCATTTATGAAGCAAATCGTACCTGAGATAAGGGTATATTTCACAATCTTGTCCTTCTTCAGGATTATTTATGTTTAATTTTAAATTAGGGGAATTAGATGGTCTTTCTATTTTTTTGAAAAAATATTTTTTCTCTCCACTATTTATTTATATAAATTATAATTTTTCCTTTCATTTTCCTCTCTCTATGTACTCAAAATTCGAAAAAATAACGTTTTAAAGGAAATCGACTTTATTTTTCTATTCATTTGGGAATATTTTTATTTCATGTTCTTATTTTCATTAAAATGTTTTCAGTATTGTTTTTTATTATTCAGAAATTATTAATTAAATTCATTTTTACCCATGTTTGACTTTATATAAAAAGTTTTAAATGGTATCTTCTTGTTGTTTACTAAATGAGAAACTTTTTACCAAATGTTTGAATGGAACCATTATTTTAATGCTTACAACATGAATGATTTTTCCTTATATCATGACTATTATTTGATTTGAATCTTACTTTAAAAGTTCCCATGGTTTTTTCAAAGAAATTATTTTTCTTAATATTCTATAAATTTTTAGATTTTAAATAAGTTATTTCAAAATAAAAAATATATTTTCCTCAAGAAATGTTCTAGTGATATTTTAAATATATTCCCATATATATCAACATCCTTTGATAAATCATATTCTTTACTGGGGGTATACTATAATGATACTATCCAATATATTAATATGGATGGATTATGGTTTTATTCCTCTAAATATTTAATGAGGAAAATATTAACATTTTGTATGATAGTTTTTGAATATGAATATTTATATTAAATATGTATTGAATTATTATTCATTTGTTTTAAATGATGAATGAATGAAGGGAATTTATATCTCATTGATGCATTGGTAGGTCTCATGAGATAAACTAGTTTGGGTATTTGGTATATGTCTTAGCTATTTAAGTATGATTTCCTAGAATAAGGTCTTGATGGTAAGAATGTGATGTCTAGCATTATGAATTATATCATTATGAAACTAGTTTTTTTATTAGTGAGATTATTTATGTTGTCATTTTTTCCATAGATTTATTCCCATTTTATGATATTAGTAATATGGAATATTTTATTATTGTTTATCTCTTCCATATTATTCATTCTTTATTTATCCTATTATATCTTATGTTGTATGGTTTTTCTTACTAAGAATATAAGCTCATCCTTTATTATGTTTTATCTTCCCCAAGATACTAAGAAGGGATCTATGAGTGATTTTAGTGGTTTCATAAAATAAATAATAAAGTTCTTGTATTTCTTATTATCAAATGTAATGTCAGAATCTTATATATATCTAGTCTTTTAAGACTAAAAAACTATTCAATCCTTCAGGATGTGATCCCTTGTATTTTTTTCAATGTAGTAATATAATCAATGACTCTGAGTTATGGGAGTCGGGATGTTATATTTGGTATCAAATGAAGTTTAGTATAAATCTTGGAAACTATATTTAAGAAAAAATATATTAGTGAACATAACCCTGTGCTAGAATTTGATGATATGTCAAAGTATAAGATAATATCATAAAGTTTTGGTAAAGTATATATTGTGTTTTTTTCCTAGAAATTACATCCCTTCCTAGATACTACAAAGTGGATGTAGCTATGGAATATATGAACATAGGGGTAACAACTCAAAAAGTGGTAGATTGAGTATTAACTCAATCTTCACAAGTGTGTGATGAGTTGTCCTAAGACTATACACCCAACTAGATACTCCTGGGGGATATGATTTGGTTGATTCACATTCTCCTGACAGACTAATGAAAGAGTTAAATTTTTTATGATTTTAATATATTTCCAAAGATACTGAGATTGTGATTTTAAGATTATATATTCATAAATCTTCAATTTATGTTAAGTGTTACACCAGATTTTAAATCATATATTATTATTTAAAATTCATAATGGTGTGATCTAATTTAGTATATTCGATTATTTATAAATGGAACCTAGAGAAAGGAATGTAAAATATATCAATCCATGTAATCTATGTATGTATTTTACTCCTGGGAAAGACAATGAATCCAGAGTTTGAGATGGAGCTATAGTTGAACAAATTATAACTATATTGGGGTAGATGAGTTAGGTTATGACTAATAACCTTGCCCATATAGAGTATCCTACTAAACCCCAACATGGTTCTACAATTTTAGACCACCTAATGTGATAGAAAAATCCATCATTCAATGGGATTATTAATCCATTAGTAGATGATAAATAGATCAAGTCCCTGGAAAAGATGTTTCTCAATTTATGAAGTATTTAAATATGGAAAGTTATCATAGTGGTTTATCATCAAAAAGGATGTGTTAATCAATGCTGGTTACTAATACAAAATTATAATTAGTTGGAGGAAATAAATATTATAGTGTGTAAGGATTTTAAGGATATATTATTTGAAATAAGTGAGCTGATATAGAGAGTTAATTCCTTAATATAATGGAAAAGGAAGGATAAAATATCGTTGAATATGAATCTAACATTACAAAGTTATAAACTCATGTTTTGGATTATGTATATAATATAAGGAGTAAGATTTATCATTTATTTGATGGGATAAATTATATCCTTTAAAGGGAATCAGTCACTAAGAAATTTTTTGTATATGAGGATATAGTATCAGGTTCCATCAAGATAGTGAAATAATTATCTAAGTGTTATTTTTTCCAAGTAAATAAGAAAAATGTGTGTGGTTGAGAACTCTATAAAAGGAAATATGTAAATGGTGATAAGGGAAGGGTTAAATTTTAAACTTTTAATAATTTTGGGAAGAAACACCATGGAAAATGATTGATGGGAATGGGATTTTACTTCAAGTGTATAGAGAAATACTATCAGGATCATTGTTCTAAGGGTAAGAAAGAATCCAACAAAGTTCAATTTTTAACTTTAATTAGATGGGTCACTATGGGAATGAATTCCCCAATAATCAAGAGAATTTTTCTTAGAAAAAGACATGGGATCAAGTATAATATTATGAGATTACTATAGTTGATTTTGAAGTTCCTAAAGATGTAGTGTAAAGTATATTGATCATAGCCTCATATTTATATAATGCTTTATTTTATTTAATATCTTTGTAATATTTTATGTTTTATATTATTTCCAATGAAATTAGATATTTCCTTATCACCATAAGAAGGAAATTTATAATTAGAAATTTTAGTTTAAATCTTATTACAACAAGGATATTCCAGTTAATCCCCATTATAACACATAGAGTTACCCTATTTTTAAACTTGATTATTATACCTATGGTTAACTTTGATATAATCCTTGGAATGGATTGTATTTCAAATTATAATGAAAATTTTTATTTCTAATATATGTATATTATAATTTTTTATGGAGATATAAAATAACTTATCTTTATAGAGGATACTACATCATCTGAATCATGTTTGAATCCATCTCTAATAACTCTCCTTAATTAAATTCTTGGAGAATAATAGTAGATGAAAACTATTAAAGGAAAATGTATCATTATAATTGAGGATGTATCTATTTTTAAGGAATATATTGATGTGTTTATTGAATAAATACATATTCACCCACTTGAGTGTGAAGTTGAGTTTTCCATTTATCCTATCCTAGATTAAAAACCTATATTTAAGAATCCATATTGGATGGCCATAGTGAAATTAGTAGAACTAAACAACAACTATAAGAGATGTGTGATAAGGTACTTATATACCTTAGTGTATCCCCATGGGGATCCCCTATTCTTTTTTCATAAATCAATATGGTTCTATGAGGATGTTCATATATTACAAGGAAATTAATTCCATTACTATAAATAAAAATAATCATATGCCTCACATTAATGACATATTTGATCAACTTCAAGGATATTAATATTTTTTAAAGATTTATCTTCATTATGGGAATCATTAACTGCAATTAAATAAGTAAGATATTCCAAATATGACATTCATATGAGGTATTGACATTACGAATTTATAGTAATTCTCATTGGATTGACTATTTCACCCTCTTTTTCATAGATATGATGAACAGGGTATTCATGGATTATTTTGATAATTTTATTGTGATATTTATTAATGATATATTGATATAATATAAAATATCTTATTAACATAATATTAATTTATAAATCATTATTAAGAATCTCAGAGAAAAATAGTTATATGGAAAATTTAGCAAATGGGGATTTTGGATTTGGGAAGTTTATTTTCTTGGCCATATTGTCTCTAAGGATGTAATATAAGTTGATCCTTCAAAGAAAAAGGTATTTGTGGAATGGAAAACTCCAACCAATATATATGAGGTAAATATTTTCCTTTTATCATTAAGTTACTATCAATGACTTGTTTAAAATTTTACTCTATTAGAAAACCTATTAAACAAGTTGACATGTAAAGGGGTTAAGTTCATATTATCAGAATAATGTAAGGAAATTTTTGAGGAATTAAATAGGATATTTTTCAATGAAAAAATATTGACTTTACCATAAAGAATTGATGGATATTTGATATATATTTATTCATAAAATAAAGGACTTATATGTGTCCTTATGTAGAATGATATAGTTGGTGCCTATGGATCAAGGTAGTTATAGATTCATGAACATAATTATTCAACACATGATCTTGAGTTATCATCCATAATATTTTCATTAAATATATGGTTGAATTACCTTTATAGTGAAATATGTTAAATATATATGGATAAAAAAAGATTTAAATACCTATTCTCATAGAAAGAGATCAACATGAGTCAATTATGATGATCAAAACTACTTAAGGATTATGATTTCTTGGTACACTACCACCCTAGGAAGGAAAAAGGTAGTTGATGCATTGAGTATGAAATATCATGGATTTTTTCTAAAATTAGTATTTTTAAATATCCTATATTCATGGATTTAGTAAATTTGGATATGGGGATCATTAAGGAAGGGTAAAAATCACATCTATTATAATTTATTTTCAAGCCATCCTTATTTTATAAAATAAAAGTCTCTTAGTTTGATGATGAGAGTATTTAAAAGAAAATCAATTTTGTGAATGTTGGGAAGTTGGTAGAATTCATCTATGAATATGGTATATTGAAATTTGGAAAGCGTTTATGTGTCCCATCAGTACCTAATATGAAAATTGAATTATTAAGTGAATCTCATGGATTAAATTATTATATACCCCTTGGTAGCACCAAAATGTATTGAGATTTTATGGAAATATTTTGGTGGTATAATATTAAATAGGAAATTGAAGACTACCTATCAAGATTATTGTTTTTTAAATAGTTAAAGTCAGAGAGACAATATCCTAAAGTATTCATGAAACCTCTACTTATTCCTATAGAGAAATGGTATGGCATCACTATAGAATTTTTCAATGGATTTTAAAACACTCTTAAAAAGAATTATTCCATATGGATTATTTTTTATCGCCTTATCAAGTATTAAAAATTTTGTACTATAAGGGAATATCTACCACTTGATCACCTCATGTAGCTCTATATTAATAAAGCTTTGAGAATTCATGGTGAACCTCTTTCATTTGTATCTGATCATGATCCATGGTTTACATCAAAATTATAAAATAGTGTTCAGAAGGTTCTCAAAAATGAGATACATTTGAGTACCACCTATCATCCTCAAATTTATAGGCAATATAAAAGTAATATTCAGAAATTAGAATATATTTTGAGGTCATGATCAATTGACTTTCAAGGTATTTGGGATCAATATTAACCTTTTGTGGGATTTTTATATAATAATAGCTTTCATTCAAGAATTTAAATGACACCATATGAATATTTTTATGGTAATAGGTGTCATACTCCAACTTTTTGGGATAAAGTTGGTGAAAGGAATAATTTAGTCTTAGATATCATGGAGGATACAATAGTGAAAGTGAAGACTATTTAAAATCATATTAAGGTATATCAAAATGGATAAAAAAATTATGCTGATAACCAAAAGAAGGATTTAGATTTTTAATTGGGAGATCATGTTTTATTAAAGGTAACTCTATAGGAAAATGTTATAAAATTTGACAAGAAATGGAAAATAAATCCTATGTACATTAGGCCTTTTTAAATTATGTAAATAATTGGAGTTGTGGATTACCATTTGTAAATACCACCGAACCTCCCTAATTTTATGATGTGTTCTATATATATTTGTTAAATAAGTATATTCCATAACCAAGGAATGTTCTTACCTATAAGGAAATAAAATTAGAACCATATTTATCTTACTGTGAGGAAAATATCAATAATCTTGACACTAGAGAGCAAGTGTTATATAAATGGATGACTTAGCTGGTAAAGGTACTTTGGAAAAATTATAAGATAGAAGAGGTGATATGGGAAACTAAAGATGTTATAATAAAGAAATAACCACATATTTTCATGAGGTGATATTATTGAAATTTCAAAGGTGTAATTTTTGAAGTGGAAAATAATTTCACATCCAAGATTCAATTATAGTATATAATCTTTTCTCTCTATATAAATAATAGTATAATGTAAATATCTCTATTAAATAATATGATTGAAACCTAAAATAAAAAATTTTATATATTAAATATGATGAAATGAATTTCATTTTTTAATTCATCATGCCAAAATTAACTTAGGTTGATTTTTTAAGTTTTTTCATAAATAGTTTATTTTTTTTTTGTGAATGGTGAAAAATATAGATTTTGTAAAAACTATAACTTTTATGACATTATAATGTTATAATAATAACATGAAATTTTATGTAATTGTTTTTATATACAAAATATATGTTAAATAAGTAATATAATTCATATAAAATTATAATTTTGAAATTATAAATATATTCTTAACATTTGGAAAATATAAATAATGTTTTTGTTCAAATAAAAAAAATAGTTATTTTCTTTTAATCCAGTATTTAAAAGGAAAAATTAGGTTTTAGTTTGGTTTTAAAGATAAATAAGTCTCCTTTGATGTAAAATAATCCAATTAATCCCATTGGACTGAAAATTATACTTTATTTTTCTATAAAATATTTTTTATGCTTCCAATAAACATTTTTCTAAAAATGGTTTTCATTGTGTTTTGAGAAATTATATTAAAATTATTTTCCTAAAATTCTTGGATTTTATTGATACCAAGTAAGTGTTTCATTTTTCTAAATGAATCATCATGTGTTTTTTAACTTTGATATGATGTGATTATGCTTAGATAATTATTATAGAATCATTTAATGGGATTTGATATCATACTTGAGCAATTCTTCATATAAATTGTGATGATTGTTGTGATGTTCTTTAAGATCTAAAAAGAACATATTAATGGAAAATAGATATGAAACATCATATAAAATATTTTTATGTAAATAATAAATAATAATTTAATTCCATACAAATTATATATGTGGAAATAATTAGAGAAATAAGTTTTCTTGGGGAATAATAAAAGGAATTTGATATTGAATATGTTTTGGAATTTCCAATATTCAATTCCAAAAATTATAAAAATGAAATTGGAATTTTAATTTGATAGTATGAGTAAAATTTTGGAGATTGTAAGCCTTGATATGGATTTTATATGTTTTTATTTACATATTTTTTACAAATTATATTTATTGGGCCTTTATTTAAAAAATAGGCTAACCATCCATGCTGAGATGCCAACTCAATCTCACACATGTGGGAGGTAGCCTCAACCATGCTGGAGATCCATCTCACTAAGCTTGGTGGAGGAATATCATAGATAAAGAGAGTTCCTACATAGGCATGTGTGGTGGGTGTGAATAGTTCTCATGGTGTGCGTTCGGTGGCGATAAATGGGTCAGGTGGGTGCATCCCACCCCATATGTGGTGTGTGCAGTGTGCTCAAGTTCCGACCTTGGGGGTAGATCAAAGGCTTAGTGAGAACTCATTATAATATTAAGGATCACCAAACTGGTTAAATAATTCATTTGGGATAGGAGATGTGTGTTACTGTACATGCATCTTAAAATGTTGTTCAAATAAAAAGGGTCACATGATCCCTTATATCTGAGTTGTCTGATCTATGTTGAGATCATCGTCAACCTCACCTGAGGGTTTGAACCACCTGGTTCGACACTATGAGAAAGAGATATCAACTACATAAAGAAATTTAGGAACTTTATATCAGTGTATCTCAATTTTTGTTATTCTACACCTTTTCATATTGACTTAAATGGAATGCAGGGGTCAAATTATACCTTAATCTGAAGGTTTGTTTCATGCAATGAGTTTTCTTCATGTCAAGATATCTAAAGGTTTTTTCATTTAATTATGTGCCCTGATGCATCATATTCTTATAATGTTAAACTCTTAGTATCAATAATATGAGATTATTCAATAAATTTGATACTTTCAAATGAAAAATGAAGTTGTAGGAGGCTTATTAAGTATCTGTATTTATACACGAGTTTTAGTATTTAAATAAAGTACATGTGATAATAGCATGCACGTTCACTTCATTATAAAAGAATAATCCTAATACATGAAGAAGGATATTCCATGAGTTTCATCATCATGAAAGTCTAAAACATTAGGATTACCAAAATCTTTATTAATATTATTATCCATCCTTGACATATATGATTTATCATAGGCTAAGATGGTGTAAATTTGGTTGATAATTTCCTTTAAATACCAAAGAACTAAGTCTAAGTGTGTGGCTACCACTTGAGAGAGATGTATCTTTTTCCAGAAAAACAGAGCATCCATGATACACTTGTTTTTCAAAAGGGAGATCTTCAATCCTTACTTAACTTCTAGGAATAAACCAAGATCCCATGTACACTACATGTGATTTTCGTATTAAATCGTACATAATGGATCTTGATTTATTCCCCAAAGAACATTAGTTTTCATAAATATGTAATCATGTATGTATAATATCATCACTTGTACAAAGAATAAGTTCCATGCAATTGATTTTTTTTTCAAAAAGAAGTTCTGCATACAATACTTTCACTCACATGAAGAATAAAAAGGTAACCTACTTCTCGGATTTGTTGATACATCAAGAACATTGAGGCAGTACCAAAAACTAAGTGAGTTTCATGATGAGGTAAAATAATTGCATGATAAATTTCTGTGATTTTTGAGACATTTACATGAATCATATGCATGAAATATATGTTCATGAATTAAATATAGGTATATGGTTTTCAGATTTTCTAAGTATATGTGATACAATACTGTGAGATTTAGGATTTTTTGGAAACATATAATAAAGTATTAAGTTTTTGATAATAATTAGTGAGAATCATAGAGATTAAGTACATTGAATGATAAATTTCATGTAATTATAAAAATTGACATGTCCCTTATAGAGAGACCAGAAATTAAGTGTAATTTAAATATTAGTTAATATAAAAAACTTAAAATTTATGATATAATTTATACTGGTCAAGGATAGTAGTGATCAAGAAGAATATTTGACTTTGTGGACTTGGAACAGAACAAGACCAATGTGCAGAATGCATCAGTAGGTAGAGGCAGTTGAAGAACTGTTCACTAAAGGTTGTGAAGAACATTGAAGAACTATTGGGATACCATTATAAAAAACCAGATCATTTCAAAATATATATCAATTTTCCAAAGTCAGTATAAAGAAAATTGGTGGGATTTCAGTCTAAAGATCTCATCAGGAAATATCCCACTATAATTATTATGATCAAGCATTATGGGAATTTTTCTATAAAACATTTTAGGGGATTTTATATACTTTTAATCACTTTTATTTACTAGTTTATAATATATGTCTTAGATAATCCTAAATAAAGAAAGGATATAGTCACACACATTGGGAGAGAACCATGTAAAAATCATCTTGTACTTTTCAGTGCTTCCATTTTTTTGCATATGGGATATGTGAGACTTTAAATAATTATGGATTGAGACATTAAATGATCACATAGGTAGATTTAAAAATAATATCACTGATCCAAACCTCCCCCTCTTAATGATATATAAAATCCTAGGTACAACAATTTATATCAGATCATGAGGTTCCCTCTGAAAATATTCAACCTTTATAAAAGATCAATGATGGAAAGTTTGAATTCAGTCAATAATAGTGGAGTTCCTTTATTCGATGGAAATAAATTTTATGGATGTAAGAATTAAATTCTTCTATATATTATTTCACAAGGCCTTCAAGTTAATTATATTATAACAATTGGTTTAATCCTTCCTAGAATATATGCTCCCATTACACATTCAATAAGTGAAATATAGAAGTTTATGAGAAATCTATAAATGATATATTGTCAACATTTTCTGATAAAATTTTAAATAAGGTTATGAGACTAAAAAATTATAAGAATTCATGGGAAAAACTCAAGAATATATATAAAGGTAATGTAAAGATAAAATAATCCAAACTAGAAATCTGGAGAGCAAAGTTTGAAGATATCTGAATGGATAATGATGAGACTATATATGACTACTTTACTTGGGTAAATGAGATAGTAATTCATATTAGGGGTTTTGGAAGTCCTTTTTAAGATTAATATATTGTTAAGAAACTAATTTATAACTTTCCTAACTAATTTGGTCCAAATATTTATACCTTGTAAGAATTTAGAGAGTTATCTCTTGATGATTTTCATAATACACACCACAATTATGAGATAATAAAAGCTCATGTGTTCAAAAATAAAACTAATAAGGAAATGGATTTCAAAGAAATGAAAAGTCTTAATCTAAAGGAAATTTAAGATAAAACATTCTCATATTCTGATGATGATGAGGTGAGTGATAAATATTATAAAATATTAAATCCATTTATTTCTAAAAGTATCATAAGAGGAAGGGGAAATTTTAAAGGTTTTCTTTCTTTAAAGTGATTTCATTGTGTTTAAATTGTACATTTTTCAATTGATTATCCAAAGAAATAATCCTATTATTCTAAGAGTGATGATGAATAATAAGTCTAAATTAATATAATACCTAGAAAAACCAAAAAAGTGTGATAATAGAAATAAGAATAAGTTCTCAAGGAAGTACCAGAAAAAACTGATGAGTAGGAGAGATGATGAAGAATATTCAGAATAGAGTTAATATGAAGATAAAGGTTAAACTAAAAACATAAAAACCTCTTAAAATAAGTTAAGATACATAAAGATTATTCATATATTGATGAGAAATAAGAATATGTATACCATGAGTGCATTCTTATATTTGAACATATATCATGTCTTGATCAAAACACTAGACTCAAGAAAATAATCAAATTATTGGATAAATAGAAAGTAAATGAAAAAAAAATAAGGATAATGATTATATTTATAAGATCAAATATTACAAAGTGTAAATTATATAACATGATAATATGTTGAAAGGTCTCAATAAAAAAACTAGATACAAAAAAATAAGAAATGAATGAGACAAATTCTAGGTTTCCTAAAGAAAATGGAACCTTGAAAATGATGAGAGATTATTTTGATAAATTATTGGATTTTCAAATTGAATCATCAAAATATTTTATGAATATCATTCCAAAGAAGAAGGTATAGGTTATTTATGATTATATCAATGATAATAAATATTTTTCATCTAGTGGTGCTGGTTTGAAAACAAAAACTAAAATAATATGGACTGGTGAAAATAGGGAGAATGGGAAATGAATATTCTCTAAGACTAAAGAAAAATAGTAGAAGGAATGTATCCAGAAAATAAGTAGTTTTTCACAAATATAAAATTCATTATTATAGAACACCATGTTTCATAGGTTACTATTAATGTTGTGGTAAATTTAGACATAAATCTTGTAACTACTGGTATAATATTTCACTTCCTAATAATTTTAATACATAAAAGGGATAAATTATAGAAATAAAATAAGCATCTTAGTGAGAAGGTGGAATGGTCTTAAAATTTAGAAGTGTGTTGCTGAGAAATCAATAAGGATGTCTACTCATAATAAATTTTATTTTATAAATAAATATATAAAATATGTGACCAATAATTTTATTATTCTAAAAATTATATGACAACACTTTCAGGATAGTTAATTTGGGATTCTATATAAAATAATGATATGAGAATGGAAAAAAGCTCTGGCCATTTTGATTAAATAAATCATTTTTATAATGGAAAGTTGAAAGAAGAAAAAGAAAATTTTATGATAAAGGTAGACTATATAATTCACCAGATGAGACTAAAAACCATATAAAGTTTCCAAAATCTCATAACCAAAAATATCATGAGATGTTGTGTATAGTATGTAAACAAACTATCTATAATGAAAATAACTATGTGATTTTTTACCTACACAATAAGAAAAAAAATGATGTGATGTTTCATGTTGCATGTTCTTTTATGGATCATACTAAGAATAAGAGGACAACCATGCCACCCTTAAATTCTCAAAAATATAAAGTAAAAATAGGCACTATCATGAAGAGATATAGAGAATAATTTAAGAGACTTTTGGGCTGAAAAAAACTCAACCTTGATGCTCTTACTAAGATGAGATGAAAAACTACCTTATTCCTTATTATTTTATATGTTTTGAAAACATTTTAGGAAAGTAAAGGATAATTTTTAGGTTTTCACTAATGGAAAACATGAAGATATTTTCCTAATAGATTATACTAACTACCATGAAAATATAAGAAGAGGATTTCATCCCTTAAGGGGGTAAAACTTTGAGAATAATCTATCATTATACTAAATTCCAGTGAACCTAAAATTTTTGGACAATTTTAAAACCTAAAAGTTGAGGTATAATAATCACACTTATATCCCTTTGTAATGATTATATTAAATGTACTTATTTAGGGTCATTTTGGTTATGAAAACGTGAGGAAAAGGGGGGATTTACAATTCTTACACTTGAAATTCCTGATTTTTTTATAAAGTGTGTTGGATTACATATTTCTTAATAAATCTATTTTATACAGAACCCATTTTAGGATTAATAAGTTATGATCATGATATCACATGGATGGTAGTTTATAAACATCACATACCACCTTGGTTTTATCTCTCTTATTTTATACATTGGGTTATCCCATATAGACCAAGAGTACTCTAACTAAAGACTCTTTATAAAGAGAACCTTGGGGTATCATCCTTATCTCTAAAAAGGGGAATAGAGTATTGAATTCCATGAAATTAATAAGAATATTTTAGAATAAATCCACATATCCTTTTTATTTTATTATCAATTAGGTGGATAAAATAATTTTTTTCATCAAATATTGAATTTTGTGATGTGTGTTGATATTGACAAAAAAATATAAAGGGGGATTTTTTATCCTAATTAAGTGTTTCATTTGTTATCAATGATTCAATATGTGTTTGTTAACTATGATATGGTGTAATGCTTCTTGTATAAGTTTTATGTAATCATTTAATGTCATTGGATGTCGTTCTTGATCAATTAAACTTATAAAATGTGACAATTTTTTTATTGTTCTTAAAGATATTTGTCACGAACTAGACCAGGATGTCATCATACCTGACACGTGACCTGGCCCATGGCATAGCCTGAAGGACATTCCCAATCTTTAAAGGATGGAAACGAGTTCCTGGGCATCAATAATCACATTCAAGAATAATTTCTCCCATACGAATCAACCATAAAAAATCATTAAAAGTGGAACATCACATTATAACCATAACCATAACCAAAAAAACATAGAAAACAAACGTTAATCATTTTTTATTTTCAACCAAAACCAAAATACCAAAATGGGGAGGGAAACCAATTACACAACCAAGACTCTATGAAATAATAGGTTCAACACCCTCATGCCACCACCACCAAAACCTATAATAGATGAACCACTAGAAACCATATCCACCATCACCACCACAGAATGAATTTCCTTTACCAAGGTCAAACATTACAAGGTCAACATACACTTGAGGGTGTATGTGTAAAGACCCGTAAATTTCAAGGAAATTTTTTTCTTAATTTTCTTTGGAATTTTACAAGAACGCAGTCTCTGACGGCACCTGATTCTGAGGCCCGGTGTGCCCGGAATCATTTTTCGAAGTTTGGCTCGGGTACGTTCAGTGAACGGACGAGCGGGTTTTTCTAACTTTTGAACCGGTGCCCAGAATCGAATTCTGAGGGCACCGATGAAATCGCAGCGCCGGTATTTTCTTAGAAACGCCTCTTTCGGAGTTGCGTTTGCTCGGGTGTGGTTTTTAATTTTCGGGCTTAAAGTTAAGAAATAAAATAATTGTATGACAAACTTTATTTTATTTCACTTAAGCCACTTGGAAGTCACTTGAAGCCACTTAAAAGTGGCTTAAGCTGAGTTGAAACGGATAGGGTACTATCCAAAAATATCCTACCCTCTTGGTAGGATATTTGTGAGGTGGGGCCCGCACGAGCCCCACCATTTCTTTTCCGCTAAGTAACGCACCCGCGAAAACCCGTCATTATGAAGTCAACTGACGCGTTTTCTTAAATTCTTAACAGACCATTTAATTGGGCGGTTTATTTCGTTGAATTAATTGGACGGTTTATTTCGTTGAATTAATTCTACGACTTAATGGGTCGTTACTTATCTCTTTTTTTGTTTGTTGGCGTAATAATAAAATAAGACCAACACACATCATTTGGAGGATTGCACGTTGAGAGGCTTTGACATAATTCTTGTGCCTTCATCCTCCTTCACGAAGAATGCGAAGAACGCGAAGAACGCGAAGAATGCGAAGAACGCCGTCACCCTCGGAGTTTGACGACGCTTCATCCGAGACGTTCTTCCCCGCCCCGATCTCCGATCACAAACTGCTTGAGGTAAGAGATCTCGAGTTTCTTTTTAAACTTCCTTGTGGTTTATAACAACACAAGGATTTAGTTTTTTTACAATTAATTCTGTTGTCTCTTGGTCCGTTGAGTTCGTCGACGCAACGCCGGATTCCGCGACGACGCGACGCCCTTCCGCGACGACGCGACGCCTTCCGTGACACGACGAACCCCTCCTTCTGCAACGAGCAATTCTGCGAAGAACGCTTACGCGCTATGACTTGTCGAGGCTTGCCCGCACTACGTTGTGTTGGTTGCAGACGACGGACAGCGCTGATCGTGGTGGAGGCTTCCGGAGCAGGATGGTACCTGGAGGTGGACCACTGGGCGGGACGTACTCGGAGTGGTCAGGTGGACCCGAGGAGCAGTGGGGGCTATCTGTACCCACCCTTCAGGTGGGACTTCCAGAGGACGGCTCGACGTTGCGGCTTTTCTTTTCAGTTGTTGTTTTTCCCTTTCAGTTGTACTTTACAGTTGGGCTTGTATTTCCGGCCCCTTTTACTTTCAGCACAGCTTGTTACAGTTTTTACTTAGTGTTTAATTTTCCGCTTACTTACTATGTGGTGCTTGTTTACTTTTCAAAGGCAATGCCTTCCCTTTTGTTGGGATTTACGCCTTGGTGCTAGTCGCCAGCCCCTGGCCTATGGAAGGCGGGCTTGGGGTAGTCACGGCACGGGCCCCAAGGATGGGTCGTGACAGTATGTAGGGTGTGATCCAACATTCCCATTCTGATACCACCATAATATTCCATGCTATAACATTTAAATATGACTTAACATGCAAGTTTTTTAAAAAATAAAGAAAAACATTTTTTTATTTAATACATTATTTACTTTAAAATAAAAAATGAAAGTGAAATCAAATGAAATAGAAATCATACCATGATAACTAGAACCATGGGAAATACCTATGTAACTAGGGTTAGTGTGAACCTAGGATACTCATATGTCGGTGATAAATACATACAAAACCCACAAGTGTCCTCGTGTAGGGGCCACTAGAGGGGAATCACATCCCAAGGTCTAGTGGTCTCCAACCATCACTATCATTTGTTTAGTTAGTGTGTTATCACTAATCCTACTAGTGATACTAGGACTTGGACCTACCGATTTGCCTAGAGTACTAGATTTAGCTTTCCCTACTAGGTACCTGGGTTCCCATGTTCTCAATTCAATTCTCAATATCACGAAAAACCCATATCCATGCAATAACAACATCAAAACATAAGGCATCACCATTCAAGAAACATTTCTCAAGGTAAAACCACAATTTAACCTTGAAATCACCCCATAAAATTTTGAAAACACATTTTACACCACCCAAACGTTTAAGGAAATACATTTTGAAAGAAAATAAATCATAATAAAATCACCAATTAATTTAAATTCATGACACCACCTCCCTCTTCCTTACACACTTCACAAAATCAGGTGAAAACCACAAATGCACCAAGATGAGACCCTATAAAGGCATGAGAATAACAAAAAAAATCTAACCCAAAAATGACAAGATAAAACTCACTTTAGGTCAACCAGTACTTTGTAGAAATGAGAACAAAAAAGAGAAATAGGAGGATATGGATAAGAATAAGAAAAGGAGGGAAGGACGAGCTTACTTAGAGACTTGTTCAAGATTAAACACTAAAAACAGAATTTAATGGAAGTCCAGGGGATAAAGGAGGAAGTGGGAAGGTGTGAATAGAGTTGTGAAATTTGAATGGGGTTAGTTATTGTGGATTTAGGGTGAAATCAGAGAGGGGCATAAATCCAATTTTAATATTTTTAAATATTTGGAAGACCGCACAATTTGGCTGTATGGTCTGCCCGACCATGTGCCAACTGTGAAACACCTCTGTTCTAAGAGAAAATAGGCCACATGGTTTTATATAGGGGTAACATGCCCATTCTCTAGGTCATGGGACTTAGAAATTACCAGTATCTAGTATGCACGGTTTCCATTAGGCCAACACACAATTTCTAATAATCGTTTGCCTCCATCTATT
Organism: Viscum album; assembly: GCA_963277665.1. NCBI lineage: Eukaryota > Viridiplantae > Streptophyta > Magnoliopsida > Santalales > Viscaceae > Viscum > Viscum album. The sequence goes on from OY728137.1 coordinate 796,704,569, forward strand.
TGGCCCTAAAACCACAATTTTTCTCAAAAACTCTCAAAAAATCCAAGATATAGATATATGAACAAAAACAAAATATAAAATACCTCAAAATAAAACCACATATCTGATAATTCTCCCCATCGTGAAAACTTCCTGCCCTTGGAATGTCAAACTAAAGTCTATTTAGAGAATAAATGCAGATACTGCTCTTCCACCCAAGACTTTCACTCCCACATCTCATGATCATAATTCCCATACTTCAAAAGGAATCAAACCAATTGTATGGACTTCCCAAAAATCACTCTCTATTGGGAATCCACAATCCATACAGGTTTCTTAATAATGGAAAAAATGGGTTCCAACTCCAACTCTTACCAGCTCATCAAATGAGATGGATCTGGATTATAATTCTTCAATTATGAGACATGGAACACATCATGGATCAATGTTAAATAAGAATGAAAAGGTGACCAATATGAAACCTTACCAAATTTTTTGATAACATCAAAAGGATTGGCATACCTCGATGTTAATTTCCCATTCTTTCCAATATGATGATGACCCAAGCGATGGTCCACCTTCAGAAATACTTAATCACCCATGATGAACTCCAAAGCCTAGCACCGTTGATTGGCATAAGACGTGTGGAAGCTCTTAACTATCAAAAAATGTTTCCTAATAAATTATACATTATCATATATCTCCTACACAATTCTTGGTCTCAATGAAGAAGTCACACCCACTTTAATCCATCGCAAAGGTGATCAACATGGATAACCATATAGAACCTCAAAGGGAACCATTATTATTGAGGATTGGTAACTATTATTATATGAAAACTAAGATAATCCTAAATTTTTATCCCATGAGCCTCTTAAATCCAATGCACATTCCTAATGAATGTCTTCCAATATCTAATTTTCAGGTTCCATCTGAACATCTATTTGAGGGTGGTATGTTGTGCTAAGTATGACATGTGACCCCATTTCATTCTAAATTCCTTCCCAAAAATGATAGGTAAATTGGGGGACCTTGTATGAAATGATAGATAACCATACACCATGAAGCCTCAAAATATACTAAACATACAAATGAACGAACTAATCCACTTTGGTTGGGTCTTTAATTTGAATTAAATATGAGGATTTGGTTAGAAGGTCAATAACCACCCATATATAATTCCTCCCTAGATGTGTACATGGTAATCCAATGATGAAGTCCATGGAGACCCCGTCCCACTTCTAGGTAGGAATGGGTAGTGGTTGCAGCAATCCAGAGGGACTATGGTGCTTAGTTTTAGCCTACTAACAAGTATAGCATCTGGATACAAAGTTAGTTATATACCATCTCATAAAAGGCCACCAAAATTAAAAACACACATTATAAAACATCTTGTTGGTCCCAAGATAAATTTACCTATGAGACTGGTGGGAATCCTGTATCACCAGATTCTGTAATATCAATGACACCTCAAGGTGGACCTTGAAGTAGATAATTCCCTCAGAAGACAATGATCACTCACTAGGAACCTCCCCATCATCTAGAAACCACACAGTACACTGACATAGCTCATCAATAGGTTTTTCTTCCAAAATTAGCTTCATAAGGGATGCAATCTACTAAACACTAGCTAAGAACTTTCCTCCACTATGCTCCTTGGTTTTCAGGTTCATCTAGGAAAAATGAATCATCAAGTTCTACTCATCATTGGACTATTTCACTAATTGCATTGGAACCTTCCTGCTTAAGGCTTCCACAACTACATTCCCTTTACCCGGGGTATAGATGATATCAAAATTGAACCCCTAAAGGTACTTGACCCAAAGTTACTACCTAAAATTCATATCCTTAGAGGATAAAATATAGTCCAAGATCTTATGATCTGAGTAAACCAAAAATTTATCCCTAAAGAGATAGTGATTCCAATTATTTAAATTAGGCGTCACTGCTATCAGTTTCATTTTGTGGGTTGGGTAATTCCTTTTGTGTGGTCGAAGTTGGTGAGATACATACACCACCACATGGTCACCATGTATCAACACACACCCCAATACTTGTACCTGAAGTGTTACAATGTATAATATATCCCATTACATATTCTAGAAATATCAAAATAGGGGCAGTGTTCAACCCCTACTTGAGCTCATTTAAATACACCTAAAATTATAGACTCTATTCCAACCTTATCCCTTTTTAGGTAAGTGTGGTCATGGGTGAAGAAATCCAAGAAAAATATCTAAAAAATTTCCTATAATACACTTCAAGCCCAAAAATCTTATGATCTCAAATACATTATTTGGTTCCCCTCATGATATCAAATCTTCAATCTTCTTAGGGTCCACTAAAACCTCATATTCTGAGATCATGTTTCCCAGAAACATTACCCCCCTGAACCATAAGGTTAATATAGAGAGATTATCATAGAGACATTGATCCCAAAGAGTACCTAGAGAATTTCTCAATTGATTCTCATGTTATACCTAGGTCCAAGAGTAGATCAGGATATCATACACAAACATAAAAATAAAGGAGTCAATGTACTAATGGAACACCCTATTTATAAGATATATGAAGACCAGTGGACCATTTGTCAACCTGAACAACACGAACAAATACTCAAAGTGTCCATACCTACTATAGAAGGCCTATTTTAGAACATTTACCTCTCTAATATGACATAATGATACTTGGAATGTAGGTCAAACTTAGAGAACCACCATCCCCTTTGAGATGATAAAGTGGTCATCAATAGGGGAAAGGGGTATTTTTCATAGTGGTTAACTTATTCAACTTTTTTTAATCAATGAAAAACTAGAGAGATACATCGGCCTTATTGGTAAATAGAACTATCGGATCCCAAGGTGAAATGCTCGGGAGAATGTCCACCAGTATCCATGATTCATATCACAGTACATCTTAGGGGTCATACAACCCACTAAGATCGATGAAAATATTCTATTTAACAAATCGTTATAGGCTACCACATGAACTGGTACCCAAAAAACTCCACCATTGAGCCTAAAAGGAATTCTTGATCCACATGGGTTGGAGACTAGTGTTTGGGTGTCAAGAACAAAACCTTGGGAATTATTTCACCCTCTAAATCAAAATTACCACCAAGGATTCCACCTAGAAATATATCATGTTCTATCTATATATTGGTTTCCCATGCCATTAAAAAAATAGATAAAATATAAATGAAATAATTGAATCAAAGTACTTATATCAGTAAATAAATAATAATAGAAACTCATACACAATATCCAATCATAAAATGATCATGAGGAAACATCTATAAATATAAAACCAGCCAAAATAAATTCTTAGGCCTATAAGCCTGATAAAAAATGAACCCAAAATAAAAGAAACAAAAACCAAGCTTCCAAAAACCATATCCTTGTAACCCATGGTCACTCACCATGATCCAAACCAACCATAAATGGTTTAATCCAAACACAACTCCCACAAAGAATAGACCAAGTCACCTGAGATAAAACATAAGAGTTACATTCACAAAATTGTGTATACATGGTGTGAGAAAAACACACTCAGTAGTAATCACCAAATATTTTGTTCCATTTCCTTTCAAAATACCAATTCATAAATTCTATCTTGAATATAAATAAAAAATAAGGTTTTCACTTTCAACTTAAACCAAACAAGATATCATTATTTTATTCCATGTTATAGAAATATCCTTCTTATTATAATAAGTTAGGGAGAATCTAATATTTTTAACCAAAACACTTTTAAAGGTGGGAATAAGATTATTTATAAAAAATTCACATAAAAACCCAAGTCAAATACATCTTCCCAAAATTTTTCTGAAACATATTTTTGGTAACACCCACCACTTTCATTTCTTTTTAAATAAACATTAAAAATTATTTTAAATCTTAATTTTAAAGTGAAACATAACCATAAATAAAACAATAATTGACCACACACAGCACCAGGTGTTAACACAAAAAGATAAAATAAACAACCAAACAAAGGTTCCAAGAAATAATCAAAGGGGTATAGGATATAAACAAGGCATGTGTATCGGTATCTTTAAAATCATCCTAAAATAGATATAAGAATCATGGGAAACTCCTTGGGACTCAATAAAATACACCTGAAATGGTGATTGGAACTCTAATTATTCCTAAAATAAACCTAACAATGTCTCCATAATCCTACATAACTATATAGGATAAATCATCCTCTTGAGATCACTCAAGCTTCCATGGGGTACGTAATTCATCTTGTTATGACTCATCCTATCTAATCAAAAAAAATACCTAGCTAGAACACAGTCTATACTAGGATCTGTACTTATCCAAGATCCTACTAACTCATAATATTTCAATAAAATCTATCAAAGTGTAGGTGGGAAATCAAACATGACATAAATAACACATAATAGATATAAAAACAAAATAAATAAAAATTTCATCTCAGCTCCAACACCCTCGTAAAAGACATCCCCTTTACAATTATGCACAAGCATCAATAAGAATTAAACCATAAAATAAGCACCCCCAAGGGGTCTCAAACCATAACTAGCCATAAATACAAGGGGGATCAATAGAGGTTCTCACACATTTGAGAAAAATATTTATGGTTCCAACCGAGCCTTTAAAAATAGTATACTTAGAATTCCAATCCATTTTATCTACATTCAAAAACAATTTGAAATCACATTTCACATACCCATTTTTAAAATTAAACCAACCAAAACCATATTTTAACTGATTCTTGACCTAAATGAGGTTGAATTACTTAAAACTCTATCTACACTTAAAAAACATTCCTCTTAGTCTTTTCAAGACACTTTTCATTAAAATAATTTCTTAGAAAATAAGAAAAACATTTTAAATAGAATATTCCTTGGGATACAACCTTTAATAATTTATAAATTTCACCCCAAGTATAATATATACATTTAATTTAAAAAATATAGGTAATTTTAAATAATCAAAAATTTAATGACATTAAATTTTAAGAAATTCAAAAAAAATCTACCTTGAATCAAGTGAAATTATTCTAAAACATTTTTAAAATGTGTCACCTACAGCATAAAATACTAAACCAATAAATAAAACAACATTTGTAAGAACTATTAACCAAAAACCAATATTAAAACCCACCTTGAACTATATCCATGGCCAAACAGTCCTATTAGGGTTCATGAGATACATCCAAACCAAGAGAAAATAAAGAAAGATATGAGGTGAAGGAATATTGAGAACAAAAGAGGGATTACCAAAGATAAATCCCATGAAATCAGAGGGATAGAGCCAAAAAAATCAAAGGATAAAGGGAGGATAGACTCCCCCTTGTCTGGCCCTAGGTTGCTCAAACAATTAAGAAGAAAAGGGTACTTTCCCCTTTAACAGTAGTTAGATAAAAAGAGTTGTTTACCTCTTTAAATGAAATATGGGAGTCATGAATATTTAGGTCACATGGTTTAGTAAACTGTACACTAACCATGTGGTTGGAAATACCTAAGTAAAATTCCCTCACATGGTTTTCCATAGAGGCCCAAATGGTTTGAATAACCATGCCAAATGGTACTATGATGAACTATAGCACCTCACATGTTTTATCTTGGTACTCTCATGGTTTTATCCAAACCATGTGTTACCCATGTAGGACAAACCATGAATGTTCAAAATGAACTAATAAGGTCTATTCTCTCATCACCCCCACAAGGTTTATCCTAGATCTTGCACACAAACTATGAAACAGAAGGAGAATTCCATAATTTACAAAATTTCAAATGAAACTCCCAAAAAAGTTAAACTACATCAAAATAAGATAAAATATAATAAAATAATAAACAAAAATGATATGTAAGTGTCACACATATCCCCAATATACCACTTTATACCCCCAAAAATTCATTAGCAAGAGTAAAATCCAAGGAAAATAAAAAACTCAACACCTGAAAAAGAGGTGGGAGGGTCATGAAAAACTTAGGACCTCATGGAAAGGAGAAACCTTACACACTTGATTCCTAAAAATAGTGGAAATAATCATCAAAAATACACAAACACCTCCAAGAACAACCAATTAATCACTGTCAAACACAAATCTCTTAGAAATAAGAGACCTACTATAGGTCTTCCTTCTATTTATAACTCTTCTAAAATGGTGGAGATAATGGGAAACCTCTCAATGAAACCACAAATGAGAGAATTTCCCAAGTCCTGCTTTCTAATTCTATCCATATTGTGGACTTATTTTAGTTCATTTTTTATTTTCCTAGCTAGGTTATGTTGTTACCTAGTCCCTCTACTATTTCTCCCATATCCCTTATTCATGACAACACTTTGGTCTAGTTTTATGGATTCCTTGATGATTTAGGTTGTGTTGGTGGTTTATATGATGGTGGTTTAGCTCAAGGTTCTATATTTGTGGTCGGTTTCTTTCTCAATGGTGTGTCTTCCAGTGGTGACTTTATATATAGAGTCTTCCAAGTTCTCATAAGTGTCCTCTTAATTCTAGGCTTCAATTATGGCCTTGGTGGTACTACAGCATTGTGTGTTTCATCCCTCAGTGATTACATTCTGTGCGGCCATGGTGTTCTTAGAAATAGCATTCTATGAGGCCTTACTGTGCTCATCTACAGTGGTGGCATGGGGTCTCATGTAATGTGGTCACTCCTTGAGGAAGATGCATATCCATAGTGATATCATAGGCTTTAAGGTGATCACGTGGGATCATGTTTTACAATAATTATGGTGGTAGGGAAACACATTGTTCCTATAGTGTTCAAGCATGGTTTATTCACTATGGGTCATATATTTTGTTGATTTTAGATTATTTTTCATGGGTTTACCCCATCCCAATTAAAATGGGTTTCATGATCCATTACCTATAAAATAGTAAAAGATTTTAAAAAAAAGTATTTCAGGTATATCATTACCCAAGAAACTTTATTACTCAAACATATCTAAAAGAACCACTAAGCACTATAAAAATGCATTCAATCATTAGGAAACTAGATCAAGTCTATAAATAATCCCATACCAAAGAAATAATTAAAAAATCACCAATAAATGCCACCGAAGACCATCACATCCCACATCACCAAAATTAGTAAGGATACCTTAACTGAAATAGTATACAACAAGATAATGACATGAGCCTAAACATTGGTTCATAACTGAATATAAGGGAAAAATTAGGACCTCCCATCTGAGATACCATCACGTGGTGACCCAACAAGACCCAAACCAACACCATCCAGTGCAAAATCTCAACCATATCCATGTATTTCCTAATCATTTGAACCACAAACACCTAGGACTCCCCCACATCTAAACCAAGGAGAATCCAAACAAGGTAAGTGCCACATGAAAACCCCCAACAACAAGATAAAACATTGAGACACAAGCATAGCCACAACCATCAACAAAACCTCACAAATAGGAACTAAAATAATTATATGAGAATCACCAAAAGAATAAAAATCCAATGAAAACCATCCTAATGATTTTAATTCATTCAAAAATCAATGAATCACATGACCAAAAAGATACAATCACCTCAAAACCACACTGAAAATATCAACCTATTGTATTTCTAAAAATGATATGACCATTTTACAGCCCCAAAGGAACATTGATCATCGTAGAATATGATACGGTGACTCAATTTATCCTAATTAAAATAATATCTTTGTTCTACCACTCTATTAGGAGTTTGGGTAAAGATAATAACTAAAATAGATACACCTAATGATGAGAGGATTATCTCTTAGTCTTATCCTCAAAGAAAAGATTCTACATCATCTCAAGACCTACCAAGGAAGAACAAAAAAACAATATAAAAATAATAATATAATATATTCATGTTTCCTATCCAAATCATATGAGGAGTCCTAATGTACATAAAGGGGACAAATCCATACAAACAAGCTACTGAGGTAAAAATATAACAAAACATCTTTAAAACTTAATTCCATTTAAACCACCCTTCTTCCTCAAGGATTTTAAAATCATTTTTCAAATACAGTCACTCTTTTAAAAAAACCAATCCTATTTTGAAATGATTTATTGATAATTATAATATTTTAAAAATTCATTTCATTAAAACTTCCACATTTCAAAATGGGTTCACAAAACACACCCAAGTCCCATTTAAGCATCCAGATTATTTAAAAAATATATAATTTCCATTTCAAATCATTTTTATAAATTTAATAAACTTACCCAAATTTTTATAATGAAACCAAATACTTTTAAAACATTTTTAATTAACTAAAATTCTCCTTTTAAACATACTATAACACCCATTTTTAAAAACCAATGAATTTTATTGAATCCTCTTTTCATTTAAAAATAAATACTTCCAAATAAAAGTGAAAAGAGAAGAGAAACCATATTTAAAAATTTTCACATTCATAAAAATCCTTTTATTCCCCCACTAAATTATTTTATAAATAAAATCACTCCATAAAATCTCATTTTAATTTCAAAAATAAATTTTCTCATATCTCAAAACTAATTTTAAAATCCCAATTTAAAAAATAAATCACAATGAATCAATCAAGAAAATCATCCAATATCCTAGGATTCCACCTGAACTAGAACCTGAACCACTCTATCACTAGAACCAAAGGGGGTTTTGGATCCCCATGGGTTGGAAACTAGTTCTTGGGTATCATTAAAAAAACATTGGGAATGATTTCACCCTCTAAATTATATTGAATACCTAGGATTCCACCCATAAATTTGGCATTATTGATCCATATATTGAATGTCTACACTATCAAAATAAATAAAAATAATATAAATGAAATAACTGAATTAGAGTACATGAAACATTAAATAAATAATAATGAAAATTCATATAGATAATCCAAGTATAAATTAAACATAAGAAAAACACCCATAAATATATAACCAATTAAATAAAAGGTCTTAGACTATAATTATAATAAAAAATGATCCAAAAATAAAAAGAAACAAAAAACTAATCCACCAAAAACCATCTCCTCATGACCCATGGTCACACACTATGATCCAAAATTTCCCATTAATCGTCTAATCCAAATGTAACTCCCACAAAGATCAGACCAAGGAACCTGAGAGAAAATATAAGAGTTGTAGACATCAAATCGTGTATACAAGGTGTGAGGAAAAAATTCCCAAAATGATTTCAACAAAGATATTGTATTATTTACTTTTAAAATACCAATTCATAAATTCTAGATTTAATATAAATAGAAAAATTGTTTTAACTTGTGTCTTAAACCAAAAAAATATCATTATTTAATCCGTTTTTAGAGAAATATCCTCATTTTTAAATTAATCAAGTGTGGATATAATATTTTTAACCATAACACTTTTAAATGTGGGAAGTTTATTATTTATAAAAATTTCATAAAAACAACCCAAGTCAAATACTTATTTCTAAAACATTTCATACGCATCCTTTTGGTAACACACGCCACTTTCATTTTTTTAAATACACTTTCTAAATTATTTTAAAACTTAATTTGAAAGTGAAACGTTTTCATCACCAAAACAATAACTAAAAACACATGGAACAAAGTTTCAATATAATAATCCAAAATAAACACCCAAGAAAAGGTTCCAATAAGCAATCAAAGGGGTAGGCGATAAAAATAATTCATATATATCGGTATCCCATAAACCATCCTAAAAATGATCTAAAAATCCTAGAAAACTACCTAAAACTCTGTAAAAAATGACTAAATTGGTGAGTGGAACTAGATTTTAGCTTAAAAAACATTTAAAAAACCTAGTAGTCCTAAATAACTAGATGGGATAAATCATCCTTCTAGGAGCACTCAAGCTACCACGAGGTATGTAATCTATCCCATTAGAACTCATCCTATCTAAGAGAGAACACTCCCCCAACTAGTGCGCAATATAAAATAATGGTTTTACTTATCCATTCTATTACTGGGTCCTAGGATTCCCATGACATCATTTAAAGTGGATGTGGGAAATCAATCATGTCATAAGTATCACATAATCTATACAAAAACATAATAAATAAATCTCACATCTTATCTCTAACACCCTCACATAAGACATCCCTTTTCAAAATTATGCACAAGAATAAATAAAAACACAACCAATTATCACATATACATTTTATTTAAAAAATAATTCATTTTAAACAATCAAAAATTCAATGACATGGAATTTAAAAGGAAATGAAAAAAAAAAACTTCTACCTTGAATGGAGAAAAATTATTCTGAAACCATTATGAAACGGGTCACACATGGTAGTGAATGATAAACCTAGAAATAAAAACCCTCTATAATACCTAAAAACCCAAAAAAATCTACATTAGAACCCACCTAAAACCCTATATGTGGATAAAAAATCCTTTTGGTTTCACAAGAGACATATAAACCAATATAAACGAGATAAATGGAGATGGATAAGAAATATTGAGACCAAAGAATGGATTACCAGAGATAAAACCCAATAAATTAGAGGTAAGTATACTCCAAAATGAAGGATAAGGGGATTAGGGACTCCCCCTCATGCACCCCTAATTCGGAAAAACAAGGAGAAAGAAAGGGCGTTTCCCCTTTAAGGATTGTAAGGGAAAAAAGAGGTTTTACCCTTTGAATGAAATCTAGAAATCATACACAGTTAGGATGAATGGTTTGGTAAACCATGTTCTAACCATGTGGTTGATACTACCTAAGAAAAATAACCCTGCATGATTTCTCCTAGAGACTCTATAAGGCTTTACTAATCATGCACTAACCATGTCAAATGGAACTATCAGGAACTACACCACCTCTCACTATTTTTCCTGAGAATCACATGGTTTTATCAAACCATGTACTACCCATTCATAAGAAATAGTGAAAGTTAAAAATGAACTAATAAGGTCCATTATCATAGGTATGTTGTTTCTCCTAGATCATACACACAAACCGTATAAAAGAAAGAAAATAAAAAAATCCAAAATTTTAAATGAAACTTATCAAAAAATTAAGTTCCGCAAAAATAATATAAAATAATAAATAGTAGTAACATTTGGGTGTCACATTATATCACCTTATTTCTCACATATAAAGGAATCACATACCATACAATAAAATAGATAATTTCCTATGAGGATAGAGACCACTCACTGATGTTCTACCTACTATATATAGTTCCTATGATACACTGGAAGTATCCATCTTCTTACTACTCATGATATATGAGTTTGAGAAGATAATGGGTCAAATAAACTCTAGAAATAAACATGTAATTATTATCTTCCCTTACCTATAGATAAATCCAATAAAATAGGCCCATAATATTCCATTCATCCTTAGAATCTCTCAAAACCTAGGAAGGAAACCTCCTACTATGAGTGTTGGTATGGCATTCATTTTTCATGGGGTATAAGTGATGTCAAAGTAAAATGTATAGAGGTACTCCATAAATTATATCTTCTAGAGGTTCAAATATTTTTTATAAAAGATGTATCTTAAACTATTATAATCAAAATATTTTTAACTTCTCCCCAAAGAGGTAGTGTTTCCAAACTTTGAGATCATACATGACCATCACAAGCTCTAAAACATTGGTCAGGTAATTTATCTCATGTAGTAGAATTTGGATAGAACCATAAACTACAAAATTATTCCCATGTATGAGCACACAACCTAACCTCATGCTCGGTACATCATAGTAAATCACATATCCCTAACCGACTTCTAGTAAAATCATAATCAGTACTGAGGTCATTCATCGCATCATCTCCTCAAAGGATGTTTGATGCTTGGGGATCCATATAAATTTCACTCTCATCCAAGTGAGATCATTCAAAGGTGATTCATTCCTAGAGAAATAATTTATTAACCATTGATAATATCCTACTAGACCTAAGAATCTTTTAATTTTAAATACATTTTTTGGTTCTTCCCATTATATAACTGTTGTCACCTCCATATGATCAACTAAAATTCCCTATTTTGAAAGCATGTACCCCAAGAATTTGACTTCTTATATTTATAAGTGACACTTGGATAAATTAGAATAAATAAATTTATCACATAAAGTTTCAAGAATGATTCTAAGATGATTCCCGTGCTCCTCTTCTATCTTTGAATAAACCAAAATATCATCCAATAATACCATAATAAAAGAGTCAAGGTTTAAATATAATATTCAATTAATGAGTTCCATAAATCTATAGGATCATTAGTTAGTCCAAAAGGAATCACTATCTATTCAAAGTGTATATTCCTACTCTTAAAGGTAGCCTTAGGAACATATGACTCTTTCACCCTAAGTTAATGATACCATGATTAGAGGTTGATCTCAAAGAACCACCTTTCCCCCTTAAAATATTCAAAATTTAATAAATATGGGAAAATAGGTACTTATTTTTAATATTCATTTGATTAAGTTTCCAACATTCAATACACAAATGAAGAGATTCATTTTCCTTCATAGTAAAAATTATTAGGATAACCCATGGATATATTATTGGATGAATGAAACATTTTTCTTACAAGTCAAAAAATTGAATCATTAACTATATCAATTCTATGGGTGTCATGTGATAATAAGGAAATTATATTGGTTGTGTCTCGGGTACTAAATCTATTAATAACTCAACTTATTTCACTTGGGGTATACTTGAGAAATTATCCAGAACTACCTCATGAAATTCTTGGACTACCAAAAGAAGTTTTATCTTGATTTCAACCTCATAAACGTCAACTATAAGGGATGATATTAATCCAACAACCACATGAAGAGGAGATCCCTCTTAATTATACTATGGGTCCCACTCTTATTGTAATACATGATAGCTCCCATTAGGATCTGAAAAGGTCACCTACTAATGATAACAATCAATATGGGATTTTAAGGTGGTCATCCAATATATTCTTATAATAACATCAAGTAGATATATTTCAATGATAATGAGATATCATTATAGCTCTACTTCTGATATGGCAGTAATGTACAAGGGGAATCAGAACCCTTTTTTTCTTCTTTATAGGGATGTTGATAACACTATATTGTAAGGAATATGATCATATGGGATATTCAGAATATATATGACACAAGAAAATTGAAAAGAGTGGTAGGTATCTGTATCAAATAGAGAAGTCACAATATATGAAGAAATAAGAATAGTACTTATCAATATTATAGGGCATGTCATAGTTTCCACCAGAACCTATTCCACTACAGGCATATGCCTCTCCCCAAAAGATTCATGAGGATCATCTCTCAAATAGATATGTCCATGCAATGTGCAATTCCTACCCTTGTGCCCATGAGGTTAGGGGGGCACTACCTTAGAGGAATTTTTCTTCACTTTAGATCCTCTTGGAGCTAAATAGTTTACACCACTATATAGAGATGATATGGCTCGAAAAAATCACTGCATTTGGCCCAGGAGACCACAAGTGTGATAAGGATTCAGGGTTTCTAATAATGAAATATTTATATACCTAGTATTTCAACATTCTTAACATGTGATAAGACCACTACTATCCACTATGTTGGTAATTATTGATATCATTTTCTAGTATCGCTACCTCTCCCTCTTTTAGGTTCTTCCTACTTTATATTCTTTTCCAAACAACCATTATACCTTCCAAAAATAATTGATGAATCCCCAATTAGTTTGTACATTATGGTATAGTCAATATTTACCATTAATGATTGATCCATAGCATCATCATACATCAGGAGATTCATCAAGAAGAATTGATACTGGATATCAAGATAAATTCCTATTTCAAATCATCAATCCTTTAATTTTTCATTTGATACCATCTATGGTGAAAAATGAAAAAGATTGAAAAAATAAATTTTATACTCTATAACCATCCTATCACCTTATTAGAGGGTAAAGAACTCTTGAAACTTGTCTAATTACAAGTTGTTTGTGATAGAACTATTGAGTGAATATAACCTTTAAATCTTTCTACTTAAAATTTTTATACTACTTATCTTGGACCACCACATCCCCCCAATTTTGGTTGGGACCATCAAGTATGAAGTCATCACATTTCAGTTTAATGGAATCTGGGTTCTCTAGAAATTTGAATATACTATTATTTTTCCCTAAAAAATCTTCTGTATATTGAGCTTTATTGACCCCTCAAAATGATAGAGACTTTTGGTGAAGAGATTATTTAGCACAATCTTCATTGCCACATGGTCCCGGTTCTACCTCATTAATCTAAGTTGGGTAAGGTCTCATTACTTAGTACATAGAACAAACCATTCATACTACCACTTCATTGAGTTTTTTATCTATCAGAATATTAACTCCTGGAAATTTATCTACAGTATCCTCTAGAGGGTATAAGGGAGGCATTTGAGTGGGAATGGTACTATAAAAAATAAAATTAAATTAAATTAATCCATCAAAACTGATAAAAAAATTAAATCAAAAATATCCTTTAAATAACTTTAAGAACCATAATAATTCATTTAAAGATATAAAACTTCATAAAATCCAAAGTAAATGAAAACATATCTCAAAACACTCATTTCTCATCATCCCATGAGGAGTTAAGGATCTTCATGATGAGTGTTTCCTAGAGAGTAACTCGCAATCTACCCCTCAAGATCAAAGATCTTATCTTCTATTTACTATGACTTCCCAAATATCATAAACTAAAATCTAGTATTTGATACCATTTTTTCATGAACAAACCTAGGTCAACCCTCATTTGGGAACCTTAGTTGGCCTGTATAGAGTCCTTACAAGTGTTCTCGATCGTCATAGGTTGGAAACTAGTACATGGTAATCAAAGAACACTCCTTAGTAATAGTTTATCCTAATAATTTATAAATAAATTCCTAGTCAAGAACCTGAAATGACCTTGTCAAAATTTATCAATCCATGAACCTAAAAAAATGAACCCAAGCAATAATAAAAATTGATATATCAACATGACATAGTAACAGTGTAGACCTTCCGACTCATTAATTTATTGTAATTATAGTGATGGAGGTGTCTAGGTAATTTTTTGAGGGGTTTAAGGAGTGGATAGTATATTTGTGGCTAAAATTTCTACTGTGGTATTT
This sequence comes from Viscum album, assembly GCA_963277665.1. Classification (NCBI taxonomy): domain Eukaryota; kingdom Viridiplantae; phylum Streptophyta; class Magnoliopsida; order Santalales; family Viscaceae; genus Viscum; species Viscum album. The sequence continues at coordinate 796,719,584 of OY728137.1, forward strand.
TGTGGTGTGGAGGATTATGTTGTGCTATAAGGGGGTATTTGCAGCATGGAGAGATCGGTTATGGAGTAAAGTATTGATGTGGAGTTTTGATGGTTATTTCATTTTCATAATGGATGTGGTGTGGCTAATGGGTTGCTTCATGGAGTTATAGAGGATTTATTCTTGTGTTTCTATCTTTTTTAGGGTATCTGTGTTGTAGGGAGAGGTTGCGACATTGCATTTATCTTGGCGATTTCATTCTGAAGCATAGTTTATTTTCTTGCACCATAGTCCCTCTATTAGTGAATCATATTTATGGAATATACCTCATCATGTTTATCAAACGTATTTTTGACCAACCCTAATGTGTTTTGGTCCCTTCCTTTATGTCATAGTCCTATCCTGTGTCAACAAATTTTTACCATAGTGAAGAGTTTTTCATTGTGGGATTCTAAATTTATAGGTTTCCTATAAATTCTTGAGCCCATTTAAACCCCATATTTCTTTGTTATTTTCTCTTAACTCTTGGAAAACTCCTAGAAAATTTTAGGATACCTTTAACCAACTTCTTATGGGATTTGATGCTTGGAATCTAGAGATTGAGTGTTATCAATTCTAAGTTGATTCTTCTATTTTTCTTCTCAATTTTTCCCATGTTTTTCATTTAGGAGAAGGTTGTTCTTACGGAGATGGATGGTTTGGGTATTGTTATGGAGGTATATTGATGGGATTGTGTTTTATAGGTTTATCAAGTTGCTTCCTTACATTTTGGTTCTTTTCAATTTTCTTCTTATTATTACATCCTTGTGCAATGATTTATAAAGCTTTGTTTAAGGTAAGGGATCCTCATTCTCTACCTATTTATGTTTATGTGTGGGAATTGCATGATTTTATTTTATTTGGGTGGATAGTTCAAGTCATCATAATAATATAATTAATTATATAAATCTAAAATTAATGAGAATGGGTATAAATAACATGTTTTTACTGCTTTTTTGATATTGTCTATGTGATTATACATGCCTGTTTCCATTTATAAAAATCATGATTTTTTAGATCCTTTATTTTTATTTAGTTATGATAATTGTAAAACACTTATTGTGATGATTATTTTAACTCAACCCAAATTAAATTCTAAATCACTTATATAAAGATAATGAATTGGTTTCCCAAGGAAATATGGTTTTGTGTGATAATACCCTTTAAAGGTAATTAAGGTAATTAAGGCCCCATTTAATGAATCTAGGTTTTTGGTAAATGTGTAAGTGGAGATATGTTGATAAGTGTGGATGAGTTTTATGTTTGGCCTTGTGTGATGTGGGATTTTGTGCAGTAATGGTGGTGATCAGCTTGGGTGTGGAATGTATTAAGCAGTGAAGTGGTGGTTGGTTGGCATGGGATGTGAATGCGATGATGTGTGGTGGTTGTGATGTTGAGTTTTTGTGGTGATATGGTTGGGTTATGATGATGAATAGACATTTTTTGTGTTTTGGTAATGGTTTGTGTGGGATGGATGAGTCATTGTGTGGTGTTATTATGTTATTTTCCCAGTTAGACATGGAATGAAATTGAAATGCTGAAACTAAATTTACCTAGGTTGATAAATGAATAAAAATGGTCTAAATTTAAATATAATAATGGTATGAATATTATGTGTGGTAAATAGATTAAATTATTTTAATGATAAATAAATGAGATATGTTAATATTAAAATAAATTTCTTGGTAAATGAAATTTATTTGGAACTCATTAATTTTGGAAATGGTGGAACGTGTAATTGAAAGTGGAATTGTGTGTCTATGTTAGGTGGTTGTGTGGTATGATGGATTTAGTGGTGGTAGTGATTATAAAGTAAATTATGAGGTATAGAAGTGGGGTTGTGGAGTATGATTTTTTATTTTATGTGAACTCATAGGTTGGGTAATGTATTCTATCTATATATCATTTATTTTATATTATTTCTTTATGTTCCCCACCTAAGTTGGATAACCTTACTGATGCCCAAATTTTTTTGGTTTTGGTTATTTTCCCTAACATCCAAGATGGTCTTTGATTGGATAGTTGACTACCCACTCTTCCTTTAGAAATAGTGATGATATGGGTTGGTGTTAAAGATTAAACAATAATGATATGGGTTGGTGTTGGAGATTACCTAGTGATGATATGGGTTAGTGTTAGAGATCACCCAGTGATTTTGAGGATGTGATGTGGTGGGAGTCATGTGTGGTTGATGGAGGGAACAAGGATTATTTTCTTCATGTTCATGATACCCTACTACATTGGATATGATATGTGGTAGTGTGGATGAGGTTTTGATGTAACGATGTTGTGATGTGTGATGATGAATGATGTTAAAAATAGATGCTAGACCCTGTGAAGGGTTGGGATAGGTAGGTATATGTCTTAACCCACATTAAATATAGATATATATGTGGTGAGATATTCATGGAAGGGATGGGAGCATAGGACATTTTACATTGGGGAATGAGAGTGGGAATCAGTGGGGAAGTAGTTATGGGGTGCCTTTTCTTTATATTCTTTGATGTTATGTTATAATATTTTATGCCTTATTTGTTGAGAATGTCATGGTGAGCTTGGGATTGGTTATTTGGTTTGTATAGGTGTATGTTGGTTTAGATATTTATTCATTGGTTAATTAGTATTCACTTTTCACATGTGCATGAGAAGCCTCATGTATAATCCTATTGAGTATACATGTTATGCTCATCCCACATATTTATAAAATAGTTTTTAGTTTTCCTAGAGGATTTTAGGTATTGATATAGGCATTACTAGATTGGATGCTAGATCTGTTATTGATTCTCTTCCCTAGGACTTGTAATTTAGTATTTAATTAGATACCTTTATCTATATTTTTTTAAATTATTCACACATTGTGGGATAGTTTTGGTTTATATTTATTTTATGTTTTGGAGTTTCTTGGTGTTTATTCATTCAATATCTTGATCTTATATCATTAATGGGGGTAACGCCTTCTATATGTGAGTTTTTTTATAGCCTTGATGTTGGTCGCGAACCTGAGGCCTATTGGAGCTAGGACTCAGGGGTTATTATCTCTATTCATTTAATTTAATCCCATAATGGGAACCTTTGGAGGTATAGGTCTTTAAAGAGTTGTATTAAAGGTTTTAGTGAAGATATATGATGAATTTTGGAGTTATGTGTTGTGGGGATTACATGGGTTGGTAGGGAAGTGGTTTTAGTTGATCTTGGTATGTGACATGAGCCATGGATACTGGTTAGGAAATATAATTTTAGGGCCCCATGTGATATAATTCAAATACCTTGAGTCTACCAAATGACCAAGTGAGTTAGTCCTATTTATTGGGTAGAGACCAGGAAATTGAACATGCATCATGATTGTTTCTATTTGTGTCTAAATTGGGTGATTTAGGGGAATTAAAATGAAATTAATTAAATGAAAATTGATAAAATTCCATGCTATTGGGATTAGGGATTCTTTTTTTTTTCATCAGGAATGGCTCTCAGTCATTGACTGCATGTAACTTAGGTGGAATAGGTTTAGCAAAATGATACGATTGATCATCAAAGGATCAACCTAATATAAGAGGATAATAATGGAAAATGGTCTTGTGTGAATTTAAAAGGTAAATCTTATGGAAGTATGAGGGGATTATCTCTGATATTAAGATAAAGATATGGTTTTAGGATTTTGGGAATAATTTCAATCTGATTTGATCTCCAACTGAGTTTTCAGTATCATTAGCAGTTAGATGCGGGGATATAACCATCAATGGTGGACGTTGTATCTTGGTGAGTGGAAGGAGGTAGATATTTTGTGATCGAACCAATAAAAAGAGTTTCATATGGAGTTCCAGTAATAGATGATAAAGGTATAAAATATGTAGGATATTATCTCCCTTAAACAGGGTATCCTAAGTGTGTGGGAGCTTGGTATGAAGTTCAAGTACCTCCTAAACTTTTCCCTTGATGTATTTCTAGATGAGGAGTCCTAATAATGGTGTATGGAGGAGACGTTGTGCCCAGTGATCAGGTATGGAGTCACATTATTTATAATTCCTATGTATCATGAGGTGTAAAATAAGGTAGTGGTTATCAAGTGTGTGTTTTATCTGCGAGGTGATCCTCAAGAGAGTGTTTAGTAAGGCTGTCACACCCTAACTTTTAAAATAATATAATTTTATTATTTTATCAGACTTTGAAACTTTTTATTGAGCTGTGGGAAAATCCTATTTAAAAATTTTGAATTTTTGTTGGTGAATGAATGATTTTCCCTTGACAGCATCTGATGAATAGGCATGGAATATTCAAAGCTGCGTAGCTTTGCCCGGGTCACCGTGCGGCCTGCCTCATGTTCAAGACAAATAAATAAAATGATTTTTAATTAAATTAGTTATTTTAATAATTATAATAATGGTAATTATTATTAATGTTTTTATGTTCACCAAGTTTATTAATATAGGGTTATTATTATTATTATGTTATTATTATTAACATTCTATTAATTTTTTAAGTATATTAGGTTTAGGAATATCATATTATGTTTATTATAATTTATATTATGATTATTATTAATAATATATTTATTGTTCTTATTAATCTATTTACAGTTATTTTTAACTTATTATTATTATTATTATTATGGTTAATAATATTATTATTATCAAGTTTATTAAAATTATTATTAAGTTATTAAGAATATTAATATTATCATTATTGAAAATTTTTGTTTATTTTATTTGATTTTCTTTTATTCCATTATTTTCAATTCCTCTTTTTTTCTCTCCCCCTTTTTCTCTTCCCTGGTGTCACGCGACTCACCCCTCAAACCCTACCTCACGCCTCCCTCTCCCGCCCTGCCTCCTGCATCGCACCCTACTCCCCCCCCCCCCATGGCCAGTCGGCGTCGCTCCCCTCTCCCTCTCCCATGCTGTGTCGCCCTGCTCACCGTCGGTGAACTCCCCTCCCTTTGGCCGCTCTCCCTCCCACGTCCTCCCTTAGGCAAACTAAATCGGTGCACCTTGCCTCGGACTACCTCCACCCCCTCCTTCAGACCGACGACCATTGACCAAGTCGTCTCCTCCCTCTCCCGGACAGCGGTGCACCTCTGATACTCATTCCCCTTTCCTGGTTGTCCATCTGCACCTTCGCAGTGGGTTTGTTTCCCTTCAAGGGGTTGATTTATTCCATGGTGAATTTTTGGGTTGTGGTTTGGTGTGGCGTTTGATTTTATTATGGTTTAATTGATTAGATAATTTGATTTTAGGGATTAATTTGATCACCTTGTGGTGCGGTTGTGAAGCGATTGGAGTTCCACAAATTTTCATGGGATTTTCGACACCATAGGTAGCCAGTTCAGTGCATAATCATTAGTTGGTGTTTTATTTTTCTTCTTTAATCAATTTAGTATGTTATGTGATTAATTTTCTTTGTGCTAATGTAGTTTTACTTGATGTTTAATATTATTTTGAAGTGTTTAGTAACGTGTTTATGTGAGATGAATGTTTTGATTTTATGAAAACTTTTTTTGAGCTATTTGTTGTGTTTTTCTAAACTTTTTTGTTGTTTTATTATGTCGCGCAAGGGATGGGAATTATGTTTTGACATGTATGTGGTGTGCATTTGGCCTCAAAAGGGGTTTTTGGGTGGTATTTTTCATTCAAAGTCTTGGGATATTGTTTGGAGTTGCTTCAAAATCTTTTTAAGTGGTTTATTAAATCTTATAAAGTGTGTGCACCATGTGTAGGAAATGTTTTAGTGTGTGTTTAATTTTAAATATGGAAGTTGGAGTATGTTTTTTTGTGAATATTTGTTATATATCTTGGAAAAGTTTTATTAATTACATAAATGTTTTATTAAGTTGGTAGTGATGTGAATTGGCCTTGTGACATGTTTTTCAGGAAAGGTGTATTTTTCATGTGTTGCTCTTAATTCATATTATTGTATGGGAAGTGAAATTTTTCTAGTTTTGTTTGAATCCTTAGGTAGTTATTGGTTTCTCTTGCATCATTGTAGGGTGTTTTGCTCATCGTGGTGTGGGTTTTGGTCATCAGTGACAAAGACCTATAGGTATATACATGGGTAAGCATGTATATATGTATATCCTCCTTGTGCATATTCCCTCATGGCATGGGGAATATGTACTGGGGTTAAAGGGTGTATATATATATATATGAAAATGTATATGTGTATAGGTGATGTAGTTTCAAATTTTCATCTTCAAGAGCAGTTGCTTTTAGTTAGAAAGAATCAAGAGACGAGTGGACGTCTTGGTTCCACCTTGAGTTAGGTCCCCCACTTCACTCACCTTTAAATTTAGAATTTATTAATTGCTTGATGTTTTATTAATTTTAATAAATGAGAAACAATGTAAGATAACTAATTTTTAAATGATTATTTGGTATAAAAAGAGCCGTTTATTTTATACATGACACTAGAAACATTTTCTTAATGAGCGGACACCCAGTATTGAAAGAATGCCCATTTGTCCTTAAAACATAATTCACAGAATTTTAAATGTAGTTCTAGTTTTAAAGATAAATGATTTCTTCTGAAAAAGTGTTTTGGGTTTTCTCGAGAAATGAGGTTTTTCTTTAAAATTGGTGAAGGCTTGTTTGGCACTTCAATAAAATAAATTATTTTGGAAAACCACTCATGTAACGGTCTGGAATTACTTCCAGTGGACTATAGTTGATACCTATCAGGGCACTCCATGGGCGGCTACACCCCCTGGGCGGGACACACCACCATCCCCAGTGGCAGCCATTTCCTCATGAAGCCCTTGGGCGGAGAGCCATGCTTCGTCCAACGCTCACATGTGAGAGTTCCCAAGGATCGGATACATTCCTACCTCCTTTGCCTCTGATACCAACTGTAGAGACCCGTATCCTGACGTACATTGACTTTACATTACTTTTGCGGAATACTTAGTACATAACAAAAAAACACACACACAAGGATCGTAATAGTTTAGTGTCTTTGGAAACTCGGAACGTAATCTTCTAATCGTGGTGAAAGATCTTCAATATCTCCCATAAAGATCTTCCCTTTTTTTTACCTAAAACCTTTCTTTATATCCTGGGGAAAAGAAAACATAAAAGGGTGAGCTCAAATGCTCAGTAAGGGTAAACAAAATAAATATCAATCACATCATATTCATAAGAACATAGCATTTTGGAAATCATAACCTGCAAAAGAGAGCATAATTTCATAATCATGGGATAAATCATGGCAGTGAAAAAGTAATCCCAATAATCATAACATAAAACATGAAACTTTGTGGCATACACACATAATCATAGAGAATCATTTCTTGTTAGTCAAGACTAATTGCCAAGACTATCTTAGTGGAAAAAGTCCGTTTCTGAATCGAGTAACCCTCGTTTCAGTCCTGTTTCACTGAACCGGTATAACCTACCGTTCCAGCCCTGTCTATCTCATGAGATATAAAATCTTTACCCAATGAATTGGAGGGAGATATAGGTCCCACCCATCTTATAATGAATCCTTTCTTATGTGTGCCACATAATCATAAAACATACATCATCGCATAACACATGTAACAAAAATGGGATTCTTGAAACATCATGACATCATAAATCAATTCATATAAGATAAAGGAATTCATAAACATAATTCCATCACAACATAGTCAAATCAATGTAAAAATATGGATAGAAATAGAACCCTTTATTATCTTAGATGGAAAATAATTTTGATAAAACACTTGAATTGAATTCTTGAGGAAAATATCCTTTCTTCTTCAAAATCAATTTCTTTTCACAAAACATCATGCAATTTTAAAAGAAATAGATTTTATTGAAAATAGTCATGAAATCTTTTAGAGGAATCTTCATGAAAATAAGGCTTTATAAAACAGTAGAAATCCGTTCGTGCCGTATAAGTTAAAAAAAACATTCTTCGTACTTTTGTCGGAAAAGTCAAAAAGTACCTCGTACGAAAAACGACAAAAGATTCCTTTCTTATTCTTTACTAAAAACTCACCGAAGGGTAAAATTGGATTTAAACTATTGTAAGTGGATGGAAATAATATTACATATTGAGGAAACATGGATGTGGATGATAAAATACACCCCAGTAATTACCACAGTATAAACAATCTCGGATAAAAATGAGATTGTGATATTTTCCCTTACCTTAGGTCCTATTTGCTTCGTATGTGTCCAAACCTCCTGTATAATGATTTAAATAATGTCATTGACTTATTACAGAATCATATTCATTGTTATGATATCATATATGGTTCACTTATGACATTATATTACCCGTTCTTTTGTAAATTCCATGTTAAAGAAGCGTTTTGGGTAAAATCGTTTCATTTATCGTAGGTGTTTTGACTTGTTGTTCTTGACATCATTATTACTTATATCATGATTTACTTACTTCCAGAATATAAAATATGATTTATATATCATATATATTCAGTATATATATATATATAATAGATAGATAAATAAAATGAAAAACACCGTTCATGGAGACGGTAGTCCGTACGTACGCATGAACGCTGTTTTTCTTTCCTTATTGTCTTGAATGGAAGTAAGTAGATGACATACATATATATATATACATAAATCCAGTATCATTATTATGTCATATATTTCATTAGTACTTATTATATATACTTTATAATCATTCATGAATGGTTAATCATTAAGAATGAATCTCATCGCGTCGTGGAGACGGTATTCCGTACGTACGCACGAGCGATGATATCATTTCCATAAATATTGAATTGAATTGGAGTGGATTATACAATATATCAGAATCAATACGATGTTGTAATAACTATGTATAGTTATTCTTTACACCATTATACCCATCCATGTAAGGTGGTGGTGGAAAATAGATTACACCACGGCGTGGAGACGGTATTCCGTACGTACGCACGCGCGGTGATTTCTTTTTCCGTAGGATGGATAGATGGTGAAATAGGGTTGTTTCATACTTATAATAACATATCAGTATATGAGTGATACTGATGTTATTACTTCATAATGAAACAACCTAAGAAGAAGAAGTGGAAGAAGAAATAAAGATGAAAGAATTGGTAACGGTAATTACCTCTTCTTTGAAGCGCCTCTTTGAGACCTCCTCTTAGGGCACTAAAATTGGTCTTTGAGGAAGACCAGAACCTCTAGGATGTTTCTAGGGAAGTGGAGAAGATATTTTTGCAGGGGTTGGCCGAGCTTGAGTGCTCAATTTGGTGTGAGGAGGAGGGGGAGGAGGTGCCCTTTTATAAGGGAGGAGAGGGGCACCTTAGGAATATCTCAAAATATTATTTTATATTAAATTCAAAATCGGTTTATAATGGTTCCAAAGGGTCTTATTTCGAAGCTAAAGTGAGGATGGGTCGAAATCCTATCATCCAATAGGATTTAGACAAGTTTAGGGTATTATTTTAACCTTATCAATTAGATTTAACCCTAAGTTAAATAATTTAACTTTTACCGTGTCTTTTTGTTTTCTTACACTATATGGTTAATACACTTACTATAACATGCCAAACGAACCCCAAATTGTTTATTATTAATATATATATCCTTATCTAAGTCATTTGGCCGAACCTTATATTTTTAGGAATAAAATAACAATTAATAATATAATATTTGATTTAAAAACTATTTTGTGTCAATTTTGAAACTATTTGATATATGATTTTTTGTGAAAGTCATAACAGAATTATATGTTCGAACCAAGTTTATTAAATCAACACTAATATATCATAGTAACCTATAAAATTAGTGGAATTCATAAAAAGTCTCAAATTACATTTATTTTGGTATTTATAATATCAATTATGTCAATATTTCATTAATAAGATAATTACCGAATCATCTTTGTGTCATAAATAAATTAAATTATTTGAGGTATAAAAATTACAAATAAAATACCATTATGTAGTAAATCTTTTTATCTTTCTAATGAATATTTACAATCGAATTTATCTTATGTATAACCCTATATTAAAAATGTTTTAGTAAATAAACTTTGATTTTAACTCTTTTAACTCTTCTTTGAATTAAATAATAATAAATGTCCTAATCTAATCCAAGTGGGCCTAAATGATAATATTTTACACTTAAGGTTGTTTTTGGTCGAGATAAACTTGTGCAATAGGATTAGGACATGTGTTAGGGTAATATTAATATCATTGTTACCCTTAATTACCCTATTTACTTTTAACCGTGGTAAATAAAAGTAAAAAGTTACTATTCACCAAAAATTATTTTCATCTCATTGAACCACATTTTACTTACGGACATCAACCGTGTCTCTCGGATTTTTGAAATTCCATTCACAGAAGCGGTAAAATTACGTTTTATGAAAAATTTAGTTTTTTAACTACCACTTAGTAGTTTCACTATTCATCAAAAATTGAAGGTTTTCAGAAAAATTCCAAAATTTCATCCTAAGCTATATTTCATATTCCGAATTCAAAAATGAAGTCTATTTTACCAAATTCATAACATAGAAGTTGCATTAATTAATTTTATAATTAAATCCCGCTGTTAAAACAAATAGCGTGTTTTTAAGAAACAATATCTATCAAAAGATTGACATTTGTTTATGTCTGGTTTAAATCTGAAATTACAACCAATGACCAACATTGTATTAAATTGTAAAAATATATTCTAAATATACTTTAAAACCACTCAAATTAATAATTTATCACTATTAATTATTTCGATTAAAAAAGTTGTTTTTAATTATAATTTAGTAATTTTCACTATTCATCAGAATATGAAAGTTATCCGAAAAGTACCAAAATTTCACCTTAGGCTAAATTCGATACTCCGAATCTAAAAATGAATTCCATTTTGAAAAATAAAATTTACAAAATTTCAAAAAGTGGTTATTACTATTCATAACGGCTAGTTTTAATAATATTTTAATAGAATATCGTTGTTTCGTGAAACTCAGTATTGCGTACTACACACGCTATCGAGGAAGGTTGCGATTGCGTGTAATGCAAGGCAAGTCAAGGATGCGTGTTGTGAAAGCTCCTTTTGGTGTAGAATACAACACAAGACATTAATAAAATTAAAAAAAATATTTTTCATAAAATCTCGGGCTGTTACATTCTACCCCCCTTAAAATGAATTTCGCCCTCGAAATTCGTCGGGGTTATAAATGGTTTACTATTCGAAAGTTTATTTAATAGAAACCCACATCGTAAAAAGGAATATAAAAACCAATCTTTGAAAACAAAATTATGAAACGTAACGGTTACCCAAATAAACTAATCACTGGGTTTCCACATAGGTGAAAATATGGATATGAAAGAGAAATCTAACCATCAGGTTCTGATGGAGAGTGGTAGAGAACATGGCTATGGAAAAGCTAGCAATCACAAAGCCATAAATTTGTAATGATATAAGGTACCATCTGATTCATCAGATATAAGAGCATTAAGACAACATTTTTGGTTTTCAAGATCATTTCCCTAAAGTTGATGAAATTGGAATTAGAAGAAATACTTTTGTGATTTTGGTATAGTCTCACCGTTTGTCGTTCTTTGGACAATTTCCACTTCATCACTTAAAGAAATGAAGTTGAATTTGTCATTCGTGATGTGTTAGCAGATCATGTGATAGAATGACGGGTCATTCCATCTGTCTCAAACAAAAGGTTAGCACAAAAATTATATACATAAGTCCATCTATAGTGAGATTAATCATATATGGTTCCTAAAATGGACTTTATACTTCATATACCATACTGCTTAATATAATAAAACTAGTTTCTAATAAAGAGGGACTTCCTGTAGGCCAGTGGTAGGCGATAAAGGCCAGTCGCACTTCAGTTGTGGGTTCGATTCCCACAGCCTTGTCCGAAGCGATGGGCTGTCGCCCGTCCTGCAGGTTGTCCTTTTTCTAAAACTATATTACTATAACATCCCATCAATAATATCGAAAAAACTTCTATCCTTAAACAATACTAACTTATGTCCAACATAATCCATTCCAATCTTTAGGCTTATCCATAATACTGCAGTCCATTCTCATAACATAGTGAAAACGATTACCAGAGATTTAATACCATCGTTGATCCCCATATATCATAAGATATATCTTGTTGGTCACATTCCAAACATTCAAAGGCCTTAATCTTGTACTCTCTTGAATACCCATTGAACCTTATTGAAAACACGAATTCTATTAAAAGTTAACTCTTTCCACATACCAAAATCCTAAAAATTATATATACTAACACCATGATATCACTTAGTCCTTATATCAATCATGAGCTCATGAATACTGTCAAACATTTCATTTCCTCCTTATCCCTTCATTATGCGCATATCATCCACTTTCCAAAAAATATCTGAATAACATTTCATTGTTACTCATACCATTCATCATAAACTTTCAAAACTTAAGGAAAGACAACAGTGTAACAATCCTTAGATGTCTTTTTATTATTATAGTACAACATTACACTTGATAAACATGTAATCATTCCACTACCTTCTTAAACCATTGACCGAGCTTCAAAAATTCTTTCATCTCACATATCATTTGTAGTCTCTTCATCATCATCCACATAAATACTACCCATATGACCATACTTATTCTCTTCATGAGTCTTTCCCTTAGGGAATTTGTTTGCATAATGCCCATACATTCCACATTTAAAACACTTAACCATTTTTGATGTCGTAGCAATACCATTATCCTCATCCATGGTGTTAACCGACCCTTTTCCTTTGCACTTACTTGCTTTGTGTCCTTCTTTTCCACACCCAAAGCATCTTCCAGTTCCCTTGAAACATTCTCCTTGATGCCTCTTCCCACATGATTTACATAGGGGAAACTGAACTTTCTTTCCTCTATTATCATCATGGAACTCCATCTTTCTCTTATTAGTCGAGTGAGGAAACTTACCAAATTTTACTTTATTGATCATATTATGAGATTGCTGATTCGGCATAATAATGATCTTTGGACTTCCAAATCCCATTTCATTTGGTTTCTCATGAAGAATATCATTCCATTGTCCATCATATCCTCCATTATCGTGAATCATCTTGTTTCCAGCCATTTTCTAAAACCCAAAATGAATAGTGTGAGAGGCAAAAATCATGCTAGGGAAAACAACATAATAAAGGGGGAGTACCTTCAATATATAACATCTTAGGTTTAATTCTATGATCGTTAGCGTATTTCTAGTACTATAACTTATACGTCTACTTAACCTTAGGGACATCCCTAGACATACCGTAGAAATATCTCTAGGGATCTCACTAACGTTTTCGCATCCTAGTTTCCAAAGGTTGACTAAACCTTTCCTCTGATACCAACTGTAACGGTCTGGAATTACTTCCAGTGGACTATAGTTGATACCTATCAGGGCACTCCATGGGCGGCTACACCCCCTGGGCGGGACACACCACCATCCCCAGTGGCAGCCATTTCCTCATGAAGCCCTTGGGCGGAGAGCCATGCTTCGTCCAACGCTCACATGTGAGAGTTCCCAAGGATCGGATACATTCCTACCTCCTTTGCCTCTGATACCAACTGTAGAGACCCGTAGCCTGACGTACATTGACTTTACATTACTTTTGCGGAATACTTAGTACATAACAAAAAAACACACACACAAGGATCGTAATAGTTTAGTGTCTTTGGAAACTCGGAACGTAATCTTCTAATCGTGGTGAAAGATCTTCAATATCTCCCATAAAGATCTTCCCTTTTTTTTACCTAAAACCTTTCTTTATATCCTGGGGAAAAGAAAACATAAAAGGGTGAGCTCAAATGCTCAGTAAGGGTAAACAAAATAAATATCAATCACATCATATTCATAAGAACATAGCATTTTGGAAATCATAACCTGCAAAAGAGAGCATAATTTCATAATCATGGGATAAATCATGGCAGTGAAAAAGTAATCCCAATAATCATAACTTAAAACATGAAACTTTGTGGCATACACACATAATCATAGAGAATCATTTCTTGTTAGTCAAGACTAATTGCCAATACTATCTTAGTGGACAAAGTCCCTTTCTGAATCGAGTAACCCTCGTTTCAGTCCTGTTTCACTGAACCGGTATAACCTACCGTTCCAGCCCTGTCTATCTCATGAGATATAAAATCTTTACCCAATGAATTGGAGGGAGATATAGGTCCCACCCATCTTATAATGAATCATTTCTTATGTGTGCCACATAATCATAAAACATACATCATCGCATAACACATGTAACAAAAATGGGATTCTTGAAACATCATGACATCATAAATCAATTCATATAAGATAAAGGAATTCATAAACATAATTCCATCACAAAATAGTCAAATCAATGTAAAAATATGGATATAAATAGAACCCTTTATTATCTTAGATGGAAAATAATTTTGATAAAACACTTGAATTGAATTCTTGAGGAAAATATCCTTTCTTCTTCAAAATCAATTTCTTTTCACAAAACATCATGCAATTTTAAAAGAAAGAGATTTTATTGAAAATAGTCATGAAATCTTTTAGAGGAAGCTTCATAAAAATAAGGCTTTATAAAACAGTAGAAATCCGTTCGTTCCGTATAAGTTAAAAAAAACATTCTTCGTACTTTTGTCGGAAAAGTCAAAAAGTACCTCGTACGAAAAACGACAAAAGATTCCTTTCTTATTCTTTACTAAAAACTCACCAAAGGGTAAAATTGGATTTAAACTATTGTAAGTGGATGGAAATAATATTACATATTGAGGAAACATGGATGTGGATGATAAAATACACCCCAGTAATTACCACAGTATAAACAATCTCGGATAAAAATGAGATTGTGATATTTTCCCTTACCTTAGGTCCGATTTGCTTCGTATGTGTCCGAACCTCCTGTATAATGATTTAAATAATGTCATTGACTTATTACAGAATCATATTCATTGTTATGATATCATATATGGTTCACTTATGACATTATATTACCCGTTCTTTTGTAAATTCCATGTTAAAGAAGCGTTTTGGGTAAAATCGTTTCATTTATCGTAGGTGTTTTGACTTGTTGTTCTTGACATCATTATTACTTATATCATGATTTACTTACTTCCAGAATATAAAATATGATTTATATATCATATATATTCAGTATATATATATATATATAATAGATAGATAAATAAAATGAAAAACACCGTTCATGGAGACGGTAGTCCGTACGTACGCATGAAGGCTGTTTTTCTTTCCTTATTGTCTTGAATGGAAGTAAGTAGATGACATACATATATATATATACATAAATCCAGTATCATTATTATGTCATATATTTCATTAGTACTTATTATATATACTTTATAATCATTCATGAATGGTTAATCATTAAGAATGAATCTCATTGCGTCGTGGAGACGGTATTCCGTACGTACGCACGAGCGATGATATCATTTCCATAAATATTGAATTGAATTGGAGTGGATTATAAAATATATCAGAATCAAGATGATGTTGTAATAACTATGTATAGTTATTCTTTACACCATTATACCCATCCATGTAAGGTGGTGGTGGAAAATAGATTACACCACGGCGTGGAGACGGTATTCCGTACGTACGCACGCGCGGTGATTTCTTTTTCCGTAGGATGGATAGATGGTGAAATAGGGTTGTTTCATACTTATAATAACATATCATTATATGAGTGATACTGATGTTATTACTTCATAATGAAACAACCTAAGAAGAAGAAGTGGAAGAAGAAATAAAGATGAAAGAATTGGTAACGGTAATTACCTCTTCTTTGAAGCGCCTCTTTGAGACCTCCTCTTAGGGCACTAAAATTGGTCTTTGAGGAAGACCAAAACCTCTAGGATGTTTCTAGGGAAGTGGAGAAGAGATTTTGGCAGGGGTTGGCCGAGCTTGAGTTCTCAATTTGGTGTGAGGAGGAGGGGGAGGAGGTGCCCTTTTATAAGGGAGGAGAGGGGCACCTTAGGAATATCTCAAAATATTATTTTATATTAAATTCAAAATCGGTTTATAATGGTTCCAAAGGGTCTTATTTTGAAGCTAAAGTGAGTATGGGTCGAAATCCTATCATCCAATAGGATTTAGACAAGTTTAGGGTATTATTTTAACCTTATCAATTAGATTTAACCCTAAGTTAAATAATTTAACTTTTACCGTGTCTTTTTGTTTTCTTACACTATATGGTTAATACACTTACTATAACATGCCAAAAGAACCCCAAATTGTTTATTATTAATATATATATCCTTATCTAAGTCATTTGGGCGAACCTTAGATTTTTAGGAATAAAATAACAATTAATAATATAATATTTGATTTAAAAACTATTTTGTGTCAATTTTGACACTATTTGATATATGATTTTTTGTGAAAGTCATAACAGAATTATATGTTCAAACCAAGTTTATTAAATCAACACTAATATATCATAGTAACCTATAAAGTTAGTGGAATTCATAAAAAGTCTCAAATTACATTTATTTTGGTATTTATAATATCAATTATGTCAATATTTCATTAATAAGATAATTACCGAATCATATTTGTGTCATAAATAAATTAAATTATTTGAGGTCTAAAAATTACAAATAAAATACCATTATGTAGGAAATCTTTTTATCTTTCTAATGAATATTTACAATCGAATTTATCTTATGTATAACCCTATATTAAAAATGTTTTAGTAAATAAACTTTGATTTTAACTCTTTTAACTCTTCTTTGAATTAAATAATAATAAATGTCCTAATCTAATCCAAGTGGGCCTAAATGATAATATTTTACACTTAAGGTTATTTTTGGTCGAGATAAACTTGTCCAATAGGATTAGGACATGTGTTAGGGTAATATTAATATCATTGTTACCCTTAATTACCCTATTTACTTTTAACCGTGGTAAATAAAAGTAAAAAGTTATTATTCACCAAAAATTATTTTCATCTCATTGAACCACATTTTACTTACTGACATCAACCGTGTCTCTCGGATTTTTGAAATTCCATTCACAGAAGCGGTAAAATTAAGTTTTATGAAAAATTCAGTTTTTTAACTACCACTTAGTAGTTTCACTATTCATCAAAAATTGAAGGTTTTCAGAAAAATGCCAAAATTTCATCCTAAGCTATATTTCATATTCCGAATTCAAAAATGAAGTCTATTTTACCAAATTCATAACATAGAAGTTGCATTAATTAATTTTATAATTAAATCCCGCTGTTAAAACAAATAGCGTGTTTTTAAGAAACAATATCTATCAAAAGATTGACATTTGTTTATGTCTGGTTTAAATCTGAAATTACAACCAATGACCAACATTGTATTAAATTGTAAAAATATATTCTAAATATACTTTAAAACCACTCAAATTAATAATTTATCACTATTAATTATTTCGATTAAAATAGTTGTTTTTAATTATAATTTAGTAATTTTCACTATTCATCAGAATATGAAAGTTATCCGAAAAGTACCAAAATTTCACCTTAGGCTAAATTCGATACTCCGAATCTAAAAATGAATTCCATTTTGAAAAATAAAATTTACAAAATTTCAAAAAGTGGTTATTACTATTCATAACGGCTAGTTTTAATAATATTTTAATAGAATATCGTTGTTTCGTGAAACTCAGTATTGCGTACTACACACGCTATCGAGGAAGGTTGCGATTGCGTGTAATGCAAGGCAAGTCAAGGATGCGTGTTGTGAAAGCTCCTTTTGGTGTAGCATACAACACAAGACATTAATAAAATTAAAAAAAATATTTTTCATAAATTCTCGGGCTGTTACAACTCAGGGGTGATCTTTGGTGTGCGTTGATTGCATGAGCTGTATGTGATGTTTGTGCATCGTGACAGATTGATTTACATTGTGGATGCACCCCTTTTTATTGCATGTGTTGACATGGAAACCTAGAATAGTGAGTGAATATTCTAAGAATGATTGTTGCACTGGTAGGTTATGTTACTGACCAGTGGCCCATTGTATGTGGCGGATGATCGAGAGGTCTAGTTCGGTTGCTGGCTCCTATGTGCCACTTTTTCCATTACCCTTGGTGTGTGTTATGTGTTATGTGTGGTCTTCCTTTTAGTCTACCAACTGAAGTTTGGATTTCAAAATTGTTTGCAAAAACTGTTTTAAAATGAAATACACCTATTCATTTCAGACATTAAACTTGTTTTTAAATTAAAAAGGGCAATGGACTGATACTTGTTTTAGAAATGAAAGCGTGTGTGGAAACCAATAATTTATATAATTTAGTTCAAACCTGGAATTAGTAAAATTCTTTATTTTAAAGGTAGTGCATTGTGAATAGATATTGGGCTAGCGTACTGAGTTTTAATACTCACGCCTATAGTTCTTTTCTGTTTTTAGTGTTTGTGCAAGCTACAGCTTGGGTGCGTTCTCCTTGGGCGACATTTGGTCGCAAATTGGAGAGTGACCCGCAAGGTCACACGGAGATAGTGGTTTTCTCTTTTGGTTAGTTTTATTTTATTTTATTCTTGTTTAGTTTATTTACTTGGTTTATTTATTTTTTCACTGCTCTGTGTCATTTCTATTTTATTTATTTATTTATATGGGTGAAATCATTCCCACAGCCTCTATTGATGCCCTGGCGCTTGTCGCCATCCCGGGAGGATCGGGAATGCCTCTCGGGCCATGTCGCAGACCGGATCAGGTGACCGGTTCAAGGTCGACCTGGGTTGGTTCGTGATAAATGCATCTTGAGGATTAGGGCTTCAGTTAGTGGATCATGGATGTCTAGAAATTTGTAGTTCCAACTGATGGGGAACTGACCTCATAAGACCTCTTTATGTCATTCTAGGCTAAATGGATCATGTGTAAATATTAGTGGATTCCTCTTTTCATGCTATGTTTATGGAGTACATAGAAACTAAAAATATTATTTTCTAGCATCTTAGGTATTAAATTATTATATGGATGGTCAAGCCCCTTTTTAGAAACAACAATAGTTTCCTCAAAGACAGTATTAGTCGATGGGATCACTAGCATTTGTTCAGCAGTTGAGGGTAGATAGGGTTGGCAAGGGATAGCCTTGTGATGGTCCCTTTACTTAGGAATCTAGGCTAGAGCATGGTTATAGAGGCTATCAACAGAGAGGCGAAGCATTTGGGTGTGGTAATATGCATTTAATAGAGGCGTTTGTACTAGTTGGGCCAGTGGTTTTCCGAGATACAATAAATTTATTGTTTACCCTTGTTTGTTACTTGTTTTATTTGGTAGACTTGCACTCATTTTTTATTCTAATTTTTTCTGTTCTTAGGGACTAGAGGTGTATTGGTTTCTCATTACTCTAGTGTTATAAATCCTAGTTAGAGGTCAAGATACTTTTTTGATGTGTTTCATAGATTTATACTGGTGATGGGGTATCACTAGTTATTGGGGGTTTCTTATTTCTATATATACAACCACATGATATTATACTTATCATGGATTAAATGTATTTAGTTCATGAAATCATTTATTTATTTTAGATTATATTTTATTTTTCTGATATGGAAGTCCAAAAATTGGCATTCATTGGTGAGTGGAGTTTTCAAATGGGTGGTAGGAAAGTGGAACTACTTTTATCTCAGTTGGAAGAATCGTAGGTGGAATCCCAGGCATAGGATGTTCCAAGGGTTATGGAGGAGTTAATTTATTTTTTCCCAGATGTGGTTATGACACTACCCCCTTAATGTGGTGTCGATTATGGGATATAATTTCAATCAAAATCATCTCTAATTTTGATGGTTTCCTATCGGATGGTGCATATAGATCTGTATGAGTTGATATTGCGGGTTGATGGTCTGATGCAAAGGGGTTTTATCTTGCCCAGTGTATCTTATTAGGATGATCTAGTGTTGTTATCCAAGAAGATCTATAGTATTCTAAGGTTATAAATAGACTATAAAAGGATTAATCAAGTGAAATTTAATAAGTGCTACCCCCTTCTGAGTATTGATGATTTATTCAACCATATAAATAGAGAAGGTTGTTTTTCAAAGATAAATTTTTGGGGTGGCTATCACCAAATGAGGGTGAAGTATGATGATATCCCAAAGATAGCCTTTAGATGAAGGTATAGTCACTTATAATTCATGTTCATGCCATTTGGCAACACAAATTCACTATCTGTGTTCATGGGGCTTATGAACTCTCTATTATATGAGTTCCTAGACCATTTCATGGTCATTTTCATTGATGAAATCTTGGTCTTCTGAAAGCCATAGGAGAATCATTTCGATCATCTCAGATTTATCTTAAAGGTCCATCAAAACCACCATCTCTATGTAAAGTTTTACAAGTTTAAGTTATGGATACAGGAGGTACATTTCCTTAGGAACATGGTGTCTCAAAAGGTTGTGGTCATGGACCCATCAAAGATAGAGGTTGTTGTTTCTTGGGTAGAACCCAATAATGTGGAGGAGGTTCATAGTTTCCTTGGTTTAGCAGGATATTATTAGAGGTTTATGTCATATTTATCCCATATTTAAGCCCCATGGATATATTTAACCATAAATTACTGGTCTTTCACATGGGATTATCAGGGACATGAGGTATTTTACTACCTGGAGGAGATATTGGTTATTTCCCCAGTGCTTCAGTTTCCTGAGGAAGGTTTGAAGTTAAAGGTGTTTTATGAAGTGCCCTATTTAGGTTTAGGATGCATATTGATGTAGTAGAAGGTGGTAATATCTTATGAATCTAGGAAGTTATGTCCCCATGAGCATAAAAACTCCACCCATTATCTATAATTAGAAACTATTGTTTTTTTACTAAATCTATAGTGACATTACCTCATTGGTCAATGTTTTGTGGTTTTCATGGACCATGCGAGCCTAAAATATATCTTCTCTTGGATGGATTTGAATCAATACTAGTGGAGGTGGATGGATTTTCTCCAATATTATGATTTTGAGATCTCCTACACCTAAATAAAGGGAGATGTAGTTACTAATGCAATGAGTCATAATTCCTAAGGTGATGTGGTTTGATAGTCTAATGACATTTGGAGAAGGATGTAGGAGCTTACTGTAATGTATATTGATACTAAGAAATTTGGTGGAAGGGGTTTTATTTACCAAATTATGGTGGATTAATACTTTATAAAGTGAGTATAGGAGATTTGGTTGGGAAACTCAAAGGTTTAGGTGATGCGATACCATGTTGGATATGGTGATGCACTAGAGGGATGGTCAGAGGATGGTAAGGATCAGAAGTTTTTTCAGGGTAGGTTATTTGTTCCATTGGAAATTCATGATGGATTCCTCTGTGATATTCACATTTCACCCTTATTAATATATATGGGTTAATCTAAGATGTATCATGGCTTGATAATATATATTTGTTCTCATAGGATGAAGTGGTTTGTGGTAGATTTTGTGGTGAAATGTCTGGTATGTCATCAGTTGAAGACCAAGCACTGATTTCCTATGGGGTTGTTACTTCCTTTGGATTTCCCCAAATATAAATGGGAGGACCTTTAAATCTATTTCATCATTTTGTTACCCTAGGATAAGGTATATGTGACCTAGTTTGAGTGATTGAGGATTGACAGATGAAGTCGGATCACTTTCTGGAGATCTAGGAATCGAGTGTCATGGATGTTTTAGCATGGAAATATATGGATAATGTGGTTAGTATTCATGGGGTACTAAGGGCCATCGTCTCTGATTAGGATCCTCATTTTAATTCATATTTTTTAAGGGTATTTCAGAATTCCTTTTTCTCTTAGTTGCACCTTAATACTATTTTTCACCCTTGGATAGATTGGAAAACAGAGTCGACCACCAAAATGTTGGAGGATATGTTACAAGATTGTGTCTTGGATTTTAGCAGATCATGTGTAAAAACCCTATACTTTTTTTATTTTTCATAAAACAATAGTTATCACTCATCCTTTGGAATGAGGTCATTTGATGCATTGTACGGTCGGTTGTATCATTCCCTACTATATTGGATGGAAGTTGTGGATTTTGTGGTTCTTAGTCCTGATGTAGTGCAGAGCATGACTAAGAATATCCAAGTGGTTAGAGAGAGGATAATGGTGGCATAATACCATAAGGATTCTTATTATAATCACAGTCAAAGGATCCTAGAGTTTGAGTTTAGATACAATGTGTTTGGAGAGTTTCCCCTCATTTGGGTAGCAGATTTTTTGAAAAGGGATTAAGCATCCTCCTCAGTTCATCAAGCCTTTTGAGGTGTTAGGGTATGTTGGTGTGGTGGAGTATTGGTTAGTGCTTCCACAATGGTTGGAAAATATCCACAATGTCTTACAAGTGTCTCATCTTCATCAGTATATTTACAATGACTCTCACATCACTGACTGGGGAGAGTAGGATATCAAGGATGATACGACGTTCATGGAGAAACTAGTAGATATCCAAGATCATCAAGAGAAATTATTATTTTTTTGATCAAAAATCCCCTTGGTTTGTGTTTTGTGGAGGCATAGTGGCTTGGAATATAGTATTTTGGATCATGAGACACGGATGTGTGCCCAGTACCTTGAGTTTTTTTGAGTTTGTTTTACTCTATTTTCCTTTGATGATGTGATGTTTTTTATGACCCAAACATTTCATATATAAACATTAAAACTTATTATATGAATATTCATTACATAACATTATGATACATTCCAAAAAATAAAGGTTTAGTGTCTTTAGAAACATAGATACATAAACAAATGGTGCATAAAATATCAACATCATTTACCACTTATTTATTTACATCTAGAACCCTTCTTAGACATATCATACTTAAAACCTTTCTTCATATCCTAGAGAAT
Organism: Viscum album; assembly: GCA_963277665.1. Lineage (NCBI taxonomy): Eukaryota > Viridiplantae > Streptophyta > Magnoliopsida > Santalales > Viscaceae > Viscum > Viscum album. Next base: position 796,742,345 of record OY728137.1, read on the forward strand.
ATGAAACATAATAAAGGGTGAGACAAGATGCTCAATAAGGGTAAATAAAGAAAATATCAAAGATCATTTAAGTATAAAATGAGCGTAAGTATATGAGATAATGATATTGACCTATGAAAATCATGCCCAAAATCATGGATCATAATCATGAGTCATTTCATAAATCATGGTATGTAACGCCCTGACCCCAGCTACCCAGAGTCGGTGAATTATTGCGTAACATTGGCATGATCACAAATGATCAAGTCTCGAAAGACCGATTAGTTTAGTAGCCTTGGAAACACTAGATACATTCATAAGTCGTACATTACATCATAAAGTAAAAAAAACTACAACAACATCTTGTATTTATATCCCCTCATACTATCCCTTAGTTCATTCATAATATACTTCTTCACATCCTGGAAAAATTAAAACATTGGAAGGGGTGAGCTCAGATGCTCAGTAAGGATAACAATATAGCAGAAGCTTTTATAAATAAACATAAACATTTAAGGCAATGTATAACTAAAATAAAAGCCTTTTAAACATGAACTTAAACATAATATAGAAAAATTAAAATGAGATAATGTCATTTACTTATTCACATGGATATTCTACTGGTCGAATAATCACATGCAATATCAATAACCACTTTCATAATGATGGAATGCATAATTCCAGACTATCATAACCACGTAGCCAAGGCCTCGTGCCAAGACCACAAATAATATTTTGTCAAGGCCTCGTGCCAAGACACTAGTTTGTCTCATGAGACCTACCGATGCATTGAGGAGCTAAAGCGGGCTCCACCCCTCACTTATTAAGTCCAATTCATTCCTCATATGAACAGTTTTAAACATATCATAAACCATAACATAATTGTATCACATAAAACATGCATAAAGGAAACATAATATTTCCACACTTCAATCACAAGATATCAATATAACACATTGATATAATAAAAACTTTATCAAATCCATTTTCAATACCAAAATAAAAGAAAAGTAAAACATGGTATTTATTTTTCTTTTAAAAACGTTATGGCTTGTAGAGGAATCCGAAACTCAAATAGTGCTCACGGAGGCGGAGAAGTCATCGTCGCCACATACATACAACAAGAAAAACATTCCTTTTTGTCATTTAGTAAAATTATTCGTATAAAAAATATTCCTTTTGAATAAACGTAAAATTCAAAGGGGTTTATACACCGTATAAAAGAAAGTTGTGTATAAAACAAAATATGCCTCAATGAAAGGAGATTGAGACGAAGTCCTTACCAAGATGATTTTTTTTAAATAAAATAGATCTATTATGTGTATTAAATATAAGTAAATATAAATAAATTACAAATACAAGACATTACATAATAATATCATAACATAATTTGAAAGTAGGAGATTAACCCAAAGAATGGAAATTGGGTTAAGAAATTCCCTTACCTCGTGTCCGACTTGACTCAACCGCTCTTTCACCTGATGAATAATAAACTAGAGTTAATATCTACATACTTAAGAACCTTTTTAAAGTTCATTATTCCTTTTATATCACTTATTACCATGTTATTAACATTATGTAATTATTTAAGTTAATAATGGTCGTTTTTTCGATCTTAGGTACTTTAGTCAAAAATAAACTTCTTATAATTACACTTTGTTCATGTGGTAAAATATCCATTATATCCATAATTATATTCATGATGTAGATATAATATAAATCATATATATCCAGTATATACATTCATTGATAATATTACATAACATTTAGAGGTAAGAAATGAAATGCACCGTTCATGGAGATGGTAAGCTGTACGTACGCATGAACGCTACTTTCATTTCTATTTCGTATTTAATGGAATGAAGTTATAATTATATAAAGGTATAATATAATTCCAGTATAATATAATGTATAAAACCATTTACTTCATCCTTTATACATCCCACATATGGCATTAATTATTCAAATCACTTTGAGGGGGTGGTAGTCCGCACTTCCTAAAATGAAAATATTGTGTTTACCCATAATGGAAATCTTAAAGGTATGCCATAAATGAGAAATAAAGAATAATAAGGAAAACATAAACATAATATATATATATATATATATATATCATATATGAAAATATTTTCATCAAAATTTCCACCATTATAGGTGTTAAAAGAATATTGAACAATCATCGTTTCGTGAGGCAGTATTTCGCCACCCACAGAAACAGTATATTATTTAACCATTAAACGAAGGTGTGTGTAAGTTTAAATAAAATCCTTATCAGAAAAAAATCCTAGTATATTTTAAATACTGGTTTTGTTATAAAGTAAAGGAATAAAAAGAGTTTAGGGGGTTGGAGAATAAAAAAAAGCAAAAGAACAAAAAAGAAGACATTACCTTAAAATCGGGTAACTCTTTTTGATTTGAGCCAAAGACTTCCTTGGAAAGAATTCTGCCCAAATTGAGTCTTATAGGAGTAAGAGAGGGAAGTTTAGAGAGTATTTGGGCAGAGGTTGGCTGAGCCAAAAGGCTTTTAAGGTGTGAGTAAGGTGGCAGTGGTGGGGGCCTTTTATAAAAGGAGAGGAGGGGAACTCTTGGAAACTCATGAAATGTTATATTATTATGAGATGATTTTCGGATTTCAAAGGTCCCACAATTATATATATCTAAGATAAGGTGATAAGTGTTATAAATATACTCATACAATAGGGTTTTGACATGTGTAATTCTTAGATTTTACATTATCTTTTCATTTTATTTAAATCGTTAATTAATGAGGTAATCACTGCATCATTATGGTGTCATAAAAAAATTAATTTATTTAATGTCTAAAAATTATAAAAAAATTATCATGATGTAGGAAATATTTTTATCTTTATAATTAATATTTATATTCAAAAATATGACTTTTATAACCCCATTTAAAAATTGTTTTAGTAAAATAACTCATGTTTGTGACATTTTTATTTTAACATCAAATAAAAAGTTTTTAATGTCATTTTCCTACCAAAGTGGCTTCATGGGGTCCCCAAGTTGACCCATGTATTTTCTTGGTCGTCCATGACTCATCCAATAGGGGTAGGACAAGTTTAAAAGTATTTTCATATTCTTATAATATCATTTTTACCTTAAATTTCACTAATTACCTTTAATCGCGATTAATTAAACTTAAAAGTTACTATTCACCAAAAATTATTTTAATCCCATTGAACCACATTTTACTTCCTAATGAAACCATGTATGTAATATTTTTGAAAATCAAATCACAGAAGTGGTAATGTTTCATTTAAACGAAAAATCGGTTTTTTAACTACCACTTAGTGGTTTCACTATTCATCAAAAATTGAAGTTTTTCAGAACAATCCCAAAATTCCACCCTATGATATAATTGATATTACGAATTCAAAAATGATGTCTATTTTACAAAATTCCAAACATATAAGTTGTATTAATTAATTTTATAACTAATTCTCACTGTCACAACAAATAGCGTGTTTTTAAGAAACAATATATATCAAAAGATTGACAATTTTTTATATCCAATTTCAAAGTGAAATTAATTATAATGACCACCATTGGATAAAATGGAGAAATATATTCTAATTATACTTTAAAACCACTCAACATTATAATTTATCACTATAAATTATTTTGATTAAAAAAGTTGTTTTTAAGTATTTTTCACTATTCATAAAAAATTGGAAGTTCTCAGAAAAATACCAAAAATTCAACATAGGCTAATTTCGATATTCCGAATCCAAAAATGAAGTCCATTTTGAAATATAAAATATCTATAATTTCAAAAGGTGGGTATTACTATTCATAATGGCTATTTTGATTGGTCGCGGTGTGTTAGAATCTCGAACTTGCGTACAATTCAAGCTCTTGAATTATTGAAAGAGAAGTGTATCATGGAAGCTCAGGGTGTTACATTCTCTCCTCCTTCAATAAATTGTGTCCTCACAATTTGAAATTTTTCTTTGAAAATAAAAGGTTGAAAATAGAAAATACCTTTGTGGAAAACCCACATCGGAAATAGGGTTAATAAAAATATAACATTAAAAGAAAGAAAGAGAGGTACAAAGGTCACCCGAGATAGCCCATACTAGGATTATATGAAAATATGGATATGGAGGAAAAACAAACCATCAAGGTCTGATGGAGAGTTGTAGAAAACATGATTAGGAGAAAGTTAACCACAAGAAAATCACAAACTTGTGATTGGTTAAACGGTTATTGAATCCCCAGTTGGAAAAGTTAACCGACAACATTTTTGTTTTAAGTTACCTTTCATAAAGTTGAGGAATTTATTTAAGAGATTTAATAAGAACGTAAGGAAATATACTTACTTTTCATGTAGGCTTTCATTCTTTATTAAATTTTTACCACGAACCCATCTTTCACTCCAAATGGTAACAGAACTCAAAAATATTCTATTTATCCTAATTGTATAAGGTTCCAAATATTACCGCATACAATTTATATTAGGAAAACTATTTTGTAATAACTAGGGACTTCATGTAGGATAGTGGTAGGTAATAAAGGCCTGTCGCACTATGGTTGTGGGTTCGATTCCTGCATCTTTGTCCGACGCGACGGGTTGTCCCCCAACCTGCAGGTTGTCCTTTTCCTAAAACTATAGTATTATAATATTCCAAAAATAATCTTCAGAAATCTTTTACCCTTAAACAATATTATCCATGGTTCAACTAAATTCATTCCAACCTATATAGTTATCCAAAATACCTTTATCCAGACTTTCTCTAAAAGGTCTCTAAATTTGAAAATCAATTGTAACATCAGATTCCCCAAACAAAGTAAAGTTTCTCTTATTGTCACATACTAAAAATATGATTACCTTCATCATATTAAAAATTTAATGAAAAAAACAAGTACTACAGTACAATCCTTATATATATCACATTATTATTATAACCAGAATATAATCCTTAAGTCCAAAAGCACCAATACATTAATTATTCCACTTCAACTGTAGTAACAGAATGAGATTTTCCTTGATCCCTTGGCCTTTTCTGAGGTAAGTTTCTCTGATGCTTAGGACATTCATTTTCAGAATGCCCCATTTCCCTACAATTGCATCATTCAACACTGATAGTATCTTTCTTTCCCTTGCAATCATGAGTCTGGTGACCTTTTTCTCCACATTTATAACAAAATCTCATTCCTTTTAGGCAAGCTCCAGGGTGATTCTTCCCACAATTATCACATAATGGAAAATAATTCTTTCCCTTTTTCCCTTTATCTATCTCTTGTTCCACTGTTCTCTTCTTCTCTTGCTTTACTTTGTTGTCAAAAGACTTAGAGAATTCCTTTTCTGTCTTGATAGCACACGAGACAATATCTTCGTACGATGAGAAGGATTGTAATACTAAAGCTCGACAGAGAAATGGTTTTAACCCATCAAAGAAATAATAAATCTTACCTCTTCGGTTACGTATATAATTAGGAGCATACCTCGCTAACCTTGTAAAGTTGGCCTCATACTTTGCGACATTCTCATCCTCCTTTTGTCTCAGACTCAGAAATTGTCTTTCCATATCTTCTCAATGGTCATGAGGAAAGTATTTTTCTAAGAAAATTTCCTTAAACTCCATCTATTTCATACTTGATACTTCTTCATCTTCCTTTTCATTTTGAATTAATGACCACCATTGATCAGCATCTCTAGTAAGACAGTAAACTGCCATGATAACCTTTTCCCTTTCACTACTCCCCAAGGCATGGAATATTTTCTCTAAGGAATTTATCCATTGCTCAGCTACTAAGGGATTTGTAATTCTAGTGAATGTTGGTGGTTGTTTCCTCATGAAACGATCTAACATTGATCCTCCATGTTGCGGATCAAGGTGCTCCATACGAGTAAGGTTATTATTCATAACCTAAGTGAGTTGTCCCAGTATGGTAATAAGTTGATCAGCACCAGTTGTATCTCCAACTCCACAATAATTATCTTGATCAGGAGGGAAATCCCTACACAGAGTGTGTGCATTGATACGGTTCCCATTCCTCCTACTAGGCACCATTTCTAAACAATATAATAAACTAGATTAGTTTATGAATCAAAATACATAATTCCACACTTGTAAAACACTTAACATAAATTGAACAATTTATGGTTATAATCCATAATCATAATATTTTTTCCTTTGAGGAAGTATATATTCATAAACCATTCATAATGGTTTGTAAAGAAAATGAGAATTATCCTAAGCATATCTCTCGGGAGTGTCGTAACCAAGAGTGCAGCAAGGCCCGTTGTCGTGCACCGGTTCCCATTCGAGTCTAGCTCAAAACGGTGTTTTCGGGTTTTACCCCTAGGTACATCTATGCCAGATCCGCCTCTACCTGCTCGTATCCAGACAGGGATGTCTTGCTCAGAAGACTCACAAAATCTCTATAATACCAAAATTCTAGAAAGTTCTTCTATACTAATCCTCAAAGTCTATCTTCGGGCTATGTGCTCTAATCAGAGTTTATCTAAATCTAGATTCCAAGGTTAGTACTAAACTACTTCTGATACCAACTGTAACACCCTGATCCCAGCTACCCAGAGTCGGTGCATTATTGCATAACATTGGCATGATCACAAATTATCAAGTCTTGAAAAACCGATTAGTTTAGTAGCCTTGGAAACACTAGATACATTCGTAAGTCGTACATTACATCATAAAGTAAAACAAAACTACAACAACATCTTTTCTTCATATCCCCTCATACTATCCCTGCAGGTCATTCATAATATACTTCTTCACATCCTGGAAAAATTAAAACATTGGAAGGGGTGAGCTCATATGCTCAGTAAGGATAACAATATAGCGGAAGATTTTATAAATAAACATAAACATTTAAGGTAATGTATAACTTAAACAAAAGCCTTTTAAACATGAACTTCAACATAATATGGAAAAAGTAAAATGAGATAATGTCATTTACTTATTCACATGGATATTCTGCTGGTTGAATAATCACATGCAATATCAATAACCACTTTCATAATGATGGAATGCATAATGCCAGACTATCATAACCACGTAGCCAAGGCCTCGTGCAAAGACCAAAAATAAGATTTTGTCAAGGACTCATGCCAAGACACTAGTTTGTCTCATGAGACCTACTGATGCATCGAGGAGCTATAGAGGGCTCCACCCATCACTTATTAAGTCCAATGCATTCCTCATATGAATAGGTTTAAACATATCATAAACTATAACATAATTGTATCAAATAAAACATGCATAAAGGAAACATAAGATTTCCATACTTCAATCACAAGATATCAATACAACACATTGATATAATAAAAACTTTATCAAAACCGTTTTCAATACCAAAATAAAAGAAAAGTAAAACATGGTATTTATTTTTCTTTTAAAAAAAGTCATGGCATATAGAGGAAGCCGAAACTCAAATAATGCTCACGGAGGCGGAGAATTCGTTGTCGCCGTATACGTACGACAAGAAAAACATTCCTTTTTGTCGTTAAGTAAAATCATTCTTATAAAAAATATTCCTTTTGAATAAACATAAAAGTCAAAGTTGTTTATACACCGTATAAAAGAAAGTTGTGTATAAAACAAAATATGCCTCAATGAAAGGAGATTGAGACGAAGTCCTTACCAAGATCATTTTTTTTAAATAAAATAGATATATTATGTGTATTCGATATAAGTAAACATAAATAAAGTACAAATACAAGATAGGACATAATAATATCATAACATAATTTGAAAGTAGGAGATTAACCCAAAGAATGGAAATTGGGTTAAGAAATTCCCTTACCTCGTGTCCGACTTGACTCGACCGCTCTTTAACCTCCTGAATAATAAACTAGAGTTAATATCTACCTGTATAAGAACATTTTTCAAGTTCATTATTCCTTTTATATCACTTATTACCATGTTATGAACATTATGTAATTATTTAAGTTAATAACGGTCGTTTTGTCGATCTTAGGTACTTGAGTCAAAAATAAACTTCTTATAATTACACTTTGTTCATGTGGTAAAATATCCATTATATCTATAATTATATTCATGATGTAGATATCATATACATCATATATATCCAGTATATACATTCATTTATAATATTACATAACATTTAGAGGTAAGAAATGAAATGCACCGTTCATGGAGACGGTAAGCCATACGTACGCATGAATGCTACTTTCATTTCTATTTCATATTTAATGGAATGAAATTATAATTATATAAAGGTATAATATAATTACAGTATAATATAATGTATAATACCATTTACTCCATCCTTTATACATCCCACATAGGCATTAACGATTCAAATCACTTTGAGGGGGCGGTTGTCCGTACTTCCTAAAATGAAAATATCGTGTTTACACATAATGTAAATCTTAAAGGTATGACATAAATGAGAAATACAGAATCATAAGGAAAACATAAACATAATATATATTTCATATATGAAAATAGTGTCATCAAAATGGCCACAATTAGAGGTGTTAAAAGAATATTGAACAATCATTGTTTCCTGAGGCAGTATTTCGCCACCGACAGAAACGTCATGGTCTTTAACCATTAGAAGAAGGTGTGTGTAAGTTTAAATCAAATACTTATCATAACTAAATCCTAGTATATTTTAGATACTTGTGTTTTTATAAAGGAAAGGAATAAAAAGAGTTTTGGGGGTTGGAGAAGCAAAATAAAACAAAATAACATAAGAGAAGACATTACCTTAAAATCGGGTAACTCTTTTTGATTTGAGCCAAAGGCTTCCTTGGGAAGAATTCTGCCCAAAGTGAGGCTTCTAGGAGTAATAGAGGGAAGTTGATAGAGTATTTGGGCAGAGTTTGACTGATCCAAAAGTATTTTAAGGTGTGAGTAAGGTGGTAGTGGTGGGGGCCTTTTATAAGAGGAGAGAAGGGGCACTCTTGGAAACTCATGAAATGTTATATTATTATGAGATGATTTTCGGATTTCAGAGGTCCCACAATTATATATATCGAAGATAAGGTGATAATAGTTCGAAATATACTCATCCAATAGGTTTTTGACATGTGTAAGTCTTAGATTTTACATTATCTTTTCATTTTATTTAAATCGTTAATTAATGAAGTAATCGCTGCATCATTATGGTGTCATAAAAAATTTAATTTATTTAATGTATAAAAATTATAAAAAAATTATCATGATGTATTAAATCTTTTTATCTTTCTAATTAATATTTATAGTCAAAAATATGACTTGTATTTCCCCATTTAAAAATTGTTTTAGTAAAACAACTCATGTTTGTGACATTTTTATTTTAACATTAAATAAAAAGTTTTTAATGTCATTTTCCTACCAAAGTGGCTCCATGGGGTCCCCAAGTTGACCCATGGATTGTCCTGGTCGGCCATGACTCATTAAATAGGGTTAGGACAAGTTTAAAAGTATTTTCATGTTTTTATAATATCATTTTTACCTAAAATTTCACTAATTACCTTTAATCGCGATTAATTAAACTTAAAAGTTACTATTCACCAAAAATTATTTTAATCCCATTGAACCACATTTTACTTCCTAATGAAAACCATGTATGTCAGATTTTTTAAAATCAAATCACAGAAGTGGTAATGTTTCATTTAAATGAAAAATCAGTTTTTTAACTACCACTTAGTGGTTTCACTATTCATCAAAAATTGAAGTTTTTCAGAACAATCCCAAAATTTCACCCTAAGATATAATTGATATTCCGAATTCAAAAATGATGTCTATTTGAAAAAATTCTAAAAATATAAGTTTCATTAATTAATTTTATAACTAATTCTCGTTGTCACAATAAATAGCGTGTTTTTAAGAAACAATATATATCAAAAGATTGACAATTGTTTATATCCAACTTCAAAGTGAAATTAATTCTAATGACCATCATTGAATAAAATAGTAAAAATATATTCTAATTATACTTTAAAACCACTAAATAGTATAATTTATCACTATAAATTATTTTGATTAAAAAAGTTGTTTTTAAGTATTTTTCACTATTCATAAAAAATTGGAAGTTCTCAGAAAAATACCAAAAAATCAACATAGGCTAATTTCGATATTCTGAATCCAAAAATGAAGTCCATTTTGAAATATAAAATATCTATAATTTCAAAAAGTGGGTATTACTATTCATAATGTCTATTTTGATTGGTCGCGGTGTGTTAGAATCTCGAACTTGCGTACAATGCAAGCTGTTGCATTATTGAAAGAGAAGTGTATTGTGGAATCTTGGGGTGTTACATGGTAGTTCATAAGGAATGAATCATAAAGGAAAAAAAGAACATGAGTCACAGGAGCATAGCATTTTTATAAGATCATGTTATAAAAGAGAGGCATAAATTTTTGGATAATCATAAAAAATAAATATTATATCAAGGATATCCATCAAGACATTAATTACATGTTAGGTTTGGGATAATTACCCCTATATATGATTCCATCTTGGGATTACCTCCCATATTTCCTCTTTAGGGCTTGGGAAAACCTCTTGTATACCCTATTTTTCAATATTTTGATAACCTACCATGCACCCATAAACTCATAAAACATTAATCTTTACCCAATTCATTATAAAACTATATAATTCCACGTCCATCCATCACATAATCATAAGTATATTCATATGTATTCCATAAGATCATAAAACATTCACCATATCATCATAACTTAACCCATGTTAAATAAAATGGGTTTCATCAATATCCCATAATCATGAAAATAAACCATCCATATAAATAATAATTATGGTATCATAGAATCATAAACCCAATGAAGCATAAGTAACATCAAAGAAATTTATCATAGATAACAAATTCCTTTCAAATACCATTGGAGCATTTTATGGGGAAAATACCCATTTCATTTTAAAAATAGATATTTAAAATCTAAAAATTTACAAAACACTAAGAAAAACATTTTCTTTGAAAATATCCTCATAAAATTTTAAAGGAATCTTCAAATAATTGATTAGTCATAACAATGGGAAATTATTTTCATGTTGAGTATGTTAAAACAAAGATTACTTTCACATTTTTTGTAAAAAGTCAAAAGTAACTTATTCAAAAAATAAGAGAAATATTTCATTGAAAAGTTTTAATAGAAATTAAAAAATTGGTAAAATTGATTTTAAAAATTCACGGGATAATATTAAAAACATTATTAAAAACATTATTAAAAACATTTTAACAAAACATGGAGATGGAAGAAAAAGCTTCCCATCCAAAGAGAGAAATAAAGTCAATTTTTCTTAAAAATAACCTTTCAATATCTTGAATACTTAAAGAGTGAAAAATGAATGGAAAACATGAAATCTCTAAAAACACCCATAGGATAAGAAAATGTATAATATTTTTTATAGAAATATCATATAATTTCATCATTATGAATCTAAGTATAAACAATCCCAGTAAAAATGAGATTGTAACGTCAAAATATTACAACTTTAGTAATCTATAAATCAAAACATCATGAAAGAGATAACCTTATATTTATTTTTAAATCCCTATAAATTTCTTGAAAATATCATAAAATATATTCATGGGTAGTATATACACCACGCAAAGGAAACCAGTAGATAATATGGCATATATCTCACAAAATAAAAGTGTGACGAGAAACCCTTACAACTTGGATAGTTCATGAATCAAAAATCCATTGAATGAAGGAACATAACATTATTATATAAAACCCATAATTTCCATGAAATAATATGTTAAAAAAAATCATGGGGAAATAATTATACTATATAAAATAAATCATGGTGCATAACATGAATTGTGTCTTAAAGAATTTAAATTGAGACCATGAAAACCCATATAACTTTTATAACATTTGAATCAATATCTCATGAAAGAGATAACTTCAAAATAATTTTAAATATCATGATCAAATATTAATTCATGATATAATATCTCAGTAGGAATTATATACACCTTATAAAAGGAAGTAAGCGCATATTATAAGATATGACTAATGGAAACAATATTGAGACGAATAATACTTATAAAGATCATATCATTAAAGTTAGAATTAATCAATAAAGTTATTATGTGTAATAATAAAATAACCACACAAAATAATTGGAAATAAAAAATAATACAATCATAAGTTATTTCACACATAATCTTGGTATATCATAGTTAATAAAGTAGAACTATAACTCAATGAATGGAAATTGAGTTAAGAAACCATTTACCTCAAGTTTTACTTTCTTAATATGTTCTCTAAATACATGTATAATAAATTTAAATTTATTATAATTATGAAAAATAACCATATTAATACTTATAATATCATATATGATCCACTTATAACATTTCAACATCAATTTATTAATAATTTTTCATTAAAATCATTGTTTTTAGGTGTTAAATGTTTCATCTTTCATGTAAGTTTTGGTTGTTCAATTAAACTACTTGTACTTTGATCATGGTTCCATTATATCCAGAATTTTAATCATGTCATGGGTGTCATATTTAATCATTATATACACTTTTATAACTATTCATATAAATTAGTGAGGAAAAATGAATTACGTTACTTTTTGGAGATGAAAGCACGTACGTATGCACGAGCGATGTTTCCATTTTTCAATGAATGGACTGAAATAAAGGTAAATAATAATTCACCTTTAAAAAACCATAATAATATTATAAATATTATATATATTTATTAAATATATCCTTATTAACAACCATGTAAATCAAAAATGAAAAACAAATCACATTGCTTCTTAGAGGTAGTAGTCCATACGTATGTGCAAGTGACGTTCTCTCTTTTCAATGGATGGAAGGTTAAGAAGGTATATAAGATATTATAATTTCAAAATAAAACATAAATATAATACAGAAACATTAAATCAAAATTAATAACCAAACATGAATTATGGTGATGGAAAATGAATCATATTGTTATGTGGAGGCAGTTGTCCACATGTATGCATGTGTGATAATTCCATTTCCCATTTGATGGAAAATACTATCGATAATGGGGGTTCTATAATAATAATAATAAATCATTGTATTTAGGATACTGAAGTTATTATTTTATGACTAATACCACATATTTAAAGGATCTAAAAGAAGAAATAAATTTAAAGAGGCAAGGTAGGACGATTACCTCTTCTTTAGTAGACCTCCATTAGAACACTTCTTAATAACCATTGGAATGGAATTTTAAAAATAAAATTGCCTATAATTTATGTATAAATAAGTTTATAAGATAATTTTTTAGGGTTTGGATGATTTAGGTGGCTCAAAGTGGTTTAAATAAGGGATAGGAGGGCTTCCCTTTTATAAGGGGGGAATGGGCACTCTTGTAATTTTTTAAATCATAAAAATATTATAAAGTCACATTCATGGAAAAGTAGTTCCAAATTTTCTTAATTTATAATTAAAGATGATATAGGATTTAAATAAACTCATCCAATATGATTTAGACAAATTTTCAGGTCATTTAACCCTAATATATTTAGTTTAACCCCCCGTTAACCTTTTTTATCCTTAACTATGATAACAAAATTTTCAATCATTATGGGGTATAAATTTAATTATAAGGTAATAATTAGAAAAAAATAGTAAATGGATGAAATTTTCAACCATATCACATCACCATTGTACTATTTCAAGATTTTTATTATTTTTAAATCATTTAATAAAATATTATATAACATAAAATATCATTAATGTCATTTTTGGGACTATTCATTTAAGTTAACTTTAAAGTTAAGAAGATAGAAATTTATTTCAAATATAGACCATTTAAACATCACTTATACATTATAAATACCTATAAAATTCATGTAACACAAAAATTCATCCAAAAATTAATCATTTTAAGGTTTTTAAAATTATTTAGTAAATATTTTTACTGCTTTCACAAGCATTGTATCGGCATTGCATAAGCATTTAAGGTAATTATAACACAATTAAAATATAAAAAAATATTGTAATAAAAAAATTTATTAATTTTCAAATAATCATTTATAACTGACTATAAACTATTTTCATCTCCATGAAAAAATATTAGTGTTTTTAAAAGAAAAAGAGTGGCATTTTGTATTTTTCTTTACTTAAAATAATATGCAAGTCATTATCAAAGAAAAATAGAAAATAATTGTCATAACATAAAATATTAGATGATTATGGTAAATAAAAACTCCTAAAATAGATTAAATTATGGTGTTGGGGTTATTTAAAAGTCTCATATCATAGTTTTAACCTTGTTTCACTTATTTTACCCTTACCGAGCTGACAAATATTTATTATAGTTACTATTCATAATGACCAAAATTAAAAGTTGCCTATTTACCAAATTTGAACCTAATGATTCCAAATATGGAATCCATTTTTCAATATTAAATTTCTATAATTTTAATAAATTAATTTTAATGTAAATGTGTAAAACTCAATGAAAGATAATTTTTAGAAAGATGTGTTTTTATGCCTCAAAATTAAATTATATCAAAATCATAAATATTTATAATTAAAATAAAATTAATTTTATTATTATAAACCAAATTAATCATATTTAACTTTAAGAACAAATACAAAATATAATGGTACTTTTAAATTACTTGATTTAATGAAAAATGACATTTTTTTAAATCAGTATTTTTTATTATTCACTAAAAATCAATCATTTCAAAACAAAATAAAAAGTTTCACCCTAAGTTAATTTTTATATGATGATTTTAAAAAATCAGGTTTATTTTATAAAATAAAATTTATAAAATTTTTAAAAACTGATTATAATATTTACTCACAAAAATAAATAAAACCATTTTTTTAAAGAATTTTTTTTATGCATAAAATGACTTTATTAAAAAATTGATTATTTAATAAGAATTAATTAATGAATTTATATTGAGTAATACCATTATAAATATATTTCATAATGTGGTTAATCATATTCATACCTTCCAATTCAACAGCGAGGTTATAACAATCACATTTAAATAATAATATTTCTATAGTATATCACAATTTGCTTAAAACTCAGTGTTGTGTGTTAAGAAAGCTATCAAGATTATTATTATTTTAAACTAAATTTAAAGGGTGTTTTATCCTACCCCATAAATAAATTTCACCCTCACAGTTTGAATTATCACTTACTATAATTAGTATCTCATCACATAGTAATAATATCTAGTGTAGATTCTATCATGATAACTAATATTGATCCCACTTTGTATGAGTTATATTTATTATCAATGATATTCAATGAATAATAAGTATTAATTGATTTCAATATCCCAATCATATTAAAAAATATTTTAATTATATCTTGGAAGATCTCATCTGTTGAATAATCCATGAATCCAAGCTTGTTTATGAAGAAGAAGTTTCTTGGATGTACTGATCATGAATAAGAAGTTACTTGGATATACTAATAATAATTATGAATCATTGGGTATGAATCATTAAGTATTGGTGAATAATTGTTCTTAAGTAACTATATCCCTATCTCTAAGTGTATCATGATTGGAAGATGTATCTTGGATGATTGGTTTGAAAATTGGTTTGATCTTCTTGCCTGGAAGTACTTGATATATTGAAGTCAAAAGTGAATTTAAGATTTGGAGTTCCATGGAGATGATCTTAATATATATGTGATGAAGAATTGTGAATATGATACATCCATGGTTATTGAAGATAAAATTATTTTGATGAAGCATTTGATTTGAAATCATACGATGCTATGTGAAATTTTTTTATTGCTTATATATCATAAATGAAGTTAATAATGCAAGAAGAATTCAAGGACAAGTAAAGATGATACATAAGACAATAAGTGGTGAACAGTACACAGTGTAGGAGGTTCCATATTGTAGAGATTATTAATATTCTATAATAGGTTATACCATGCCACAGTTCAATTGTTCACACTATAGATGAGACTCCAATTGAATTCTCCATACCACAATAAAGGACTATTTCATAGAAGATGATAGGTCATTTTTTCGTGTCACTAGAAAATATGGGTCCTCCACACCCATAGTGAAGTTCAACTCCACAGAAAACTTGTAGAAGAATTTTAGTAGTTCTGGAAATATAGTAACCTCCATGCTGCAACTCTTTGACCGTGTCATAATCAAGTGAATTCATGAATTACTACACCATAGTGACCAAACCACACTGTAGGGTTTATTTGGTTGTATTTTTTTTGTTCTAAAAATTATGTGATCTTCACACCATATCACCTTGAACATGTCGCAGCCTTGAGTGGCAGTTGTTTGAAAACCATTGAAAACCAACAGGTTATGTTGTAATGCATGTGATCACTCCATATAAGTGAATTATGGAAAATTTTGAATAAGTGTGTTGACTTGGATTCACTAGAGTCATTTGGTAGTTTTTAAACTCAAAATAAATAGAAATTTGATTTTGATGATCAAGATCTATTTAGAAAAATATCCAAATGATTAATTTGAAGAAGAAGTCGGTGCTTTGAATTTGAATTTAAAATTCAAATTCAAACTAGATTAATTGAAGAGATTCTATTAAAAAATTTCTATATTTATAGAATAATTGAAAATAATAAGTGGGGAGTACTGTGTATAGTATCTTATGAATATCATTTAATGCATAGAATAAATTATTTGGGATATACATTGAATATCCAAGGAACATAAAAGGATTCTGATCTGACACTGATCTTTTTGTAGAATTTCTATGTGTTGAAGTTAGTGAAGAGATCCAGTTCAATTAGTTGATGAATATAAGTTGAATAAAATAAGGATAAGAAGAGGTGTTGTATAAATTTTCATGTCTAATTAATAATAAGTATCTATATCATTACAATAAATATAGTGACCATTTTCTATTGAGAAGGCAATAGTTGTGTGCATTTCTATTTTCATACAAAATAAGTGAAGGTCTTTACATGTTGTTGTGCAAGTGGAAGCAAAAGAAAAATAATTTAATAAGAACATCAACAAAAAATAATGAGTATCAATTGGTGTTATAATTTATTTTTTATTATTCCAAATTATTGTAAAAATTTTGGGTGATGGTATAAAGAATCAGTGGGATGCTGATGAGTGTGGTATGCACCAACCTTGGGTACAAGGATAAAACATACCCAATCATATCCATAGGTTGATACTAGTTGATTGTATGGTCTTTGTGGAATCCATATCATACCAAGTACTGTCCTTTAATTTTAAATGTGAACCTTATAAATCTTTATGTCTCTTGTGTGTGTGTGTGTGTTATTTTATGCTACTTAAAAGAGAAAAGAACAAGTGGGAGATATAGAGAGGGTAAGATAATCATCACTTAATAGTGAAATAGGTAAAAGTGAGAATAAGGGATTGAAAACTCTATAATAGTACACCTACACTAATCCACACCCCCCCCCTCTCAATATATAACATATCACAAATAGTCCTCCTAAAGTGGTATCATAGGGATAAGTTTACCTCTATTAGATTCTCAATTGGTATCAGAGTAGCCAGGTTTAACTTTGATTGGATTCTTAATCTGAAATTTTTCTATTTGAATATTTAAATTTTTCATTCCTAAAATTATAATGAAGTTAATTTTTAGAGAAGTTCTTTCTGTTTCAGATCATAATTTAGTTTCTACCATGACCTTTATGAACAAGAAATATAAATAGAACAATATGATGATCAAGTTGTCCCTCTTATCAAAATAGGAAGAAGATTCAAGTAATCTGATCAAGGAATATATATATATATATATATATTGTATAAAGAGAACAACTTGTGGTTATATGTTCCATAAAGGATATAGAAAATATTTTTACCTCAAGTGGTTTAATGGATTCATGTGGTCCAAATTATTTGAAGATTGTTATTTAAATTTTCCATAAGAAGAAGATTCAAGTGGATGAGATCATATGTCAACTGATTCATCTATTGATGAAAAAAAGGATATTATTCATGGAATACCCAATGAACTAGTTTCTCTAATTTTTGGGATTTTTTAAATTTATCAGGAAGATATCACTCATCTTGAAGGTGAGATAGATAACTTGTAGAATGCTTTGAGAGAAATAAATTTTACTTTCATTAATATTTCAAAACAAGTTATATTCAAAGAATGTGAGAATGAGGAGTTCATGGTTAGATTCTTCAAACCTAAAGAATAGTGGCTCAAAACCATCCAAAATAAGGTTTTGGAAACTAAAAATTTTGAGAATAAGATTCATACATTGGAGGAAAATATAAAAAATAACATTGATATCAAGAATACACAATTGGATATTAAATCCATGAGGATCAAGGATATTGATAAATTACTTCAAGAAAATAATGGGATACGTGATTAAGGTGTTAGGAAAATGAGGAAGGACTATGAATATATAATGGAATTTATTTATGATCATAACAATTATCTCAATATGATGTTTCTAGAATTGGAAATCAAATTGGACAATTTGGAAATGACACATATTGAGTCTTCACAATCAAATAAGTGTGTAGTTGTGATCATATACAACTATAAGGAGTAATTTGGTATAAAAATACCTATATTATGTGATAAGAAGTTAATTACATCTTTTTATGATCTTCCCCAAGCATTTTTTGAAGAAAAAGGTTCCATCCATATCTTCATTTCATCAATTTTATGAATTTGTTTTCATAAAAAGTGTAGGGTTAAAATATATACATGTATTACTATATATGAGAAGAATTGATGATAATAATACCATTAAATAAATGTTAGATGAAAGGAATATGGTTCTTAGTTACCCAAGATCACCGCAACTAGTGGTAAAAATTTCAAAAAAAATAGTCTGGTCATAGATCTGAATTTTCTGGATGGTATGAAATAGAAAAGAAAAGATCAATTTTTGTTGGAAAATTCTAGTGGTGCAATAGATTTGGGAATTTTTAAATGTATTATAAGTATAATTATTTAATTTTAGAATTAAAAACGATACCTATTCCAAGGGGGATAAATCTAAAGAAGAAGAAACATATACAAATTTATAAGAACTTATCTATCTCAAATAGATTTGAGAATTTTGGAGATCTATGTGGTAGTTGTAGTGGTAGTGGTCACAATAGTGGTGTATAATCATCTCAAAATGTTTTAAATTAAAATAAGTATGGAATAACACAATATTATGTGAATAAATAAGAGTCATCCTTTTGAAAAAAGTTGAAGAATTCAACAAAATAGAATTCTCCCAAGAAGTCAATAAGGGTGGAAGATCCTTGGACAAGAAGTTAAAAACAAGTAATATTCAAAACAAGTCCTTGAATACTATAAGGATTGTCATGTATAAAATTTATTATGTGAATAAAACTCATGAATTCCCATGTGGAAACTTCAAACAATCTGTCAACATTCCTTAAGACGTATTAATTTTTTGGCAATCATATTTGAAAAAGTCAAAGAAGATGAAAGAATCAAAATATAAATATAATGCTAAAGGAGAAGAACATATTCCATATTAAGAATCTATATTTCATGAGAGGTTGTCTACAAATGAAAATATTCTATTTGATAAGTTCTATGTGAGAGATGCAGTAAATTTGGACACATTTTTGAAGGATGTTTAACCACATTGCTAGCATAAGAAGAAACCTTAAAGAGAATGGATATTGCATCCGGAGATGCATATGATTTGATGGATAAAATGAGAATAATTATCTCGCACAATGAAATGGAATAAATAATGATATCTGTGATTCCTTAATATAAATTATAATTAAGGTTTATATGTTCAAGTATGAAGAATGAAGAAAATGGATAAATTTTTTTGATAAAATACTCTCAACATTTATATTCACATTCAGAAGCAAGGAAATCCATATTATTCATTTAAAATTTGTGTATTATATTTATAGTTACAGTGTATGAAATTAAATAAGAAGTATGGTATTGGGGGAGAACCTTAGAAAGTGAGTATTTTGTTAATTCTGAATAGAAAAGATAATAATTCACCATCCTAGTATTATTTCTCAATTAGTACTCAAATAAAAATATGATGGGGAATCATATTTGATTATGTTGGGGTATGTGATTTAAGAATTGTATAGTAAGAAGATGAATATTCCATCATGTATTCATCTATCTATTCTCAATTTTATGCATTAAATAAGATCATTCTTGGTGAATATGTGAAGTAGTCAACACTAAAAAACCACATATGGAAATCTATTTTAATCAATGGACAAAAGTGGAGATTTAAAGAAGTTACAAGTATATTATATCCTATTATTTGTACTTGAAATGTTTTGACCTATGTTTTGATGTGAGAATAGAGAATTAAAGTTGATACAATTCTTGAGAAATGTGTATCACAATTGTTATATCAAACGATATCATCAATTTTTCCAGACTATAATTTTTGAAAATATCTTGAAGGTTGATTTTAACTAGTTTCATTACTAATTGGTATAAAATTAAATTTATTATGGAAAAGTTAGTTATCTAAATCAAATTTTATTGTTTTATGCACTAATCATGGATCAGTGGAGTTTGAGTGGAATGGTTGATGGAAATTTTCTAAGTAAAAGTTGATACCTTTTCCCAAATAATTAATATTTATTTTCAATAAGGTATGGAGAAAGTACAATGAAAAGTTTGATGATAAAGGAATATTGAAATTAAAAAAATGAAAATTTAGATAAGGGAGAATATTTGATGAGCACATATTGACATATCATTATTGTGGGTTATGATAATAAACACAAAAGGGGAGATTATTGAGTTTAATTTGTATGATTTTTATTTATTTTTAATGATAGTCAATGAATAAGGAGTATTTATTGATGTCAATATGTTGATGAAGACAACCCAAACATGTTGAAGGATAGTTAATTTATAGATTGGAATATCTTATCAGTTGAAGAATCCATGAATCTAATCTTTTATGATGAATAATACTTTTCTTGGATGTACTAATCATAAAGAAGAAGTTTTTTGGATTTACTAATCATGATTATGAAGCATTGGGTATAAATCATTCAAGATTAAAGAATAATTATTCCCGAGTAAGTGTATCCTTGTCTCTAATTGTTTCAAGGTTTGATGGTATATCTTGTATGATTGGTTTGGAAAAAAAATTGATCTTATTTCCTTAGAAGTACTTTGTATATTGAATTTAAAAGTTAATTGAATATTTAGAGTTCCACAGAGATAATATTTTTATCTCTGTGATGAATAATTATAAAGGTGGTCCATCCATAGTTATTTAATAGAAAAATATTTGGATGAATCTTTCGATTTGAATCAAATGATGTTATGTGAAAAAAAATTAGAGTTTATATATTATTAATGTAGTTCATGTTGTAAGAATAATTGAAGGAGAAATTAATATTTTTCATAAATAAATAAGTAGTGACCATGTTATAGTGCAAAAGGTTCTACACTGAAAAGTTTGTTACTATGATATAGTGGGTTAGACTATGCCATATCATGAGTGTTCAGGCCACAGAGGAGACTCCAACTGAGTTCTCAACACCGCGGTGAAGGACCACACTGTAAAAGAGGCTAGTTCATTTTTTTTGTGAAATTTAAAAATGTGGGTCCTCCATTCCATAGTGAAGTTCCATGCTACATAACATAGGTAAATTAATTTTGATGGATCTGGAAATATGGTGACCTCCATACCTCAGATCTTTAAATATACTGTAATAAATTGAATTCATGAAGGACTATTCCACAGTGACCGAACCATGTTGTAGGTTTGATTTGGATGGATTTTGGTGGTCCTTTAAAATTCATGACCTCTACACTATAACACCTTGAACATGCCACAAACATGTGTGGAAGTAGTGTGAAACTCATTAAAAACCAATATGTTATGTCGTAATTCCTATGACCACATCATTAAAGTGAATTATTAGAATATTTGAAGAAGTTTTCTAAATTAGCTTCATCTGAGTCATTTGGTAGTTATTCTAACTCAAAATAACTATAAATATGAATTGGATGATCTATATATATTAGGATAAAGATACAAAGGTTGATTTTGAAAAATAAGTTAGTAATTTGAATTTAAATTTCAAATTCAAATTCAAAGTAGAGGAATTGGAGCGATGTTGTGAAAAACTAATATATTTAAAAATAGAATCTAAAAGAAGAGATAGGGAGTACTTTATAGAGTATATGTTTAATATCAAATAATTAAAAAGATAGAGTCTATGTGATATACATTTCATATCCAATAAATAGAGGATTTTTATCCAATGAAAATGTTTCTATAGAATATTTATGTGTCAGAGTTAGTTAAGAAATCCAGTGTAATTCAGTGATGAACTAAATTTGAATAAAATAAGGATAAGAATAGGTGTTATACAAATATGATTGTATAATTAAGAATAAGTCTTTTTATTATTTCAAGAAAGTTAGTGACCGCATTTTTTCTGAGATGAGAAGAGTTATGTGAATTTTTATTTTCACACAAAAGAAGTAAAGGCCCTTTCTTGTTGTTGTATAAGAGAAAGTAGAAGAATAATAATGGAAGTATCACATCAATAACAATTTATAAGTCTCAATTACTATTATAATTTCCTGTTATTATTCCACTTTATTGTAAACTATCATGGTGATAGTATAAAGAATTAGTGGGATACTATATATTGTGGTATTTATAAACCTTGGGTACAAGGATAAAACCTATCCAATTATATCTACAGGATAATATTGGTGAATTTTATACTCTTAGAATAATCTAGATAATACCAAGGACTAGCCTTTCATTTTAAAAGGTGAACCATGTAAATATTCATGTCTCTTGTTTGTGTGCATGTTATACTATGCTTATTGAAAGAAAAAAAGAATAATATAGATAGATATAATAAGAAAATAATCACCTAATAGAGAAATAGGTAAAAGTGATAATAATTTATTGAAAATAATATAATAGGACACCTACACTAATTAACCCACGCCCCTTAGTATATAACATATCCCAACCGATCCTCCTCAATTAATTTCTATGTTAGTACTATGAATCTTAGTATTTCATAAGTAAGTATTTCCAAATCCAAGTATAAATAATTATAAATCTCATGGTTTTCAAAAAACATAACTTGATAGTTAATCAATACATTCCACATAAGACTCGATAGTTTTATCTTCCTCTTACTAGAGTTGAGGAAATCATTTACCATCAAGATGGATAATATGGGTGAATTTCATATTTTGGTTTTTCTTAGATCAATTTCAACTTCTATCTCATCCCATACTCTAAGAAATTAATATTCAAGATGAATTTTTTATGCCTGAGGCACTAAAATTAACTTTTAATGGATCATAGGATCCATAAAAGAAAATTGGTCATTCTTTCTGTCTTTAGATATTTACTAAAACCAAAATGGTTGGTAAAATTTACCCAACATTGATTAATATTCATATGATGAAATTATACATTGATCTCTATAACCTCAACAATAATATCCAATGTTCAACTTAAACCATTCCTTATAGTTAACCTTAAGTCTTCTCTAAAATATATTTCACTAAATTAAAAATCTAAAAATCTAAAAGATTTGATCATATATTATTTAAATGTCAATATAACTATTATCTCTAAGTAATATCAATCACTCATAAGTTCATATACCAAAAATTTATATACCTTAATCATATACTCCCCAAAATATGCTAATTTTTTCCATAAATATCCTAAATCACCATAAAGATACAATAAAATCATATATGCTTCCATAAATTAACTCAATATTCACTCCTAAAATTATTTATATGTTAATAATATAATATTTCCAATATATTTTACTTCTTCAAAACTAAAATTAATCCCTTACTCAGAAAATAACTTTTCAATCCCTTGGTTATCTATATGATAAAAATATATTCCCAAAATTTACCAACTCTTTTATCCCAATAAACCATAATTACCTCAATATCAATGATAATATTAACCCTAGAGGATTTAAATAACTTTTAAACTTCTTTCCACAAAGCATTATTCCTCAAATAACATTTTCACTAAGACATATACTAAACCAAAGGTTTGTATTCCCATAAATATCTCCCAAAATATCCTTAATTGTTTTAAACTCTCATCACATAAAACATAAAAAAGGGTATCTATGAATTTAAAATTATGATAAACATTATAATTATCAACCCATGACACATTAGGTTTATCCCATATCATTATTTCATATCATATTTTTTCATATATTATATCCACTCATTCTTCATAATGGTTCATAAATAAAATGTGAATTAACTTAAGCATATCCTTTGGGAGTGTCTATATAGGTGTGCAGTCTTAGGAAAACTTATCATACAATAGTGAAGATTTAATTATACCCAATACCACCCCCCCCCTCATTCAAATTTTTTACCCCTAAGTGAATTTATGCTACAACTACATCCACTTTCTAGATTCCAGACAGGGATTTATTTTCTAGTAAAACCACAATTATTTCTTTACCATAACTTAGGATGTTCTCTAATAATTAGTCTTATCCTAAGTAATATCATTAATGTTTTCTAATAATAGTCTCCAAAAGTAACTAAACCCTACTCTAATACCACATATGGAATCCCAAAATTTTCATGCATAAAAATGACAACTTATTAGATGAATATTCATTACATAACATTACAGTTCATGCCAAAATTATAAAGGTTTAGTTTCTTTAGAAACTTATATATATAAACAACTTGTATATAAAAGATATACATCATTTCCCACTTATTTCTTAACATATATCACCCTTATTATACATTTCATACTTAAAATCTTTTTTCATTTCCTGGGGAATAGGAAACATAATGAAGGGTGAGCTCAGATGCTCAATAAGGGTAAACAATGGAGATATTAAAGATCATTTAAGTATAACATGATAATAAGGGTATGAGAACGTGATATTAGCCTTTTAAAACCATAATCAACAAATTTTAGATCATAATCATGATTAATGGCATAAATATTGGCATTTTATAAGACATGAATCCTAAAGGAATCAAAGAACATGATCCATGAGAGCATAACATTGGCATAAGATCATGTTATAAAATAGTGGAATAAAGTGTGGTATAATTATAATTGCAGAAATATTATGCTAAGGATACCCTATAAGAAATTAATCACATTTTAGGCTTGGGATAACAACCCATGTACCTGCTTCGGGCTTGGGATAACCTCTTGTGTACCCTCTTTCAGTCTTGGAATAACTTCTCATGTACTCAATTTTTGGGATTGAGATAACCCCTTATGTAACCTTTGATATCATAAATCATTAATGTATAACCAATTAATTGTAGGGATATATAATTTTTGTTCTACCCATCACATAGTTATAAATCTATTCATATATATGTCAAAAAAACATAAAACATTCACCATTCATAACTTATCCTATGGAAAAGAAAATGGGTTCATCAATATTTCATCATCATAATCATAAAACATCCAAAGAAATAATAATTTTGGTATTATATAATCATACCACCAATGAATAATAAGAAACATAAAAGGATGTTATCATAGATGAAAAATTCCTTTTAAAGATCATAGGAACATTTCTTAAGGAAAATACCCTTTTGTTTTGAAATTAGATATTTAAAATATAAAAAATTACAAAATATTAAGGAAAAATTTTCTTTGAAAAGTACCTTAGAAAATTGTAAATTAATATTCAAATCATTGAGAATACATAACGGTGTAAAAAAATCATGTCTAGTATGTTAAAACAAATATTCCATTCACATTTTCGGTAAAAAGTAAAAAATACCTAATTCAAAAAATGACAAGAAGATTACTTTGAAACATTTTTATATAAGGTAAAACATGGGTAAAAATTAATTTAAACAATCATAGGATAATATTAAAAATATTCTTGAAAACATTTTAATAAAACATGGATATGGAAGAAAAATATTATCAACTAAAGAGGGAAATAAAGTCAATTGTTCTTAAAAAATTATTTAAGTATATTGATTACTTAAAGAGATGAAAATGAAAATAAAACATTTAATATCCCAAAATAAAAATATGATAATAAAATAAATAATATTTCATAGATAAATATCATATAATTTCATCTTTGTAAATTTGATTATAAACAATCCCGGTAAAAATGAGATCATAATGTAAAAATATTGCAACTCTAGTAATCTCTAAATCAAAACCTAATAAAAGAGATAACCTTATATGTATTTTAAAATGCCTTTATTTTTCTTGAAAATAATCATAAAATATATTCATGTGAAGTATATACACCACACAAAGGAAACAAGTGGTGAATATGGCATATGTCTCAAATAATAAAAGTAAGATGAGAAACCCTTACAACTTATATAATGCTTGAATCAAAAAGCTAATGAATGAAGGAAAAAAACATGATCCTATAAAACCCATAATTTCCATGAATTAATATTTTAAAACACATTAATGGGTAAATAAGTACCACATATAAAATAAATCATGGTGCATAATATGAATTATGTATCAAAGATTTGAAATTGAGACCATGAAATCCCTAATAGCTTTTATAAGATTCGAATCAATATCTCATGAAATATAAAACATAAAAATAAATTTAAATATAATTATAAAAAAATTATTAATGATATAATATCTCAATAAGAATCATATATACCTTATAAAATGAATTAGGCGCATATTACAAAATATGTCTCAAGGAAACAATATTGAGATGAATAATCCTTACAAAAATCGTATCATTAAAGTTAAAAATAATCAATGAAGTGATTATGTGTAATAATTTTAGAACCAAAAAAACAAGTTTAAATATAACATAAAAAATCATAATTTTTTCACACATTATCTTGTCATAACATAGTCAATGAATTATAATTATAACCCAATGAATGGAAATTGAGTTAGGAAACCTTTTTCCACAATTTCAACTTTCTTCATAAGTGTTATAAATTCCTATATAAATAATATAAATTTATTATTATATTAAAAAACCCATATTAATAATTATAATATCATATATGTTCCACTTATAACATTTAAACCCCCATTTATTAATCATTAAAATCATTATTTTCAGGTGTTAATTTTTTCATTTTTCATGTAAGTTTCAGTTTGGAAGTTCTAGTCATTGTAATTTTATCATGGTACCATAATATCCAAAGTTTCAATTATGTAATGAGTAATATATTTAATCATTATATACACTTTTATAACTATACATTTAAATTAATGAGGAAAAATAATTTACATTTCTTTGTGGAGACAGTAGTTTGTACATACGCACGAGTGATGTTTTCATTTTTCAATGAATGGAATGAAAAAAAAAGTTAAATACTAATTAAATTTTACATAACCATAACAATATCATAAATATAATATAAATTTATTAAATCTATCCTTATTACCATCCATGTAAAACAAAAATGAATAATGAATCACATCGCTTCCTGGGAGAAATAATCTACACATACGCACGAGCAACGTTATCGCTTTCTAATGGATGCAAAGGTAAGAAGGTAGATAATATATTATTATTATTATAAAATCATAATTATATTATAAATATTATATATAAGCATTAAATCTATCATAATAACCAATCGTGAATTATGGTGATGGAAAATGAATCATATTGTTGCGTGGAGACGGTAGTCCATATGTATGCATGCACGATAATTTCTTTTCTCATTTTATGGAAAGGAGGTCAGATAATGGTGGTTAAACAATAATAATAAAATTTAATTATATTTATGATACTGAAATTTTTATTTTATGATGAATTCCATATATTTAAATGATTTAGAATGAGAAATAAATTGAAAGAGGTCAGGTAGGACGATTACCTCTTCTTAACTAGACCTCTTACAGATCTCTTTTTTGAGACCCTTGTAATATCCTTTTAAGAAGAACATAACCTATAATTAGTGGATATATAAATTTAAAATATAATTGGGTAGTTTTTGTAAGATCTATGTGGCTCAATTTTGTATAAATAAGGGAGGGGAGGGGTGTCCTTTTACAAGAGGGGAGGGGTGCTCTTGTAATTTTTTAAAACTTTAAAATATTATAAAATCAAATTCAAGGAAAATTGGTTCCAAATTAGATTAATTTTGATTTATATATGATATAGGATAAAAATAGACTCATCAAATAGTATTTATACAAGTTTTAAGTTCATTTTAACCCTTATATCTTTAGTTTAACTCCATATTTACCATTTTTATCCTTAACTGTGGTAATGCATTTTTCAAGGGTTATAAATTTACTTCTAAGGTAATAATTTTCACAAAAAATAGTAAAGGGTTGAAATTTAAAACCATATACGATTATATTTATCCTATTTTAAAATTTTATTATTTTGAAATCATTTAATAAAATATTATATAAAATAAAATATCATTAATTTTAATTTTGGTACTATTCATTCGATTTGACTTTAATGTTAGGAAGAAAGAAATGTATTTCAAATATAGACCATTTAAAAATCAATTATACATTATAAATACCCATAAAATTCATATAATTCAAAAATTAATCCAAAACAT
The DNA here is from genome assembly GCA_963277665.1 of Viscum album. Taxonomy (NCBI): domain Eukaryota; kingdom Viridiplantae; phylum Streptophyta; class Magnoliopsida; order Santalales; family Viscaceae; genus Viscum; species Viscum album. The sequence continues at coordinate 796,770,786 of OY728137.1, forward strand.
ATTTATTTTAAGGTTTTTAAAATTACTTATTATATTTTTCAACTGCATGCACAAGAACTGTATCGGTGTTGTGTAAGAATTTAAGGTTATTATATCATCATTAAAAATAAAAAAAATAACTATCATAAAAATAGTTTATTAATATTTAAAATAATAATTAATAAATAACCATAACCACTTTTCCCCCGTGATAAAATATTAGAATTTTTAAAAGAAAAGAGAGTGAAATTTTGTATTTTTCTTTAATTAAAATAATATACAAGTCATTATCAAATAAAAATAGTATAAAATTATCATAAATTAGAATATTGGATGAGGAAGGTATAATCCTACTCATAAAATATATTAAAATTAAGTTTTGGGGTTATTTTAAAGTCTTATCTCATAGTTTTAACAATGTTTTAACCATTTTATGCTTACTCAAGTGACAAATATTCACCACGGTTACTATTCATAATGATAAAAAATAAAAGGGGACTATTTACCAAATTTGAACCTTATAATTCCAAATATGTAATATATTTTAAAATATTAAATTTATAGAAGTTTTATAAATTAATTTTAATATAAATGTGTAAAATGCAATGAAATACAATTTTTAGAAAAATGTGTTTTTATGCCTCAAAATTAACTTATATCAAAATCATGAATATTTATAATTAAAATGGAATTAATTATATTATTATAAATAAAAAGGATAATATTTCACTTTAGTACCAAATCAAGAAAATAATGGGACTTTTAAATTGCTTGATTTAATAAAAAAATGTTTGTTTTTAAAAAATTAGTATTTTTACTATTCAATAAAAATCAGTCATTTCAGAAAAAATACTAAATTTTCACCATAAGTTAATTTTTATATGATGATTTTAAAAATTATGTTGATTTTATAAAATAAAATTTATAAAATTTTCAAAAATTTATTATAATATTTACTCACAAAAATTAATAAAAACCATTTTTTGAAGAAAGTATTTTTTATGCATAAAATGACTATTTAAAATTGAGTGATAATTTCCTAAGAATTAATAAATAAATTTGTGTTGAGTAATACCATTAGGCATATATTTCATAACTAGAATAATCATATTCATACCAACTAATTAAATGGCTAGTTTATGATGGTCACATTTAAATAATAATATTTATTTTGTATATTGAAACTTTTTTAATGCCTGATGTTGTGTGTTAAGAAATATATCAAGCTTATTATAGGGTGTTACAATTTTTTAATGTTGTTGATTTATGAGATGTTCCTTTTCCACTTTTTGATAATGTGTGTTATGACTTCAAGTATATGAAGAAAGGAAAACCCCTTTCCTAATCAATACATGTTATATTTGTAACACATTTTAAAACTATGTGTGTGAGTTAGTGTCACCTATATAATACAATATATTGATATGGAGGATGTTTTTCCATAATTTGTGTTGTTGAGGAAGTATTTTGTGATGAATGTGGGGATTGTTGTCTTGGAATGTATAGAGGTTTAAATGGTAGTGTGAATTGTTATGTAGTAGAGAGGAGGATTGTGGCTAGTGTGAGATGGTATGTTGTTGTGCCTAGTAGAGTATGGTGATGTGTTTGATTGGGGGGTTTTCAATATGTTTTGTCTTGGATTGATGTGTTTTAATGATGGTAGTGTTTGGGGTGTAAAGATATCCCTGAGTGGTATCTCATGAGGTGGTTGTTCGAACACCTTCCTTTTTCCTTTCCCAAATTTGGTTTTTATTCTTAAGGATAATAATTATTTTATAGGTATCTAAAGTAATGTTATATACCTTATGAATCATTGATTTTTGGTAATTCTAGTGATAAAGGTGCATGGGGGGATTTCTGAGGGGGTTTAGGAATGGATGGTGGAGTTGTAGTTGAAATTTCAGTTGTTGAAGGATTTTGTGACATGGAGGCTTATGTTGCATCATAAGGGTGGGTTCTTTAGTGTTGATTATAATAGATTATTAGGGTGTATTGTTGATGGTTTTACCATTTTTGTCTTAGTTTTGGTGTAGCTACTATTCTACGGCATGAATTCTTGGAGGAGGTATTCGTTTGATTCTATCTTTTTTGGGGTAGCTGCACCGTAAGGTTGGGATATGGTGTGTCCTTCATCTTGGCAATGTCCTTATATGGTGTAGTGATTTCTCTTGTACCATGATCCCTATTCTAGTTTATCAGATCTACAATGTGTATCACACTGTGTTTCTTGGATGAGGTTTTGACCAGCCTCACTATAGTGTGGTCACTTTCTTTACATTGTAGTCTTGTCTTGTATCATCACCTTGGCACTGTAGTGAGGAGTGTTATGGCTAGTCTTCTAAATTTTTAGGTTGCCTAAAAATTCCTTAGCCACTTATAAATTCATCCTTCTCCAATCCTTTCTCTTAACTCTTGGGTGAATCCTATGCAATTTTAAGAGTCCTTTTACCCTCTCCTCATGGGATTTGATCCTTGGCATCTAGAGATCGAGTGTTGGAAATTCTAAGGTGATTCCTCCCTTTTCATTCTCAGTTTTTATACTATTATTCTTTCCAAAGTAGGTTGTTCTTGGAGAGATGGATGGTTTGGGTAGTGTAATGGAGGGAAATTTATGGGGTCTTTGTGTTCTAGGTTGATTGAGGTGCTTCCTAACATTTTGGTGTTTGGCGGTTGTCGTCCTCTTGTTTCATCCTTACGTGGAAATTTGGAAAGTTTTTTTCATGTTGTGGATCCCTATTCTCTCCCTATTTATGTGCATTTGTTGGGATTTCATACTTTTTCCTTCCTTTGGGTGGATAGTATGGGTCATCGTAAGAAATTAATTAATTTGATAAATCTAGAATTTATGGTAATGGGGATAAATCATATTTTTTATTTTTTATTTTGTGATATTTCCTATGTGATTATACATGCTTGTTGTCATTACTGAAAATCATGGTCATTGAAAGCCTTTATTGTGTTGTAGTTGTGATTACTGTAAAAACATTATTGCGATTATTGTTTTAACTCACACCAAATTAAATGTATGATCACTTATATATGTTTAATGAATTTCTTTCCCCTGTAAATATGGTTTTGTGTATCAATGAAAATTAATGAAGTAATCTAATTAAATACCCTTTTCTTGAATCTGAGTTTGTGGTAAATATGGAAGTTGGGATGTGCTTCTATATGTGGATGTGTTTTCTATGTGGAATTGTGTGATGTGGGAAGTTGTACAATGATGGTAGCGACTATCTTGGGTGTGGAATTTATTAGGTGGTGAATTGATAGTTGGTTGGAATGGGATGTGAATGGGGTGATGTGTGATAGTTGTGATGTGTGGTTTTTATAGTGATATGGTTGGGTCATAGTTATTTCCTGACATATGTTGTTTTTTGGTGATGGTTGATGTGGGATATATGAGTATTTTTGTGGTGTGGTTGTGTTATTTTCCCATTTATCCATGTAATGAACTTGAAATGTTGAAACTAAAATGACTTATGTTGTTAAATGAATAAGAATGAGCTAAAATTAAATAAAAGAATGTGTTGAATTTAATGTGTGGTAAATGAATGAAATGATTTGAATTATAAATGAATGGGTTGTGTTAATAATAATATAAATGGATTAATAAATGAGATTTGGTGAGAACTAATTAATTATGGAAATGGTGGAACCTATAATTGAAAGTGGAATCATGTGGTTATGTGTGGTGGTCATGTGGTATGATGCATTTAGTGGTGTAAGTGATTATGACAAACATTGTGACGTGAAATGGTGGTGGTGTGGAGTATGATTGTGGAGTTGATTTTAAACCATAGGTAGGATAATGTGATTTATCTATATATCATGTATTTAATTTTATTTCTTTTCACACCCCACTTAAGCTCTAGAATCTTACCAATGACAAAATTTTTTGGTTTTTAGGTGTTTTTTCCAACATCCATGATGGTGGTGAATCAGATGGATTACTTACCCCTCGTCTTTTCTCTTCCTTAAGTAGAAATGATGATATGGGTTGGGGTTATAGATTACCTAGTGATTATATAGGTTTGTGTTGTGTATTTCCTAGTGATGTTGAGGATGTGATGCGGTGGAGGTCATGTGCGGTAGGAGAAGGTAATGAGTGTAGGTTCCATGCACGGAAGCGTCATATGGTTCATTCCCAACTTTTCTTTTTTTCATGATTGATTATTAATCTAAGATTTTCATGATGATAAACACCGTGATTAATTAAATTGAATCAATGAATATAGACAATGGATAATCACTTAAACCAAAGCATAGGATCATCACATATTATTTATAATTAATTTAAGTAATTAAACAATAACTTGCATAAAATTATTTCTTTGTTGATGGATCTAAAAATGGATCTATGTAATACCATAATTATGTTGTAGTAATCAATAATAGATTCCCTCTATTGGTGATCTAAATGTGTTCCAAAAATTACTAAACACCTCTATAGGAATCTTTGGGTGCTAGCATGACAGATCCTATTGCTTGCGTCATTCTCCTTTGATCTCCTTGAGAATTTCTTTCAACGGATCTTTGATCTCTATATACTTGAGAGTGGGAGGTGGAGGAAGATATCACTCCTTTATTGGGATCATTCTTGGAGAATGGATCACTCTATGGATTTGATAGGATTCTTTAGATTTCATTGTGCATAATAAATGAAATGAATTGGCTCACATGAAAAAATGATATAACTGGTTTTATATATTGCTAGGGTTATAAATAAAAAAATTCACAAATTCCATTTAATATTTATTTAATCTCTACAAAACCCTATGTCTATAATAATTATATTATTATTATTATTTCATGGCAAGTGCTAAACATTCAAATTAAATTAAATATTATTTAATAAAATAACATTCAATATATATAATTTCTTACTGAACCATTAAACTTGATCCACTATTCCTAAATAATATTTAGTGTGTCTTAAATAATGATTATTTATTTAATAAAAAAATATCAATACATTATTCATCAATAGATAAATAAATATTATATTCGCCAAATTGAAAATAAATATTTATTAAATATTCTGCTCACAAAATATTCTCTCAAATAAGTGGTGAGAGAATATATGTGATAAAGAAAATATGAATAATTATTAAACCACATGTGGTAATAATATTTATTCAACTTTTTAAATAATAAATAATAATATATTATTTAATTCAGATTTTGGATATACTTAGTGTGTGACCCTTTAAGACACTTTCTTAGTGGCATTAGTCGAAGCATCCTAAATTCCAAGGTTAGCATCTAGAAATATGACAAGTCTCCTATATAGAAATAATTTAATGTCACAAAAACATAATACCTTATATGTATTCTTAATATATAATATAATCCCTTTATCGTGATATCTTTAATCAAGAAGGTTTTATGTCGGTACCATCAACCTATGTGTTCAATGTCTCTTTCTTTGACTTTTTTTGGAAATTGAGCTTGCTTATAGAACACCATGGCCATGGATTTATTTAGGCTGTATCATTTTCATAAAATGTCTTGAGATATAAACTTTTGTTAAACAACATAAGTGAAAAATCCTTTCTCGTATTATTCATTAATGAAATATTGATCATAACACACCCAATGTATCCTACCTCACTATAAACATATGTCATCATGGTTTTCATGAATACATAAAAGTACATGAATTATAACACTCATTAATAATAATATTAAATTCTAAGTATCAATACACACATCTATAGATAGGAAAGTCCAATGATACATATAAATGTGGATTTCCTACTAGAAGGTCTTATTCTCATAATGTCCTACACTAGATATTACTAAAGACGTACACCATGAGAAGGTGACTCAAAGTCATATGAGTCTCCACCCCTGATAGATTGAATCTTTTTTGTCTCTAAAATGATTTCATATGGTTATATAGAATATATTTAAGGGTATTATTGTGGCACTTCTAGGTTCTCATCACATTGAGGAATTGATATCACCTTTCAGTGAAACGACTACTCTTAGGACATTATCACATACCATGTCAGGAAAAAGAATAATCAGGATGTGATAAGGATTTTATTAATATTAAAAACTATGAATATTTTTTATCATAAAGTAAATATAACTTGTTTCTAGGGAACTAACTCCAATATACCCCCACTTTAACTAGATCCAACTACTAACAACCATCAGTTTTCTAACTCCCACATGATATTCATGCTTATTTTGAGATAGGACTTTAGTCAAAGGGTATAACAAGTTTTCTTATATGGGAACTATGCTTACTAAAAATTCACCCATCTAAGAAAAATCTCTTAAGAGGTGATCCTTCCCGAGTATGTTCTTTTTATATTGGTGTGGCCATATATCTTTTGTAAGAGCCACCACTTTAGTATTAGCATAATACAATGTGATAGTGTCTAGGTACCACATCAAGATCCTAGAAAAAGTTTCACATCCAAAAATATTCCTTGGATGCATCAAAATACACTATATACTCTAAATTCACTGTAGAATTAGTAACAATTTGATACTTGAACTCTTCTAGCCCGCAGCTCCTTTGTTGAGACAAAAAACATATCTTAACTGTGACTTTAGATCATTATGATCAATTTGAAAAAAATCATCAGTATAAAACCTAATAACCATCTCCCCATCTTTTTCATACACCAAGAAAACATTATTAGTTCTTATCAGATACTTAAGGATAGCCTTAACATCAAAAAAATGTTGTTCTCTTAGATCAGCTTGATATCTTCCTACCATTCTCAATTCATAGGAAACATCAATGGAATATATTATTGATCATATCACTAAAGTTTATGGGATATTACTCATTATCTATTTCTCTTGTTGTGTCTGAGGAGACATTTTTTTTAGAAAGATGTATACCATGTGGCACTGGAACTAATCCCCTCTAGGATTATTTCATACTAAATCTCTTTAGTACTTTTTCAATGTATGTACTTTGAATTATTCCAATAATCATATTGGATATATCACAAATGAACTTGATCCCTATAATATATGTTTCTTCACCAAACTCTTTCATGGAGAAACACTTGTTAAAAATTTCCTTAACAGATTGTAAGGTTGGTATTTTATGTCTGATAAGTAATATATCATCAACATATACTACTATAATAATGATAGCATTCCCATTAAACATATTTTACACACATTGATCATATTTTTACTTAATAAAATTATTTTATGGCTTCATCAAATCAAATTTTCCATGACCTTGATGATTTATTCAATCCATAAATATAACTCTGCAAATTTAATATCTTTTTGGCATCACTAGGAGTCATAAACCATTTAGGTTGTGACATATATAAATCTTAGTGAAGGTTACCATTAATTAAATTTGTTTTGACATCCATATGTCAAATTTAATAGTCATTATCTTCAAAATTTGATACTCATGGTAAGTTACTATAGCAAGTAGAATTCTAAGGGATTTAAACATGGAAACTGGTGAAAATGTTTTTTCATAGTTAATTCCTTGATGTTGTTTAAACCCTTTAGCCACTAGACTTGATTTATAGGTATTTACTTTACCTTCCATGTCCAATTTTCTCTTAAATACCCTTTTTCACCCTATGGGATTTATATCAACTGGCACATCGACCAAAACCCAAACTTGGTTCTGATACATGGAATTCATTTTAGAATTCATGGATTCTTTCCATCTTGAAGCTTCTGATCTTTCTAGTGCATATTTATAGAAGATATGTTCATCATTTTCAACCAATAATGATTCACTATATTTTATGACTAGAAAACCATATCTCTTTAGTTATCTTAACTCTCTAGTTCTCCTACACAATACTTATGTTTTAGGAACAACTTCTTCCATGGGGACCTATGGAATCTATTCATGTACCAACTCTTATTTATCTTGAGCATAAACTTCATCTAAGTCAATCTTTCTATCAATATAATTTTTTAGGATTTGATTCCTTTCAAGAAATATGGATTTTCTAGATATATTCACTTTATTTTATGAAGGTTTGTATAATTAATATCTATTTTTTTCCTTGGGATACCCTATAAACATGTACCTTATGCCCATGGGTGCTAGTTTTTTGCCTCATAATTCATTAACAAACATATCACAATCCCATACACATGTATGTGACAAAACAGATTTCTCTCCACTCCATAACTCGAAGAGAATTATTTTTACCAATTTATTTGGTACTTGGTTTAATGTATATGCCACATTTTGTAATTCATGTCCCCAAAAGGATAATGGAAGATCTATATGACTCATCATCGACTTTACCATGTCTAAAAAGGTATGGTTCCTCCTTTTATTAAAACCATTCCATTATGGTGTGTAAGGTATAGTGAGTTGAGATAGAATCCCAAACTCCCATAAAAGTTCTATAAACTCTTGGTTAAGATATTCACCACCTCGATCTATTTGAATATTCTTTATCACATTTCAAATTTTATTCCCTACTTCATTCTTGAATTATTTGAATTTCTAAAAGGACTTAGAATTATACCTCATCAAGTAAACATATCCATATCTACTCAAGTCATCAGTGAAAGTTATGAAGTAATAATACCCACATCTAGTTTTTACTATAAATGGTCTACACACATTAGTGTGTACCAATCCTAAAATATTTTTGGACCTTTCACCCTATCCACTAAATTTTGATTTAGTCATTTTTTCTTGTAAAAAATCATGAAATATTTCAAGTGGTTTTAGCTTCAAAGAGTCTATATAACCATCTTGACATATATTTTTCAAACTCTTCTCATTTACATGACCAAGACGGTGATGCAATAGCTGGGTGTTAAATGAGACATGTGAACATGATCCACTATCTATTTCCAATACTTGGTTTTTATAATTAAATACATAAATATCATTATTTAAATGTCTCATACCATAACATATGTTGTCTTTATAAAATAAAAAACTTTTATTTTCAAATTTGAAAATAAACCCATTTGCATCTATTCATGATACAGAAATTATGTTTTTGGTAATATTGGGTACATAATATTAGTCTCTTAAAACCAATATCATTCTCATTAGTAATAAAAGGTGTGTCACCAATGGATAGAGCAAATATCCTCACACCATTGGTATCTCACAAATCTGCCTCACTTATAGCAATATATTGGAATCTACTTGGTTCTTACATTTTCATAAATATGTGATCATCACATACTTTATCTAATACTCAAAGAGTAGATATTGAAATATTATACCCAATAATGAATGAACCTTTAGCTTCCCCTTTCTTATGGGTGCATTTATTATTCAAGTGGCCTTTAATTCCTCTTGAAAAACATATTTCCTCTTTTTCATTTCCCTATCTCTAGATCTTCCTATTCTTAGAAGGATGGTACTCAAGATATTTAGACTTGTTATGAGTTTTGGGATCCTTTGCCTTTTTCTTAATTTTATTATTCATCATAAGGATTGTGGATTGTTCATGCCCCATGTCCTTATCCACTTGGTGAATTAAATTAATAAAATAAAAAATAATCTTCTCATTATTTATCATGTTATAATTAATAATAAATTTGGATAATTTTTTGGGTAGTGAGGAAAGTATGATATCTGTGTGAAACTCATCTGGGAATTTAATCACTAAGATGTCTAAGCGCTCAATGTAGACAATGATCTTGAACTACATGAGGTCCATCTGGAACCGACTCACCAATCTTAGTTATAAATAGATAATTGTAGATTTCATATATCACTTGTCTCACCGTCTCTTCATATAGATCATGAAGGTGAGACGTCATGTTATATGAATCCATGTCCTCATATTTCTTTATAATATAATTGGACATGGATGATAGAATGAAAAGTTGAATGTTTATAGCATCATTCAAATATAATATTTTTTAATATCCTAATATTTTATTGAAACCCAACAGCCCTCGTCATTAGCTTCAGAATATCCTATTTATTGGAAATTATAGTAAAAAGGGTCCATATTCCACTTATCATCACCCCAAATTTGGTTGGTCAAGTAATTTAAAGTGTTTTAGGTAGGCAATCCAAATTCTAATTGCATTAAATTACAGTTTCTTGATCTGTTGAGTGGACTCCCCGGTATTAAAATCCTTAAATTGGATTTCCTCAACCCTTTACTTATCATTTACACAAATTAATGATTTATAAGTCAAACCTTTATGTAAACTAAGTTAATTCATCACAAAACTTCATGTTAGAATTCCCTGATAATTGAAATCACCCCAACTTTGGTTGGTCAATCACTTTGAACTATGGTTTGATTTTAACTGAAGTAGTGGAATACTATACCAAGTTAATATATATAATTTAAGGATTTTAATTTATGTAAAAATTGAAAATTATTATCTTTACTACATTATTTTTAATATTAATTTGATTTACTTAAGTGATTAACCATTTTTTAGATAATATTTATGCATAAAGCAATTTATTAAGCCAATTTAATATTAAGTGGATTTAGTTTTATCTTGTATGATTGTTAATTAATTAATTTATGTAATCACAAAAAAAATATTCATAATTAAATAACCATTAAAATTGACAAAAATAATATAATAAAGTTGTATGATCGTGATATTTTACTAATGTTTATTTTATCTAGTGAATGATAAACTAACTGTCAACCTAGGGGAAAAACACCTTGAACCATTTATGGTTTGTGTTGCAGCTTTCCACCTTTACACCTTTTTATCTCTCTTAGATTGGTTTCTCCTTGTCTAAAAACTTGAACCTCCTTCTCTAGATTTGTAGTTCCATCCATTACATATGTTTTTACTCACATGCAGGTGAGGGAATCAAAGGATTGGTTAAGGTATTTACATAAAAGAAATCATGATCACACAATCCCTTACATAATGAGATAAGAGATGACACATAAGACAACAATTTAATTTAATAATAAATTAAATTAAACCAATCACATACAAAGGTTGGGTCTAATCTCATGATCATCTACATACATGAAACGAATTACGCATTTAATAAAATTAACATTCAATTATAATCATTCTCATTTAAGAAAAATTATGCTCAAATCAATTAATTATCTTCATTTATTAATCAATTATTTTATCTTAATTATCATCCAAATTTCCTTGAGATTAGCATCCATTATAATTTTAAACAAATTAAATAAATTTATTTAAAATCAACTATGTATAAAAATGTACCTTGGAGGCAACATGGTGAGTACCCATCCAAACTACCCAACATGTATTATACTCATATATTGTTTACTCTTGTGACATGTGGAATACATAGCTTATCATGTAATATCATGACGTGTAATTTCAATTCAATGATCATATGTTTTACATAGTTTTTTTTATGTATCATTTAATGCTTTAATTTTTGTATATTGATAACTATAATATGACTTATACATGATATGTAGATTTGAACATTTTGTAGAAATTAATTAAACATTTATATATAAAATCCCCATCACATGGAGTGTCCTATAAACTTAATGAACACAATCAAGTACATGTTGATAAGTTTTTCATAGTATAATATGTTAATTTTAATTCTACATAATTTGGTAAAAGTATATGGTGTTTATATTTAAGTTACATGGTGTGTATTATTCTCACTATCTATCCCCGACACATGCCTAGGGACTCAGTGTGTCACCATTACATGGAAAATTTTTGATTACATGGTGTGTACATGGGATATATGGCATGTGGTCTTTGAGTTACATGGACACTAGTCATATAGGTCATGTAAGAAGATACACGGCCTGTCTGTGACTAAAGGACTACATGCTATATACGGAAGTTACACAGCATGTACTCTGGCTGGCCATGCACCAGGATGGCACGGTAAATACGCAATTTATAATTAAATTCACCACATCTAATAAATGAAAATGAATTTAATTAATTATGAATTAATTCTTGGTGCATTGAACACTAGTACATGGTGTGTACTCTTATGTTATCCGGCTAGACTCATTGGTACATCCAGATGAGATATTTGAATTTATATCATTCATAAAATTAATCGATCTGATTATATTTATGAGAAAAGAAGTGGAAGAAATCATATCTCGTAATTTATATTAAATAATGATTAAAATAGAATTTAAAACCAATAATAAATTCATAAATAAATCAATGATCCTTAAATAATTATAAATAATTATGTAGCCCCACTGATACCACTTGTAGGTTTCAGGTGTAGGGGAAGCGTCATATGGGTCGTGTCCAAATTTTCTTTTTTTCATGATTGATGATTCATCTGATATTTACATGGCAATAAACATCATGATCAATGAAATTGAATCAAATAATACAAATAGTGGATAATCTCCAAAACCAAAGTGTAGGATCGTCACATATTATTTATAATTAATTTAAACAATTAAAGAATAACCTTGTGTAAAATAAATTCATTGTTGATGGATCTAACAATGGATATACATTGTACTATCATTGAATTTTAGGAATCAATAATATATTTCCTCTAGTGGTGGTCCACATTTGTTCCACAAATCTCTAAACATCATCGTAGGAATCTCTGAGTGCTAGCACAGTTGATCCTATCACTTGTGGAATTTGCCTTTGATCACCCTAAGAATTCCTTTAAAAGGATTATCATTGATCTCACTAGACTCTAGAGTGGAAGGTGGAGGAAGATCACTCTCTGTTCTTGGAAAATTTCTTGGAGAAGAGAGCTCTCTAGGGATTTGAGAGGATTCTCCAGATTTTGTTGTGCACAACAAATAAAATGAATTAGTTCTCTTGGAAAAATTATACAATTGGGTTTATATAATACTAGGGTTAGAAATAAATAATTTCATAGGTGACCTTTAATATTTATTTAATCCTTGCGGAACCCCATGTCTATAATAATAATATTATTATTCTTTTTTGAAATGCGCTAAACTCGTGAATTAAATTAAATATTATTTAATCAAATAATATTCAATATATATTATTTCTCACCAAACCATTAAAATCAGTCTATAATAACTCCATAATATTTATTAGGCCTTGAATAATGACTATTTATTTAATAAATAAATATCACTTCATTATTCTCCAATAAATAAATAAATATTATATTCACTGAATATCAAAGAAATATTTATTAAATAATCTTCTCACGTAATATTCTCTTGAATAATTGGTGACGATATATATGCAATCAAGAAAACATGAATAATTATTAAACCACATGTGGGGATAATATTTATTAAACTTGTTAAATAATAAATAATAATATATGATTTAGTTGAGATACTAGATACACTTACTATGTGACCCTCTAGGCCTCTTTCTCAGTGGAATTAGGCAAAGCATCCTAAAGTCCACATTTAGTACTAGTAACATGACAAGACACTCATTGAGAAATAATTTAATGAAACAATGATATAATACCTCATACGAACACTCATTGTGTAATATAATCCCTTTATCATGATATCTCTAGTCAAGAAGTTTGCATGTTGGTGCCATCAACCTATGTGCTTGATGTCTCTTTATTTGAATTTTCAGAAATAAAACTTTCCTATAGAACACAATGGACATGGATTTATTTATGCTATATCACTTCTATAAAAGGGGGTGAGATATAAACTTCCATTAAATAATATAAGGGGAAAATACTTTCCCACATTATTCATTAATGAAATATTACTCGTGATGTACCCAGTATATCATATGCATCAACACCTAAATATCACACATAAGAGAAATTAGATCACATTGGAAACCCCAAGAGTTTACCTTAAAAAACACAAAAACAAAACAAAGATAAAAAAATGCAGAAGTCGGGTTACCTCCCGGAAAGCGCTTAATTTAAATTTGTTAGATCGAATTAGACCCCTAGATTAACCAATACCAACTTTAAAATTTTTAACAACCCCATTTTTCTCCACTTAAACTAAATTGATATTGAGTATCCCTTAGGTTTGGCAAGAAGGTTTTAAAATTTATTCATGAAAAACATATGGGTCTAAGTGAAAGGGTTAATCCCATGAATATCAAAATGGGTCCATCCAATTACTTTCCTAATCTTGAATAAGAATTAAAAGAGAATTTTATTTTTATAATATTCAAGAGTGTATGAAATGATGAAATAATGGTTTTTATTATCCCCAATAATGGAATAATTGAGAGAGGATTTATTGACTAGAAATTTTATCTCAGCTTGGTTAGCACTTTCAGACATAAATAGGGACTTAGAATTGAACTCAGTTTGATTTTCAAAATTTCTCAACGCAATTGGTTCTCTTTGAATATATTTTTCAACCAAAAAAATTCTATATGAGTGTTAGAAATGGGTATGGACTTAATGTTTGTGATTTCAAAAAAGGGTTCAGTGATTGGTGTTTTGGAAAAATCATTAATGAGGTCATCTAAAATAGATTCAATACCTGAATACAAGTTTCCTTCATGTGAATTCATAAAATAAATTTCATCATGATTTAGACACCCTTCAACAATTACATATGGTTCCTCATGTTTACTCTCAATATTCCCTAACTTATTCACTACATCATCTAGCTCTGATTTTTTATATTCTAAAGTGGGTTCTTTAACATTTTCCTCTAATTTTAAATCCTTTGAGGGTTTGGGAATCATAAAGACAGTTTTTTCATTATTTTTCACATTCAAGGAAAGATTCAAATATTGTATTTGTTCATGAGAGGTTTCTATGAAACAATATTATTATATCAATGTTGAGGAAGGGACATCCTGAGTGGGAATTGGTTCTATAGATGTTTTAATTATTTGTATTTCTAATCTCAATGATGAAACTTTCAAATTCATTTTCTCCATTTATTCATATAATTTTTCAAGAATGTTTTGTTGATTGGTCTATATAAGAGTTCAGAAATCATGGAATTCATTATGTTTGATCTCATTAACCATCCTTGAAAGGGCTGGAAATATATCCTTTAAATGTTCATCATCCCAAAGATTGTACATCTCTTCAGGTGTGGGGTATCCATTCAAGGGTTGATCAATGAAATTTTCAATGTGAGTTTATTACCATTATTTATTTTCAATTTGATTCTATCATTGGTCTATGATGGGGTAATGATATTTATACTCCATTTGAGTATAATAAAATTATGATTTAGAGTGAAGAAAAGGGAAAATATGAGAGAAATGGGGGTGAGAAAAGAGAATTTTGGGTGAGAAAAGAAGATGAGTGTATAAGATACTTACATGGGTCCCCATAAGTGGTGAAAAAAAAATTCACCCAAATATACCCTATAGGTATATGTGGTTATTGTAGTACAAGTAGGCATTGAATCCACATGGACTGAAGAAGTGAACTTGAGACACTCAGATATGATGGAAGGCTTGGTTATTAAGCAAAAAACTTTTTGTATTAATATGATTTTAAAAACTAATGAGTAAATTTAAAAAAAATAAAATAAATAAATAAATTGAATTAATTTAATTAGATTTGATGGTCTGTTCCTAGGTTGTTGTTAGGTAAATAAGGGATGTAATTATTTTCTTATTAATTTTTCATTCACCATTTCAAGATATATCCAGTCAATGAGATAAGTCCACAATATCATTATTTGATTTAATCCTCACACAATTCCAAGTATAATAACCAATTCACTTAGTGTATCACTTTCATGGTCACTCTAAGTAATTGGATCTTACTATCACTAAAAATGTTTACTCGTGAAAGTCAGTGAAGAAGAAGTATAAATAAGTCCAAGAATGGAAATATCAAACCATAGAATTAATTTAAGAATTTAGGAACATAAAATAAAATCTAATAAACCCCACGAAAATCCCTAGGATCAATACATAAATTTTATCCCACCATTTATGCTATTTCATCATTATAAGTGGTAATTCAACTTAAAGAAGCGGGATTCAAGAAGTAAAAACAAAGAAATAATGACCACTCCACCATTGTGTGAAGAAATTCTGAAGGGTTGGTATGAAAAAGTTCACACCTTGATTTAACGGTATCAGCATGATATTGAAAATAAAATAAAAATATAATTATATACAATTTTATTATGAAAATAAACTGACTAAAAAACTTAAATGTGATAAATTGAAAGTGCGATTACAAAATGAAATCGGGAAATTACAATTGAAAGAAAAACTTCGATAGAAATCAAAAACATTGATGTTAATTCCTTTTACCACCATCACCTTATATAGTCATATTTAGAGTCTTAGATCAACCCAACATCAATACATTCCTTCCACATTAATTGAGAGATTAAAAAATAGGGTGAGGAAATCAAGGGGAATTTGGTGTTTCAAAGTTGACCAGGAAAATCATCCAGATTCATAACCCTTGTTGACATATGAATTTGTAACTGAATATGGCTGAATATTACGGGGTAATAGAATGAAAATATATAATTCCACTTTTCCTCTAATATATTTAAAAATTTCAGGAAAATTGGAACATCCATTTGGATATTATGCTCAATCTAGTGGGATGACTTTATGGGCGTTCAAATCTGACCCAATATTTAAATGTCAACATAGGCTCCCTTTATCTCCATGAAAACTTCAGAATTAGCTCCGAAAACAGTTGAATGAAATGATAACCATTTTTTATATTTCTACAATAAATTTTTTTTCTTCATTGGTCTTGTATTATGGGCCCCACTTTTTTTTTATGGGCATTAGGACCATTATGCTTTGTCCAGAAAATTTCTGCATTCATGCCTAAAAAAATCATCTTCCCTTGAGATTAATCCATCAATCCTAAAAGATAAAAGGTTCCAAATAAAGTTATAAATCATTTCCCAAATTACAAAATTCAAATATTTAAATAAATTAATTCCACAAATAGATGATTGATTGGGCCCAATTTTTCACTTTAAACATGAATTGCACAAATGATGTGAAATGAAGTTGTCTGAATGGATCGAAGGCCTTCTTTTTTTATTGATTTTTGATAAAACCCCTTTAAAGGGATGATTGGTAACATTTAAAAGGTCTATAGTCTTAGATATTACATTTCCCATAGGCTTGGAGACATTATATGACCCGTAGGTCTTAGGGAAATCATACAGACTATGACTACTTGAAACCGCTCATCCCTAGCATCTGCATCGTGATTAGCTCTACACCTTTGCATGATTGTTCAGATAGTATTCTTGTGTAGAGATGCACAAGCCCAATACTGATGGAAATTACATACCCTCTCATTCTTCCAAATATGTGATCCCTGCTCTAGTGAATGCTCCCTCCTCTTGAATCCTCCTTTAGAGCTAGTTCCTTATAGAATTTTTTTGTGCATCTGCATATCATGTGGCCCTGAAGGGCTTGAGGTGGCCCAAAGGCCTTGAGGTGTCCCGAAAGCCTTACTGGCCTAAAGGAATGGGTGGCCCGAAGGGGTTAAGGACTCCAAGTCCAAACGGGTGGCCCAAGGTAAATAGTTTCAGTTGTTATAGTGCCAAACATTACCTACTACAGTACCTGCTACAGTAACCTAAAATTATGCCTCTTCTTGGTTTCAAACCTGGGTCTCGTGGATGCACTTAGAGAGACCCCACCAATTGGTCTGAGGCTCATGTGCATGTGAAATGAAGTTCAATTTATGATATGCACTAAAACTGATGATTATGGACATTGAAACACTTAAATATTAAGATATAATCAATGAAGATGATCCAATTTCAATATCTAATCAGAGATACTCATACAAACCATGTCGAAAATAGAAAGTTGTACGTGGAATATTTGAAGTCCTAACTCAAATATAATGATAACTCGATCTCAGGTCAATATTTGAAAGTACCCTTGCTCCTCTGAGCTAGTCAAAAAGATCATCTATGTGAGGAAATGGATACTAGTTTTTTACTTTAATCTAATTCAATAGTTGGTAATCCATGTAAATCCTTAGGGTTTCATCCACCTTTTTGGTGAAAAAGATCGGTGAACACTAGGAATAAGTACTGGTCCGTATAAAACCCTTGGCCTCTAAAACCTCTAGCTTCCCCTTGATCTCCTAAAACATAATATTATCCATCCTATAAAGAGGAATTGATACAGGTATAACTCTATACACTAGTTTGATTTTAAATTCTACCTCTCTCTCAGGAGGTAGTCCTGAAAATTTTCCGGGAAAAACATCCCTAAATCTATTGACTACAAGAGGGAATTCAATCTGGTGTAGTATTTGATCATTCATATAAATGATGGAAATCTAGACAATAACTCCACCTATCTCAATATGCATTGTTTCAGATCTACCAGCATAGACATCCCACAATCCCTTATGAATATAAGTATCACCCTCTTGTGATGTAAAAGACACCCTCTCACGATGAAAATCCACAAAGGCATGATAGGGAACCAACTAGTCCATTCCAAGAATGACATAAAAGTTAGTCATATTAAGGATGAAGAGGTCACATAAGAAAAAATGGATTTATACCTCAATACACTACAAAAAAGGGTCACTAGAATCATTTTTTTATGAACTAGAGGCAATTTAAACCGTCGCCTATCAGTTTAGCAGCGGTTATTAAAACCATCGTGTATCGCCCGATCGCTAGTCATTTAGAAGTGGTTTTTTTTTAATTTAGCGGTGGTTTTGTTAATTGTTTTTTAATAATTTAGAGGAGGTTAATTATTTATTTAGTTGTGGTTTTCTATAAAAAAATACCCAATGGAAATATAAATAAAAAAAACTATCACAGAACATATTAACGACAATTTCTTTTAGTGTCAGTTTCTTAAAACCACCACTAAATCGGATTTAATTTTTAAAAAAAATTAAAAAAATGTAAATATAAAAAAATCTAACATATAATAAACTAAAACATAAATATATGATAAACTCTTCACACGTTTATCATACATCCATGGTCATATACAAACATCTTGTCATAATAACCCCAATCTAAGCCAACCCATAAATCTATCAATATACATATACAATATTACCAAAAACAACCCACACCTAATATACATCCATGTTATGACCTCCACTGCATCTGTCTGCCTCCACATCATGTCATCAATTGAAATTGACCATGTCATCTCACTCACTTTAACAAAAAAGAAAACAAAAATTAAAACTACACATAATAAATCAGAATTAAAATAGAATAATTGATAAAATTTTAACATTCCATAGAAAATAAGAACCATCACAATTTTCTTTTGAATAATATTGTGGATTGAAACAGTAAACCCCTACCTATTATTGGAATCTGTCACTTACAATTAAAACCTGAACATTTAAGAAAATAAATACAAAAGAGAAATTACATAGAATATATTAACAATTCTTCACATAAAATTAGTTATTTTGTTAATAAAATAGAAGAAACTTTTACATAAAAATAATATATAATGAAAAACACTTTTAAAACATAAATATACCCATTTATGGTGAGATTCAAAAGTTTAAACTAAAAAGGATAATTAAATATTCTAATTTACTTTTAAAGAAATGTGTGGTGTGCGTGAAATTTACTTAATAAAAAAATTAAATATTTTAATATCCAAACATGTACTATATTTTTCAAACAACTTAGTGATGTTTTTCCCATGATTGAACATCAATTTGAGGTCGTTCACAGTGGTTTTGACTATTTCATGCATGTTTTAGTGATTTAAACACTAAAAATGTGTTTACATCCATAATGGGAAAAACATAATTTTTCATGAAATTTCATAGTTTTTTAAATTTAAAAATTAAGTATACAATTGTTTTCCCATGATTTCATTGCAATATTTCATTATTTTTCTAGTTTTGACCCCCCCCCCCCGAAACTTGTTTTTAAAGGATGTTATACCTTTTAGAAGTGTATACTAAGTAATTCCAACCACACCACACATCATATTGATGTGTTTTATACACGTACATATCAAAAATAGCTTAGCGGTGGTTATCCCATGATTGAACATCAATCTGAGGTCGTTTTGTGGTTTTAACTATTCCACACATGTTTTAGTGTTTTAAAAAACTAAAATAGCATTTAAGACCATAATGGAGAAACTGTAATTTGGAATGACATCGTGCAAGTTATTATATTTCAAAATTAAATGTACATATATTGTCCTATGATTTTAGGGA
Source organism: Viscum album (assembly GCA_963277665.1). Taxonomy (NCBI): domain Eukaryota; kingdom Viridiplantae; phylum Streptophyta; class Magnoliopsida; order Santalales; family Viscaceae; genus Viscum; species Viscum album. The sequence continues at coordinate 796,790,785 of OY728137.1, forward strand.
AATTTGATGTTTTTTTACCAAATTTTGACCCCCTAACACTTGTTTTTATGTACCTTTCAGAAATGTATACCGAGTAATTCCGACCACACCACATGTCATATTGATGTTTTGTCTATGCGTACACTTCAAAAACAACTTATAAGTGGTTTTCACATTATTTCAAATCAATTTGAGTTTTTTTTATATGGTTTTGACTATTCCATTCATGTTTTAGTGTTTTAAAACATTAAAAATGTGTTTACAGCCATAATGGGTAAAGTGTAATTCAGGATGATGTTTCATCAGTTCTTATATTTCACAATTAAATATATAGTCATTTTATCATGATTTTAGGAAAATATGATGTTATTTTCCTAGTTTTGACCCCCCTGTCACTTGTTTTTAAAGTCTTCTACACCTCCCAAAAGTGTATACTGAGTAATTCTAACCACACCACACATCAAATTGACTATTTTTCTGCACTTACATGTCAAAAACAACTCATATATGGTTTTCCCTAGATTTAACATCAATATGAGGTCTTTTTATATGCTTTTGACCATTCCATGAATGTTTTAGTGTTTTAGAACAATAAAAAAATATTTATATCCATAATGGAAAAACCGTAATTCGAAATGACATGATGTAAGTTCCTACATTTCAAAATGAAATATATGGTTGTTGTCCCGTGATTTTAGGAAAATACGACATTATTTTCCAAGTTTTGACACCTCAACCCTTATTTTTAAAGGCTCTTGTCCTTTAAGAACTATATATCGAGTAATTATGACAACACTGCACGTCAGATTGATTTATTTTATGATCTTACACATCAAAAAAACTCAATGGTGGTTTTCCCATGATTTCATATAAATTAGAAGTCTTTTTCTAAGGTTTTTACCGTTACACTCATGTTTTAGTGTTTTAAAACACTAAAAACATGTTTACAACCCTAAAAAGAAAACCCTAATTCTGAATGATGTGTTGCCTGATTTACATTTACAAATTAAATATATAGTTTTTTCTATTATTTTAGGGCTATCTGACATTTTTTTTCTGGTTTTAACTCACCAATGTTTGTTTTTAAAGGATTTTATAACTTTTAAAAGTGTATACTAAGTAATTGTAACCACACTACACATCGTATAGATATGTTGTCTACTCATACATGTCAAAAACAACTCAGTAATGGTTTTATCATGATCTCACATCAATCTGATGATGTTTTTGGTGATTTTGACTATTCTATGAAAATTTTAGTGTTTTAAAACACTAAAAATATGTTTACAGTAATAATAGGTAAACTACAATTTGGAATAATGTACTTTCAGTTCCTACATTTTAAAATTAAATCTTTGGTCATTGTCCTATAATTTCATGGCAATACGACATTGTTTGTGAAGTTTTCACCCCTTGAGACTTGTTTTTAAAGTCTTTTATACCTTTCAAAAGTGTTTACCTATTCGAAACCCAGAAAAAACCTCATATTTTTTTAAAACTTATAGATAACGATCTATAATTCATTTTTAACATATATAAATTAACCACACATAAATCTAGCACAATATGTTGTCATTATGACTCAAAATTTTGGGTTTTCAATATAAAAGTTTCATTTTAGTTTTATTTAAGGATTTTTTATGTGTTCTTTGGAAATGTGTGAATGATCTATGGAATTTAGAATTTACCTCAGTAGGATGAGATATAAGGATGTAAATTTCCTCGGGTACAAAAAAATCAATAGGATCCATAGATGATGATGGTAGTGGTGGCGTTCTCTAAGATGCTGATCAGCTAGGATCCTAAAATTTTATTGTTCTCATCATTCATACATTTCAAATGGTTAAGATATATTAAATGTATAAAAAATGAAAAACTAAAAAAAATTACAAAAAAAATAAACACTAGAACAGTGTATGTACGTACGAAACACTTATCAATGAGAAAGTGTCATATATTTTTCATTACCAATTTATACATTCAATTATCGTCATCTTTATTATCTTCATTGTTATCAAAATCAATTATGATGAGTCCTTAATTTTCACCCTCTCTTTCAAGTTCCACTATTTCAATATTTTCAGGAAAAATTGTTCAATGTTTTTTGGAGGAATAGGTTCACTGTCACAAAGAACCAATTGATCTTCCTCTCCCATATCATATAAGTATCTTTGCTTTAAGTGTAAAAAACATGCCAACTTTCATGTATTTCATCATCCACATAATAAAATATCTTTGTTTGTGAATCCAAGATAAATAGATCATGTTCTTCACACTCACCGGTATCCATCAAGTGAGAGAAGTTGACATAAGTAAAATTTAATGAATATTTCATTATAACCCTATTAATATTGACCCACTTTCATTTGAATAAGACAACTAAAAATTGTCCCTAATAGTTTAATTCAATTATATCATTCATCTTCCCATATTATCCCACATCTAAAAATGTAAATAAACCATTATTCTGAGTTTTCAAGTATTCTTCATGATAAATTGTACGAAACCTGAATCCATGAATACTGTAGGATTTGAATCTCTTAGCCTGCCTTAGAGGAACTCAATCCAAAAACTTCAAATCATTTGATATTTTATATTTATTATCAAAATTAATTATCTAGAAAATATATATATGTTTTTAATTTTAACATATACAAAATAAATACTTTTTAATAATATGAATATTAGTATATACTTTCGTTGTGAGTGAACCATTCAACAAGCTCCTTATTAAAAGATTTTTTTAAATTCTATCTCATTTCCATCTCGACCCCTTAGTCACCTAGTTGTTTTTAGTCTATATTATTCAATAAATTTATCTACAATAACTCTATTGAGTAACACATATCTATTTTCTTGTAGCAAATACAATTCATTCAATGTCAAATTTACCCACATTCCAATTGGTCGTCCAATATTTAGAAATAACTATGACTGATTTTCTGAATGATAATCCATGGAGATGTATTCATCACATCCATAAATATTTAATCTAGTCTCAATCCCATCCAAATACCAAGAAATAAAGTTCAATCACACTTCAACTATATAACTTTTAGCAATAGAGCCTTCTATTTGAGCTGTATTCCTCACATATGATTTCAAATGACCTAAGTACCTGATGGAAAAAACTAAACAAAAAATTAAAAAAATTTATTTAAAGATTTGATAAATTTTAATTCACCAATTAAAATGAAAAATATATCAATGTACCTCTCAATTGGATATATCCATCAATAGTGCACTGGTCCACCGATTTTAGCTTCTTCAACCAAATGAACAGTTAAATGAATCATGATTGTGGAGAATCAAGGGGGAAATAATATCTCCAAATGATATAGTGTCAAAAAAATTATTTCTTGAAGTTTATCAAGATCTTTTGGATTTAGATTTTTTACAAAAAACTCTCTGAAAAAGGTACAAAAATCATCTAGAACCATATTTACTTTTTCAAGTAAAGTATTACCCAAAGACAATGTCAACAACTAGTCATTAAAAATATGTGAGTCGTGACTTTTCAGTCCATGTAACTTTTTATTTTTTAAGTCAACGCACCTTGATGTGTTACTTGAATATCCATCTGGAACTTTTACATTCTTTAAAGTTAGAAGTAATATGTCTTTCTTGTTATTTTTCATTGTAAAAATAGTTGAAGGAAAACTTTCATTCTCATTTTCTCACAAACCATTCTTTATATTAGTTGAATCAAAATCCTTATTAGTATTAAGGTTATACTTTGATTTACCCTACTCATTATGCACTGTAAAAATTACATTATCATAGACTTTCTTCTCAATATGCATTATGTCAATATTGTGACGTATCAAATTAAACCCCTAATAAATTTTTTTGAAAAATATACTATTTTTATTCCATCTTTTTGTTCAATATTCTTTGGATACTATACCTCATACCCTTTTCCCCCTTCTTTAAAATAATGATATATTCTAAATTCTTTAGTGAAATTCATTAACTGTCATAAGATTTATAAACTATATAACACCTTTGGTGAATTTTTCATTTCAATATCTCCATTTAATAACATCTTGCTAAACCTAAATTTAATCGAAGCATCAAGAAATCGATTATGACACATAAAACACCATTTTCTTCTATGGGGTAATCGTTGAGGATCAAAATCAAAATTTCAAAGTGGACAAGCTAAACAAGTATGAGTGTTCCAACTAGATAAATTTTCTAGTCAAGTGAAGTCAGTAATTATACACATTAAATTAGGATGCATTTTTAATGTTTGTCTCATTGAAGAATCATATTTTTCCACGAAATCATCACAAAAGTCTCAAAATTATTTGATTAGAGTTCGAAGTTATACATCAATGTCATTTATAGGCATTTTATTTCTAGGAATAATCACCAAAATAATTAAAGAAGTTTTCTTCATACACAACAATGGAGTTAGATTATAAGGGGTCAAAACTATTGTCCAAATGATATAATTAGTATTGAAAGTACCTAAAGGGTTAAAACCATCAGAAGGAAATCCCAAACATACATTCCTAGGATCTGAAGAAAAAATTGGATATTGATAATCAAAAATCTTCCTTGATATTGAATATTTTGGATGTCTCATCAAGACATTGTTATTATCCTAAGAATTACACTTCATGTCGTATGTAGTCTTGGATGACATGAATAATCATTGTAAGCATGGTTTTAGAGGAAGGTAATACAATAAATTTGTAGGATTTTTCTTCTTATGTTTCTTCTTGAGGTTTCATTGATTTTTATTTTCATTATTGTTCATTGGATTCCATCTGCTTGTATGAAATTTTTTGCAATATTATTTTTTAGACTCTTCTCCCCAATAAATCATGCAATCATTAGGGAATTCATGTATCTTTATATAATCAAGTCCAAGTTTTCTGATGACTTTATTCATCTCATAGAATGATTTAGGGATCTTATCTTCACTAAAGGAATCATGAAGAAACTCTAAAATCATGGACATCACTTTTTTAGTAACTCCATAGAGACACTTGATATGATAAAACTTAAGTAGAAAAGAAAACTTCAAATAAATTGGCACACCCTTTATACAGTTCTTGTTTTCCATCTTCAACTAATTCATAAAAATCATTTTTTCATTATTGAAGTTATGATATAGACTAAGTTGCTCAGGATCAATTGAAGGTTATATTGATCTATTAAAATCTTTAATATTTTATTCTTCAAAACCAAATTCATAATTTACCAAATTTCAAATTGAATTCTCCTATGTCGGGTCACTTTGTATTTCGTTGACAGTATTTTCATTGTTTTGACTATCCATAACATTTGATTCACCATGCCAAATCAAAAATAAATGTCGATATGGAAACTATTAAAATATAAAATGCTCATATACTTTATTTCTATTCAACCATCCCTTTAATTTACAGTCAAGACACATAAATTTTATTCTTCCATCCACTGATCAGTTTACAATTGCATAATCTAAAAAATATTCCTAACCCTTGGAATATTGAGGTGCGTTTTGAGGTAAATTAATCCAACTTTTATTCATATGTATTGGATTGTATTCTCTATTTACTTTTAGATATAAATATATAAATGTTTAATAAAATAGGTACAATCAAAATTAAATATCACCCAACTTCTCTATTAACTCTTTCATAACAACTATAAAATAAAATGGGATGAATCAAATAATGAACCTTTTATTAATAAACATATAATATAAAAACATGAATAAAATAAATTATTTTTTCTAACAAACATAGATGAATTATTATATAAAATAGATTACCACAACATTTTTGCAAAAAGGAAACCCATAAACGTTGTAAAATATATCAAATATTTATTTTTAAATTGAGAGTTGGAAGATGACGTGTCTTTATCAGTAAAGATAAAATTAATTTTTTAGGTTAAATAAGGATCTATATGGGTTAATATATTACTCAAGATCATGTTATTTGAAGTTTGATACATGCTTGAAACAATTAATATTTAATTATGGATGGTGGAAAAATTTGTAAAGACCCTTAAATTTCAAGGAAATTTTTTTCTTAAATTCTTTGGAATTTTATGAGTATGCAGTTTCTGACAGCACTTGATTCTAAGGCCCGGTGTGCCCAGAATCAATTTCTGAAGTTTAGCTCAGGTACGTTCAGTGAACGAACGAGCGGGTTCTCCTATCTTCTGAACCGGTGCTCGGAATTGAAATTTGAGTGCATTGATGGAACCACAGCGTCGGTATTTTCTTAAGAGGACCCTTACCGAATGTGCGTTTTCTTGGGAGGAGTTGTAAAAAAATGTGTATTAAATGTAAAGTAAAATAAAATTTTTGTTACAATTTTATTTGTTTATTCTAAGTGGTTATATCCTAGGTGTGGGAGTTTGGGTGGGACCCACTAGTTACTAACTACCCTTGAGAGGATAAAGGTGAGGTGGGGCCCACACAAGCCCCAAACTCTTCACATTCCCTAACTCCCCCATTTATTTGAGTAACTTACCTATCTCCCTCATTAAGGCTTTCCAACTTAACACATAATTAATTAGACAACTCATGTTTAATTAATTAAGTGAATTGGTTTTGAATTTTTTAATTTGAAATGCATTCCATGCTTTACTAAAATAAGAGGAGTCTTATTTTATTTGGGGTTGGATCGTTGTGTTGAGGATTGGAGGAGAGAGATTTAGTTTATTTTGAAGAACTTCATCTTCAACGAAGAACGCCAACTCTCCAACGAAGAACGTTGATTTGGAGGCCTTGGTTTCTTTACCCTCTTCTTCCTCTACGACAAGGGAGGAGACACCGATGACGACGGAATCAACGCCATCGTCTGCGGCTCTTGACAACCGTGAACTTCTATTGAGGTAGGGGTGTGTTTATGAATGGGCAACGTTGATTTTCCTTCCATGTTATTGGTTCTCTCTAAACCATTTTCTATCAAACTAATGAAGAAAGAAACGGACTAAACTAACATGGTCTGATTCCTCTGTCGTTCTTGTTGTATGGTGTTCTTTAACCGTTCTTGAGCGGTGAATCAAGGCAAGTTTTCGAAGCTGATCGGAGGCCCAAAAACATCGGAAATGGCCTCGAAACATCGGGACGACCTAGGAGCGGGGGTTTTGTAGAAAATGGATCATCCGAACGAAGAACGGACGACATGGGAGGTGTGCTGGCTAGAGGCGTCGTTTCTGGAAAATTCCAGAATACACGGCGTGTGCTTCTAAAGCACACGCCGTGTAGTACAAGCCTTCAGCGGCAGAAGTAACAGACATCAAAAGAAGTGACACACCGCGTGTGCACTGGTCACACGGTGTGTACTGTCCATACAGTTTGACAAAGGAGACTTCGAAGGACATGGCGTGTATTCAAGGAAAATACACTGACACGGACATAAATACACGGCCATGAGGCACGGTGTATATTAACTTCATAGAAAGGAAGAAGCGGCTTCGTGAGGCTCGGCCTGTAATCCGGGAGATACATGGACACGAGCAGAACCACACGGCCACGACGCATGGCGTGTACTACCACCACCATGGTAGAAGCGGCTTCGCGAGGCTCGGTGTGTAATCTGGGCGATACACGGACATGGGAAGAACCACATTTCTAAGAGGCACGACATGTATTCTAGAAATACACGGGCACGGGGTGGAGTACACGGGCATGTACTCCACCACATGGCTAGGCATGGCTAGCGCACATGGAATAGACCCTAGAGGTTTGGACATGGCATGTAACCATACTACACACCATGTATTTACTTATCTATATGACCAGCCCTGCGACACGGACCGTATCACATGGGCAGTACCCGGTGACTGATGACACAGCGTGTATCGCTTACCTACACGCCGTGTACTTTTGTAAAATGGCTTGTTCGTCTTGTTCTCCGTCACTTGGGCACGTTTTTCTTGGTTTTTCCCCTATGAAATGGGACAGAACTACAGGATACATCAACTCTAGTCTTCGGGACAGTTGATGTATCAACCCCTTGCTTGAGGATAGGACCCTCTCGGAAACGATCATGCTATGTGCGGGAACCCTAGAGCTGGCTATGACTGCAACGACAATGGCGACTGTACTTAGATCCTACGTGGGTTCAGCAGCGAGGACGACTGTACTTGGATCCTTCGTGGGTTCGGTAGTGATGACGACTGTACTTTGATCCTACATGGGTTCGGCGGCGATGGTTATTGTACTTGGATCCTACGTGGGTTCGGCAGCGACAAATTCTGTACTTGGATCCTATGTGGGTTTGACAGAGGAGATGATTCAGAGGCTACATCAAATCATCTCCACCCCTCTTTGTGAATAGTATACCTGTGTGAGCTGAGTCTTAACTTACAATCATTATCTTTGATATGATTGTCTTGATATCCTGAGTGTATTGGGTTGTGCTTTCCTGTGTGGATTGGGTTGTGCTTTCCTGTGTGTATTGGGTTGTATTTTCCTGTGTGGACTAGGTTGAACTTGGGCTCGAAAGTTGGAGCTAAAATGAATTTTTGACTTAGGTATATGTATGGGCATATACCTAGCTAGTGTTGGTTGATACTTGGTATTTGTATCTTTCCTTTTTGGTTTATCCTTTGTGTATTCTGGGAGGCCTTCGGGGGTCTCGGGGTCCCTACTGAGTATCGTATACTCAACCCTTCATAGGCTATTCCCGCACTACGTTGTGTTGGTTGCAGACGAAGGACATCGTTGATCGTGGTAGAGGCCTGAGGAGCGGGATGGTATACGGAGGTGGAATATTAGGTGGGACGTACACGGAGTGGACGGCCAGACCAAGGAGCCGATGTGATTATCTGTACTCACCCTTCAGGTGGGAGTTCCGGAGTATATCTTGGTGGTTGCTACTTTACTTTTCAGCTATTGTACTTTATTATCTCAGTTGAACTGTACTTTTAGTTGGGTTTGTATACTGTCTCATTTACTTTCCAGCACTTACTTTTGTACTCATTTTACTTAGTGTTTACTTCAGCTTGTGTACTCTTTGGTGTTTGTTTTCTTATATAAAGGCAATGCCTTCCCTTTTATCGGGATTTACACCTTTGGTGCTAGTCTCCAGCCCCTGGCCTATGGAAGGAGGTCTTGGGGTAGTCATGGCACGTGCCCCGAGGACGAGTCATGACAAATTGGTATCAGAGGAGTCGGTTCTACCGTAGAACTTAGGACTCTGATAATTTCTTCTATGTGAAGCGATAGTGTTAAGGGTAATGAGTGTGGTTATTAGTCCAGGGAGTCTAGTGTTGGTGCGGAGGCCGACATATCCATACACGAGGACCCTGACATCTGATTTCCGACTCATTGAACAAAAACACTGATTGCATGTGTGTTTCAAAAGTTTTCTTTGTGATTACCTTGTGTCAGCTCGCTAGGTATACTGCATTAACCATGGAACACCTGTTTCTTTTTAGGATGGCCCCATGATGGCAGCCAGCTAAGGTTCCGAGATTTTTGAGAGATGGAAGCCCACCGAGTGACGAGGCCTCAGTGTAGGGCCCCATTACAGTGGAGGCACCGGCGGTACCTTTACCAACCGAGCCACCGATGCCTCCAGCCCCAACAGTTGAGAGTGCACGTCGCCTGAGTGCACTACACGAGTTTCAGCGTCAAAGGCCACCCAGGTTCCATGGAGAAATGGACCCTCAGGCATCCGAGGATTCGTTGGAGGCTGTTGTTTGAGTTTTCATATTGGTAGGGACGCCAGAAGATCTTATGGTGATCCTTGCGGCGATTCTCCTACATTCGGCAATAGGTAGATGGTGGATCCTGATGCTCCAGGTGCACGAAGAGGCATCTCTTCTTTGGACGGACTTCGAGAGCCTCTTCCTCTCGGATTTTGTTCCAGCCACCCTCTATTTGGTGCGCATCCAGGAGTTACTACAGTTGCGGCATGGTATCATGTCAGTAGCCCAGTACTCGGCGAGATTTACTTATCTCTCACGCTACTCCACGGACATGGTATGGGGCCCATTCTTCTGGGCCCGGACCTTCGAGCGGGGACTGAGGCATGAGATCAGGGCATCGATGATCTCCCTTAGCATTCCGACACAGGTAGGAGTACTAGAGAGGGCCCTTCTTGTGAAGAGATTTCTTGCTGAGCCTACACCAATAGCGAGATGACCCGCAGGGCGGCACATAGCGGAGTATTCTATAGCAGGAAGTCGACAGATGTCACAGGGGTCCAAGCAGACCAGAACATCAGGTGGGAAACCTCAGGATACTAGTTCGGATGTGTGAGGAACATGCAGTAGAGCCAGTCATACAAGAGGCAGGCAGTGCTATGCATGCGGCGGTCAGGGCCACATGGCTCGTGACTGCCCGACCCACCATGCAGAGGAGTAACAGACGGTTGAGGGACCACCCAGGCAGATGCAGAGGTTCGACTGTGGTGGTCCACAGGGAGCAAGTGGATGAGGTAGAGGAGCTGGCCGACCAGCAGGTGGTAGATGACACTTCGGGGCTCTACCACCACCACCACCACCAGGAGGGCCACCCCGACCACAGGGAGCTGGCGGGCAGAGGCAGGCTCAACTTCAGGCAGTGGAGGCCTATGACCACGGTGCGCCTGAGATGATTCGAGGTACTATCTGTGTCTACCATACCCTTGATGTAGTTCTTATAGACACAAGAGCGAGTCATTCTTTTATTTCTGCTGCCCTTGTTTGGAGCTCGGAGATTCTGACAGAGCTGTTGGCTCGATCCTTATGGATTAGGACACCTACGGGAGCAGACTCGATGATTACGCACTGGTGTCGGCAGTGTGAGCTTACTCTAGGAGGTGAGAGATTCAGTTGGGATCTTCTTGTAGCAGCGTCGAGGCCTTACGATGTCATCTTGAGCATGGATTGGTTATCTACGGTCCACGCTCAGATCGACTGTATTAGTCGCAAGGTGCGGTGTGTTTGCACCGATGGGAGAAGGTTCACCTTCACCTGTGAGAAGGGAGCCTTTGCAGTGCAGGATGGACTTACACAGAAGAGAGGGCGGCTGATCACACATCAGTTGGCTAGTCTCATCCTCGGAGCGGTTGATGTGCGGAGTTCGAGTTTTCCTGTTGTGGTGGATCAGTATGCGGACGTTTTTCCTGACGACGTTCCAGAACTACCTCTTCATAAAGAGGTATACTTTTATAATGACATATACCCCAGGATAGCCCTGATATCTACTCCAACATATTGGATGGCTCCCGTTGAGCTTCTTGAGCTACGGGTACAACTAGAGGACTTGTAGGGAAAGGGATTCATCTGACCCAGTGTTTCACCCTGGGCTTCCCCGATTTTGTTCGCCAAGAAGGCGGACGGGATCTTGTGACTATGTGTCAACTACCGTCGCCTGAATCAGGTGACTGTGAAGAACAAGTATCCACTTCCGAGGATTGACGACCTCTTCGATCAGCTCAGGGGAGCACGATGGTTCTCTAAGATAGACCTCAGGTCAGGCTATCATCAGCACAGAGTTCGAGATGAGGATGTGCAGAAGACGGCCTTCAGGTGTCAGTATTGCCATTATGAGTTCTTGGTTATGCCTTTCGGCGTAACCAATGCTCCAGCAGTGTTCATGAGTCTCATGAATACGATATTCCAGCCTTATCTTGATTGATTTGTCGTAGTCTTCATCGACGACATATTGATTTACTCGACTACTGAGGAGGAGCACGCCTACCACTTGCAGGTTGTACTGGATACACTCCGAGAGCACCAGCTTTATGGTAAGCTCTTGAAGTGCCAGTTCTAGATTCGAGAGGTCCACTTCTTGGGGAACGTCATCTCTGAGGTAGGATTTGCGGTGGATCCTTCAAAGATCGAGGCAGTTCTAGCTTGGGAGCCACCCAGGAGCGTAACGGAGGTGCGGAGTTTCCTAGGTCTGGCTGGGTACTATTGGAGATTTTTGCTAGACTTCTCCAGAGTTGCAGCACCACTTTTATCTTTGACCAAGAAGGGGAAACCCTTCGTGTGGTCAAATATATGTCAGCAGAGCTTCCAAAAGCTGAGACAGAGATTGACCAGTGCACCCATGTTGAGGATACTGGAGGAGGGGTAGGGTACGTAGTTTTCTGCGATGCATCAGAGACCGGACTCGGGTGTGTCCTGATGCAGGAGCGGGCAGTTATCACCTATGGATCACGATAGTTGAGGCAGCATGAGCAGAACTATGCTACCCATGACCTGGAGTTAGCAGCAGTGGTCTTCTCCTTGAAGATGTGGCGGCACTATCTGATGGGCGAGCGTTTTACAGTCTATTCTGACCACCAGAGTCTCAGGTACATATTCTCACAGAAGGACCTGAACCTGAGACAGTGGTGATGGCTCAAGTTACTCCAGGACTATGACTTTGAGATATTCTATACTCCTGGGAAGGGGAATGTAGTAGATAATGCTCTCAGTAGGAGGTCGGGCATTCAACTACTTGGAGAGGTGACGGAGTAGCTATCTGCGTTGTAGATATCCGTTGTGGATAGAGATGGGGCAGAATTTCTACAGTCGCTCACAGTCACTCCTCCTCTGCTTCAGTGGGTCAGAGAGGCACAGCATGGGGACGTTGATTGTGAGACGCGATGTGCACATATATCCACAAGACAGGCACCTAATGGATTTTCTGTAGGAGGAGAGCACCTCATCCTTTTCAGAGGATGTACCATGGTACCAATTGCATTACAGGAGGAAGTGTTGAGGGAGTTCCACACTTCCCCATTGGTGGTACATCCAGGAGTAGAGAAGATGTACCAGGATCTCAGATGACGACACTGGTGGCCGGGTATGAAGAAGGATGTGGCAGAGTTCGTTTCGTGATGCCTCACCTGCCAGTAGGTGAAGGCGGAGCACTAGGTACCAGCAGGCTTGGTACAGCCCTTAGAGGTCCCAGAGTGGAAGTGGGATAGGATATCTATGGATTTTGTGACGACACTTCCAAGTAATCCCAGAGGACACGACTCCATTTGGGTGATTATCGACTGACTCACCAAGTAGTCACACTTCTTACCTATCAGAGAGCAGGGCTCAGGGGAGAGCTTGGGACACCTATCTTCAGGAGATCATATGGCTTCATGGTGTGTCATCTTCTATCTTCTCCGATCGAGATGCTCACTTTACTTCCCAGATTTGGAAGGGGTTGCAGGAGGCATTTGGGACGCAGCTACACCTGAGCACCACCTTTCACCCCCAGATTGATGACCAGACAGAGAGGACCATTCAGACACTCGAGGAAATGCTCTATGCATGTGTCCTTGACTTTGGTCACAGTTGGAAGGATCACCTAACCTTGGTGGAGTTTGCATAAAACAACAGCTACCACTCCACCATCGGAATGACACCATATGAGGAATTGTATGGCCGACCTTGTAGATCACCTTTGTACTAGATAGACCCTGGGGAGTCCATACTCGTAGGACCAGAGATGGTTCAGGCTATGACAAAGAAGGTGCAGATCATCCAGGAGCAGATGAGAACTACACAGAGCCGACAGAAGTCCTATGCTGATAGGAGGCGGAGACCACTAGAGTTCAAGGATGGCGATCACGTTTTCTTACGGGTCTCACCTCGACGTGGATTACGGAGATTTGTTCGGGGCATCAAGTTATCTTTGCGCTTCATCGGACCATTCCAGGTCCTCAGTAGGGTAGGCGAGGTGGCTTACCATCTGGCCCTTCCACCTCAGTTGCACCGGGTGCATGACGTCTTCCATGTATCTCACCTGAGGAGATACGTACACGACCCGATGCATATCATTGATCACGGGGAGCTGGGCATCGATGACGGGGTGACACTTGTGGAGGTCCCGGTAGAGATCGAGGATCGACAGGAGTTGGTCCTATGTGGACGGTCTATTCCTCTAGTGCACATCAGGTGGCAGTAGGGGAACCTTCAGGAGAGCACATGGGAGCGAGAAGCTCATATGCGTGCACAGTACCCTCATTTGTTTCCCTAGTTTATGATGTATCTTTACGGGGACAGAAATCCTGGAGATGAGAGTAATGTAAAGACCCGTAAATTTAAAGGAAAATTTTTTCTTAAATTCTTTGGAATTTTATGAGTACGCAGTTTCTAACAGAACTTGATTCCGTGGCCCGGTGTGCCTAGAATCAATTTCCGAAGTTTAGCTCGGGTAAGTTCAGTGAATGAATGAGCATGTTTTTCTATCTTTTGAACCAGTGCTCGGAATTGAAATCTGAGGGCACTGATGGAACCACAGCGCCGGTATTTGCTTAAGAGGACCCTTACCAAAGGTGTGTTTACTTGGGAGGACTTGTAAAAAAATATGGATTAAATGTAAAGTAAAATAAAATTTGTGTTACAATTTTATTTCTTTATTCTAAGTGGTTATATCCTAGGTGTGGGAGTTGGGGTGGGACCCACTAGTTACTAACTACCCTTGAGAGGATAAAGGTGAGGTGGGACCCACACGATCCCCAAACTCTTCACATTCCCTAACTCCCCCCTTTATTTGAGTAACTTCCATCTCTCCCTCATTAAGGCTTGCTAACTTAACACATAATTAATTATACAACTCATGTTTAATTAATTAAGTGAATTGGTTTTGAATTTTGTAATTTGAAATGCATGCCATGCTTTAATAAAATAAGAGGAGACTTATTTTATTTTGGGTTGGCTCATTGTGTTGAGGATTGGAGGAGAGAGATTTAGTTTCTTTTGAAGAACTTCATCTTCAATGAAGAACGCCAACTCTCTGACGAAGAACGTTGATTCGGAGACCCCGGTTTCATTACTCTCTTCTTCCTCCACGACAAGGGAGGAGACACAGATAACGACAGAATTGACGGCATCGTCTGTGGCGCTTGACAACTACGAACTTCCATCGAGGTAGGGGTGTGTTTATGAATGGGCAACATTGATTTTCCTTCCATGTTATTGGTTCTCTATAAACCATTTGCTATCGAACTAATGCGGAAGGAACCGGACTAAACTAACACGGTTTGATTCCTTCGTCATTCTTGTTGTGTGGTGTTCTTCTACCGTTCTTGGGTGGTGAATCAAGGAATGTTTTCCGAGCCGATCGGAGGCTCGAAAACATCAGAAATGGCCTCGGAACATCGGGACGACCTAGAAGCAGGATTTTTGTAGCAAACGGATCATCGGAACGAAGAACAGACGCAACGGGAGGCGTGCTAGCCAGAGGCGTCATTTTTGGAAAATTCCAGAATACACGGAGTGTACTTCTAAAGCACACGCCATGTAGTACAAGCGCTCAGCGGCAGAAGTAACGGACTTCAGAAGAAGTGACACATGGCGTGTAAAACCGGTCACACGGCGTGTACTGTCCACACATTTTGACAGAGGAGACTTTGAGGTACATGGCATGTATTCAAGGAAAATACATAGACACTGACATAAATACACGGCCGCGAGGCATGGTGTGTATTACCTTCATAGAAAGGCAGAAGCAGCTTTGAGAGGCTCGGCGTGTAATCCGGGAGATACACGGACACGGGCAGAACCACACGGCCCTAAGGCACGGTGTGTACTACCACCACCATGGAAGAAGAAGCTTCGCAAGGCTCGGCGTGTAATCTGGGTGATACACGGACATGGGAAGAACCACACGGCCAAGAGGCACGGCATGTATTCTAGAAATACATGTACACGGGGTGGAGTACACGGGCATGTACTCCACCACATGGCCAGGCATGGCCAGCACACATGGAACCGACCCTAGAGGTTTGGACACAGCGTGTAACCATACTACACACTGTGTATTTACTTATCTACCCGACCAACCCTGCGACATGAGCAGTATCACACGGGAAGTACCCGGTGACTGATGACACGACGTGTATCACTTACCTACACGCCGTGTACTTTTGGAAAATGGATTGGTTGTCTTGTTCTCCATGAATTGGGCACATTTTTCTTGGTTTTTTCCCTATGAAGTGGGACATAAATACGGGATACATCAACTCTGTTCTTCATGACAGTTTATGTATCGACCCCTTGGATCAAGGAGCGGACTCTCCCGGAATCAAGCGTGATGTGTGTGGGAACCCTAGGGCTGGCTGCGACTGCGACGATGATGGCGACTGTACTTGGATCCTACGTGGGTTCAGTAGTGAGGACGAATGTACTTGGATCCTCCGTGGGTTTGGCAGCGATGACGACTGTATATAGATCCTACGTGGGTTTGGCAGCAATGGTTACTGTACTTGGATCCTACGTGGTTTCGGTAGTGAAAACTTCTGTAATTGGATCCTACGTAGGTAGGAGATGATTCAGAGGCTACATCAAATCATCTCCACCCCTCTTTGTGAATAGTATACCTGTGTGAGCTGAGTCTCGACTTATAATCATTATCTTCGATATGATTGTCTTGTTATCCTGAGTGGATTGGGTTGTGCTTTCCTGTGTGGATTGGGTTGTGCTTTCCTGTGCGGATTGGGTTGTCCTTTCCTGTGTGGACTGGGTTGGACTTGGGCTCAGAATTTAGAGCCGAACTGGAATTGTTGACTTAGGTATATGTATGGGAATATACCTAAGTAGTGTTGGTTGATACTTTGTATTTGTATCTTTCCTTTGTGGTTTATCCTTTGTGGATTTTGGGAGGCCTTCAGGGGTCTCGGGCTCCCTACTGAGTATCGTATACTCACCCATGCATGGGCTATGCTCGCACTACGTTGTGTTGGTTGTAGACGATGGACAGTGCTGATCATGGTTGAGGCCTGAGGAGCGGGATGGTATATGGAGGTGGACTATCAGGTGGGACGTACACGGAGTGGACGGCCGGACTGAGGAGCCGATGTGATTATATGTACTCACCCTTCAGGTGGGAGTTCCAGGGGACTTCTTGGTGGTTGCTACTTTACTTTTCAGATGTTGTACTTTATTATCTCAGTTGTACTATACTTTCAGTTGGGTTTGTATACTGTCCCATTTACTTTCCAACAATTACTTTTGTACTCAGTTTACTTAGTGTTTACTTCATCTTGCATACTCTATGGTGTTTGTTTTCTTATATAAAGTCAATGCCTTCCCTTTTATCGGGATTTACACCTTTGGTGCTAGTCGCCAGCCCCTGGCCTATGGAAGGCGGGCTTGGGGTAGTCACGGCATGGGCCCTGAGGACGGGTCATGATAAAATTTCCTCTACATTAAAGATGATAAATATGTATAAATTTTTGATATTTTATATATAGATGATATTATTTTTATGGGAGAAAAAGATAATGGGGTATTATACCCAATTTTTGTAACTAAGGAGGGTTCATTCCATTAACAAATTAGCTACACTGAAAAATGTATGAACTATTTCCCATGATCTTACTAAGACCAAGAGAACCTCCCTTTAAAAATATTAGTGCAAAGTATACATTATTTTTTATATCATTATATGTCATGCATACCCAAAATATTCAACTCTATATGTCTATATTCTATTGAATTGGTTTAGTGTGACTTCATGTTGTTCCATGAATTATATAAATTTAACTCTGTTCAAATTACATTGAATTGGATGTTCCTTTAATTTGAGATAAACATAAAAACATGATGTTAACAGAAATTTGAATAATGTGTATTGTGATTTTAAAATAAAATGATAAATAAATTCTTCATTTGAATAAAAAAACTAAAAACTATAATTAGTTATCTTAAAAATCATGTTAGTTAAAATAAAATCAATGAAACTATGTTGGTTGTTCCAATTAACCAATAATTTATTATCATGTATTTAAAACTTAACCCTAAATACTCTATCATTATTCAATATATTTTATTAAAATAAATTATTCATCACATTTTCATAAAACATAAACCATTATGATAAATTTAGAAAGGGTCTAATATGTCATTTTCAATGACTTTATCTTTAGATACCTTTCCAGGTTTGGTGATGAGACCTCATGTGACCCCAAACCATGCCACCAATTGGTCATCAGTTAGAAAATAGTCTCAATTATGTATATGTCAAAAATTTGTGGCATTAACATATATAGAACAAAGTATAATTTATTAACACAAAAAATACATGAAATTATGAATGATCTAGATTCCATAACCAACTTATATCATAAAAAAATTATTTTTAAAAATTTAATACAACCTTACCAAAATTAATAATTATTATAACTCCAAAAAAATAACTAAAAAATCCAAATAACAAAATATAAACCAAAACTATATATATAAATTATTGTTGAATGAATGAAAAAAATCTATACTCTTTTTATCACCCATGATTTTCCATATAATGTTACTCAATAATAGATTTATGGTGAGGATAATGCAACCTTTAAGGGGGGGTCTGCGTTGCCGCTGGGGATGGGATCTAATCTGGGGAGAGGGGGTCCACATCTCCACCGAGGAGGGGAAATGAGCTGGGGAGAGGGAGGCCGTAGGGGGGTTTTGCATCAGCAAAAAGGAGAGGAAACTTGATCTGGGAGAGGGAGGTTGGAGGGGGTCTGCATCACCACCTAGGAGGGGAACCAATCCAGGGAGAGGGAGGTTAGAGGGGGTGGGGGTTCTATGTCACCAGTGAGGAGTGGAACCATGATCTAGGAGATGGAGGTTGGAGGGGGGTTCATGGAGGTTGAAGTTGGAGGGGGTGTCATGGGGGTCTGGGTCTTAGGTGAGAGGGAATAATGTATATTAGAGGGGTGGGGGGAATGGGGGTCGCATGGTCAGGGTTTCTGTAACGCCCCGACCCCAGCTACCCAGAGTCGGTGCATTACTTCGTAACATTGGCATGATCACAAAAGATCAAGTCTCGAAAGACCGATTAGTTTAGTAGCCTTGGAAACACTAGATACATTCATAAGTCTTTCATTACATCAAAATTAAACAAACTACAAAAAAACATGGTCTTCATAGTCCACACTCATATCTTCACTGATTATTCTTGCAAGTCAGTCATAAAATACTTCTTCACAACCTGGAAAATATTAAAACATTGAAAGGGGTGAGCTCAGATGCTCAGTAAGGATAACAATAATGCGGAAGCTTTCATAAATAAACATTAACATTTAAGGCAATGTATAACTAAAACAAAAGCCTTTTAAACATGAACTTCAACATAATATGGCAAAAGTAAAATGAGATAATGCCATTTACTTCTTCACATGGATATTCTACTGGTCGAATAATCACATGCAATATCAATAACCACTTTCATAATGATGGAATGCATAATGCCAGACTATCATAACCACATAGCCAAGGCCTCGTGCCAAGACTACAAATAAGATTTTGTCAAGGCCTTGTGCCAAGACACTAGTTTGTCTCATGAGACCTGCCGATGCATCGAGGAGCTATAGCGGGCTCCACCCGTCACTTATTAAGTCCAATGCATTCCTCATATGAATAGGTTTAAACATATCATAAACCATAACATAATCATATCACATAAAACATGCATAAAGGAAACATAACATTTCCACATTTCAATCACAAGATAAATACAACACATTGATATAATAAAAATGCTTTCAAAACCATTTTCAATACCAAAATAAAAGAAAGTTAAAACTTTGTATTTATTTTTCATTAAAATAAAATGATGGCTTGTAGAGGAAGCCGAAACTCAAATAATGGTCACGGCGGCGGAGAAGTCATTGTCGCCGCATAAGTACGGAAAGAAAAACATTCCCTTTTTGTCGTTTAGTAAGACGTTTCGTATAAAAAAGATTCCTTTTTGAATAAACGTAAAAGTCAAAGGGGTTTATACACCGTATAAAAGAAAGTTGTGTATAAAACCAAATATGCCTCAAGGAAAGGGGATTGAGACGAAGTCCTTAAAAAGATCATTTTTTTTAAATAAAGTACATCTATAATGTGTATTCACTATAAGTACACATAAATAATGTACAAATACAATATAGGACATAATAATATCATGACATAATTTGAAAGTAGGAGATTAACCCAAAGAATGGAAGTTGGGTTAAGAAATTCCCTTACAAAGATCATTTTAAATAAAATATATCTATTATGTGTATTCACTATAATTACACATAAAGAAAGTACAAATACAAGATATGACATAAGAATATCATGACATAATTTGAAAGTAGGAGATTAACCCAAAGAATAGAAATTGGGTTAAGAAGTTCCCTTACCTTGTGTCCGACTTGACTCAACCGTTCTTTAACCTCCTGAATAATAAACTAGAGTTAATATCTACCTTATTAAGAACCATTTTCAATTTCATTATCCTTTTTATATCACTTATTACAATGTTATGAACATTATGTAATTATTTAAGTTAATAACGGTCGTTTTGTCGATCTTTGGTACATGAGTCAACAATAAACTTCTTATAATTATAAGTTGTTCATGTGGTGAAATATCCATTATATCCAGAATTATATTAATGATGTAGATATCATATATATCATATATATACAGTATATACATTCATTTATAATATTACGTAACATTTAGAGGTAAGAAATGAAATGCACCGTTCATGGAGACGGTAAGCCGTACGTACGCATGAACGCTACTTTCATTTCAATTTCATATTTAATGGAATGAAATCATAATGATATAAATGTATAATATAATTCCAGTATAATATAGTGTATAATACCATTTACTCCATCCTTTATACATCCCACACATGGCATTAACGATTCAAATCACTTTGAGGGGGCGGTAGTCCGCACTTCCTAAAATGAAATTATCGCGTTTTACCCATAATGGAAATCATAAAGTATGCCATAAATGAGAAATACAGAAGCATAAGTAAAACAAAAACATATTATATATCATATATAAAAATAGTGACATCTTAATGGCCACCTTTTGAGGTGTTATATGAGTGTTGAACAATCATCGTTTCGTGAGGCAGAAATTCGCCATCCACAGAAACCGTATGTTCTTTAACCATTAGATGTAGGTGTGTGTAAGTGTAGCTCGAATCCTTCTTATAACAACATCCTAGTATATTGAGGATACTGGTGTTGTTACAAAAGAAATGAATAAAAAGAGTTTAGGGGGTTGGAGAAGAAAAATAAAACAAAACAACATGAGAGAATGAATTACCTTAAAAAGTGTAACTCCTTTTGAGTTGAGCCTAAAGGCTTCCTTTGAAAGGATTCTGCCCAAAGGGAATCCTCTAGGATGAGGAGAGGGATGTGGAGAGAGCAAATGGGCAGGGGTTGGCCGAGCCAATGGCTTGAAGAGTGTGTGAAATGAGGTAGAGGTGGGGGCCTTTTATAAGAGGAGAGGAGGGGCACCTTTGGAAAGTAAAGGAACATTACATTATTTGAAAATGTGTTTCGGTTTTAAAAGGTCCCACATTGATAGAATTCGTGGATAAGGTGATAAGGCATCGAAATCCACTCATCCAATTGGTTTTGGCCATGTGTAGTTCATAGATTTTATATTATCTTTCCATTTTATTTAAATCGTCAAATAATGATGTCATCGCTGCATCATTATTATGTCATAAATAATTAAATTTATTTAATGTCTAAAAATTATAAAAAAAATACTATGATATAGGAAATCTTCTTATCTTTCCAATGACTATTTATAATCAAAATTTGGACTTGTGTAACCCTACTTAAAAATTGTTTTAGTAAAACACTTTATGTTAGTGTCATTTTCACTTTAACATTAAATAAAAAGTAATTTCTGTTATTTCCCAACAAAAGTGGATCCATGGGGTCCCCAAGTTAGGCCATGGCTTGTATTGGTCGGCCATGACACAACCAATGATGTTGGGACATGTGTCTAGGTCATTTAATATTATTAAAGTATTATTTATACCTTAAACTACCCTAATTACCACTAATCGCGATTAAGAACTTAATAAGTTACTATTCACCAAAAAATTATTTTTATGCCATTGAACCACATTTTACTTCTTAATGACAACCATGTATGTCGGATTTTTGAAAATCAAATCACAGAAGTGGTAATATTTCATTTAAACGAAAAATCAGTTATTTAACTACCACTTAGTGCTTTCACTATTCATCAAAAATTGAAGTTTTTCAGAATAAGACCAAAATTTCACCCTAAGCTATAATTGATATTCCGAATTCAAAAATGATGTCTATTTTACAAAATTCCAAACATATTAGTTGCATTAATTAATTTTATAATTAATTCCCGCTGTCACAACAAATAGCGTGTTTTTAAGAAACAATTTATATCAAAAGATTGACAATTGTTTATGTCCAATTTCAATGTTAAATTAATTCTAATGACCACCATTGGATAAAATGGTAAAAATATATTCTAATTATACTCTAAAACCCCTCAATAGTATAATTTATCACTATGAATTATTTTGATTAAAAAAGTTGTTTTAAGTATTTTTCACTATTCATAAAAATTTTGAAGTTCTTAGAAAATTACAAAAAATTCAACATAGGCTAATTTCAATATTAGGAATACAAAAATGAAGTCCATTTTGAAATATAAAATTTATATAATTTTAAAAAGTGGTTATTACTATTCATAACGGCTACTTTGATTTGTCGCGATGTTTTAGAACTCGAAGTTGCGTACAATGCAAGCTATTGTATTATTGAATGAGAAGCGTATCGTGGAAGCTCGGGGTGTTACATTCTCCCCTCCTTCAATAAATTGCGTCCTCGCAATTTGATATTTTTCTTTAAAAATAATAGGTTGAAAATAGAAAATACCTTTGTGGAAAACCCACATCGGAAATAAGGTTAATAAAATTTAGCCTTAATAAGAGGGAAAATGGAAATAAGAAAGTCACCACCAAATTATGATCTCGATAAGGAGAACATTGGTGGCAATTAAAGACATATAATTGGAGGAAAAACGTAAATATTTGTAGGGAGTGATTGAGGTCATCAATCACAATCAACTGTCAAATTGAGGGCCTCAAAGCCTTCAATCTATGTTGATTTAAAATATCATCAGTTCAACAAGACATAAGGTATTAGGATAACACATTTTTTGTTTTAATATCCCTTTACTAAAGTTTAAGAATTAATTTATTCACTGAATAAGAGATAGGTATATATATATTTATGCTTGACAATTAGTGTTTCAACCTTCAACTCATCTTTCACTCAAAAAGATAATAGAACTCAAAAATATTATTATTATCCTAATTGTATAAGGTTCCAAATGTTAACACATACCATTTAGATTAGTAAAATTATATTGTAATAACCAGGGAATTCCTGTAGGCTAGTGGTAGGAAATAAAGGCTTGTCGCACTATGGTTGTGGGTTCGATTCCTGCAGCTGTGTCCGACGCGACGGGTTATTCCCCACCCTGCAGGTTGTCCTTTTTCTAAAAATATAGTATTATAGTATTCCAGAAATAATCTTCAGAAAAGTTTTAACCTTAAACAATACTATTCAAAGTTCAACTTAATCCATCCCAACATTTATAGTTATCCAAAATACCTCTGTCCAAACTTTCTCTAAAAGGTCTCTTAATTCCAAAATCAATTGTAACATCAGATTCCCCAAACAAAGAAAAGTTTCTCTTATTGTCACATACTAAAAATATGATTACCTTAATCATATTAAAACCTTACTGAAACCAACAAGTACTGCAGTACAATCCTTATATAGATCACATTATTCTAATAACCAGAATATAATCCATGAGTCCGAAAGCATCAATACATTAGTTATTCTGCTTCAACTGTAGTAATAGCATAAGATTGTCCTTGATCCCTTGGCCTTTTTTGAGGTAAGATTCCTTGACGCTTAGGACATTCATTTGCGTAATGACCCATTTCTCTACAATTGTAGCATTCAACTTTGACAGCCTCTTTCTTTCCCTTGCAATCACGTGCCTGGTGACCTTTTTCTCCACATTTATAACAGACTCCCATTCCTTTTAGGCAAGTACCAGGGTGATTCTTCCCACAATTATCACATAATGGAAAATCCTTCTTTCCCTTTTTCCCTTTATCTGTCTCTTGTTCCACTGTTCTCTTCTTCTCTTGCTTTACTTTGTTGTCATAAGACTTAGAGAATTCCTTTTCTGTCTTGATAGCACATGAGACTATATCTTCGTATGATGAGAAGGATTGTGATACTAAAGCTCGACGGAGAAATGGTTTTAACCCATCAAAGAAACGATCAATATTACTCCTTGGGTTACGTATATAATCGGCAGCATGCCTCGCTAACCTTGTAAAGTTAGCCTCATACTTTGCGACATTCTCATCCTCCTTCTGCCTCAGACTCAGAAATTGCCTTTCCATATCTGCTCGATGGTCACGAGGAAAGTATTTTTCTAATAAAATCTCTTTGAACTCCCTCCATTCCATATTCGATACGTCATCATCTTCCTTTGTGTTTTGAATCAGTGACCACCACTGATCGGCATCTCCAGTGAGGCGGTAAACTGCCATGACAACCTTCTCCCTTTCACTACTCCCCAAGGCATGGAATATTTTCTCTAAGGAATTTATCCATTGCTCAGCTACTGTAGGATTTGTACTCCCATTGAAGGTTGGCGGTTGTTGCCTCATGAAACGGTCTAGCATTGATCCTCCACGTTGCGAATCAGGGTGCTCCATACGAGTAAGGTTGTTATTCATAACCTGCGTGAGTTGTCCCAGTATGGTAATAAGTTGATCAGCACCAGTTGTATCTCCAGGTCCACAATAATTATCTTGAGCAGGAGGGCAATCCCTACACGGAGTTCGTGCATTGATACAGTTTCCATTCCTTCTACTAGGCGCCATTTCTAAACAATGGCATAATCCAGATTAGTTTATGAATCAAAATACATAATTCCATACTTGTATAATACTTAACATAAATTGAACTATTTATGGATATAATCCATAATCATAAAAAGAAATGTTTCCTTTGAGGAAGTATGTACCCATAAACCTTACATAATGGTTTGTAAAGAAAATGAGAATTATCCTAAGCATATCCCCCGGGAGTGTCATAACCAAGAGTGCAGCAAGGCCCGTTGTCGTGCACCAGTTCCCGTTTGAGTCTAGCTCAAAGCGGTGTTTTCAGGTTTTACCCCTAGGTACATCTGTGCCAGAGCCACCTCTACCTGCTCGTATCCAGACAGGGATGTATTGCTCGGAAAACTCACAACATCTCTACAATACTAAAATTCTAGGAAGTTCTTCTATACTAATCCTCAAAGTCTATCTTTGGGCTATGTGCTCTAATCAGAGTTTATCTAAATCTAGCTTCCAAGGTTAGTACTAAACTGCCTCTGATACCAACTGTAACGCCCCGACCCCAGCTACCCAGAGTCGGTGCATTACTTCGTAACATTGGCATGATCACAAAAGATCAAGTCTCGAAAGACCGATTAGTTTAGTAGCCTTGGAAACACTAGATACATTCATAAGTCTTTCATTACATAAAAATTAAACAAACTACAAAAAAACATGGTCTTCATAGTCCACACTCATATCTTCACTGATTATTCTTGCAAGTCAGTCATAAAATACTTCTTCACAACCTGGAAAATATTAAAACATTGAAAGGGGTGAGCTCAGATGCTCAGTAAGGATAACAATAATGCGGAAGCTTTCATAAATAAACATTAACATTTAAGGCAATGTATAACTAAAACAAAAGCCTTTTAAACATGAACTTCAACATAATATGGCAAAAGTAAAATGAGATAATGCCATTTACTTCTTCACATGGATATTCTACTGGTCGAATAATCACATGCAATATCAATAACCACTTTCATAATGATGGAATGCATAATGCCAGACTATCATAACCACATAGCCAAGGCCTCGTGCCAAGACTACAAATAAGATTTTGTCAAGGCCTTGTGCCAAGACACTAGTTTGTCTCATGAGACCTGCCGATGCATCGAGGAGCTATAGCGGGCTCCACCCGTCACTTATTAAGTCCAATGCATTCCTCATATGAATAGGTTTAAACATATCATAAACCATAACATAATCATATCACATAAAACATGCATAAAGGAAACATAACATTTCCACATTTCAATCACAAGATAAATACAACACATTGATATAATAAAAATGCTTTCAAAACCATTTTCAATACCAAAATAAAAGAAAGTTAAAACTTTGTATTTATTTTTCATTAAAATAAAATGATGGCTTGTAGAGGAAGCCGAAACTCAAATAATGGTCACGGCGGCGGAGAAGTCATTGTCGCCGCATAAGTACGGAAAGAAAAACATTCCCTTTTTGTCGTTTAGTAAGACGTTTCGTATAAAAAAGATTCCTTTTTGAATAAACGTAAAAGTCAAAGGGGTTTATACACCGTATAAAAGAAAGTTGTGTATAAAACCAAATATGCCTCAAGGAAAGGGGATTGAGACGAAGTCCTTAAAAAGATCATTTTTTTTAAATAAAGTACATCTATAATGTGTATTCACTATAAGTACACATAAATAATGTACAAATACAATATAGGACATAATAATATCATGACATAATTTGAAAGTAGGAGATTAACCCAAAGAATGGAAGTTGGGTTAAGAAATTCCCTTACAAAGATCATTTTAAATAAAATATATCTATTATGTGTATTCACTATAATTACACATAAAGAAAGTACAAATACAAGATATGACATAACAATATCATGACATAATTTGAAAGTAGGAGATTAACCCAAAGAATAGAAATTGGGTTAAGAAGTTCCCTTACCTTGTGTCCGACTTGACTCAACCGTTCTTTAACCTCCTGAATAATAAACTAGAGTTAATATCTACCTTATTAAGAACCATTTTCAATTTCATTATCCTTTTTATATCACTTATTACAATGTTATGAACATTATGTAATTATTTAAGTTAATAACGGTCGTTTTGTCGATCTTTGGTACATGAGTCAACAATAAACTTCTTATAATTATAAGTTGTTCATGTGGTGAAATATCCATTATATCCAGAATTATATTAATGATGTAGATATCATATATATCATATATATACAGTATATACATTCATTTATAATATTACGTAACATTTAGAGGTAAGAAATGAAATGCACCGTTCATGGAGACGGTAAGCCGTACGTACGCATGAACGCTACTTTCATTTCAATTTCATATTTAATGGAATGAAATCATAATGATATAAATGTATAATATAATTCCAGTATAATATAGTGTATAATACCATTTACTCCATCCTTTATACATCCCACACATGGCATTAACGATTCAAATCACTTTGAGGGGGCGGTAGTCCGCACTTCCTAAAATGAAATTATCGCGTTTTACCCATAATGGAAATCATAAAGTATGCCATAAATGAGAAATACAGAAGCATAAGTAAAACAAAAACATATTATATATCATATATAAAAATAGTGACATCTTAATGGCCACCTTTTGAGGTGTTATATGAGTGTTGAACAATCATCGTTTCGTGAGGCAGAAATTCGCCATCCACAGAAACCGTATGTTCTTTAACCATTAGATGTAGGTGTGTGTAAGTGTAGCTCGAATCCTTCTTATAACAACATCCTAGTATATTGAGGATACTGGTGTTGTTACAAAAGAAATGAATAAAAAGAGTTTAGGGGGTTGGAGAAGAAAAATAAAACAAAACAACATGAGAGAATGAATTACCTTAAAAAGTGTAACTCCTTTTGAGTTGAGCCTAAAGGCTTCCTTTGAAAGGATTCTGCCCAAAGGGAATCCTCTAGGATGAGGAGAGGGATGTGGAGAGAGCAAATGGGCAGGGGTTGGCCGAGCCAATGGCTTGAAGAGTGTGTGAAATGAGGTAGAGGTGGGGGCCTTTTATAAGAGGAGAGGAGGGGCACCTTTGGAAAGTAAAGGAACATTACATTATTTGAAAATGTGTTTCGGTTTTAAAAGGTCCCACATTGATAGAATTCGTGGATAAGGTGATAAGGCATCGAAATACACTCATCCAATTGGTTTTGGCCATGTGTAGTTCATAGATTTTATATTATCTTTCCATTTTATTTAAATCGTCAAATAATGATGTCATCGCTGCATCATTATTATGTCATAAATAATTAAATTTATTTAATGTCTAAAAATTATAAAAAAAATACTATGATATAGGAAATCTTCTTATATTTCCAATGACTATTTATAATCAAAATTTGGACTTGTGTAACCCTACTTAAAAATTGTTTTAGTAAAACACTTTATGTTAGTGTCATTTTCACTTTAACATTAAATAAAAAGTAATTTCTGTTATTTCCCAACAAAAGTGGATCCATGGGGTCCCCAAGTTAGGCCATGGCTTGTATTGGTCGGCCATGACACAACCAATGAGGTTGGGACATGTTTCTAGGTCATTTAATATTATTAAAGTATTATTTATACCTTAAACTACCCTAATTACCACTAATCGCGATTAAGAACTTAATAAGTTACTATTCACCAAAAAATTATTTTTATCCCATTGAACCACATTTTACTTCTTAATGACAACCATGTATGTCGGATTTTTGAAAATCAAATCACAGAAGTGGTAATATTTCATTTAAACGAAAAATCAGTTATTTAACTACCACTTAGTGCTTTCACTATTCATCAAAAATTGAAGTTTTTCAGAATAAGACCAAAATTTCACCCTAAGCTATAATTGATATTCCGAATTCAAAAATGATGTCTATTTTACAAAATTCCAAACATATTAGTTGCATTAATTAATTTTATAATTAATTCCCGCTGTCACAACAAATAGCGTGTTTTTAAGAAACAATTTATATCAAAAGATTGACAATTGTTTATGTCCAATTTCAATGTTAAATTAATTCTAATGACCACCATTGGATAAAATGGTAAAAATATATTCTAATTATACTCTAAAACCCCTCAATAGTATAATTTATCACTATGAATTATTTTGATTAAAAAAGTTGTTTTAAGTATTTTTCACTATTCATAAAAATTTTGAAGTTCTTAGAAAATTACAAAAAATTCAACATAGGCTAATTTCAATATTAGGAATACAAAAATGAAGTCCATTTTGAAATATAAAATTTATATAATTTTAAAAAGTGGTTATTACTATTCATAACGGCTACTTTGATTTGTCGCGATGTTTTAGAACTCGAAGTTGCGTACAATGCAAGCTATTGTATTATTGAATGAGAAGCGTATCGTGGAAGCTCGGGGTGTTAC
This sequence comes from Viscum album, assembly GCA_963277665.1. Taxonomy (NCBI): domain Eukaryota; kingdom Viridiplantae; phylum Streptophyta; class Magnoliopsida; order Santalales; family Viscaceae; genus Viscum; species Viscum album. The sequence continues at coordinate 796,819,773 of OY728137.1, forward strand.
AGTTTCTATGAGGAAAGGGAGAGGAGGAGGTCATGGTAGGTTGGGGTGGAAAGATGTCAGGGTTGTGAGGGAGCGGGGTAAGGGGATGAATTGGGGATTTTTTTTTAAAAATTTAGTAGTTGTTTAATTAAAACTACCGCTAATTGTTAAAATAATAAAAATATAGAGGCGGTTTGATCAAACTACCACTATATTATTATTTTTTAACTAGATTTAACTGGAGGCATTTACTATAACCACTGCTAAGATTCTTTTTTGTAGTGATAATACATTCTTTGAAATTGCATATAATCTTAGAATGTATACCCAATGGTGTATCTAGCATCATAATAGTACTCAACATAAAGCCCAAGGATCTTCACAACAAGGAAAAATATGAAATAATGTGATTCACCTATATCAAATAAAGAAAAGATGATAGTAGAGGCTACTAGAATAGTACCTAAATAGAAGATGGCCTGACATTCTTCTCATCTAGTATAGGATTCCATGAATAAATCTGGCACGATCCCCTGCCTTGTGCTACAAACTGACTACCCGGAGCGGGTCCGCTCTACTAGCGTTGTATATCTAAATCCTGTCTAGCACGGTCATGACCTCCTACTATAACTATATGGACAATAGTACTCAAGCTAACTTCCTAGAAAGGTTCTAATGAAGCTGATCTTGAAGATGGAGCTATAATGTATCCTCTCCCACTCAACATAGATGGGAATGTCTAGCAGAAACATTGTAGATGCCCCAATATTCTACAGCCTCATCATTTTATGGGGTCTTGGGGATAGTGGGGCTTCTTATTCCTAGGATTACCACACTGGTGAAATACCATGTAACTATCTTTGGGTTTCATTTGGATGCCTCTTCTCACACGCACAGTCTCAAAGCGTCACTTTTGAACATTAGTAGAACCACTACTTTGACTGGGTTCTAAACTGCCATGACTCACACTATTTGCTTTTCTCAATTTTCACTCAGTGATAAGGGTCTCATACACTATATCAGATATGGTATTCAACCAGAAGAAATTTACCTAATAATTAATAGGATGCCTCAGTCTATCCTCAAATCATCTTGGTTTCACTAGCTCATCGAAAGTATATATGGGTGCAAAGCGCTGAGCTCTATAAAATGAGATGAATAGTCCATGAATATTATAAAACCCTACTACAGGTTCATGAATTCCCTTGAACGACTTTCACTTAGGGTATCAGGGAAGCAATATTTGAAGAATCTCAACTGGGAATCCCTCTAAGTCACTTCCTGAAAACTGGCCACCCTAATTTAGAATATCCCACCGGTGTTTAGCGGATTCTCAAAGCATGTAAGAAGCGAGTTTCAATATCCTCTCAAGATGTGTCTCCAGATTATCAAATATATAAATAACCATATTGATCCATAACTTTGTAGCCTATGGTCTTTCATACCCCAGAAATGTGGGTAGATGTTACTACTAGAACTCTCGAGTAATCTCTCTCGTAGACAGGGTAGATCATAGAGCTCTCTTAATCTTCTGCATAAGCTGTGGGAAATATCCTCAAAATAGAAATTATCTCCCATGAAGGGAATAGGAAAAGGTTATATAGGTGGAAATACTAGAGGTATAACTAGTGTCTTAGGTCCCACCACCTCTAGATCATGGTCAACACCACCCTCTTAGTGTACAACTGGAGGATTTCGTGGTGGAATTACTTGAAAATTTCCAAATATAAACCTCTAATAAAATTTGATAACAGCATAATCCACTGATTTAATAATTAAACAGGTACAATTCCTTTCTATAAAATAATTTCAACCCTATTTCATCTCAAAGAGTTGGGTCTGGGTGATAGGAACATTTATATAGAACATAAGAGATGCTACCTACTTCCCATTACTAAGGTCGTCCAAGTGGATAAAATTTTTCAATCCTAAGTGCATATTCACCTTATGAACTGAAATTTGGAATCCACTTAATCCATACCATAACACGTTTTAGTCCATGTGACCAATGGTCCATGACTAAACATTCCATATTTGACTACTTAGGGTGTCTTCTATAGCCTATATAGAAAATCACTATTAGGTTACATCATTCACTATATGTATAAATTATTTTTTCTCAAGCCCTTTCAATAATTTTTTTCCAATAATAATTCTATTTTTTTCCATAAAAGAACTCATAGAAATCACAAGAAATATAAATGACACAATGCTCCTATATGGCATGGCATATGCATGGAATGTGAATTTCTGACAAGGTGCCTAAAATGATGTATGAGATGGAATGCCCTCAAATCATCGAGTCATGATAATATAAAATCCTCAATCATAGTAATAATAACATCAAAATTCAAGTGCATCGCCCAATGGTGGAATCAAATCAATTGTAATAAGAAAAAAGTATAAATTAGCAATTTGCATTCGTAAAAATTTTTATTTTATCTATACATGGGTTATCTACTACCAAGAACATATCATTACCAAATCCTATAGTGATCCTAATATCCTTTTTATTGTATCAAATTAGTATGTCAAGAAAAGAAACTTCTGATACCAATTTGTGACTTCTCGACCTGGGTTCCATTCAAAGGTTCCCCGAAGTCAGTTGGCAACATGGCCTTGAGCGCGCCTACCTGTATGCCAGAGTTTGTTGACTATTAGTGAAGGCCTAGGGTATGTCTGTAGAGAGACTATTCTTTCATTACCAGAGTTTATCATAATGGACATAATAACAAGTAAATATTGAAATCATATATAAATAGATGGCACAGTGGAAATAGACACCGAGACAATTGGACCAGTAACCCCCCTTAGTGGAAATAATATAACAACTCAAGAAAAAAAATACTAAAAGTTGGAAACTAAATCATATACAAAATTTGATGATATTTTATGTCATGTCTCTATAAAATGGGGAAATCATATATACATGGTAAAAGGTAGTCAATACAGTACATTGTGTACAAAAGGAACAAGAGACCAAAATCTATCTAAGAATCCTAATCTCCAGCCCAGTCATCTTCTACCAAGCTCTCATCTTAATTCATGTAAGAATTTATGCGTCTATAATAGAACGCTTCCCCTTATCTACACATGAAATCAAATAGAATTCTTGGGCTTCATAGGTGGTCTGGATAGGGTGAGAGATAAACTCAGTAGTACACCACCAAGGACATCTATAAATATCTAGTCCAAGCGTATAATACAAAAGTGTGCAAATATAATATGAAAAGTAGCAGTAATAACTGAAAATGGGTTGGCTCTGGTTCCTAAAGGAAAACCATCTTGATACTACATACTTAAACTTGTGATAAAATATCTCTGGACAAGTATCAGGGACGCAATACCCAATATCACATTTATAAGGTATGTCATGACTAGTATCACAGCAGTAAGGGACATCATACCTAGTATCATAGTAGTATAGGGGATGTCATACCTAGTATCACAGTAAGGGTTGTCATGCCCATATAGTATCATAAGGGATTCCATGCTTGTATAGTATTACAAGGTACATCATGCTCATATATTATCAAAAGGGATTACATGCCCTTATATTATCATAAGGGATATCATGCATGTATCTCATCTATATAATGGTCGCCATTCCCGTATCACATTTATATAAGGGACTCCATGAACATATCATAATTATAATGGGAATTTATTCCCATATATCAAATTAGTAGAAGGGGGTCCATTCCTATATAATAATAATCATATTGGTCATCATGCCCATCATAATCCAAATATCATTTAGCAGTCAAATAGGATTTAAAACTATTAACCTTCTTTAACAAGGGAATAACCATTTTCTATTTAATTCAAGTGAAATGGTTTTACAACTCAAAATCAATTCTATTAATTGTAATTGTTAAGGTAACTAGTCGTGCTATGCTATTATGTTCATCCACTATCAACATGGTATCACCATTTAAATTAATCCAAACATACCAATAGGTGTTTTGGTTGTAATTCCTTGAAATAAAAATAGGAAAGTAAGTGGGAACACCCAAAGGAATGGATCACTTTGAGGTTGACAAACTCAACCAGTATTTGGGTTCTAACAAGTCATTTGGTTCCAATTATGAAAACCAATTCAAGGCAGATAAAAATTAGGGGAAATTCATGGTGAAACTGGCATACAAAACATAATTCATATTATAAAATAGAAACACTTGAATGGAAAATACTATACCACCTTCCTCAGGGTTGTATTACTCTCCTCATCCAGTATCATCCTTTAGATTATCTAAGATCAGAAGAAAAATGAATAATGGATCAATGCACCAAAAATAGATTATATGATTCTACACCTAAATAAATCCATGTAGAGAAATAAAAATAGAGAATGGTGCAACATGAATGAATATCTTAGCTAGAGGAATCCAAAGAGACAAATGGAATCTCGGTCAGACTCTGGATGGATAATTTATTAAAGAACCTAAATAATACAAGGAGGGAGATCAATGGGAGAGAAAACCCACTGCATGCTATAGAATATGATAAATAAGTATGAGGATGAAAATATAAGAATTTAAGGAAAAATTAGTAATTTTACCCAGAATTTTAGGGGTGCATGGTTTGGCGGCACAGTTGGACAAATTGTGAAACAAAAATACATGGCTTGCTACTTAAGGAGGGAACCCACATGATTAGGCCACATGGTTTGAGAAACCATGTGCCAAAGGTGCAAAATGGATCTGCTAAAAACTACAGACCATCTGCACGGGCATGCGGTCCAATCTACACGGTTTCCTCAAACTGTGATTCCTCTTGTTTCCCACTAGAAAGACTCACACTATTAGGGAAACTGTATAGACTAGCTTTAATAGTTTCTACTAACTATGTGGCTGATGCATTTTTTCCACCGATCAGGGTTCTAAGCTCCAAACAAGCCCCGTACACTCCCATAACCTTTGTTAACTCAATAGGAATCCATATTAGGTCCATATTAAATATTTCAGACAAAATTAAAAGGATCCACACCTAAGATAAAAATTGTGTTCTTACATGGTCCTCCCCTCACCAACCCATCAATAACTAGTAATCACTGAGGCCTTCCTCATGGTTGTGAAATATAAAATATCCAACATAATGATCCACCCCATAAAGAATCTAGAAAAATGATAACCATGAACATCCCCTTATAGTAATCAATTCAATAGACCAGAAGGTTATCCCTATGGATCAAATTGTTGAGGTCCTCTCTATAATGAAAAATATGACCGAACTAGAGTTCCTCTTCATAGTATAGAGTCAAAGATCAATGACCATAGAGATCCTCCTCATGGAACATGTTATAAAGTTCCCCTCACATCTACTTATCTATTTAGAACAAAGATCCCCCTCATGCCAATATCATTCCTATATTTCCCTCATATCAAGAGGTTCTTAGAAAGATGAATTCATTTACATCTAGCAATTCTTCATCAATCAATGGTTTTTATCTTAATCAATGGGTAACCTAAGGAATAAATCAATATCTATGCATCCCCCAAATCATTCACCCCTATATGTAGCTAAGAATGTTCAAAAAAGTCTTGATCCCCTTGATAAAATAATAGAGTAATGATATTTTTTTCAGAACAAGTTGAAGAATCACTCATAGAGGATAATGAAAATTATAATATCATATGGAGAAAACTCGGTGGATATAGAATATTGGTCATATTTTAGGTCATTTCTAAATATTAGTATGAAATAAGAAAGACATTGAAATAAGAGTATATACCTCATCTTCAACATAGTCTCTTGGAGATATTTTACCATCTTAAATTTAGGAAATTTCCATATGATGGATACATTGATCACCTAAAGGTGTTGGAAAAATAGTGTTTCCATATTGACATGGCCACCGTTTTATGGGATCAAAAATACCAAATCTAGAAAACAAGAGGTGTATCTCTAATAATCATGCCTCAAAAATTTAAAGAAGCTCTTCCAAATTACAAGAAATACCCCAGGTATCATATGCATTGTAGTTTTGTGTGAATATGGAACACTTAACTTCACTCCACTGGTAGTTCAATAATCTTATTAAAGAACAGAGGCTTATAACATCACTACCTCATTCCAATGTCATGCCCTATATCCACATATGAAAGTCGGTCAGTCCAATAGAATCTCATTGTTTCTAAATCTTGAAATGTGACACTCATTGGGTCACTGGTATGTATAATTTTGAGTTTTATTTTACCTTTTATTAATTATTTTTGTTCTAGAGTGTCAGAGGTCAAAAATTGGAGTTTTTTAGAGAGGTAAAACCAGACACATGGTTGGTGCATGGTATGTTTAACCATATAGTTAACCGTGTGAGGGTACTATAAAAGGTGGTTATGTAATTTTTCATGATTTGAGAATGGTTTTTCAAGCCTTCCAACTCCTATGGGTAACCATGAGGCTTGGTTTTGGGGATACAATATCCCTTGCATGGTTGGTGCATGGTTTTTCTAACTATGCAGCCAAACCATGCATCCCTGTCTGACTCATTAAAAAGTGATATTTTATTATTTTTTCCAATCAATTTTTACACTATGTGGAATTAATTTTATCCTCCCATAATGCACAAACCATAAAACTTTTCCTTAAATCCCCCCCCCTCCTTGGTGGTGGATTTCTATTGGAATGACGGTGGTTTTTCTTGAGGTAAGCTCCTTTCTTCTTGGTTTTTTCTTCATTTCCCCTTCTTCATACTTGGTATTCATTTTTCATGGAAGTTTGTAACCCTAGATGGTGAGGGTGGATTAACTTAGTGTTTTAATGAGTTATTTGGTTTATTTACATGTGTTTTAGGTGTTTGTGGGATTCTTTTACCTATTATAGGTGGTTTTTATCGAAGGAAATGAGGTTGGAACTGATTATGAGGTCGGTGTCTCTATATAGAGGAATGTTCCATGGGTTGCCTTTAAATTTAGAATATAATTTGGTTTATGTTCATAAAATTTCCATATGTTTGAGTTATTGTTGATATATATCCCATGTTTTATGGGTTTTATGACTTTTTTTGGAAATTGTGTTTTTAAAGAGGGTTTTCCAAATGGTGGTGGAATGTGTGCACCCCAAGTGTTTGATGAAATGGATCAATAATTTTTTATGTTTCAAAATTGATTTATAAAATGGTTTTAGAAGGGGTTTTATAAAATGGGAATGTTTTTTTGGTAAATGGTCTTTTGAAATGTGTTTTCATGGATTGGAACTTGTTTTTAATTATGTTAGAATAGAGTAGCATACGGGTTAATCGAGGTTTGAGCGAGGGGTTGTCTGAAGTACTATAAGAGCCTTAGGGTAGGAAGACCATGAGATATTCTGTTTTGTTTCCAAGGGATCATGAGATCCTTAGTCTAGGAATACTGTTAGAGCTTCCATTATTTTTTGAGATACCATGAGAGCTCGTGGAGTTGGGACCTGTGAAGACTATAAGAGATTTAACTTTGTTTAGCTAGCTAGAATAGTTTCTTTTGTATCACTCACACTAGATACTTATTTTTAGATCCCTAGGTTCACCTTACTCTTGATGGATTATTTTATATGTTTTTTTCATTTTATTAGTTCCATGTTGATATGATATCTTGTATGTTATTCTCATTTCCATTTATATGTTTATATGATGTTGATGTTATGATCCCTCTTATTATGCCATTTTGGATGTGTTGAGCATGTTTTTACTTGGTCCTTGTTTCTTTATTTGAGCGTTATTGTGAATATTTTTGAAAACATGTTTTATTTGAAATAGAAAACCAAAGGGATTTAAAAGGATTATTTGAAAGTGAAATGTTTTCAAAGTGGTTTAATTTTGGTATGGGGTTTCAAAATAGTTTATTTGTTTACATGGGTAAAATACTTAAGAAGATTCATGGTGGTGTCCTACTAGGATATGTAACTTATTCCATATATATTCCTTTTGGAATATGTAGATTTTTTTTGTAGGACACAATTAAAGGCAAGGGAACTATATACATGGGTGGCTCTTATTGATTACAGTCATCCAGTGTTTTTTTAGGATACCTGGTCTCACAAAGAGGGATCATGTGGAGAATTTTTTTGGGATTTTTTACACATGAGGATATATGTATAGGCCTTGTTTGGTCTTGTTCCCATTATTTTGAGTTTTGTGATTTAATTTGAGATACCATGTATATATATCCTATTGTGGCGTGTTTTGTTTATGATGTGTATTGTTTCTTATGGTATCCACTTGGTATTTATCGTATACTATGGATGTAGCATTTTTATACCATTGAATCTGATGATATTGGTGTGGCTATCCCATTTTATGAATGGTTCATCCAGTTTACCATGGGAGAAACTATTCCCAAGTGGTTTTTGGTTATGCTCGGTGCTTATCGTCGGCCCACGACAATCAAGAACACACTTAGGGCCGTATGAAAGGGAAGATCGGGTAGCGGTTCTGGTTGACCTAATTTGATTTGATACATGGATGATACGGTCTCTAAGGTAATAATTTATTGAAAATATTTTTCATCGGGCCACCAAGAAGGTGAAGGAAGAATCTAATTTATAGAAATCTATCCCTTTGAAAGTGAAACCACTTTTGAAGGATGGTACCTCCTATAAAGGGTGACCAGAATTCACATTTCACCCAACTTATGTCAGAGTGCAAGAATAAAGTAAAAATATATACTAAAATACAAAATTGATATCATGATATCATCCTTATCTAATAAGGCTTGGGGAATTTGTACCTACACTATCAATCATATATCCGCCAAATTCATAATTGAGTGTGGTCACAACCATGAATGAGTGAGGTCCACTCTATCCCATAAGGCTGGGGGGAATACCCCCCCTGCACACACACCTATAAGAAATTTAGTCTTTTCTTGACTTTAAGTATATCCAAAAAAAGAACATATATAGTTCTATCCATTATGGTTTCATGATTTATCTCCTCCAATTGGATCGTGTTCAATGAAAATTATGGGAGAATTTCTTAAGATCATATTCCATGAATGATTTTTTACTCCCTATCAACATGAGTACCAAGTAATGTATTTGAAACCTCATAGGGGTTACAAGACAAGTAAATGTTTCAATAGGGAATTCTTAAAATAAAAATATGATTTTTCCCTCAAAGGATACTCAAACGTTAATAAGGATCTTTTTTTCAATGTAGATGAGGACGTAATACTTGTTTTTTTTATTTTCAGTAAATTTTATTGACATTAACCACACAGATAACACAAATCATGACACAAGGGTATAATAACATGATGAGGAGGCATTTATTTATAATGTGGTTTGTAACAAAGTATGCAAAGAGGGTTTGAAAACTCAACATCAAAGGTATAATATTGAATTGGGATCTCCCCCAAACATATAATTTCCACCTATTTAGTGAGATTAAACTAAATAAAATAGGAAATATATGACTACATCCACATCCCAACCACCACCTAAATAATTTGAGCCTCTTTTCTCTAAGGAGAAGATTATCCAGCATGAATTCGAGTTGGAAAATGGAGAAAACTCAACACTGAGTTACTTATAAGGGATATACCTACTATGTGAAACTCTTAGGATGAGTCCATTATCCCTCATCTAGTGAATCCTTTTTAATAAGAATATATTCACTGACCAAAGCTAATACAACCATTTTTCCTGACCCCAGTATTAGTAGATTATCAAGGGTCCCCTTCGTTGGTGAAAAAACATCACCATTACAGATGATCTTCTACTAGGATGATTTAGGATAGTTATTAGTCTCATGAATAGATAGTTAAGCTATATTATGCTTCAATAACAATTCATTATCTAATATTATCCAAATAAATGATGACAACAAACTTTCTTGGATCTATTGAGTATCTTGCTGCTCATATGGAAGCTATAGAGGGTCGATGAGCACTATTATAGCTGAGTAGAAAACTATACATGGAGTGGGTGGATTTAACTCATCCATAGCCTAAATTTTGAAATCCCACCTTCTTGATGCTTGAGGATATGTGAAATATATAAAATCTTCCTATGAAATTTTCATCTTGATGTTTCCCTATGATGGGAACACCAGAGTAGCATGAGGTAAAAAAGCTTAGGAGCTTCCTGAAAACATTAGAGGGACTCTCATTTGACAAGTAAAAAAATATATCAACTAAATTCATTATTAATTGGTAATACATTTGATGGAACTTCCTTAACTAATTCAACTCAATTATAAGAAAAATGATTATCCTTGACCTCTAAAACTACAAACAACATTAAAATGAGAGTGTTTTCTATGTTATCACCATGTGTAAGGGTTTCACTTATTCCAAGAAAATACAACTTCCATAATAACAATTGTTATAAATATACATATAGAAAATTTTATATGATCTCCATAAACTGTTTATTCTTTAAAGTACAAAACTGGGTTCTGAGAATTTTTAATAGTAACACAATGGCTGGGAGATTTCATTTGGAGCTCTAAATCCAAATATCAACTGAAATCATCAACAAATGGAAAGAAATATCAAAAATCATATATTGTCACCATAATTCTCAAGATAGTGCCAATTATATCACTACTGGAAAATGATCCTATACCCGTGGTTCAAAACTGTGGGTATAGACCCCAAAACCGTGGGTATAGGCTATACCCACGGTTTGGGGAACTGTGGTCATTGGTGGCGTTCGTATAGGTCCATGAACTATACCCATGGTTTAGAAAAACCATGGGTATATGTTTAGACACCGTTTCATAACTCTAGACCCGCGGTTTGGAAACCGTGGGTGTAGTATATTTTACAAAATAGAGACCCATGGGATTTGATCTCGCGACCACTTCTCCGTTCACGAGCTGCCTTACCACTACCCCATGACTGCATATATGTATGTATATATATATTTTATTAAATATATTTATATAAGTCATGGGTATATAGGAATAAACCGTGAGTATAGAACTCCCTCCAAATGGAAAAAATAAATTTCCTGCGCGCACGCGGGAAACCAATACCCACAGTTTGTCAAAACCGTCGGTATAGGTTTTTTTATCCGAGGACTATACCCACAGTTTTGGGGAAAATTATGGGTATAGGTCACCATATCCCCATGGTTTTGGGAAAACTGTGGGTATTGGAATTTTTTGATACCCTATACCCACGGTTTGGAGAAAATTGAGGGTATAGGGTAGCCTATGCCCACGGTTTAGGGAAACCGTGGGCATAGGATATCAAAAAATGCCTATAACCACGGTTTGCCCAAAACCATGGGGATAGGGTAAACTATACCCACAGTTTTCCCCAAAACCATGGGTATAGGTCCATTTTCCAGTAGTGTATCTCCATCCACTAGTCCCACTAAATACAATGCATCACATCCTTATGATCAAAAGTGGCAATGAAATTTCCCCAATGAAAACACATAGGAAACTAAAAAGCAACAGAATCATCAAAACTTTTAAAACTAGAAAAACAAAGTCTATTACTTCTAAAAGGAGCTGGTATTTGGATTTTACATTATTTCATTAGAGAAGAACTTATTCATATTTCCCAAAATCAAAGGTCAATATTATGTGGGGTTGAATGAGAAACTTTATTTCTTACCTTACCATCAAATATTTTTGAACAATATCTAAAAATTATTTATATTAAAAGATTTTATATAGAGAATGATAGATACTAGATATGTGAAACTAGGAATACCACTATCATAATGAATTTTGTATCTTGTTCTCCACCTAAAGATGGCAGAGAGTTGAAAGAAGTTATAGAAAAGAATTCACAAAAATTAGAGGATTGGATGAATATAAATTTGGTTAAGTGAGAACATAGAATTATCAAGTCGTGGCTGAATTATCTAGTTATAACCCTAATACCTTCTACAACACTAGTAGAAATATCATCTTATCAATAGTAATAAAAAAATTATTTAAATTTTAAATAGTGGAATGATTTACATGAAAATTAGACACCAAGGGTACCCAATCCATTCCAATCCCTTTTATACTTATTACCCATATCACTGGTAGGATGGGAACTACCCATCCAAATGGAATTTTCATCTAATAAATAATTGATATATGATTAATTCAATTAAATTCACTTGAAACAACCCAAATCTAATGATGAAAATTTTTATAAAGAAATTTTCCCCACTATATTTCTTTGGGGAGGTTGCCGAGGTCGAGGAATAAAAGGTCAAAATATCTCTAATGTGCATGTTTTCCAGGATTTTTTTATTATAATAACTCAATAGAGGTTAATTTAGTTCTTGAATTTCACCTTAAAAATTTTATCCCTTTAAAAACTTCCCTCTTTAAAAAAATATTTTTTACTTTCTCTTTTTAATCACATATATAGTGGAAATAATAGAAAATAAAATAGAAGGACATAATAGGATTTTATAGTGGATTTTGGATAAAAAGAACTTCCCCTAGTCCACTCTTCCAATACTAAAGGCAGGTATGGTGATTTTTATTTCATATCATTTTTCTAGGGATTTCATAGCTGAGTGAGAGTTGATGACACTTTCTATTTATTGGTCACAATAGATTTATCAGGCTATCCCTATAAAGACTTATCCTCAAAATTACTTCTACAAATAGTGAAAAAAGTGTGAACATATAGAAAAAGTGGTATATATGTATAAATTTTGAAAAAAAATACATAGTTATTTTTGAAGTATAACTAACATAATAAAATAATTTTCATAGAAAAATATATGTATCTAAAGTATAGCTCTAAAGGATCCACAATAATAATTGAAATCTTCAAGAATACATAGAAAAAATATATTTATCTTCTTTATCTTCTTTCTTTTAAATCATATAACTAATATGAAATCGTAGTATTTATATGAGGAAACCATAAATTGCACTGCTGCAGTAATACTGATTCTCATGTGAAGTTATGAATATTTGGTTCAAAGGATTAAACTTATATTATTAATTAATATGTTTATACAATGTATATATTTTATATTCTATTGATATTTTATATATAATATCTAAAAAATAACTTAGTAAAAATTTATACATGATATTCTCCTTGAAAATAGGAATCCTTATAGTTGTTACAAACGTTCGTTCCAAAAAACACATGATAAAAACATAGTCAATATTCTTAAAATAATTACTATAAAAAACTATTTTAGAGTTGGATAATAATCTCATTTAAAATAGAAACAATTGAGTCTCCATGAATATCACTGAAATTTTAATTTTTACTTCATACGTGATATTTTCTTCAGTACATATATCATATATAAGAGATGTTTCTTATAAAACATAAGAATAATACCTTACTTAAATATGTAAGATATTTTATTTAGCATGTAAGATCATCCCTTTAATGCATAATATATTTCCTTTATTTAATAAAAACTCAATATATTATGTTTGTTTTCACACTTACAAAAAACCGGAAATTTAAGGTTTTTCTATGACACTAATTAAATATATAATTTTTTGTCCATATTCAATATTCCATACTTTGAAAAATTATGATATAGAAGAAAAATTATAAATCTTATTGAATATTTAAGATAAATATATATATATATATATATATTATTATTATTATTCATTTTTGAAATATCTAATATATAATTATAATGTCTAACTTTCACTATATATAAAATTTTTTATAATTTGAAAATTTTCACAGTGTAAGTTTTTTGTCTCATTTCCACTGAATACATAAGAAATAATTCCTTATGAGTAACATCCAATACCGAAAAACCTTTCAAATGAAATATAGAAAATTATAAATATATTATTTCAATATATAAATTGATAACCTAAAATTTACTTAATGTATATTGATCAGTAAAAAAACAAGAGCTTTATAGGCATCAAAACTAAGAATATATGAGAGTATGTTGGTACACTAAAACTACCAATCAAACTCTCCATTTTTTTATCAAATAAACAATAAAATTAAAATAAAAAATTTTATAGATTAAGAAACTATTGATAAAAATAAAAATGGATTTTTAGAATAAAAAAATTATTCCCCTTAATTATTTATTCTCTCCCTTTCTTTAATATAAAAAATAAAGTTAATAAGAGGGAATAACATAGTTAATAATATATAATGAAATGAAAACTATTAAAATATAACATTGAATATAATATGATCCTATCATTGAGTTAGATTCAATATTAACAAAATAAATTTACAGTCGAATAAAATAGTTAAATAAATAAATAACCAAAAATTTAAAAAACATTAAGAAAGTTCCTTTGGATCATTGTTTGTGAGAATCAAGGTTATTAAGAGGAAAAGAATAGGGTATTTTTCCTTCTTAAAAGGTTTTAATTAGATAAAACATTGAGGTTATGATAAGAAAGAACCATATTTCTTCCTTGAAACTCTAATACATATAGGTTTATCAGTAAACCTTCTCACTATTTTCTCAATTTCTTTTTGAATGTAGGATCTTTGTGAATATTATATGAGGTATACTAATATTCTATATACCAATATTTTTTAGATTAAGATGATAATCTAGAAGTATTCTTAGGTTATATAGGAGTGAGTAGAGGCCACTGAGGAAGATCATGTTGAGAACCCATTTCAAAGATCTTGTTTCCAATTCATCAGGAAACAACATTCAATATGTTATTGGTAAGGATATAGCTTCATATGCATGTGGAAGTTCCCTCTTCATATCACCAATGACTAAAATACTCATTTTATAGGTATATCAAGTTAGTTTTGTGGTGATAAATCTATAGGTTTTGGGCACAGTGGAATCATATTTTGTCGGTATAACCAACTTGAATTTTAGTCTTAAATCACATGTAATCATTACTTTACATGATCAAAATGTCATGTCAAATGAAACCAATAGATTAATAGACTATATTAATACACTAAAACCAGAGGGATAAGATCTTTATATGTAATTTATAATTAATTTATGAGAAGATATAGAATTACCTCAACTTGTAATTCTACTTCCATTGATGATCTAATGGAATAGTATTCATCACACCATCATTACACTACCTGATTCAAGTGTATAATCCCTTTAGTGGTGATACACACATGAACTAAAATCTTTGATCAATGTCGTAGGATTTTTATGTGCTAGAATGGATGATCCTGATCACTTGTGTAATTCATTTTCGATCATAGCTGTATTATTCAAGAAGAATGAAGAACCCCTGGTATTATCACAAAGTCATGAGAGTGTAGGAAGAGATTGTGAACTCTAGAGATGATCCAATATCTCCTTATCCATTGTACACACAAAAAAAATTAGGAGATAGATATATTTAGATATTAATTATGGTAGGTTTAGAGTTGGAAAATCACACACAAACCCCTATCCATATTTAATATTATTAGTTAACCTTATGTATATTGATACTATTATTAATATTATTAATTGATTGAAAAGTGGAATTCATTAAGAATATAAAAAAATATCATTTATTTAAAATCGGACCATTAATCTTGGTCCTCTTTTCCTCATCAACATGTATCAATTCTCAGATAATGACTATTTAATTAAATACATTTCACTGCATTATTATATGATAAATATAAAAAATATTATATTTTCCAAACTTGATCACTAATATTTATTATTATTTAAATAAATTATTATTTCTAATAATATATGATTAAATAATGTGGATCAATCAATACCCAAAATAAATATTATTTATTTCAACTTGTTAAATTCAATGCTTAAATTCAACTAAGATTGCATATACACTTAGTTTGTACCCTATAGGCCTAATCTCAGTGACATTAGACAAAACTACCTGAAGTAAAATGTTAGTTTTTAGAAACATGTCAATGCATCTATATAGAAATAAGTTAATATCACAAAAACATCTAACCTCTTACCAACATTTACCATGTAATATAATCATTTTATCACAATATATCAAATCAAGTAGGTTGCATGCTATCTATATCAACATGTACACTCAATGTCTATTTATTTATCTTTTCAGAATTGAACACACCCATCAAACACCATGTCCATGGATTTATTCAGGAAATTTTATTCCTATCAAAGGGCCTGAGATATTAACTTTTTTCAAAAAAAAGATAAATCCTTTCTTTCATTATCCAAAAATACTATAGCATTCATGATGAACCCAATGTATCCTACTTCACTGCAAACATATGTCGTCACAGTTTTCATCAATACATCAAAGTACATGAGATATAAGATCCATTAATGATAATATTAAAGTATAAAGATAAATACACACATCTATAGATAGGAATATCCAATGAAACATGGAAATATGGATTTCCTATTGATGGGACTATTATCATAACCTTTTATATTGAAGATTACCAAGGAAGAACACCATGAGAAGGTGTCTCAATATATTATAAGCCTCCTACCCCTGATAGCCTATATTTCACATGTCCCATCAGAAAATATCATTTGTTCATAGAACAAGGTTCAAGAATAATGTTATGTCACCTATAGTTTCTCATCATATCAGGGATCTTCTATAACCTTTTAGCATGATATATATTCTAAGGACATTATCACATACAAATATTATACAGAAAAAAAATCATGATATGATAATAACACTTATTTAATAATAAAAAATGTAATAAATCACACTAAACAAGTTGTTCTAGGTAACCAACTCCAAAAAACTCTCCTTTTGAGCCATTTGAGTCTTAGTATATTAACATGGTGTATTCAAAAATGGTGTATAAACACTCATTGGTAATAACACTACAAATATATCTACCCATAAATTTTTTATAAGCCACTATAATCAATCCATAAATAAATATTGATAAATATTTTGTACATCATGTCAATCACATTGAGGAAAAAAATATATATTTTGGGAAATAATTTAATTATGTTATCCAATGATATAAACCCTCTAATCACTTTCCTCTCCTATTATGGATAAGAATATGTTTCCATTGAGAAAATACCATTAATAGAGGAAGATTCCATTATATAGTCTATTTGTATCAACCTTTCCTATAATTGAATCTACCTGAATGTGTTCTTGACTAATATTTAGTTGAACTAGACAAGAATATTAAATTAAATAGATATTAACCCTTAAATAATAATATGAGATTTATTAAAATTTTATTACATTCATATGGTTTTATATGAAACTGAGAAACCCTCTCATTCCTCAAATGTGTGTGGCCCCAATGGAAGTGATAATTCTTTTCTATTTTATACTGAATCTCAAGGCATGAATTTGTCTTCTACTCTTAACAATGACAATGAAAAAAAATAAGAAGAGGTCAAGGGTTCTTCTAAAGTATTTTAGAAAGGTGTCTCAACCACCTTAAATGAAATACAATATGTAAAATTTGGTATAGAGGAAGATATATGGCCTTCATTAATCAATTTTTTCATGAAACATAAACAGCTAGAATAATATATCACTTTCCTTAAGAAACATCAAGATGTTTTATCACAAAATTACATGAAAACTCCTAGTGAATAGATCCTTAGATATCTACTCATCACTTGGGTCTTTCAAAAAACTAGTGAGACTATATATAATCAATAAGAATAATTCACCTAACCCATTCTTCCAAGGTATAATTTGAGGTTGATAATTTGATCAAAGTTGACTTCATTTAGGAATTTTAGTTCCCTAAGTGGATTTACAAAATTTTCCCTATGAATAAGAATAATGGGAAAATCCAAGACTATATTTACTAGAGTGATTTAAACTACCACTATCAAAAGGATGATTTACCAGTCCTGATCATAGAGTTATAGATCGCTTTCCCGGATGATATCTAGTTACAAGAAGATTCAAATGGCCCCTAGGGATAAATAATCTATTGAATTAAGAGCATCCAAATGGGGTGTAATACTTATAAGAAATTAACTTTTATTAAATAATGTTTAAACCACCAATTAACGTGCCATAAACCACATTTTCAAGTCTTTTCTAGGGGAAATGGTAGAATTATATATAAATTATCTAGTGCTCAAGTATCATCAGTGTTGTGATCACCTCACTGATCTTGAGGTAGTTTTCAATAAGTTACTTCAACACAGCTTAAATATTAACCCCCAAAAAAGCTCTTTTTGGAAACATTAGGAATATTTCTTGTCTTTTTATTATGTAATAACAGTATCAAGGTCAACATAGATAAGACCATAGAAATACTTGATATGCCTCTTCTTCAAAAATTCAAGGAATTGAGAGGGATCTAGGGGTGTATCACTAACTTCATGTACTTCACATAAAATCTCATCAGAAAGTGTTTACCCTTTATAAACATTGTTAAGAAAAGGGTCTTATATCAATAGTATGAAGACTTCCATAAATCCTTTAATGATCTCAAATAATACCTCATATAGCCTCCATTCATGATTTCACCCGTACAAGGGAGGCACCTCATCCTTTATATAGAAATATTATAATTATATTTTGGTTCCCTACTCACTTAAAAAAATGAAAAAGGAAAATAGAATAATCTTTATAACCTTAATGGGATGATGTTATAAGTTGAGACCCAATATTTTGATATAAAAAATAATATCCTTGCATTGGTCTTTGTGTATAGAAACTTAGGAAATATCTATAACATTAAGAAGTCCACATGGTCTCCCATGTAAATCCTCTCAAATATATACTCATTAATCTGATGATAATTGGGAACCTATAATGATATGTAGTTTTTCTATAACAGTTTTACATTTAATTTATGTTTTAGAATGAATTTTAAGAGTGGTCATTGAAAAACTTTCCCATAAACCATCCTACCCCAAATATTATTATTAGACATGGAAAACCCTAATAAATATTTCTTCTCTATCCATAGAACCACTTGGGAATGGAAAATATAAATCAATGGTTCTTCTATGAGTCTAGTGTGAAGAAGTATAGGAGACCCAAAGCTTAATAGGGTTGTTTTGGGGATCATGTTCATCAACCTGAAAAGGGAAATTCTTATATATTCCTTCTTTTTGTCATAAGGATGTACTAATAATTAGCTGGAGTAGTATTCCATCTTTACAAGCTTATAAATGGACTTCAAAATACTAGTTTCCCAATTATACATTAAGGTTGATTCAAATATAGTATTCAATAATATTAACTCTAACACCCTGAGTTTTTATAAATTATTTTTTAAAAATAAATTAAAATTATTTGATGGCTTTCATTGCACGCTAAACCAAGTTAATATTTCATTATATGAAACACTAAGTTAAGCTTGATCTAAATGAAAAGATAAGTTTATATTCCACTACATGCAACACTAATTTTTCTTTGTATTATAAAATTCCAAGTTCCTCTAACAACATTCATTACATGCAAGACTGAGTTTTATCAAACTACAATATATTATTAATATTATTAAAATCTTATTATAGTTATCACCTAGACATTGGAATAGAATTTATGAATAATATTAACTAAATTATGATAAAATTGTTTACACATATATATAAAATTAATTCTTTGGTTACCAATTAATTATAAATGAGTGTAAGAACTATTTGAAAATAAAGAAATTCCTTTTCTGAAAAACTATTTTCTAGGAACAAACAAGTTTTATCTCAATAAATTTAAAAAAATAAATTTTGATGAATTATTTTAATTAAATGTATTTATTATATAATTAATAAACTATTTAACATTCATCTTATATGTTTTATAGATAAGAGATAATAATACATCCAATTTTACAAATAAAAAGATATATTTTTCTAAAAGATAATTTTACCGTCTTTTAAGGGTGAAAATATTTTAAAAAATAAACATTATTTTTAAATAGAAACAAAAAAGTTATCTTAGGGTTAATTTTTAGTTTTTTATGAGAATTTCCATTTTATGAATAGTGAAAAATATTTTAAAATTAAATTTTGAAACCTTTATAAATTATATTTTAAAAAATAAACATTATTTTTTAAATATAAACAAAAAAGTTATCTTAGGGTTAATTTTTAGTTTTTTATGAGAATTTCCATTTTATGAATAGTGAAAAATACTTACTTTTAATTGAAATATTACTTTTTTTTAAATTATTTATATAGTTAAATTATATTTAAAATTAGTTTTAAAGTATAATTAGATCAATTATAAATCTATTAATACAATTTAGGTCATTGTAATAAATTTCAAATTGAAATTGGATATAAAAACATTTCAAACTTTTAAACTTTTCTCTTTAAAAATCAGCTTTCTCATCGCGTCTGTGGGATTGGTTTTAGAATAAATTATACAACTTATGTGAATGAAATTTAAAAAAAATGGATTTAATATTTTTAATCATAATAATTTATAATTTATAATAAGTATAACTTAATTTTTAACTAAATTTATTAGTGAAAATAGTTAAAATTAATCACAGTGATTAAGAGAAAAATGATTTTACCAAAGGACTAAAATTTAAACTTAAGGGAGAAAATGAACTATAATCTTGTCAAAAACACATTTTATGGCCACATTAATACCATATATCATCTTTTATATTAAAATTTTCATTATTGGAGGAACGTTTTCTAAGGTATACCTCCCAATAGTGTTTACCTTTTTGTATTTACAAGAATGTCACTCCTCCTACACTATAAAAGAGAACTCACCCCCTCACTCATTTACACCTCTCAAGCCATTTTTATCATCCAAAACCTTACCAAGTAAAATCCAAAATTATATTGCCTCAACTATAATCATTAATTTTTTCATAATTTCAACCAATGAAGTCCTTTGGTGAAAACCAAAATAAGATACCCAAAGAAGAGGTAACGTTCATCAATGAATATTTTTTCTTTATTTCTTATTTAAAACCATTCATTTTTTTTTATATAATTATTATATAATAACCTTGTTGTATTAAATATAATGATATTTTTTTATGTTATGTTTAAAACCTAGAACTTCAGTCACTTCCATCAAATGGGATATGCAATCATCATTTGTGCGTACGATGGACTACCATCTCGCGAATAGATTTTGTTCATTCTTCCATTACCACCTTTCAAGGTTTGGAATAATGATATATATATAATTTATATATTATATATATGATATTTATGATGTATTTATTCTTATTTAATTATTATATAGAATATACCTTTATTCTTTCCATTTTTTGGGAATACAATAATGACATTCATGTGTACGGCAGACTATAGCCTCGTGAAGCGAAATGATTCATTCACACTTTACATGGAATGTATTAAGTATTATTTTAAAATAAATATGTGATATATATTAAATAATAATTCTACTATAATGATAATATATTTATTTATTTATTTAATTTGCATTCCTTTCTTTTAATATGGGGAGAAAATGGAAACAACGTTCATGCGTACGTACGGCCTACCGTCTGCATGAATGGTGTATTTTGTTTCATATTTCTATATTTTATAGATTATTATAAATACATATATATTGAATATATATGATATTTATATCATGTTTTACATTATAGAAATTATGAAATCATTATCAAAGTAATAGGACTATAAATAGCAAGTCATAACATATACAAAAAATAAAGCGATTATTACTCGAAACGTAACATTAACATGGAATTGTTAATAAATAGGTAATTTAAAGTCATAATAAAATAATATATGGTATCATATATTTGAATATTTTTTATTTATAATAAAATTATAATTATTATACATTTTTTTCTGAATGTGTACAAATGAATTCTATACTTAATGTTAGGGTATTTCTAGTCTCACTTTTATTTTTGTGAGACTTGTGCCTTATTCACCACTCATTTATATTGTGTGGTGTATATACTGCCATATGAAATTTTATATCAGGAATTTATTTTATTTTATTTTTGAAAAGTTTTAATTGATTTTATTCTTTCACGGGGATCATGATTCAAAAGTAACTTAAGTAATAATGGATTTCCTTTTCACTTTTTACTTTTTTGAAACACATGTTATATTCACCACATATTTATTATATGTGGTGTATATACTTCTCATAAATGTAATTTATGATTCTTATCCTAAAATTTATTAGTAATTACATATCCATTTTATAATCTCTATTTTATGGGGATTATGGTTTAAAGTTTACCAAATTAGTAAAATAATTTTGTCTCAATTTTCCTTCTTTTGGACACATGTTATATTATACACCTATATTCTTTTACAAGGTGTATATACTACCCCTTTGAAATATAATATCATGAATCTAATTATTCTAATTATATTTTAAGTTTCATGTAATTTCATTCTATCATGGGGTTTTTAATTCAAGGTTACCAAAGTTGTAATAGTTTATTATTACAATCTCATCGATTATCAGGATCGTTTATTATTATACTTCCATTTGAGGAAATATTATGATCTATATCTCAATAATAATCATTAATTTTCTTATCATATGTGTATTAAAGATATATGAAAGTAATTGTACCATTTTTTCACTCTTTTTTACTTATGATAACTTAGAAAATATTTTTAAGAAAATCCAACCTTATTTCTCTCTTCAATTGAAAATCTGTTTTATTCAAAAAACCATGATTTATAAAAAAAATTCAAAATTTTTTTATATTAAATTTTATTATCATTTTAAATGAAAATTATTTTTAAAAAAATAGGTCTTAAAAACTGTTTAAAATGGTTTTCAAAGATTCCTTTATAAGTTTTCAAGGCTATTTTCAAAGAAAAAGGTTTTCAAAATGTTTTATGTTTTAAAAGTTGTTTTTCAATGTAGAATGGATATTTTCCTCAAGAAATGTTTTAAATGATTTTTAAATATTAATTCATATGTTTTAAAGGTTTTTTTTCAAATAAAAGTATTTTGAAAAAATTTTATGTCTAAAAATTGATTTTCAAAGAAAGGTTATTTCCCTTAATAAATGCTCCAAGTGACCTTTCAAAATCTTTCTCTATCTAAGATGACATACAATGATATAGTTTATTATTTACTGAGGATCTAATCTAAGGAAACCATTATTATTATTCATCTGAATAGTTTTTGTTTAATATTATGTGTTTTTTATGAAACATCTTTCTCTTTCATGGTTTATACCAGTATAAAATGCTTATGAAGTCCGCTTTCTTTCATTGGTTATTCTATGATGAAATGATCATGAAACCTATATTTTTTTCATAGGTTATAATATTATGAAATATTTATGATACCCATTTCTTTTCATGGGTTATGATATGATTTTTTTGAAACCCATCTCTTTTTATGGGTCATTATATAATGAATGTCTTATTATCTTGTGGAGCACATATGTATAATTTCATTATGTGATGAGTGGGACCTATATATCCCTCTAATTAATTGGGTAATGATAAATGTTTTGTGATCTCAAAGAGTACATAGGTGTTAATTCCAATCCCACAACAATAGGGAAAATGGGAGGGTATCCCAATCCCATAACAAGAGGGTACACAATAGGTCATACCAATCCCACAACAATAGGGTACAAGGGTGGGACTCCCAAACCCACAAAAAGAGTTTACATGGGTGGTCATCCCAAGCCTGCAATAAGAGGTTACATGGGATTTCATCCCAATCCTGTAATAAGAGGGTACATGGGAGGTCATCTCAATCCCAAATAAAGTACATGGGTGATTATCCCAAGACTTACATGCTATGAATTCCTTGTTAGATAGTCTTGAAATAATATTTTATAATCTTATATGTATGAAAAAAATTGCATGTCTTATCCATTATTATACTCTCATGGATAATGTTATTTGAGTATCTTATGATTCATGTCTTATGAACTGCCAATCTTTATTCTATATTTCTTGATTATGATCTTTGGTATGCAGGTCATGCTTTTCAAATGTTATGCTTGTGTTCTCATACCCTTATTCTCAAGTTATGATTATGTATCTACCTTGTTTACCTTTACTGAGCATCTGACCTCACCCTTTCTTATTTTTCCTTTCCTTGGGTTATAAAGTATGGTTTTAGGTGGGAGTACTAAAGGGAAATATTATTATGGGAGATTTTGAAGATATTTCACAAAATTATAAGAATGTGTTACAAGTTTCCAAAGGCACTAAACTATTATGTTCCTCAGATGTGTGTTTGTATAATGTAAGGAATATTCATCTAAAAATATGTAATATCCATGTATGAGAATCCTGGGTCTCTAGAGTTGGTATTAAAGGAAAGGTTTACTCAAAATTTGGAAAGTATGATGATAAATCTTTGGTGAGATAACTAGGTATATTTTTAAGGATATTTATTGGGATGTATCTAAGGATAAGTGTATAGATGATTTATAGAATAGAAAAATGTCCTATAATTTTGGTAAAATATTGAGAGACTAATTTCCTAGAAATACATCCTTTTCTGGATACTAAAAGTGGATGTGGCTCTGGAACAAATTTACCTAAGGGTAACAATCCAAAAAACACTATATTGAGATAGAATTGATTAGGAACTGGTGCATAGTAATGGGTCTTGTTGCACACCTAGTTTGAAACTCCTAGGGGATAAGATTTGAAAATTCAAAAACACTTTATAAACCATCATGAAGGATTTAAGTAGAATATTAATATGAATAACCTAGGATAAATATAAGGTATCTTAGATTAAATAAGTATGTGTCATGATTTAGGCATCCTATAAGTTATTTTCATGGTTTTTTGGTTCTCCACTGTTATTAGTATTACTCATAATATGCTTTTGATTTTAATCAATGGTTGGAACCTGAAGGAACCATGTTAATGCAGGATATTGTAACACCCTACCCCTAGAATCCTGGAGCTTGTGAATTGCTTGTTACATTGGAATGATTACAAGGAATGAAATCCCAAAGGAACGATCAGTTTAGTAGTCTTTAAGAAACTAGATACATAGATGTAACTCACATTACATTAGGAAAGGTAACAAAATACAATACAAAACGAAAAGTAATAAATTGCATCCATGAGAACTCAATAAATAGTCTCATATTTGTAACTTGTTGAAGGTAAACAAAAGAAATGGGTGAGATCAAATTCTCATTAAGGGTTATAAATAGTGCAAGCATGAATCAATAATAACTTAATCATAAACATATATGGCATGGTGAATAAATAAAAATGCACAAGCCATTAATAAACTGGGAATGAAAATGCATCCATATATTTTATCATCTTGAAAACCTCATGGATAATAATAATTGAAAATGAATAAATAGACTTCTTATTAATTGGAATTCATGTATTTGGAATGTGATACCACTATACCATTGAAATGGTTTAAGTCTATGGGTAGAAACCAGTCTGATTTTTTGAAACAAAATCAAAGGGTTTATCGCTAAATGATTTGTCTCATGAGACCTATCGATGCATCGATGGGATATAGCGGGAACCTCCCATCACTGAAAGTCCAAATAATTCTTTATACATTTATTTCATACTATAAAAATAATCCTTTTCAATATCTGTATTGAGTAGATGATACAGATTCATTGTTATTTCCCCTATCAAAATTGCATTCAAAATAATCACTATATGTAAAATGGTATATGGTTTAGACCATAGTCATATCCATGAAATAAGAATATTGATATATGATATAATTAAAATTTTAAATGAAAAAATCATCTCAAATGGGTAGTATATACACCACATAAGGATGACTAGGTGAACAATACCAAGTAAATCTCAATGAAAGGTAAATCGAGACAAAGTCCCTTACCACAATGTAATCAGTCGAATCATATAACCAAAAAATAATAACCATCAAATGGATCATTTAATACCATGAATATAAATATAATAATTATATTATATAACAAATTTAAGTATACATACACCACATTAAATAAATAATTGGTGAACAATGGAAATATCACAGAAATGAAAGTAAGAAGAGAAACCCCATACAAACATTTTGACATGGTGACAGGTGTTATTATGAGGGATTAATGAGAGGTAAAAGGTAATAAAATCATTTATATACCAAAATGGAAGTATTTTGGAGGTGTTAAAACATACCCCAAAATTATTAATTTAAAATAAAAGGACACAACATAGGGGGATTCTTGAATAAAAGTGAGAGAGAGGATCCCTTGCCTTATGCATGAAGGTGTTCTTGATTGATCTTAATGACCTGAATAATCAAATTTATATTCATTAATTAATAATTACAGAACCTCATAAACATTTAATTTATTTATTATAAACTTATTAGGTTCATTAATGAACTTTTTAATGGGTTTATAAGGTTCAATTTTATTGTTGTGGAAGCATTTTCTTCCTTGGTTTCAGGATCAGTTTACTTGTATTCACGAATGGAAGTTTGTTTGAAATGTGGTAAATCATATAGAATTGTAAATATATATTATTAGTGACATTAAATATATATAAATCATCTTATAATGATTTTGGGTTATATACCATGAGGTTGACTCATTAGTTAAAAGTTAATTACGAACACTTGGATTAACTTTGCAGTTTTGTGCATAATGAACTTCTTTTGTATTATTATTTTATATTATGGCTGTATAAGAATTAAATAAAATTTTATAAAGTAAAATAAATATATTATTATCTAGTTTAACCATTAAAAGGTTTTCATGACCAGTCTTGAATATGGTAATAGAAATTGAAAACTCGTCGTCCTTGAATATGATAAATTAACACATCTCGGATGGTATTTTAATTTTTAGTGTAAGAGGCGGGGGGAAGAGAGATGATGAAGAAATATTACATTATAATAATAGAATTAAATTCCATGTAACTTACTAGAATTATCATAGCTAGCATTTGGATTTGGGGAGGTGAGGAGAGAGAAACAAAAGAATGGAACTCATAAAAGAATTTGAAAGAAAAGGGAAGAGAGGTTCAACTCTTGAGTACTCCTCCTTGATAATCTCTTTAAGGACTTTTTTTCCCTTTTGGGGACACGATAAGATCTTTGACGTGGGGGAGGAGTTTAGGTAGATAATTGAGAAGAATTTAGGCAAGTCTTGAAGCTTGAGAGGTGTGGGAGGAAGAGGGTGTGAGGGGTGGTTTATATAGTGGAGGGGAGGAGGGTTTTCTTAATATTATACTCATTAATTTATTATTTCTCCACAAGACAATAAATAGTGAGTATCCATGACCTAGAATAGTAATAAGTTCATGTGAGTTCGAGATTTTGGTGCTTACATCACTCATGATGCTATGAATAGTGAATTTAAATTATAATGTATTTGTGCGGTAAATTAATGTATTTTACTATTCACTAAAAATTCAAGTATTTCAGGAAAATACAAAAATTCACCATAACCATTTTTAGATGTTTAGAATCCAAAAATGAACTCTTTTTTTCAAAAATAATTTTCGAAATATGTGATGTTTAATTTTTACTTAAAATCATTATTTAATGAAAAAATACCAACACTTAAAATATTCATCTTCATTTTTAAAGTGCCTAAATTTATTTATACTTTCATGGGTAAGGTTACCATTCATAAGGGTCATATTACTATTCATAAGGGTAAGTTACTATTCATAAGGTTATGTTACTATTCATAAGGGTAAGATACTATTCACAAAAAATTAAGTTGATTCTATCAGACTCCAAATATCACCATGATCACAAATGTGTATGTCCGTTTTTTGAAATTCAAACCACAGAAGTGGAAAATTTAAGTTTAATGGATAGGTTATGACTATCTCCTAAATAACCAAGTGTTTTTTCAAATAAAATCAATGCTTTATAAAATATAGGCTATCTAATGAAAAGAATGTATTTAAGATAAACATACCATAAAATATTTGGGGTGTTATATTATTCCCACCTTCGGAAATTTCGTCCTCAAAATTTTTCATGTATAAAGCCCTTAAAAAAGATGTGGGTGGTTCTTCTTCATAATATCCTTAGGTTCCCACATTGCTTCCACCATTTTATGGTTTCTGCAAAGGACCATTACTAGACGAGTTGTCTGATTTCTCAATACTTACTCCCTTGAGTCAAGAATCTCGATAGGCTCTTCATAGTATGACAAATCAGGTTCCAGTTCCATTTCTGAATAGGTGAGTACATCTGTTGGGTCTGGTATGTATTTCTCAAACAATGACCCATGGAACACATTATGAACTTTGGAGAGACTTGGTGGCATTACTAAACAGTAAGCTACACCTTTGATCCTTTCTAGAATTTCAAACGGTCTGATGTACCTAAGGATCGGTTTCCCTTTCTTACTAAACTTTAAGACATCCTTTTACATAGATACTTTTAGAAAGACATGATCTCCTACTTGAAATTCCAAATCCTTTCTCTGGTTGTTCAAATAACTCTTTTTCCTAATTTGGGATGATTTAATATGAGGATGAATTTACTTTACCTTAGAAGTTGTCTCTTTGATAAGTTTTGTGCCTAAAATTTTCCTCTTTCCAACTTCATCCCAACAAGTTGGAGTCCAACACCCCTTACCATATAATGCTTTATATGGTGGCATTTGAATGCTAGAATGGAAACTATTGTTGTATTAAAATTACACCAAAGGAAATTATTGATCCCACAAGCCTTGAAAGTCAAGAGAGAATGATCTCAACATGTCTTCTAGTGTTTGAAATATCCTTTCAGACTGTCCGCCAGTTGGGGGTGATAATAAGTACTCATATGAAGCTTAGTATCCAAAGCCTTCTGGAGACTCTTCCATAATTTCGATGTAAACCGTGGATCTTGATCAGACACAATCGATATAGGTGCACCATGAAGCATTACAACTTCATTAATATAAAGTCTTTCTAGGCACTCAAATGGTAAATCCTCTCTTATAGAAAGGAAATGTGATGATTTTGTGAGATGATCAACAATTACCCATATTGCATCGTTCCTTTTAGGTTTCCTCATTAGTCCTATGAAAAAATCCATCATAATTTCATCCAACTTCCACATAGGAGTAGGTAGAGGTTTTATCACCCCTCTATGATATTATATCTCTACCTTCACTTGTTAACAAACTAGACACCTTGACACATAGTCAGAAATTTTACGATTCATATTATCCCACCAAAAATGTTCCTTTAAATATCTATACATCTTCGTGCTACCATATTGTATAGAAAAATTTGAGTTACGAGAATCATCTAATAGTTCCATTTTTAGCATAGGTACTGATGGAATGCATAACCTATTCACAAATTTCAAAACTCCTTCCTCATACATAAATTATTCCAATCTCCCATCCTTAACAACATTACTTTTCTTGTGTAGATTCTCATCATCATATTTAGAGATTTTTATCATCTCTAGTAAATATGGTTTAGAAATCATTTAAAAGAGGAAATATGTTTCCCCTTCCTTAAAAATTCCCATATACATCTTTAGTAGATCCATAAATATAGGATCTCTCTCAATCCCCATTGGGTCAGAAGCCCATGAACTTTCCAGGTTAATGTATCTGCCACCTTATTTTCCATTCCTAGTGGTAGTGTCTTGAACAATCATAATCTTTGAGTAACTTGAGCGATCTCCTTTTCCTCATGTTGAGTTCTTTCTGTGTAAAAATGTATTTCAAACTCTTGTGATCCGTATATATCTCATATCTTTCACTGTAGTGATAATGTCTCCATATTTTTAGAGAAAAGATTACAACTGTTAACTCAAGATCATGATTTGGGTAATTTTTCTCATGATTCTTAAACTACCTTGATGCATAAGCAATAAATTTATCATTTTACATAAGGATACAACCCATTCTATTCTTTTATTCATCATTGTATATCATAAATCCATCATTTCCAGACGGAAGAGTCAAAATTGGACCATTGACCAATATTTTTTCAATTATTCAAAGCATTATGTACAATCTTTTGTCCATTAAAACTTAATCTCTTTACATGTGCGCATGGTTAGTGAGTTAGTCAGTTGGCTAACATTATGAATGAAATGTCGATAGTAACCTTTTAAGCCAATAAAACTACGTACCTCGGTTATATTCGTTGGTGTGGGCCATTCTTGGATTGCCTTTTTCTTCACAGGATCAACTAAGATTCCATCCTAATAGACAATATGGCCAAGAAAAGAAACTAATTGAATCCAAAATTCACACTTTCTAAACTTCCCATATAATTCATTTCTTCTAAGATTTTTCATAACAATCCGAAAGTGATTCTCATGGTCTTCATATCTTTTGGTGTATACTAGGATATCATCGATAAATACAACAAAAAATTCATCAAGATATTCCTTGAAAACTCTATTTATTAGATTCATGAAAACAGAGGGTTCATTAGTTAGTCCAAAATGCATTACTGTAAACTCGTAATGCCTATACCTAGTTCAAAATGTTGTATTTGGAATATCTTCCTTTCTCACACACATCTGATGATATCCATATGAAGGTCAATATTCGAAAAATATTAGGCTCCATGAAGTTGATCAAATAAATCTTCAATGCTTGTCATAGGATACTTGTTCTCTATTTTAATAGTGTTGATTTCCCTATAATCAATTCATAGCCACATGGATCCATCTTTCTTCTTGACAAAGAGGACAAGGGCTTCCCATGGGGAAACACTAGGTCAAATAAATCCTTTTTCACTCAATTCCAATAGGTGGTTCTTTAGCTACACTAATTCCACAATGGCCATTCTATAGGGAGTCTTTGATATAGGCCTTGCACCAGGAATTAAATCAATATAGAACTCTAATTCCCTCTCTAGAGGATTTCTAGGTAAATCCTCTGGAAATACGCCAATGTACTTTTGAAAAATATATACATATTCAATTTGAATATTTCTTTCCTCACCCATAGATATTGTATTCTCCTCCTCTCCAAGAATTTAATTCAGTAGATATACTGGGGTGGATCTAGATAATAATCATATGGTGAGGTTTTTACTCTAAAGGTAAGGGATTCTACACCATTTTCAAAAATTGTAACTTCCTTCTTCTTGAAATAGATCTTCGCATCATAATTTGACACCCAATTCAAACTGAGAATTATATCAAATTCAATCATTGGTATAATGATAAGGTTAACAACCAAATCATGTCTATGTGTCATAAGGGGGACTGATCGACATGCCTTTATTGCAATGATACATCCCCTAGGAGTTTTGATTCAAAACTCCTTTATTAAATCAAATTGGACATCTCTAATTTTCTTAGAAAACTAGGAAGATAAAAATGAATGTGATGATCCAGAATCAAATAAATCATTGGATAAGTTTGTGGAAACAATTAAAGTACCTTCCACCACATCATTAGGAACTTTAAACTACATAGTTGTAATCACATAATATTTCCCTTTCTCTCATGACCTTTTCTTAGGTAAGTTTCCTTTATGCTTAGGACACTCATTTTCATAGTGTCTCATATCTCTATAATTGTATCATTGAACATCATTGACTTGTTTCTTCCCCTTTCATTCATTAGATCGATGAACCTTTTCTCCACACTTATATAAAACTTCCATTCCTTTCAAGAATTTCCCTGGATGACTCTTTCCACAGTTCTCGCATAATGGGAATTCCTTTATTCCCTTTTTATTCTTTGGTGCTTCACCTTTTCCATGGATATCATAGTACCACTTCTTATCTTGGTTCCCTTGAACAAATTTGATCTAGAAAATTCCTTCTCTGTTTTGATGTCACTTAATACAATTTCATCATATGATGAAA
Source organism: Viscum album (assembly GCA_963277665.1). Taxonomy (NCBI): domain Eukaryota; kingdom Viridiplantae; phylum Streptophyta; class Magnoliopsida; order Santalales; family Viscaceae; genus Viscum; species Viscum album. Next base: position 796,851,231 of record OY728137.1, read on the forward strand.
ATGATTGAGAAGATAGTGCCTTTCAAACACTTTGATTAAGACCTTAAAAATGATCTATCTTGTCTTCTGAATCACTTACGTAATCTATCACATACGTGGATAATCTTGTGAAGATAACCTCATACTCCACAACACTATCTTCTTCCCTTTGCTTTAGGCTAAGTAATTTCCCCTTCATCTCAGTTTGCTATTCAAGAGGGAAATATTTATTAAAGAATATTTCCTTAAAAGTCCTCCATTCCATATATTCTATTTATTCTTCCGTCGTGGTATTCTGGATCAAGGACCACCATTGATCAGCATCAACCCTGAGACAATATACTACCAGCACTACATTTTCATTTTCATTACATCTTAATGACATAAATATATTTTCAAGAGACTTGATCCACTGCTCAACTACCATTGGATTAGTATTACCACTAAAATATGGGGGCTTCTACCACATGAAATGATCCAACATAGGTGTAGCATGGTTATTCATCATAAATTGAGTAAGTTGTCCCAATATGGTCATGATATGATCCGCTCCAACATTGATTGTGTTGACTTGCTCAGTGGGAAAATCACTACATTTTCCATGAGTATTGATTCACATTCTTCAATTAGGTGCCATTTATAAATAATGGCATACACTATATTAGGTTATGAATCATAATTTACAATCTCAACTAGAAAATTACTTAGCATAAATTGAAATTATGTGCATAACTAATCTCATAAACATGGTTTCCATGAGGAAAAAATTACATTAAAATCCTTCATAATGGTTTGTAAAGAAAAAGTGAATTATCCTAAGAATATCCCCTGAGAGTCTTAAACCAAGAGTGCAGTAAGGCCCATTTTCGTGTACCAGTATACCCCAGGTCAAGCCCAAAACTCTTGGTCGGAGTTTTCACTCCTAGGTACATCTTTTCTAGAGCCACCTCTACTTGTTTGTATCTAGAAAGGGATGTATTTTCTAGAAATATCAACATAATCTATTCCTTCGCAAAATTACAGGACGTTCTTGTATGTTTATCCTCAAATAATACATTAGGTATTTGTTCCCTAATCAACATTTTCTAATCTATTTTCCACGTTTTCTACTAAACTTCATCTGATACCAACTATAACACCTCGACCCCAAAAGCACATATCTAGTGAATTACTTGTTAAATTTGCATGATTACAAGGAATGAAATCCCAAAGGAATTATTAGTTTAGTAGTCTTTAATAAACTAGATACATATATGTAACTCACATTACATTAGGAAAGGTAACAAAATACAATACATAACAAAAACTTATAAATTGATTCCATGAGAACTCAATAAATAGTCTCCTATTCGTAACCTATTGAAGGTAAAAAAATGAAACCGGTGAACTCAAATTATAATTAAGGGTTACAAATAGTGTAATCCTGAATCAATAATAACTGAATCATAAACAAATATGGCATGGTGAATAAATTAAAAACACGCGCCATTAATAAACTGACAATGAAACTGCATTCATAGATTTTTTCAAAGTGAAAACTTCATGGATAGTAATAACTGAAAATGAATAAATAGAATTCTTATTAATTGGATTTCATGTATCTGGAACATGATACCACTATACCGTCAAAACGGTTTAAGTCTGTGGGTAGAAACCCATCTGATTTTTGGAAACAAACTCGAAGGGTTTTTCACCAACTGATTTGTCTCATGAGACCTATCAATGCATCAAGGGGCTATAGCAAGCCCCAAACATCACTAAAAGTCAAAATAATTATATATACATTTATTCAATACTATAATAATAATCCTTTTCAATATCCTTATTGAGTAGAGGATACAAATTCATTAATATTTCACCTGTTAAAGTTTCATTCAAAATAATCACCGTATGTAAAATGTTATAAAGTTTAGACCATAGTCATATACATGAAACAAGAATATTGATATATGATATAGTTAAAATTTAAAATGAAAAATGATCTCAGATGGTCAGTAGATACATCACATAAGGATGATTAGGTGCACAATACCAAGTAAATCTCAATGAAATGGAAATCGAGACAAAGTCCCTTACCATAAAGTAATCAGTTGAATCAAATGAAAAAAAAACATAATAACCATCAAATTAACCATTTAATACCATGAATATAAATATAATCATGATATTATATAACAAACTTTAGTACACATACACCGCATACAATAAATAAGTGTTGATCAATGGAAATCTCACAGAAATGAAAGTGAGAAGAAAAACCCCTTACAAACATTTTGGAAAGGTGACGTGTGTTGTGTGGGATTAATGAGAGGTAAATGGGTATAAAATAATCTATATATCATAAGGGAAGTATTTAGGAGTTTATAAAACTTACCCCATTATTACTAATTAAAAATAAAAGGACACAACATAGGGGGTTCTTGAATAAAAGTGAGAGAGGGGATCACTTACCTTATGCCTGAAGGTGTTCTCGATTGATCTTAATGGCCTAAATAATCAAATTTAGCTTCATTAATTAATAATTACAGAAAATAATAAAAATTTAATTGATTTATTGTAACATTATTAGGTTCATTCATGTCATTTTTATGGGTTTAAGAGGTTCAATTTTATTGTTTTGGAAGCATTTTCTTCCTTGGTTTTCAGGATCGGTTTACTTGTATTCATGAATGGAAGTTTGTTTGAAATGTTATCAAACATCCAGAATAGTTAATATATATTATTAGTGACATTACATAGATATAAATTATATTATAATGATTTTGGGTTATATACCATGAGGATGATTCATTAGTTAAAATTTAATTACGAACGCTTGGATTAACTTGGCGATTTTGTGTATAATGAACTAGTTTTGTATTATAATTTTATATTATGAGTGTGTAAGGATTAAATAAAATTTAGTAAAGTAAAATATAAATATTATAATTTGGACCAACCATTAAAAGGGTTTGATGACCAGTATTGAAAATAGTAATATAAATTAAAAACTCGTCGTCCTTGAATGTGATAAATTAACACATCTCGGACGGTATTTTCATTTTTTGTGTAAGAGGTGGGAAAAAAGAGATATGGTGATGAAATATTCCATTAGAATAATATAATTCCATTCAATTTAAGGTACTGGAATAATCATATCATTTGGATTTGTGGAGGTAAGGAGAGATCAAAAAAAGAATGGAACTCATAAAATAATTTGAAAGAAAAGGGAAGAGAGATTCACCTCTTGAGTACTCCACCTTGAGAATCTCCTTAAGGCCTTTTTTTTGGCCTTTTGATGAGACCATAAGGTATTGGAAATGGTGGAGGAGTATAGGGGGATAATTGATAATAATTTAGGCAATTATTGAAGCTTGAAAGGTTTGGGAGGAAGAGGGGTTTAGGGGTGGTTTATATAGTGGAGGTGAGGAGGGTTTTCTTAATATTATATTCATTAATTTATTAGTTCTCCACAAGACAAGAAATAGTGAGTATTTAATGAACTATAATATTAATAAGTGCATTTTAGTTCTAGATTTTGGTGATTACATCACTCATGATTCTAGGAATAGTGAATTTAAATTATAATGTATTTATATGGTAAATTACTGTATTTTACTATTCACCAAAAATTCAAGTATTTCGTAAAAATCCCAAAACTTCACCCTAACCATGTTTCAATATGTAGAATCCAAAAATGAATTCCCTTTTTCAAAAATAATTTTCTAAATATGATAAATTTAATTTTTAATTAAAATCATTATTTAATCAAAAAATACCAACACTTAAAATATTCATCTTCATTTTTAAGGTGCCTAAATTTATTTATACTTTTGTGGGTAAGGTTACCAATCATAAGGGTCATATTACTATTAAAATGGGTAATTTACTATTTATAAGGTTAAGTAACTATTCATAAGGGTAAGTTACTATTCACTGAAAATTAAGATGATTCTATCAGACTCCAAATATCACCCTTATTGTAACTGTATATGTCAGTTTTTCAAAATTCAAACCACAGAAGTAAAAAATTTAAGTTTAATGGCTAGGTTATGACTATCTCCTAAATAACCATGTGTTGTTTCAAATAAACTCAGTGCTTTATAAAATATAGGGTATCTAATGAATAGAATGTATTTAAGAGAAACATAGCATAAAATGTTTTGGGTGTTATATTATTCCCATCTTCATAAATTTTTTCCTTGAAATTTTTCATGTATAAAGACATTTAAAAAGATGTGGGTGGTTCTTCCTCAAAACATCCTTAGGTTCCCACATTTCTTTCTCCATTTTATGGTTTCTCTAAAGAACCTTGAAAAGACAAGTTGTCTGATTTCTCAATACCTTTTCCCTTGTTTCAAGAATCTCGATAGGCTCTTCACAGTAGGAAAAATTAGGTTCCAGTTCCATTTATTCATAGGTGAGTACATGTGTTGGGTCTAGAATGTATTTCTTTAACAATGACACATGGAAGACATTATGAATTTTTGAGAGACATTGTGGAATTGATAAATATAATCTATAGCTCTGATCCTTTCCATAATTTCAAACGATATGATCTACCTGGGGCTCAGTTTCCCTTTCTTACCGAACCTTAAGACACCATTCCATGGAGATACTTTTAGAAATACATGATCTCCTACTTCAAATTCCAAATACTTTCTCTGGTTGTCAGCAAAACTCTTTTTCCTACTTTGGGATGCTTTAATATGGGCCTGAATTTTCTTTACCATTGCATTTGTATCTTAGATAAGTTATGGGCCTAAAAGCTTCCTCTCTCCAACTTCATCCCAACAAGTTGAAGTTTGACACATATTACATTTATTGCTTCATATGGCACTATTTTAATTCTATAATGGAAACTATTATTGTAGGAAAATTGTACCAAATGAATGTATTGATCCCACATACCTTGAATGTCAAGAGAGCATGATCTCAAAATGTCTTATAGTGTTTGAATAGTCCTTTCAGACTTTTTGTCAGTTTGGGGGTGATTAGCAGTACTCATATGATGCTCAGTATTCAAAGAATTCTTGGGACTTTTCTAGAATTTTGATGTAAACCGAGGATCTTGATCATACACAATTGATAGAGGTTCCCTATGAAGTCTTACAACTTCATTAATATAAATTCTTTCTAGGAACTCAAGTGGAAAATCCTCTCTTATAGAAAGTAAATGTGCTGATTTTATGAGATGATCAACAATTACCCATATTACATCCTTCCTTCTTGGTGTCCTTAGTATTCCTATGAAAAAAAATCCATCATAATTTCATCCCACTTCTACATAGGAATAGGCAGGGGTTGTATCACCCCTCTTGCATGTTGTCTCTCTACCTTCACTTATTGGAAAACTAGACACCTTGACACGTAGTCAGCAATTTCTCACTTCATATTATCCCATCAAAAATGTTCCTTCAGATCTCTATAAATCTTTATGCTACCAGGGTGTATAGAGAAATTTGAGTTATGAGAATTATCTAATAGTTCCCTTTTCAGCTCAGGTGCTAATGGAATGCATAACCTCTTCCCAAATTTTAGAACTCCTTCCTCATACACAAAGTCTTCCAATCTACCATCCTTAACAGCATTAATTTTCTTTTGTATATTCTCATCATCATATTGAGATCTTTTTATCTTCTCTAGTAAATATGGATTAGCAATCATTTGAAAGGGAGAAGATGTTTCCCCTTCCTTAACAATTCTCATATCCATATTTAGTATATCTATGAATATAGGATCTATCTAAATCCTCATTTGGGTTTGAAGTCCATGATATTTCCTGCTTAATGCATCTTCTACGTTATTTTCCTTTCCTGGGTGGTAGTGTGTTGAACAATCATAATATTTGAGTAACTCGAGTCATCTCTTTTACCTCATCTTGAGTTCATTCTGTATAAAAATTTCTTTCAAACTATTGTGATCCATATATATCTTACATCTTTCACCATAGAGATAATGTCTCCATATTTTCATAGCAATGATTACGGATGCTAACTCAAGATCATGAGTTGGATAATTTTTATCATGATTCTTCAACTTCCTTGATGCATAAGTAATAACTTTATCATTTTTCATAAGGACCCAACCCAATCCATTCTTTGAGGCATCAATGTATATCACAAATCCATCATTTCCAGATTAAAGAGTCAAAATTGGATCATTGGAAAATCTTCTTTTCAATTCTTTAAATCATTCTGTTCATTCTTTCATCCATACAAACTTAACCTCTTTACATGTGATCTTGGTTAGTGGGTTATCCAGTCAGGCGAAATTCTGAATGAAACACCTATAGAAAGATGCTAAGTCAATAAAATTGTGTACCTCGATTATATTCGTTTGAATGGTCCTTTCATGGATTCCCTTTATCTTCACATGATAAAATAAGATTCCATCCTTAGAGACAATATGGAAAAGAAAAGAAACTAATTAAATCCAAAATCCACACTTTCTAAAATTCCCATATAATTCATTTCTTCTAAGAGTTTTCAAAATAATCCTCAAGTGATTCTCACGGTATTCATATCTTTTGGAGTATACCAAGATATCATCAATAAATACCACAAAAAATTCATCAAGATATTCCTTGAAAACTTTATTCATTAGATTCATGAAATCATAGGGTACATTAGTCAGTCCCAAAGGCATTACTGTAAAATCATAATTCTCATACCTGGTTTGAAATGTTGTCTTTGGAATATCTTCCTTTCTCACACATAACTAATGATATCCAGATCAAAGGTCAATCTTCATAAAATATTTGGATCCATGAAGTTGATCAAATAAATCATCAATGCATGGCAGAGGATACTTTTTCTTTATTGTAATAGCATTTATTTTCCTATAATCAATGCATAGACTCATGGATCCATCTTTCTTCTAGAAAAAGAGGATAGAGGATCCCTGTGGGGAAACACTAAGTCAAATAAATCCTTTATTGATAAATTCCTCTAGTTGTTTCTTTAGCTCCACTAATTCCACAGTGGCCATTATATAGAGATTCTTTGATATAGGCCTTGCACCTGGAATAAAATCAATAGAGAACTCAACTTCCCGCTCTGGAGGATGTCTAGGTAAATCCTCTAAACTACGCCAATGTATTATTGAACAATATATACATCTTAATTTTAAATATTTCTTTCAAAGTCTATATATATTGTTTTCTCTTCCTATCCAAGAATTTCATTTCGTAGATCTATTGGGGGTGGATATAGATAAGAATCATATGGTGAGGTTTCTTTGCAAAAGATAATGGATTCTACGCCATTTTCAAAAAAAATAAATTCCTTATTATTGCAATAGATCTTCACGTCATAATTTGACATCCAATTCATACCAAGAATTATATCAAAGTAAATCATTAGTATGATGATAAGGTTATAAACTAAAGCACGTTTATGTGTCATGATGGGGACTGATCAACACGCCTTTGTTGCAATGATGCATCCCCTAGATGTTTTGATTGAAAACTCCTTTATTAAATAAAATTGGACATGTATACTTTTCTTGGAAAACTGGGAAGATATAAATGAATGAAATGATCCAGATTCAAATAAATCATTGGATAAGTTTGAGGAAACAATTGAAGTACCTACCACCACATCATTAGGGACTTCAACCTCTGCAATTGTAATCGTATAACCTCTCCATTTCTCTCATGGAATTTTCAGAGGAAAGAGTCCTTGGAGATTAGTACACTCATTTCCATAGTGTCCCGTCTCTCCACAATTGTAGAATTGAACATCATTGACTTGTTTATTCTCCTTTCATTCATTAGATTGATAACCCTTCTCTCCAAACTTATAGCAGACTCTCATGCCTTTCAAGCATTTCCCAGGATGACTCTTTCCACAGTTCTTACATAATGGTAATTTCTTTATTCGCTTATTATTCTTTGGCACTTCACCTTTTCCATGGTTATCAAAGTACCCCTTCTTATCTTGGTTTCCCTTGAACAAATTTGATCTAGGAAATTCCTTCTCTATTTTTATGGCACTTAATACAATTTCATCGTATGATGAAAATGATTGAGAAACTAGTTCCCCTTAAATAATTGGATTAATAACTTCAAAAACATTATCTATATTGTCTTCCAAATCACATACGTAATATATATAATACCTGTATAATCTTGTGAAGATAGCCTCATACTCCACAACAGTATCTTCTTCCCTTTTCTTTAGGCTAAATAATTTCCTATTCATCTCAGTTTCTTGTTCACAAGGGAAATATTTGTCAAAGAATATTTCCTTAAAATTAATTTATTCCATATATTCTATTTCTTCTTCCTCTATGGTATTCTGGATCAAGGACCACCATTGATCAGCGTCACCCCTGTGATAATATACTTCCAGTACTACCTTTTCATTTTCATTACATCTTAAAGTAATGAATATATTTTCAAGGGAATTGATCCACTGCCCATCTACCATTAGATTAGTAGTCCCACTAAAATATTGGGGCTTTTGTAGCATGAAACGATCCCGCACAGGTGTAGCATAGTTATTCATCCCAACTTGAGTAAGTTTTCCCAATATGGTCATGATCCGATCTGCTCCAACATTGAGTGTGTTGACTTTCTCAGTGGGTAAATCCCTACAATGTCCATGAGTATTGATTCCCCTTCTTCCATTAGGTTTCATTTCTAAATAATGGAATACACTAGATTAGGTTATGAATCATAATTTATAATCTCAACTAGAAAATTACTTAGCATAAATTGAAATTTTATGCAGAGCTAATATTATAAACAAGGTTTCTCTGAGTAAACATTTATATTCAAATCCATCATAATGGCTTATAAATAAAATGGGAATTATCCTAATAATATCCCCTGGGAGTGTCAAACCAAGAGTACATAAAGTCTCATTGTTATATACCAGGATACCCCGAGTCAACCCCGAAACTCCTTGTTGGAGTTTTCACTCCTAGGTACATTTGTGCCAGAGCCACCTCTACTTGTTTATATCCATAAAGGGATGTATTTTATAGAAATATCCACATAATATATTCCTTAACAAAATTATAGGGTTTTCTTTTATGTTTATCCTCGAATAATAACTTAGGGATTTGTTCCCTAGTCTATATTTTCTATTCAATTTTCCAAGTTTGCTACTAAACTTCCTCTAATACCAACTATAACACCCCGGCCCCAGAAGCCCGAAGTTGGTGAATTACTTGTAATATTGGAATGATTACAAGGAATGAAGTACCAATGGAATTATCATTTTAATAGTCTTGAAGAATCTATATACATATATGTAACTCACATTACATTAGGAAAGGTAACAAAATACAATACATAACAAAAACTAATAAATGACATCCACAAGAACTCAATAAATAGTCACCTATTTATAAATAGTTGAAGATAAAAAAATTAAATGGTTTATCTCAAATTCTCATTAAGGGTTACAAATAGTGGAATCATGAATAAACAATAACTGAGTCATAAACAAATATGGCATGGTGAATAAATGAAAAACACACACCATTAATAAACTGAGAATGAAACTACATCCATAGATTTTTTTCACAGTGAAAGAATCATATATAGTAATAGCTTAAAATTAATAAATATAATGATTATTAATTGGATTTCATGTATCTGGAACATTATACCACTATACTGTTGAAATGGTTTAAGTCTGTGGGTAGAAACCCGTCTGATTTTTGGAAACAAACTCGAAGGGTTTGTCGCCAAATGATTTGTCTCATGAGACCTATCGATGCATCAATGGGCTATAGAAGGCCCCACCCATCATTTCAAGTTAAAATAATTCTTTATACATTTATTTAAAACTATAAAAATAATCCTTTTCAATATCCTTATTGAGTAGAGGATATAGATTCATCAATATTTCCCCTGTTAAAATTGCATTCACAATAATCACCGTATGTAAAATGCTATACAGTTTAGACCATAGTAATATCCATGAAACAAGAATATGGATATATGATATAATTAAAATTTCAAATGAAAAATGACCTCAAATGGAAAGTAGATAAACCACATAAGCATGATTAGGTGCACAATACCAAGTAAATCTCAATGAAATGTAAATTGAGAAAAAGTCATTTACCACAATGTAATCCCTAGAATCATATAACCAAAACTTAATAACCATAAAATTAATCATTTAATACCCTTAATATAAATATAATCATGATATTATATAAAAAATTTATTACACATACACCGCATACAATAAATAAGTGTCAAAAAATAAAAATATCAGAGAAATTAAAGTGAGAAGAGAAACCCCTTACAAACATTTTGGCATGGTGACGGGTGTTCTTGTGAGGGATTCATGAGAGGTAAAGGGGTATCCCATAATATATATATAATAAGGGAAGTATGGGTGAGGTGTTAAAACATACCCCATCATTAGGAATTAAAAATAAAAGGACACAACATAGGAGGATTCTTGAATAAAAGTGAGAGAGGATCCCTTACCATATGCCGAAAGGTGTTCTTGATTGATCTTAATGACCATAATAATCAAATTTAGTTTCATTAATTAATAATTTAATAAGTTAAAAGTTAATTACTAATTCTTGGATTAACTTGGCAGTTTTGTGCATAATGAACTTGTTTTGTATTATTATTTTATATTATGATTGTTTAAGGATTACATAACATTTAATAAGTTAAAATAAATATATTATGATCTGTTTTAACCATTAAAAAGGTTTCATGACCACTCTTTAAGATAGTAATATAAATTGAAAACTTGTCGTCCTTGAATGTGATAAATTAGCACATCTTAGTTGGTATTTTCATTTTTAGTGTAAGAGGTGGGGGAAAGAGATATGGTGATGAAAGATTCAATTAGAATGATATAATTAAATTCCATGTATATTACTAGAATTATCATTTAATTTGGATTTGTGGAGTTGAGGAGAGATCAAAAAAAGAATGGAACTCATAAAATAATTTGAAAGAAAAGGGAAGAGAGGTTCATCTCTTGAGTACGTCTCCTTGAGAATATCCTTAAGGCCTTTTTTTGGCCTTTTTGTGAGACCATAAGGTCTTGGACATAGGGGAGGAGTTTAGGGAGATAATTGAGAAAACATTAGGCAAGAATTGAATCTATAGAGGTGTGGGAGGAAGAGGGGGTGAGGGGTGGTTTATATAGTGGAGGGGAGGAGGGTTTTCTTAATATTATATTCACTAATTTATTATTTCTCTACAAGAAAATAAATAGTGAGGATTCCATGAACTATAACAATAATAAGTGCATGTGAGTTCTATATTTGTCTGCTTAAATCACTCATGATTCTAGTAATAGTGAATTTAAATTATAACTTATTTATACGGTAAATTAATGTATTTTTCTATTGACAAAAGATTCATGTATTTCAGAAAAATCCCAAAAAATCACCCTAACCATTTTTCGACATGTAGAATCCAAAAGTGAACTCCATTTTTCAAAAATAATTTTTTAAATATGAGAAATTAAATTTTTAATTAAAATCATTATTTCATCAAAAAATACCAACACTTAAAATATTCATCTTCATTTTTAAGGTGCCTAAATTTATTTATACATTCATGGGTAAGGTTACCATTCATAAGGGTCATATTAATATTCATAAGGGTAAGTTAATATTAATAAAGTTAAGTTACTATTCATAAGGTTAAGTTACTATTCACTAAAAATTATGTTGATTCTATCAGACTCCAAATATCTCTGTGATCGCAACTGTGTATGTCCGTTTTTCAAAATTCAAACCACAGAAGTGGAAAATTTAAGTTTAATGGGTATGTTATGACTATATCATAAATAACCAATTATTGTTTCAAAGGAACTCAGTGATTCATTATATATAAGCTATCTAATTAATAAAATGTATTTAAGAGAAAGATACCATAAAATGTTTGGGGTGTTATATTATTCCCACCTTTAGAAATTTTGTCCTCGAAATCTTTCATGTATAAATCCCTTAAAAAATATGTGGGTGGTTCTTCTTCATAATATCCTCAGGTTCCCACATTTCTTCCTCCATTTTATGGTTTCTCCAAAGAACCTTGACTAGAAGAGTTGTCTGATTTCTCAATACCTCCTCCCTTGGGTCAAGAATCTCGATAGGATCTTCACAGTACGAAAAATCAGGTTCCAGTTCCATTTCTTCATAGGTGAGTAAATGTGTTGGTTATGGCATGTATTTATTTAAAAATGACACATGGAACACATTATGAACTTCGAAGAGACTTGGTGGAATTGCTAAACAGTAAGCTATAGCTCTGATCCTTTCTATAATTTCAAACGGTCTGATGTATCTAGGGATCAGTTTCCCTTTCTTACCAAACCTTAAGACACCCTTCCGTGGAGATACTTTTAGAAAGACATGATCTCCTACTTGAAATTCTAAATCTTTTCTTCAGTTTTTAGAATAACTCTTTTTCCTACTTTGGGTTGCTTTAATATGGGCCTGAATTTTCTTTACGTTTGTAGTTTTCTCTTCGATAAGTTCTGAGCCTAAAAGTTTCATCTCGCCAACTTCATCCCAACAAGTTGGAGTTCGACACCTCTTACCATATAATGCTTCATATGGTGTCATTTGAATGCTAGAATGGAAAGTATTATTGTAGGGAAATTCCACCAAAGGCAAGTATTGATCCCACATACCTTGAAAGTCAAGAGAGCATGATCTCAACATATCTTTTAATATTTGAATAGTCCTTTCAGGCTATCTGTCAGTTTGGGGGTGATAAGAAGTACTCATATGAAGCTCAGTATTCAAAGCCTTCTAGAGACTTTTCCATAATTTTGATGTAAACTAGGGATCTTGATCGGACACAATCGATAGTGGTGCACCATAAAGTCCTAAAACTTCATTAGTATAAAGTCTTGATAGGTGCTCAAGTGGTAAATCCTTTCTTATAGCAACAAAATGTGCTGATTTTTTGAGATGATCAATAATTACCCATATTGATTCGTTGCTTCTAGGTTTCCTTGGTATTCCTATGAAAAACTCCATCGTAATTTCATCCCACTTCCACATAGGAATAGGTAGAGGTTGCATCACCCCTCTAGGATGTTGTCTCTTTTCCTTCACTTGTTGACAAAATAGACCCCTTGACACATAGTCAGCAATTTCCCACTTCATATTATCCCACCAAAAATGTTCCTTTACATCTCTATAAATCTTAATATTACGAGGGTGTATATAGAAATTTGAGTTATGATAATCGTATAATAGTTCCCTATTTATCTTAGGTACTGATAGAATGCATAACCTCTTCCCAAATTTTAGAACTCCTTACTCATACACAAAGACTTCCAATCTCTCGTCCTTAACAGCATTAATTTTCTTATGTAGATTCTCATCATCAGATTGAGAGCTTTTTATATTCTCTAATAAATATGGTTTAGAAATAATTAGAAAGAGGAAATATATTTCCCCTTAATTAACAATTATCATATCTATATTTAGTAGATCCATGAATATAGGATCTCTCTCAATACTCATTTGGGTCATAAGTATATGATCTTTCCTGCTTAATGCATTTTCCACCTTATTTTCCTTTCCTGGGTGGCAGTGTATTGAAAAATCATAATCTTTGAGTAACTTGAGTGATCTCTTTTTCTTCATGTTGAGTTCTTTCTATGTAAAAATGTATTTCAAACTCTTGTAATCCATATATATCTAAAATATTTCACCATAGAGATAATTTCTCCATATTTTCATAGCAAAGAATATGGCTGCTAACTCAAGATCATGAGTTGGGTAATTTTTCTCCTCAGTCTTCAATTGCCTTGATGCATAAGCAATAACTTTATCATTTTTCATAAGGAGTCAACCCTAAACATTCTTTGATGCATCATTGTATATCACAAATCCATCATTTCCAGATAGAAGAGTCAAAATTAGAGCATTGAAAAATATTCTCTTCAATTCTTCAAGGAATTCTGTATATTAATTCATCAATACAAACTTGACCCCTTTACATGTGAGCTTAGTTAGCGGGTTAGCCATTCGGGTGAAATTATGAATGAAGCGTCGATAGTAACCTGCTAAGCTAATAAAATTTCGTACCTCATTTATTTTCGGGAAAAAATTCCTCAAGGTATCATTAAAGCATTTTTGAGGTGATTGTGTTTGTTGACAAAGTGGACATCCATGTTGTGTTTGTTGACAAAGCAAACCATGACATACATATTTGTTGAAAAAGTGGATTTCATGGTGGCATGTCGAGTTTAAGATCTGTGGTTAATGATCCATGTTTGATTCAAGAATGTCTACAAAGGAATGGATGATCTGGAGGTGGTATAAAAAGAGTAGATACAAGGTGGCGTCATTTTCCAGTGTTTTCCAAATTTCAGTGCCTAAAAATCGATAAATGAAGAAAAGTGGTGTTTGGAAAAGGTAATTGTGCACCATTGACTTGAAGGAGATTGAAATTGAGTGCCCTATGTTTTTCATGATCAGAGCATCAAAATGTGGCAAAGGGATAAGGGGTGCCCAAGTTTTAGAGTTGGTCGCGCAAGTGATTTGCACGGCAAGAGACTTGTGCACCGAGAATTGCGCTCCAAGGGGAGACTTTTGCGCCATCGCGCAGGGTGTACAAATGCCTATAAATATAGGTCTACCCCTCCTTATTTGGTGTATAGTTCAACACTTAGAAAAAATCAGAGCTCTTGTCACGCAGGTGTGGTGGTCGCGCAAGTGGTGTGTGGTCGCGCAAGTAAAAGTTGTGCGCCAGGTTATTGTTGTGCACCTAAGGTGGTTTGGGAAATAAAGGAATTGAGTCGCGCATGTTTTGAGTTGAAGAAGAAGGCTTCGCACATGTTTTTTGGATAAAATTACATGCTAGATTTTGAAGAAGCGCAAAAGTTGTTGGTTGTGTGCCAATATTGGTTTGGGCGTAAAAGGGTGTGCACCCCGCAAGTTTGGAGTTGGAGAGGCTTGTGTCATGCAAGTGGTTGAGGTGGACTGGCGTGCCAGTTGTGACTTGCATGCTGAGACTTGCACGCTGGCATAGATAAGGGCACCATGTAAGGTTTATTTGCAGTAGAGATTCGGGGCTGTATGAAAGCTAGAATATTTCCTGATACTTTCGGGGAAAAGATAGATTCATCTACGTGTGAAAGGTGGACTAAAACAGAGCATCTACATACAATGTAGGATGGATTAATTAGTGATAATGAAAAGACCTACAAGTCTATAAACTATGAGTGGATCCTTTCCAGAGCAGTGAGCAAAGGAAGAGGAAGAAGGTGATCCTCTCCACCGGCTGTGAGCCAGAGAGAGAGAAACAGGGAGTGACCCTTGGGAAAGCAGTGATCTTACCCTAAACATTGTAAAGGCAGTGAGCCTGGGAATATAAGTGATCTATCCCGAACCTTGTAAACTACAGTGTGCTTATAGTGGATTTGGTACATCGGCACATTGCCGGTGTATGCTCCTTAGACGTAGCCCAGTGAGAGTGACCAAGTAAAAATTATTGTGTCCTATGCATGCTTTACTTTCTACAATGGGAAAGAGAGAGAAGAGTGTTTTTCTTAACAGTGAAACAAGATAAGAAAGGGCTTTAATTTTAAATTAGTCATGCCCTGATTCAACCCCCCTCTCAGGGTATTCAGCCTTGTGGACCTAATAGTTATGTTTGTTGGCATGGTCCATTCTTTTATTTCCTTTGTCTTCACAGAATCAACTAAGATTCCATCCTTAGAGATAATATAGACAAGAAAAGAAACTGATTAAATCCAAAATTCAAAATTTCTAAACTTCCCATATAATTCATTTCTTCTAAGAGTTTTCAAAATAATCTGTAAGTGATTCTCATGGTATTCATAGATTTTGGATTATACTAGGATATCATCGATAAATACCACAAAAATGTCATCAAGATATTCCTTAAAACTCTATTAATTATATCCATGAAAACATAGGGTGCATTAGTCAGTCCAAAAGGCACTATTGTAAACTCGTAATGCCCATAACTGGTTTGAAATGTTGTCTTTGGAATATATCCTTTTCTCACACACAGTTGATGATATCTAGATCGAAGTTCAATCTTTGAAAAATATTGGGCTCCATGAAGTTGATCCAATAAATCATCAATTTGTGGCAGAGGATACTTTTTCTTTATTGTAATAGAATTTATTTTCCTATAATCAATGCATAGTATCATGGATCCATCTTTCTTCTTGAAAAAGAGGACAGGGGCTCCCCATGGGAAAACACTAGGTCGAATAAATCCTTTATCATTCAATTCCTCTAGTTGTTTCTTTGGCTCCACTAATTCCATAGTTTACATTCTATTGGGAGTATTTGATATAGGCCTTGCACCAATAATTAAATCAATAGAGAACTCAACTTCCTGATCTAGAGGATGTCCAGGTAAATCCTATGGAAATACGCCAATGAATTCTTAAAAAATATATACATATTCAATTTTAATATTTCTTTCCTCACCCATAGATATTGTGTTATCTTACTCTCTAAGAATTTCATTTAGTAGAGCTAATGGGGGTGGATCTAGATAAAAATTAGATGGTGAGGTTTCTGCTTTAAAGATAAGAGATTGCACACCATTTTCAAAAAATGTAACTTTCTTCTTCTTGCAAAAGATCTTGGCCTCATAATTTTATATCCAATTCATACTGAGAATTATATCAAATTCAATCATTACTATGATGATATAGTTATCAAGTAAATCATGTTTGTGTGTCATGAGGGTGACTTATTGACACACCTTTGTTGCAATGATAAATCCCCTAGGAGTTTTGACTGAAAACTCCTTTATTAAATCAAATTGGTCATGTCTAATTTTCATGGAAAACTGAGAAGATATAAATGAATGCGATGATCCGGAATAAAATAAAACATTCAATAATTTTGAGGAAACAATTAAAGTACCTTCCACCATATCATTTGGAACTTCAACCTCCGTAGTTTTAACCGCATAATATTTCCCTTGATCTCATGGACTTTTCTAAGGAAATTTTTCTTGGAACTTAGGAAACTCAATTGAATAGTGTCCCGCATCTCTAAAATTGTAGCATTGAATATCATTGACTTGTTTCTTACCATTGAATTCATTAGATCAATTACCCTTTTCTCCACACTTATAGTATACTCTCATGACTTTCAAGCATTTCCCAGGATGACTCTTTCCACAGTTCTCACATAATGAGAATTACTTTATTCCCTTGTTCTTATTTGGTGATTCACCTTTTCCACGGTTATCAGAGCACCGTTTCTTATCTTGGTTTCCCTTAAACAAATTATATCTAGAAAATTCCTCCTCTGTTTTGATGGAACTTAATACAATTTCATCTTATGATGGAAATGATTGAGAAGCTAGTGCCCTTAAAAGACTTGGATTAGTACCTTCAAATAAATGATCTATCTTGTGTTTTGAATCATGTATGTAATCTATAGCATACCTGGATAATCTTGTGAATATGGCCTCATACTCCACAACACTATATTCTTCCATTTGCTTTACGCTAAAGAATTTCCTCTTCATCTCAGTTCAATGTTCACGAGGAAAATATTTGTCGAAGAATATTTCCTTAAAATTCCTCCATTCCATATATTCTATTTCTTCTTCCTCCATGTTATTTTGTATCAAGGACCACCATTGATTTGTGTCACCCCTGAGACAATATAATGTCATCACTACCTTTTCATTTTCATTACATATTAATTCCATGAATATATTTTCAAGTGACTTGATCCACTTCTCAGCTACCATTTGATTAGTAGTCCCACTAAAATATGGGGGATTTTACCACATGAAATGATCCAACATTAGTGTAGCATGGTTATTTGTCGCAACTTGAGTAAGTTTTCCAAATATTATCATGATCTTATCCGCTCCAACATTGACTATGTTGACTTTCTCAGTGGTTAAATCCCAACATTGTCAATGAGTATTGATTCACCTTCTTCCATTAGGATCCATTTCTAAATAATGGAATACACTATATTAGGTTATGAATCATAATTTATAATCTCAACTAGAAAATTACTTAGCATAAATTTAAATTCTATGCAAATCTAATCTCATAAACATGGTTTCTCTGAGGAAAAAATTGTATTCAAATCCTTTATAATGGATTGTAAAGAAAATTTGAATTATCATAATCATATCCCCTAGGAGTTTAAAACCAAGAGTGCATCAAGGAACGTTGTCTTGTACCAGGATACCCTGGGTCAACCCCAAAACTCCTTGTTCGATTTTTCACTCCTAGGTACATTTGTGCCAGAGCCACCTCTACTTGTTTGTATCCAGACAGGGATGTATTTTCTAGAAAGATTAAAATAATCTATTCCTTACCAAAATTCCAGGGCATTCTTGTATGTTTATCCTTAAACACTACCTTAGGGATTTTTTCCTTAATCTACATTTTCTAATCTATTTTCCATGTTTTCTACTAAACTAACTGTGATACCAACTGTAATACCCCGACTCTAGATGCCCGAAGTCAGTGCATTATTTGTTACATTGACATGATTACAAGGAATGAAATCCTGAAGGAACGATCAGTTTAGTAGTCTTGAGAAAACTAGATACATAGATGTAACTAACATTACATTAGGAAAGGTAATAAAATACAATACATAACAAAAACTAATAAACTGCATCCACGAGAACTCAATAAATAGTCTCATATTTGTAACATGTTGAAGGTAAAAAAAATGAAATGGGTGATCTCAAATTCTCATTAAGGGTTAAAAATAGCGGAAGCATGAATCAACAATAATTTAATCATAAACAAATATGGCATGGTGAATAAATAAAAAATACACACCATTAATAAACTGAGAATGAAACTGCATCCATAGATTTTGTCAAAGTGAAAACCTCATGGATAGTAATAACAAAAAATGAATAAATAGAATTATTATTAATTGGATGTCATGTATCTAGCACATGATATCACTATATTGTAGAAATTATTTAAGTATGTGGGCAGAAACCATTCTATTTTTTGGAAACAAACTCGAAGGGTTTGTCCCCAACTGATTTGTCTCATGAGACCTATCGATGCATCGAGGGGCTATAGAGGGCCCTGACTATCACTTAAATTCCAAATAATTCTTTATAAATTTATTTAATACTATAACAATAAGCCTTTTCAATGTACGTATTGATTAGAGGATACATATTCATCAATATTTCCCCTGTTAAAATTTCATTCAAAATAATCACTATATGTAAAATGATATACAATTTATACCATAGTCATATCCATGAAACAAGAATATGGATATATTATATAATTACAATTTAAAATGAAAAGTGATCTCAAATGGTTATTAGATACACAACATAAGAATTATTAGGTGCACAATACCAAGTAAATCTCAATGAAATGAAAATCGATACAAAGTCCCTTACCACGATGTAATCAATTGATTCATATGAACATATATTAATAACCATAAAATGAATCATTGTATAACATTAATATAAAGATAATAATGATATTATATAACAATTTTCATTACACATACACCACATACAATAAATAAGTGGCAAAAAAGGAAATCTTATGAAAATGAAAGTGAGAAGAGAAACCCCTTACAAACATTTCGGCATGGTGACGTGTGTTATAGTAAGGGATTAATGAGATGTAAAATGGTATCCCTTCATTTATATATAATAAGGGTAGTATGTTGGAGGTGAAAAAAATACCCCATTATTAGGAATTAAAAATAAAAGGACACAACATAGGTGGGATTCTTGAATAAAAGTGAGAGAGATTATCCCTTACCTTATGCATGAAGGTGTTCTTGATTGATCTTAATGACCTAAATAATCAAATTTAGAATAATTAAATAATAATTCCATAACCTATTCAACATTTAATTCATTTATTATAACCTTATTAGGTTCATTCATTCCCTTTTTATGGGTTTAAGAGGTTCAATTTTATTGTTTTGGAAGCATTTTCTTCCTTGGTTTTCAGGATCAGTTTACTTGTATTCATGAATGGAAGTTCCTTTGAAATGTGGTTAAACATCCAGAATTTTTAATATATATTATTAGTTACATTATAGATATATAAATGATATTATAATTATTTTGGGTTATATACCATTTGTATGACTCATTAGTTAAAAGTTAATTACGAACGCTTGGATTAACTTGGCGGTTTTGTGCATAATGAACTTGGTTTGTATTATTATTTTATATTATGATTGTTTAAGGATTACATAACATTTAATAAGTTTAAATAAATATATTATTATATGTTTCAACCATTAAAAAGGTTTCATGACCACTCTTGAAGATATTAATAGAAATTGAAAACTCGCCGTCCTTTAATGTGATAAATTAACACATCTCGGACGGTATTTTCATTTTTAGTGTAAGAGGTTGGGGAAAAGAGAGATGATGATGATGAAATATTACATTAGAATAATATAATTCCATTCCATATAAGGTAATGGAATTATCATAGCATTGTGGAGGTGAGGATAGAGCAACAAAATAATGGAACTCATAAAAGAATTTGAAAAAAAAATGGAAGAGAGGTTCACCTCTTGAGTACTCCTCCTTGAGAATCTCCTTAAGGACTTTGTTTTTTGCCTTTTGGTGTGACCAGATGGTCTTGGATGTAAAGGAGGAGTTTATGGAGATAATTGAGTAGAATTTAGGAAATTATTTAATCTTGAGAGGTGTGAGAGGAAGAGGGGGTGAGGGTTGGTTCATATAGTGGAGGGGAGGAGGGTTTTATAAATATTATATTCATTAATTTTTTATTTATCCACAAGATAAGAAATAGTGAGGATTCCATGAACTAGAATAGTAATAAGTTCATGTGAGTTCTAGATTTGGGTTCTTACATCAGTCATGATGATAGAAATAGTGAATTTAAATTATAATGTATTTATACGGTAAATCAATGTATTTTACTATTCACAAAAATTCAAGTATTTCAGAAAAATCCCAAAAATTTACCCTAAGCATTTTTCAATGTGTAGAATCAAAAAATGAACTCTCTTTTTCAAAAACAATTTTCTAAATATGAGAAATTTAAATTTAAATTAAAATCATTATTTAATCGAAAAATACCAACACATAAAATATTCATCTTTGTTTTTAAGGTGCCTAAATTTATTTATACATTTGTGGGTAAGGTTACCGTTCATAAGGGTCATATTACTATTCAAAAGGGTAAGTTACTATTCATAAGGGTATGTTACTATTCCCCAAAAAAATAATTTGATTCTATCAGAATCCAAATATCACACTGATCGCAACTTTGTATGTCCATTCTTTGAAATTCAAACCACATAAGTGGAAAATTTAATTTTAATGGCTAGGTTATGAATATCTCTAAAATAACCAAGTTTTGTTTCAAAGAAACTCATTTCTTTATGAAATATAGGATATCTAATGAATAGAATGTATTTAAGCGAAACATGCTATAAATTTTTTGGGGTCTTATAAATATAATGGATAATGAAATGGTGGTCCTCCTAAGAAATCGAATGTTAGGGAATATGGAATGAAAAACCTCATTATTATGACCACACAACCTTATTAATCCATGAATCATATTGATCTTCCAAATGATCAAAAGAGGGAAAAAATTCTTGAATCATTTATAAGGAAACATCCACCTTATTTTAGTGGAATAATTGATCCACTAGTTGCTGAGTAATGAATATATACCACTAAAAATATATTTTTTGTTCTCTATTCTTCAGAACACAAAAATGTTATTTTTTCCACCTATTTTTTTGAAGGTGAAGCAAATTAATTTTGTACTTTAATCAATAATACGAGGAAACATGATAAATTTGACTCCATGGATTGGTATGAGTTTAAGAATTTATTTTTCTATGATTACCTTCCTCATATTATTTTTACAAAAAGGGAAATTGGATTTGCCTATAAATATCATAGTTTTGACAAGAAAAGGAAGATGGATTTAAAAGGAAAGAATAATAACCATAGAGAGAAGAATATGATTTTTATTTTATGCTCAAAATATGGGAATAAAAATTGAGGGAATTACTTGTATAGTACTAGGAGTTGCTTTAAATGTGGAAAGGTGGGTCATAAAGTTCATGAATGTTGAAATACGATTAATGTGATAGTTAATGAAATAGAGGAGGAGAAAATACCAACTAACGCACCATCCACACTTCAATGTTTCAATTGCAAGGAGTTTGGGAATTATTCTAACAAGTGACCCAATCCAAGGACTAATGTGGATGATAATACACAAAACCCTCTAAATACAACGGACAAAAGGAAATATTATGCTATCATAATGGATGAAGTGAAACATTATAATTAGGGAATACTTATCCTCCCCTCTTTATTTGGGAGTTTCATGTTTTATTTTTTATGAATGAGCCCTATAAAAATCTTATTGTTCATCCTTTAGTGAACTTTAATGTGATTATCTATATGGATTATAGAATAATGAAATCACAAATTCTATCGATACAAGGATGAACCCAAGTTTCCAATGAAAATGTGTTTGGTATTAGATAATATATTATTTAATAAAAAAAGTGTGAATTATATTTTTTAAGGGTTACAATGTTAGCCATTTATGGAATGGTTTAAGTTAAACTTCAGAATAGGTTTTAGATATTAATGCGTTACTTCACTATATGAAGATTTATGCATATTGAATAACCTATTCTAACCTTTTTTTTGTATTGATAACTAAAGATATATGGAATGACTTATCATTCTATCTATGGATCATATGATCTATTATTGCTTCAAGAATAAAAAATTCACCTTCATTTCCTAGAGTAAGAGATGATGTTGAAATTGATAAAGTCATAACTATGGGGTGATATTTTTATTATGAACTATAATGGAATCAAGTAAGTTTATCTTATCATGAAAATTATTCAACTTAAGGATTAGGGTCTGGAAACAAAAGTGTTATCCTAGTAATTAATTTATGAAGAACCTATGGTCTCTTAAATCATCACATATTTATGGTTTTTAGCCCCTTAACTTTCCAGTGATTGTTCAATTTTTTGTGATCAATAACCTCAATCACTCTCTATAATTATTTATGCTTTTATTATATGTCCACATATTCAATTTCCACCTCTTTTCTCCTATGTGGGAACCTAATTATGAGTTACTTAGGTAATCAGTATCTTTCCAACTTTCCCTATTTAAAGGAAGTTTTAGTATTCATTTTTACAATCTGGGTTTGTATGAAAGGAACTTTTAGGTATTAATACTTTGATGACTTAGTTTAATTTTGTGGGTGAAATTTATTTGAAGGGGGGTAGAATGTAACACTTTGAGTTTTTATGAATTTTGTTTTCAAATAAATTAAAAAAATTGATAGCTTTCATTGCACGCTACACCAAGTTAAGCTTTATTTATACACAGCAATAATTTTAAATTTATCTACATAAAACATTGATTTTATATTTTGGTATACTCAAAACTATGTTTGGATTGTGTTATACACAATACCAAGTTCATTTGAAAACTTTCGTCACACGCAAGACTGAGTTTTATCGAACTATAATATACCATTAATATTAATAAAATATTATTATAGTTATCACCAAGACATTAGAATGGAATTAATAAATAATATTAACTAAATTAATAGAATATGGTTTACACGTGTATATAAAATTAATTATTTGGTTAATAATTAATTATAAATGAGAGTAAGAACTATTTGAAAATAAAGAAAATTCCATTTCTGAAAAACTATTTTATATGCACAAACACGTCTTATCTCAACAAATTAAAAAAAACTTTAGATGAATGATTTAAATGAAATTTATATATTATATAATCAATAAAATATTTAAAATTAATTTTATTTTATTTTTAGACAATATATAAGAATAAATTCAATTTTATGCATAAAAAGATGTTTTTTTCTAAAAGGCAGGTTTACCACCTTTTAACAGAGCACTGATTTTAAAATTAAATTTTGAAACTTTTATAAATTATATTTGTAAAAATAAAATTTATTTTTTAAATTAAAATTTCAAAATTATTTTAGGTTTAATTTTTGGTTTTTCCTGACAAGTTTTATTTTTTATAAATAGTGAAAAATATTGAATTTTAATTAAAATTTTCCTTTTTGTTTGAATTATTTATATAGTTAAATTATATTTTAAATTGGTTTTAAAGTATATTTATTTAAATTATACATATATTAATCCAATTTATTTCATTTTAATCAATTTTATATTTAAATTGGATATAAAAACATCTCAAACTTTTGAACATTGCTCTTCAAAAATCCACTTTCTCTTCACGTTTATGGGATTAATTTTAAATTAAAATTTTCCACTTATGTGAATGGAATTTTGAAAATAGATTACATATTTTGAATAAAAATAATTTATAATTTATTATAATTCTAGATTAATTTTTTATTAAAATTATTAGTGAAAAAAATATAAAATAAATCACAGCGATTAAGAGAAAAATGAGTTTACTAAGGAACTAAACTTTAAACATGAGGTTAAATGACATCAAAGTTTGTTGAAAACCCATTTTACATCCATATTCCAACCATATACCATATTTTATGTAAAATTTTTCATCATTTTAGGTTCATTATATAAGTTATACTTCCCAATAGTGTTTACATTTTTGTATTTACAAGAATGTTACTCCTCCTCCACTATAAAAGGGAACTCATCCCTTCACTTATTCACACCTATAAATACATTTTTATGGTCCAAAACCTACCCAAATAAACTTTAAACTCACCTAAACTCAACCTAGAAGAATTAATTTTCTTCATAAAGTAATCCAAGTAAGTCCTTTGATGCAAACCAAAAGGAGATACCCGAA
Organism: Viscum album; assembly: GCA_963277665.1. Taxonomy (NCBI): domain Eukaryota; kingdom Viridiplantae; phylum Streptophyta; class Magnoliopsida; order Santalales; family Viscaceae; genus Viscum; species Viscum album. Next base: position 796,875,970 of record OY728137.1, read on the forward strand.
TAAGAGGTAACGTTCATCAACAAACATCTTTGTTTTATTTCTTCCTCAAACACCTTAATTTAATTTTATATCATGATTATATAAAAACCTAATTATATTAAATATACTAATATTTTGTTATGTTAAGGTTATGAAATAAAAATTCACACACTTCCATCAAATGGGATACGCAATCATTGTCCGTGTGTATGGAAAAATACCACCTCGTGAACTGATGACATTCGTTCTTCCATTACCACCTTTCAAGGTTGGGAATAATTATGGATTTATAGTTTATTTATGATATATATGATATTTATAATGTATTTATGCTTATTTAATTATTATATAACACATAAATTTATGTTTTCCATTTTTGTGGAATACAATAACATCATTCATGTGTACGGTGGACTACTACCTCACAAAGCGATGTGATTCATTCACGCTTTACATGGAATTTATTAAGGATGAGTTTAATATAAATATGTGATATATATGAAAAAATAATTATACTATAATTATAATATATATATATCATTTAATTTTCTTTCTTTTGTTATGATAATAAAATGGAAACAACCTTTATGCATACGTACGACCTATTGCCTTCATGAAAGGTGTATTTTATTTCCTATTTCTATATTTTATTAATTTTTATAAATAAATGTATTCTGAAAATATATAAAATTTATTTCATGGTTTACATTTTTTAAATGATTAAATCATTGTCATAGTAAGAGGACAAAAAATAGAAAGTCAGAACATATATGAAAAACAAATCAATTATTACCCGAAATGTACCTTTAATATGGAATTGTTAATAAATAGGTAATATAAAGTTATAATAAAATGATATATGGTATTATATATATATATATATATATTAATAAGATTATTTTTTAGGTTTATAATAAACTTATAGTTATTATAAATGAGTTTTGAATGTTTACGAAGGAAGTTAAGACTTAAAGTAAGAGGAAATCTAGTCTCACTTTTATTTCTGCAAGACTTATGCCTTATTCACCACTCATTTATTTTGTGTGGTGTATATACTACCCTATGAAATTTTATCTCATTAATTTATTTTATTTTGGTATATTAAAATTTAAATTGATGTTATTATTTCATAGGGCTCATGATTCAAAAGTTACTCAAGTGGTAAGTGATTTTCGTCTCACTTTTTACTTTTATGAGACACATGTTATACTAAAAAACTCTTTATTATATGTAGTTTATATACTTCCCATGAATTTATTTTATGATTCTTCTCCTAAAATTTATTATTAATTACATATCCATTTTAGGATCTCTCTTTCATGGGGTTTATGGTTCAAAAGTTTCCAAACCAGTAAAGTATTTTTGTCTCAATTTTCTTTCTTTGAGACACATGTTATGTTATACACCTATATTCTTTTATAATTTGTATGTATTTCACCTTTGACATGTTATATAATGAATAATTTTCTTCTCATGATATTTTAAGTTTCATTTAATTTCATTATCTCATGGGGTTTACGATTCAAAGTTACGAAATTGGTAAGTGTTTATTGATACAGTCTCATCGATTATTGATATGATTTATGGTTATACTTCCATTGATAAAGTATTATGATTTATATCTAAATAATTATGATGAATTTTATTCTCCTATCCTTATTCATGATATCTTTATGTAATGTTACCATTTATCCACTCTTTGGTACTTATGATAATTAAGAAAATGATATTAATAAAATATAACCTTATTTCTCTCTTTGATCAAAAATCTGTTTTATTCAAAAAACCAAGATTTATAAAAATGTTTTCAATTTTTTTTAAAAAATAACTTTTAATATAATTTTCAAGGAAGAATATTTTAAAAATGTTTTATGTTTTAAAAAATATTCAATATGGTTTACAAATATTCCTTTATAAGTTTTCAAGGTTATTTTCAAAGAAACATTTTTTCAAAATGTTTTATGTTTTATGTTTTAAAAAGTGATTTTCAAATAAGAAATGATATTTTCTCAAGTAACTCTTTAAATAATTTTTAAATATTACTTCATATGTTTTTAAATTGGTTTTAAAAGAAAAGTATTTTGAAAATTGTTTAGTTCTAAAAAATGGTTTTAAAAGAAAGGTTATTTTCTTTAATAAATGACCCAAGTGACCTTTAAAGATTATTCTCCATTAAAGATGAAATAATTTTATATAGTTTATGATTTAATATGCATATAATGTAATAACACCATTTTTATTATTTAATTGAATGGTTTATGTGTAATATGATAAGTTGTTTATGAAAATCGTTTCTCTTCCTTGGGATATACCATGATAAAATGATTATGAAACCTAATTCCTTTCATGGGTTATTCTATGATTAAATGATTATGAAACCTATATATTTTCCATAGGTTATTATATAATGAAATTTTTATGATACCTATTTTATTTCAAGATGATATTATGTTTTTGAAACCCATCTCTTTTTATGGGTCCTGATATGATGAAGGTTTTATTATCTTGTGGCACAAATATGTATAATTTCATTATGTGATGGGTGGGACCTATATCTACCTCCAAAACATTGGGTAATGATAAATGTTCTATGATATCAAAGGTTGCATGGGTGGTTATCCCAATCTCGCAATAAGACGGTACATGGGAGGGTGTCATAAGCCCGCAACAAGAGGGTACACAGGAGGGCATCCCAAGCCCTCAACAATAGGGTACATGAGAGGGAATCTCAACCCCACAATAATAAGGTAAATGTGATGTTATACCAAGACCAAAATAAGAGGGTACATGAGAGTTCATACCAAGAACGCAATAAGAGGGTACACAGGAGGTCATCCCAAGCCCAGAGTAGGTACACAGATGGTTATCCCAAGCCTAACATGTTATGAATGTATTAGTATATAGCCTTGACATAAGATTTTATAAGATTATGTGTATGACAAAAATTCCATGTCTTATTCCATTTTTATACTCTCATGGTTCATTTTATTTGATTATATTTTGATTCATATCTTATGAACTTCCAATTTTTATTCCATGATTCGCGATTATGATATTTTATATACAGGGTATGATTTTTAAATGTTATGCTCATGTTCTCAAAACTTTATGCTCATTTTATGATTTTGCATCTCCCTTTTTTACCCTTACTGATCATCTAAGCTCACCCTTTCTTATGTTACCTTTCCCTAGGTTATTAAGAAAGTTTTTAAGGAGTACTAAAGGAGAAGATATTTATGGTAGATTTTGAACATCTTTCACCATATTAGAAGAACGTGTTCCAAGTTTCTAAAGGCACGAAAATATTATGGATCCCATGAAAGTGTTTATATAATGTAATTAATATTCATATAAATAGATTTAATATCCATATATGATAAGCACAGGTTTCTATATCAATAGAATTTATACCATCAAGAAGGAAGAATTTAATCCCTTTATTAAGAATGTGTAAGGTTTAGTGCATGAATTTCCCTCAAAGAAGACATTGTCCCACATCCCATGTTTATATAATACTCAAGTGGATGCTCTATCCAATGTAGTTACAACCTTGGTAGTCCCAGATAAATATGAAATAATTATTCATATCACACATTGTTAGGTGGTCAATGAAGTTAGGGACACGTCAGGCCAAGGAAATCATTTACCCTCTCCAGTTGACACCATGGTTTTCTAGATGTCTATTATAATGTACTATATTCCAAACATGGTTCTCCTATAAGATAAATCTAAGAAGGAATAGATGCATATATGGGTATAAAATTTTATCTTTAAATATGTCCCAAATTCCTTTTAGTTCCTCTATAAATGAGGCTTTGATGGGGTCATCCTTAGGTGTATTCAAAGAGGAGATACCCTCACCATTATGAAATAAGTTTATGTTGATTCCTATAGTTCTCACCAATCGAGATCCAAGCTCCTCAATAATATCAAGTGACTTAGATACTTATCCCCATCAGTGATATGGGAATTCATAGAATTAGTGAAGGATTTACATGAATTTAAAATACATTCCAACTTTATCCATAAACCCCTAAATTATTTTACACTTACAAATACTCCTAAACATTCTCTATAGGAGGGATAGATATCAAGGGTACATACCTTCCTACCACAGTAATGTAATTCAATTTTATTCTTAATTCTACTAAATCTTTCTCTAAGTGGGAAAAAATCACACCCCTAAAGTAAGTCATAATAAATTTTTTCACCAACTTCATGAAGTCCAATGTCATTAGAATATCTAAAGTCCATTATAAAATACTAATGAACAAAAATTCCACTTTCTATACTTATAAACTGAAGAGACTATATCAATATAATTATATTCATTTTAACCACCCATCTTGTTATCATACAATGGTAAATCGAGATATGGAGTCCTTCAATAAAACACTATCCAATATTTTTCAAAATATGGTGGAAAAATATAAGAAGTCCTTAAGAGATAAACTCATCCATTACTTGAGGTGTTGTCACACTATGACTCGTTATTATAGATAAGAAACACAATATTCTCTTGTATATGGTACAAAATCCATCTTTCCCATTGAATTATTGTAGCCTTCACTTAACATTTTTAAATATAATCAATTGTTCAATAATGAGTGGTCTCGGGTCTTCTTTGATGAGTTAGAGAAAATCGATGAGAAAAGGTTGTGCATATTACATAACCTTGAGATTCGTCAAAATTATGTGACATGATCACTCGATAATAAGGTTCTCCTCTTCTCATTCATATGAGTTAAATTAGTATTTTCCTTAAGAATACCTAAGATACTTCGGAAGAAATAATTAAAGCTTGAGTAGAAGTGGGAATGACCTTATACCATACACAAGATATAATCTAGTAGAGCTTACTCTCTGATCAGAATGAAAAGAGATCATATAATACTTACTACCAAGGAAATTTTTTTCAATTAATACTTTTCATAGATTCACATTGGGTTCATTTAATTCTATTATACATGAATTTAAGTTTCATAGATATAATCCTAGTTGGATTACCTTAAACTAAAAGACATAAAGTTCTTCATTGTATGACCCTAAACTATATGGAACTCAAGTCTACATCACATGATGTTAAAATTCATGAAATTTTGTCTACCATTCAAAACCTTTAAACTATTCAGAGTACTTAATTTTATATAAATTAATATCCTTGCATGAGAGTTTGATCCATGTAATAGTCCCAATGTATAATTTTACCCATATAAAGGATAATGAAATGAAAAAAATACCTTGCCTTATAATAACTATATTTTCCTTGATTCCTGTGTTTTTAGGATATGTATTAATTCCATTTCATCAGTCTTAGTCCTGGTCAAAAGTTTCACTCTATTTCTTTTTTTCCATTCGGTCCTAGTGTGTTGATCTCTCTCATACACATCAAGATTTCTCAAAAAAACATAAATTAGGATAAAACTAGTTCACTTAATCTCAGTTATAAGACCTTATTTGCATTTAATTTCTTTCCTCCTATTAATAATAAATTCAAATATTTCATTACCACTTCACCTATGTATAAATCAGTTCTATGCAGAGACCTTATCAAAATTATGTGTGGATTAATACTTTTATTTTAGGATATGTAGTGATGTACATATCAGATATCTCATACCCAAACATAAATTCCAATTCCATACCATTTTCCCCCACTAACCTAGAATTTAGGCTTATAAATTCATGTTGGGTTTGTCTCTATTGATCATGTGCTAGAATGTGATTTTTTCAGATAATTTCTTAGAATTATGTGTCGATTGGTTCATGTTATTACAATTAACATAGTTATTTCTGGATCTCTAGTATCAAACACAGTAACAAATTTCATTCTCATAAAATTCCATCTCTTAACATATAGTTTATGTAAGGACCCACCTTAAGCATTACATAATCTTGAGTTGTAAGTCACTAATTCATTATATTTCATTTGAATATCTTTATAGTTTATATTTTTAGAGGATTAGGACATCACCTTGACATAAATAAATATTACATCATAAAGTGGAAACTTCCTTTAGTATCCATTTTTCACACAAAAAATTTATTATAGAATAGGTTTTCTTTTCAGGAAATATCTTCCTAATTTTCATATTGACGTCATCCTTGTCCCTACTAATTATTAAAACCCTATTAGAAAAATTTAAAAATTTATAATGAGCACAAAAAACTTAGTAAGGGACATAAAAATAAATAAATAAACATGTTAGTTCATTAATACTTATAAAAAAATTCTCGTTTTCAAAAATAAACTTTGGGCTCAAAATACACATTTTATTACCTAGGAAATCAAATTTTCTACCTAAATATTTTCATAAAAATATTTATAAGAAATCTTAAAGGTAAAATAAAATTCATTAAGGTTTCATTGAAATCATGATAAACTCATGAAAAAAATTTCCAAAAGTTATAGTTTTCCCCATAAAGAAGTATAAAATACTTTCCTTTAGACATAAGCTTATTATATTGCCTTGTGAAATCATAAGGTTTTTATAAAAATAATATAAAACATAAATAAATCTTGTAGATAACATAGGAAAACATTAAAATTCCATCATAATTATTTGGATAACATAATCATTGACCAATTCATTATAGGGATATAAGGTATCCACTCATCCTTGGTTTATAACATAACTACTCATCCTTGTTTTATAACGTAACCACTCATCCATGGTTTATAATGTAACCACTTGTACTTGGTTTATAATGGAATCACCCATCGTTGGTTTATAATGGAACCACATGTCATTATAAATAACTCCCAATAACCATACCATAATCATGACACATAAAAGCTTTTATACTTATAAAAATATTCCTTATACTTTTAAGAAGAATATTTCTTGATATCAAAACATCCATTCCATTTAAAACCCTTTCTGAAAATACCCAGAAAAAAGGTAAAGAAGGTTTTTTTCTCTTATTAAAACATGTAATATTATAAATGAATCCAAAAAAAATAATGTTTATGGTTTAGGGAAATTCATTGATTCCATATATGTTAAAATAGAACAATCCTTTTTTATTTTTTAAATAAATTCAAAAAATTCCTAATAAAATACATATAAAGATTACTTTTGAAAACATTTGTAAGAAATTAAAAATAGATGTAAAATAAAAATTATAATTTATTTATTTCCATATAAATACATCCATAAAATAATTTTAAGAATTTATATATGGAAAAAATATATTTAAAAAATAAATCTTTAAAAAATTTAAATTGAATTTTTTAAAGATAAGTCTCCCTTGTAACAAGTCTGACTCATCACACACATTCTTCATCTTTCTGAATAATAAACTTATGTTAATTATTTACTTTATTATGAAATTTTTTAAGTTTATCATTACTTTTTTTAAAACCATTTAATTTTCAATTACTTAATCAATTAAGTTTACATCAAACGTTTTGATGATATTCAACTCGTAAGTACAAAATGTCTTCAGCAGGTTGACTATGATCATTGAGGTCTTTTTTTCATCATATCCAGAATAATAATCATGAAATAATTCTAATTTTTATGTATCAACTATCCTTTTAAAACTAACCATGAAATATGGTTATGAAAAATGAACTATGTTTCAATCATAGAGATGGTAAGTCATACATACGCATGAGTAGAGTTTCCATTTTTCATAAATTGTGATGGAAATAAGGAAAGTGTTGATTTATATTTATAGAATGATTATTATATCACAAATATCATATAATTTCTTTAAATATACTTATATATCACAGTCATGTGATGTGGTTATGAAAAACTAATCACATAGCTTCATGGAGGTTGTAATCCACACGTACAAATGAACAAAATTATCATTTTTCAGTGGATGAAAATGTAATAAAATATATGATATATTATCTTTTTATAATGTTAATTATGTCATGAATATCATGCATATACATTAAATCTATCATTATAACCATCTGTGAGAGGCAATACTGGAAACAGAATTATAACAACTCATCTGGAGATAGTCAGCCAGACACACGAATGATGGTTATGTTTCCCATTTTATGGGAGAGGATATGGATATCTGTTATGTTTAACATCCCTAGATTTTAAAAATAAAACTATGTTTGATAGCGTATACGACAAGAAACATTGAGCCTAAACGAACCAGGATTATTTAAATATGACCATTATAACATAGTCATTAAATTGGTGAGTATAAATATTATTAACTAAATTAGGAAATATATATACATTTCCCACTAAATAAAATTTTATTGATAAATTATTAGTAAATAATCACTCAATTTTTAATAAATACATTTTATTCTTCAAAAAAATACCTTTTTCTTTAAAAATGTTTTTATTTATTTTTGTGAGAAAATGTTATTATTAATTTATAGAACTTTAATAAAATTTATTTGATAAAATGAAATTAATTTTTTAAATCATCATATAAAATTTAACTTAGTGTGAAATTTTAGTATTTTCATAAATGATTGATTTTTCAATGAAAAGTGATAATTTGTGATTCTTCAAATACAATCATTTTTTTCCTTAAATAAAGTCATTTAAAAGTAACATTATATTATGTATTTGGTATTAAAGTTAGATATGAAAATTTTTATTTATAATAATCTAATCTATCTCATTTTAATTGGTAATTTTCATGCTTTTGGTATAAGTATATTTTTATACTTGAAAAAAACGCTTTTTGAAAACTATTTTTAAAGTGCAGAAAGTTTATCCATTTTAATTAATTAAAATAACCCCTAAGAAGTAAATTTTAAATTTATAAATTATATATCTATTTATATTAATTTAAATTAATATAATTATTATTTCTGATCACAGAGTTAATATAAGATCATATATTTCTTGAAAAATGAATTTCTTGAAAAACTATTTTTTGTCACGTGTTGTTTGTTTAATTTTAAATTAAATTATAAAAATTCTATGAAGTGAATTTTATAAAATAGATTCCATATTTTTAATCATTATAATTAATATTATTTAATAATTTTAACATAATTTTTTTTGTCATAATGACTAGTAAAAATAGAAAAAATTATTATCATACTTAAGGTCAAAATATGTTTCTTAGGGGTTAAATTAAAGTGATAAAGGTTAAAATAACCTAAAAACTGACTAATTTGTTTTTTATGGACATAATTTGACCCTATATCATCTAATATTCATTAATTTTACATTTTGGATCCATTTAGTGTGAATAATAAATTTATATATTTTATTCTTTTAAAACATTTCAAGTGGGTCCTCTCCCCCCACTTAAAGAGGACACTCCCTCTCCTCTCCTCTAGACACTACAAGAGCCTTTTGGTTTAGAAAATACCTACCAAAATACCTTCCTTAATTACATTCCCAAGTATTATAATCCTTTAATTTATTATAAAAACCTCATATTAAGGATTTTGGTGCAAACCTAAGCTGTTTTCTGAAGACGAGGTATTGTTCTTAACTGACTGTTTTTATTTTACTTCTTCTTACACCTCATTAAAATATTACTCGACCATGATTATATAATAAAATAATTATATACCATATAATTAGATGTTATTATGTTAAATTAATAACCTAAATACATCTCATATTACCTCAAATGGGAAATGAAACCATTGTTTATGTGTACGGCATACTACCACCTCATAAACCAATGTAATTCATTTTCCATCATCCCATATCATGATAGTTTTTTTATGATGGATTTAATATATATATATATATATATATATTATTCATGAAATTTTTATCAGTTTTTAAAATTAATATATAATATATTTTCTTACCTTTATATTTATTAAAATATGATAACATCGTTCATGCACATGTGTGGATTACTACCTCAATGAAGCAATGTGATTATCATTTCATTAACTAATCACATTTATGGTATATAAAAATGTATTTAATTAAATAATATTATATTTATTATATAATTATCATTATGTAAATATAAAAAAACACTTACCTTATTTTCATCAAGATCGTTGAAAAATGGAAGTGTTGCTCATTTGTATGTACGACCTGCGATCTCCATGATTGTAACATAGTTCATTTTTCATAACCATGTTTCATGGTTTATTTTAAAAGTATAATTAGTGTATAATAATGATAATTATTTCATTATTATAATTCTATAGATGACTAAATAATAATCCCTTTGACCATAGTCAACTTTTCAAAGTGATTTTGGACATATGACCTGAATATCGTCAAAACATTTGACATTAACATAATTGATTAAGTAATTGAATATAAAATTATAATAAATATAATAAAAAAAATAATAATATTTTATAAGTTTCTTATAAAAGTAAATAATTAACACATTTTTATTATTTAGGAAGATAAATAACATAAGTGACAAGTCGGACTCAAGAAATGGGATCTATCTAAACCACCCTTTTCTTTTGATTATGACCATTATCTATATAAATCACTGTATCTCTCTATTTAATGTTATGGAATGATTATAAATACTATATATATTTCTATAACATATATAACTATCTTATTATCCCTTCCCTTTGTGGGTTAATACATTACTTATGATCATTTCTCAAATTCTTTCTTTAAGAAATCTCTTTTGATTATGATATGAGGTGAGATTATACATCTTATCTTATTTACATGGGTAATTATTATGTTTACTCCTTATTATTGATTTAATTTTTTGGCACAAATAATCATTAACATGTTATGGTGGGTGTGCCCAGACCAAAATTCAATTCATTGGGTAAATATTTTTTCCCATGATTCGTTATTATGGGATTAGGGAGTAAACCTAATCCACTATGGGACTCCATCCACCATACGAAGTTGTATTAGTAGTTAGTATTGAATTATGCTTATGTATTATTATTTTTAATTCTTTATTTAATATGTTTCAATGATATTATGATACCATTTTCTTTTTGTTATTATCCAATGTGATTACTCACGAGCCTTCTTTTTTATGATATCATGTTATTCCCTTGACTCACACATTATGTTTTCTTATCATATTTATTCCATTACTGGTATTTTTAGCTCACCAGTTTTCCATGTATTCCATAGGTTATCCAATTCAGTTTTAGGAGCTAAAAGTGTTTTAGGAGCTCATTTTTTATATTAAAATAAATATTATTTTTTATGTTGTTGTTTTACATACCTAGTCTTCCAAATACACTAGACCCTTTTATCCTTTGGTTGTATTTAATAGATATTTATGTTAAAAATCATGTAATGAAACTTGTAAAAGGATTGGGTTTATATAGTATGTCATTAACATAAAAACATCTCAGCATATAAAATATACTTGTGTTATTATTTCACCATGTTTTAAGAATACTTGAATGAGGTAGAAAAAGAAATAATACTAAAAAATTGATTAAAGACTATACCTCTTATTTGGACAACATCCTTTATTTTTTTGGGTTTCTTTACAAAAAAAGACCTATAGAACATGGATAGGGATGTCCTGAAATGATTTTTGAAGAAATTTTATGAACTAAAACGATTTTGAAGTGCGTAGAGAAGAGGAGAGTGGGTGCCCTTTTATAAGTAAGGGGAGTGGCATTCTTGGAATTACATAAAACATTAAATTATTATAAACTAATTTTCATGTAAAAAAGCATAATAAATTATAATATTAGAAAATAGTATGATTATGGTTTGAAATATTATCATCCAATAAAATTTGGACAAGTTTAGATTAGGTTTTTACCCTTATCTCTTTATTTTAACCCGCATTAACCCTTTTTAATAATTACTCTCATAATAAAGTTTTTACTCTTTGGGGTCAATATAGTCACTAAAAAGGGAATATTGTTCCATAAATGGTCCATAGTTGGTATTTTTAAACATATACCAATATATTTTCTAAAGATAGGATTTTTTATGAATTTTAAATCAGTTAATAAAATATTATTTACTATAAAATATCATTTATGTCATTTTTATAATAACATGAAATGTTATAATATAATATGTGTCTAACTCATATAAAATGGTTCCAAAATGACATGGATTCAAATATAATGAATATATTGTCTTAATAAAATCATAAAATAAAATTTTTACAGGTTTTTATATAATTTTAAAACTTATCTTTGGATTAACCCCTTGGTTAACCAATTTTAACCTTAATCGTAGTAATGACTTTTTCAATGTTAAAGGGTTATAATTTTACTTATAAAATAAAAATTTCTTCATAAATGGAAAATAGATGAAATTTTATACCATTTATCATCCAAATTTTCCTTTTTCAATAATTTTTTTACTTTTAAATAATTTAATAAAATATTTTTTGACAAAAAATATCGTCATTGTCGTTTTTTGATACTATTCATTTAATTTAACTTTGAAAAAAACATGATAGAGAAGGAATTAGAATCTAATACTTTCACACATCACTAACATGCTATATTTATCTATAAAATTCATGAAAAATGATAATTCATTTAAATTATATTGTTGTTAATATTTTTTAAGTCATTTATTTATTTTTTCTATTAATTGAATAAATACTATATTGACATTATGTAAGAATTTATAGTAATTATTTCATCACTAAAAATTAGAAATAAATACCCATGATAAAAAAATAATTTATATTTTAAATAAACCTTTTTGAACTTAAAATATCCTCTATATATCCCTATATCATAGATTTAGAGATAATAAAACAAAGAGAATGAAATTTTTGACTTTTATTAACATAAAATAATATAAAGGTCAAAATCCAAGAGATATGGAACCTAGTAGACATATTTTTGAAACTCGTATGTACATAGAAAAAATAAATTAATATAATAGGATGATGGAAAGTGTTAAGGTCATTTTTTAGTCCTTATCATATTATTTTTAACCCTAATTACATTATTTACCCTTACCACGGTAACAATTATTTACTATGGTTATTATTCATAAGAACCAAAAATAAAAGAGGCCTATTTACCAAATTTAGAAATACTAATTATAAATATGGAATTCATTTTTCAATATTTATTTTCTAGAATTTTAATAAATTAATTTAAGATTAAAAGGAAAAATGCAAAGAAAAACAGTTTTTTAGAAAAATTCCCCTTTAAGTATAAAAATTTTTTATACCAAGTTCAAGTATAAAATTAATTATATGGAATATAATTGGGTTTTTTTAATCAGAAATATTTAATTAAATTTTAAAACTAATCCAAAATATAATTTTTCTTTCCAAATACTATAAAATAAAATACATTTTTCAATAAAAATCAATATTTTCACTATTCATTGAAGAATCAAACTTTTCAAGAAAATACTAAGGTTTCTACATAAGATATAATGATTTTAAAAATAATATCCTTTTTTTAAAATAAAGTTTACAAAAGTTCTAGAAATTAATTGTAATTTTTTCTCATAAAAAACAGTAAAAACAATTTTTTAGGAAAATATATTTTTAAATAATAAAACGACTTTACTAAAAATTGAGTGATTATTTTCAATGAATTTATCTATACATTTATATTGATTAATAATTATATATATATTTCATAAATCATTTAATATTATTCACACTCTCCAATTTAATTTCTAGTTTATAACAGTTATGTTTAAATAATAATATTTCATAGTTCGTTTAGTCTCGATGTTGTGTGTCGTATACGCTATCAAACCTAGTTTTCCTTTTAAAATATTGTGGTGTTACATTCTACCCCATTTAATAATTTTTGTCCTCACAATTCAAACTTGATCTCAGTAATCAAGGTTTTGACATCTAAAGGTACCTCTATTGAAATCTCCCATCATAAAAATCATTAATAAAACATTCTTTCGTTTAGAGTGAAAAGGAAATATGAAGGTCATTTAGAATAACACATAACCGGGTTTCAAAATAGGATAACATTAGTGGGAAGTGAAAATATCAATATAGAAAAAAAAACATAATGTCTAAATAATTATGTAGAGTGGTAGAGATCATGGATCATAATAAATTCAACGATCATGAGAATGTTAAAGAGCAGAAAACTGTAAACCAAATAGTTGAAAATGACCATCGATTCATCAAAAATGAAGGTAATGGGATATTTTTTTTGTTTCAAGATCATTTTCATAGAGTTTATGGATTCCTTTGCTATAAGGAATGAGAAAAAAATAATTATACTTACTTGACAAGTATAATTTCATCCTTTAATCAAGTTTCACCACAAACTCATGTTTTTCACCAAATGATGAGTATTCAAGATGAATTTTTTATGCATGAAGAACTAAAATCAACTTATAAAAAATAACATAATAAATAAAATGATAACAATATATTCATACTATATTTAAACTTTAAATAAAACCATAATGTTTATAACAGGGTAAGATATTTCCCAAAATGAATAAATCTTAATATGAAGAAATAATGCATTAATCTCCCAAAATTAAATAGTAATTCCCAATGTTCAAACCAAATCATCTCAAAAATATCCATCCCTAAAATTATTGAAAATATTCCAAACTAAGATTAAAACTCAAATATTAAAATTATTTGATCACATATTCTTCTAATATAAATTTAACATTTGTTTCCAAATAGTATCAATCACTCAAAAAGTATCATACCAAAAATTTATATGTCCTAATCACATAATCTATAAGGTATAATAATCATTTAAATTTAAAATAATATATGATTATAAAAGATAATTCAACTTTATTCCTAAAATAAAATCCCATAATATTCTTCTTACCTTAATCATATAATTTTCCCCAAAAATATAGTTATATTCTTCTGAAATAACATTAATCACTTAATCACCAAATCAATTTTCAATCACATGGTGACAAAAAATATGTTCCCAAATAATCTCTATTTATCTCAACATAAAAGATCTTATAAACCCTAAAGGTTATCAATACCTTTAGACTTATGTCCAAAAAAATAAAATCATTCTTCCTAGAATATCTTTTCCACAAAATCCTATACCAAACCTAAGGGTTATATTACCATAAATGTACCTAAAAATACTATTAATTATCATATAATATCATCACATAGAACCTCAAAATGGTGTATAATACTTTATACTTATGATCAACCTTAAACTTATAAATCCATAATTATATCCATAACTCTTAATTTAACCTCAAATGAAAATATCCTAATCTATAAAGTTATCTAAACCTTTTCTCTGATACAAACTATAAGGAATAATCAGTAAACATTACATAATATTCATTTTTAAGTCAAGAATTCATTATCTTACATTTGAGGATATTTTTGGTTTATAGTTTTATAGGATTAGTCCATCACCCTTACATAAATAAATATTACATCACAAAGTGTACACTTCCACATAGTATCTATTTTTTATGAAAAAAAATTATGATATAACAAGTTTTATTTTCATGAAATGTATTCAAAATTTTCATCTTGACCTCATACTTATCCTTAATGTTGGGAAAAAATTCCTCAAGGTAACATCATAGTATTTTTTGGTAGATTGTGCTTGTTAACAAATAAGGTTCTGAAGGTATGTTGTGGAGTACAGAGATATTGTTGACATGGTATATTGATAAAGATCCAAGATGAAGGAATGGGTGACCTATAAGTAGTACAGAAAATTTCATACACAAGGTGATGTCATTTCCCAGTGTTTTCCAAATTTTTGGGGTCCAAAATTTAGAGTTTGTCCAAGCATCGTGAAAATTGGATTTTCATGAATATCTCATCAAAATATGGTGAAGGATTGAATTTTTCGAAAATGGAATTCATGAGTTATGTTTTGTGAAGGATAAAAGAATTGTGACAGTGATCTTCACAATTATGGAAATCATCGCGAAAAGTGGATTTCCATGAAGGCCTACTAAAAATATAGAAAAGTCATGAATTTCACAAAGAATATATTTTAATGAGGGGTGGTTTTTGAAGGCATCAAAATTTTTTATGGTGATTTCCTTCATTATAACAATCAACACAAAAAGTGGATTTCCATGAAGGCCAGTCAAAATATTTCAAATTCATGAGTTTCAGGAAGAATAGCTTTTCACGAAGGGTGGTTCGAAAAGATGTGATGGTTTCTGACGGTGGTCTATGTAGTTACGAACAATCTTCGTGAAGACTGTGAAGGTTTTTTACAGAACTCTCTGAGGTTATGATGAGTATCACGAATGGTAAATTTTCATAGATCTTTACGAAATAGGAAGCACCTCAAATTAAATTAGGGATCTTTATGAAATGGGGATGATGTGGCCAAAAATTCCGGAATTAGTGGAAACACCTATAAATAAGCCTCTACCCAATTTAGAAGAGTAGTGAGACTTAAAGAAAATCTTAAGGCTCCAGATATATGAAGGTGGTATGTGAATACATTCGGAAAGGCTTTAAAAGACAATCAAATGTTTTGATATTTGTGAAATATAATTTTTTCATGAAGTCAAAGTGATTTTTGGGAAAATGAAAGATCTTCGCTAAGGCTATAAAAGCCAACCGAATGTTCTAAGTTTTGTGAAAGTAAATGAGTTTCACGAATACTATTTGATCTTAATAAAGGAGCTTTGTGAAGGTAGTGTGCATCGAGAAAAGTATTTGGGAGGGGTATCCAAGTAAATCTATGGTAAAGTGGTATTCATTAGTTGGATGAAAGTGGGACATCAACAGAGCATCTATCTATAGTTGAGGATGCGTGATTTCATGAAAAGAAGGGACGTATAAGTACATAAACTATGAGTGGATCCCTTATAAGATTAGTGAGAGAAGGAAGAGGAAGACGTTGATCCTTCCCACCAAAAGTGATCCATAGGAAGAGACATAGGGAGTGACCCTTAGGAATGAAGTGAGAAGATCCTAAACATTGAAAAGGTAGCGATCCTGGGTATAGAATATCAATCCCGAACCCTGTAATTATCAGTAATCTTTAGTGTATTTGGTACATTGGCACATCGTCATTGTATTCTCCTTGAATGTATCTTGGTGAGGGTGAACCAAGTAAATATTCTTTGTGTTTGTGTACTTACATTCCTGTATTACTTTTAAATCATCGTCACAAGTTAAAGAAGAAAATAAGAGATCATCATAAACATAGAAGTGAAAACAAAGTGACCCTTATAATAAAGAGTTGAATATCTATTGGTCTAGGAATAATTTAGAAAATAATATACATACCCTGATTCACCCCCCCCCCCCCCCTCAGGGTATATGGACCACTTTTGGACCTAATAATTGGTATCAGATCCAGGTTTATTTTATCAGAATTTTTTTCTCTAACTTGGTTCAGTCGATTACTAACATTAAATATTCAGTATGCTATTATATTTTTGTTCCATGGTAAAGGTAATAACTTTAAAGAAGAAGAATAATTCATGTAATATTCCTCATAGTGGATGTTTCTATGGAAAGAGTGTGATTCAGTTGAAGGAATCAAGTAGTGAACAGAATAATGATTTGAATAAATCATACAATGAAAATACTTACTCATTCAATGATGTAGAAGGAATGAGAAAAGAACCAGATATTCCATGTGATGTTGGAAGTACTGATGATGAATAAATTTTAAGAAGACCAGAAATGGAAGCTATCCACAAAACAAATGAATCAGATCATAAATTTTCTAAAGAAATTAAATCTAAAGATATTTGGATCCAAGTACTGGATATTGAATTCAACAAGTTAAGAGGTTTAAATCAAAGTCTTGTCGATGTGGTTACTATTTTGAGGGATAAGAATGATTCCCAAGCTAAAGAACTGTAAAATATGTCTAAAAAGAGATAAAAATAGAAAACTGATGAAAATGAAGAGAATTAGAAGTTCCATGAAATTAAGAATATGAAATCCAGAAATGATGATATTGCTACATAATTATCTGAACTAGTTTAGAGGAACCAAATGCTACAGCAAGAGAATGCATGTTGTTCTGATTCTACTGCTCAAGAAAAATTTAAAATAAATAAGAAAAGTGACATGATGGATAAGCTCACATGTGAATCGGAAGATGAGATGAGTAGAGCAAGAATATAAATAGAGAACTTAATTATCAACTTGAATCAAGGGATGTAAATATTCAACAATTTAGGGAAGATCTAGAATAAGTGAAGAAAGAAGTATAAAAATCTAATGCCAAAGGAAATCCCAAGGTAAAGGATGACCAACACTTTCTATTTGATTATCCTGTAAGAAGTTATGATGAAATGAAAAGAAAATATACTAATTTAGAGGAGATGCATGAAAGGATTGTATCACCTCAAAGGTTATCTAGTTTGGGAAAAACTAGTATTGTATATGATGAACCTTCTCCCATGCATGAGAAGAAAAGATCCATGGATAGTTCTAAAAAAATAAAACTTCTAATAGGTGCTAAATACAGACCTAAAAAAGAATTTTATTGGAAGTAATGACATCATGTATTATTTTTGTGGGATTCATGGTCATACATCAAGTTTTTTCAGAGGATTTGGAATATATTTCAATCTATAAAGGTAGAAATATTTCTAAATATGAGAATAAGAAGAAGCATCATAAAAACTCTAGAAGGAACACCTCTCAGAAGAAATCAACCATCAGAAGTTATTATTATATAAGATAGGGACATAATATGAGTATGTGTCAAAAAGTAAAGGATATCAATATCAAAGAAAAAACTGAAGCAGCGTCAACATCTCAGCTGAGAAATAATTACATGATGTGTGTTTTTAATGGGATATGTTTTATATGTTATTATTATGGTAATTCTACAAGATATTGTAGTAGGAATAAATTAGTGAAGGAAAATGAACTCAAAAAAAGACCCCAAACTTCAGTAGTTTATAAAAAATGGACTATATTGGAAGACATAATGATAAGTTGAAAAATAGGTTTACAAATTCAGGGGAATCAAAAGGATCTCAATGAAAGTTGTATCAATCACCTCCTCTTCTACACTCACAACAACTCTCTTTGAAATAATGTGAAAAAACTTTGAAGAAAAAGGGAGGAGCTACTCCAGTTGTGAGTAAGAAGAATGTACATTCATTGAAGAACCCATTAGTAGGAAGAAACAATGTGGAGACTTAAAAAACTGATAAAAGAAAAATTAATATAGATTTTCTCCACAATCTAACATGCTTCAAAAGTCAAGAAGTGAAATAAGGGTAAAGATCCCTCTAATGGATGAATAAGAAAGAGATTATGGATAGTGGAGAGATTCCCACTCAGAGAAAGAATCATCAGAAATAGAATTTAGGTGGAACCTAAAAGAAGGAAATTATTACTAGTGGATATAAACTCAAATTTTTGAAGAAGAAAAAAGCCAAAAAAAACCTAAATATCAGAATAAGACTCATAATATGGGTAAATAATGTTTAGTAATATGGCCAGAATAGTTGAGGTTGGCTCGGTAGTTAGAAAAATCACATAAAGAGTACAGTGCTTTGCAAGAAAGCATCAAAGGGTTGATCCAATATGATCAATCAGAATCATCTTCTTTGGGATTTTAGATAATCCCATCTCCCTATGTGTATAAATGCTATTAACTGATGTTCAAGTGTTTTAGGTTCTAGGGGAGATATGATCCAAGGGGAAGTCACATCAAAATATAAAAAGTAGTGAAATGATTAAATCTAGAATGTTAACTAATTAAAATTAGTTACCAGTGTTTAAGAATAAATCTAGAAGAATTAATTGAAAGGATTTAATGGTTTATGGTTGCATGAGGCATTTTTAAGTAATTGGGTGAAATAGATAGTGGTGATGATATTAAATTTATCTCTTGTTTCCTACACTGAGCCCCAACTCTGTAGTATTAGATGTTCTATTGATGGATCATTGATAAGTGGTATGTTTATCAAATGGAAATCCCATTGAAGGTAGCTAAAATAGGAATATATTATTAAGCTGGAGAAGTTTCTCAAACCTGTAGTCATATGTGAAGAAATGATGCAGGATAAGAAGAATGTTTGTGGGTCTAAACAGCAGGCCTAACAATTTGAATAGTTGTATATCATAGGGGGATAATTATATCTCATAATCCAATGAAAAATCTCAATGGTATAGATATGATGATAGTTTATGTTTAATAAGACTGACTGGGGGATGATAAGAAACATTCTTATATTTCATGATTATCTATTTTTCTCTAACAATATGGTATCAGCAGACTGTTTTTAGGATACCAGGATAGTGCAATAGAATGGGGTTCTAGAAGAAGAAGTTTATATTGAGAATCCAGATGGTTTTCTCGTTTATGAAGATGAGAACAAATTTTGTCAGCTAAAGAAGGATTTATATGGTTTGAAGAAAGAACCAAGATCATGGTATTCAAGGTTAGATCAGTTTCTAAAAAAGATCAATTTTCAGTGTGGTGGAGTTGATTACAATCTATATGTAAATCATAATAGTAATCAAAGGATGATGGTGCTGGTATATGTCGATGAAATAATATTTGGAGGATTAGATGAAGCGAAGTGTAGACATTTTTCTGAATTCATGAAGAATGAGTTTGAAATTTCAATGATTGGTGAACTAATGTTTTTCTTTGGTCTACAGGTAATATAAGAATATCATGGTACATTAATTTATCAATATAAATATACCAATGAGGTTTTTCAAATATTTAGAATGAATAATTACAAGGAGATGAAGACTTTGGTATCTACCCAGATGAAATTATCAAGATATGACAAGGTCAAAGTGGTTAATGTCACAGAATACAGGTAGATCATTGGAAGTTTGTTGTACTTGGTAGTGACAAGACCGGATATTGTTTTTTCCACATGTCAAGTAGTGCAATATAGAAGAAATCCCATGGAAATCCACATGCTTGAAGTAAAAAAAGAATACTTCGGTATATCTAGGGCATGGTGGATTTTGATTTTATGTACAATGATAAATCTCAATAGTAGTTATTGGGATATACATATGCAAATTGGTCAAGATCAGAAGATGATAGAAAATAAACGTCATGTGGTGAATTTTATATTAGTAGTTTGTGAATTTCTTGGCGTAGAAATAAAAATAATTGCATTTTATTGATCGCTGTAGAAGATAAATATATTATGGCCACTAAATCTTGCATGCATTTGCTATGGATAAAGCATCATCTTGATTATATGGCAGTTGAAGTGAAGTCTCTGATCAGAATCAATTGTGATAATTCAAGTGCTCTAAATCTTATCAAAAATCTAATCCATCGCTCAAGGACAAAAAAAATACAATAAAGTATCATTTTATCAATTAGAAGGTAGACCATGGGCTAGTGAAGTGATAGAATGTGCCCACAGAACTATAAGATTCAGATATTATGATGAAGGTCTTACCCAAAGAAGCATTTGAACGACATCAACTAGCTCTGGGAGTTCAGTTGAATCCATGCACTTGAAACGGTGTGGGTGTGGAACCACCCCCTCTCCCTAAGGTAAGGTGTGTTTCCCCCTACTTTATTAATCTGTGTTCCTTACTCTATTACAGACCACAAAGGAGTGACCTTTGGTTTCATTGAAAAAGGGGGATAAATTATGGCTGTTTAAAGGGAGAAATGTCTTAGTCAAGACATGTGAGAAGCTGACAGTTGGAGAAGTGTGATAAGGGGAGTATTAAATATGACGACTCTATAAGTGATCGATCAATGGATACATATCATGACAGTTGAGGTTTGTGATAAAAATAGAATAGTGGTTTTGGAATGAAATAAAGTATTTCATTGATGAACTTTGCATGCTACTCTTGTTTCTCATGTTGAGTACTACTCATGTGGGATAAGAGTGTGTGATGAATAAGTCTTTGATGGATATCTGAATCGTATGAAGTGAATGTTAGTAGAAAATGGATGAAACCATAAAGAGGTATCAAATTATGAAAAAGTTGTCAACAAACCCAAATGGGGAGATTGTTGGGAAAAAAACTCTCAAGGTAACATCGTAGAATTTTTGGGTTGATCATGTTTGTTGAAAAAGTGGGTTTCAAAGTTATGTTGTAGAGTATAGAGATATTTTTGACATGGTATGTTGACAAATATCCAAGATTAAGGAATGGATTCCCTTGAATAAGTACGGTAAATTTCATACACAAGGTGATGTTGTTTCCTAGTGTTTTCCAAATTTTTTGGGTCTAAAATTTATAGGTCGGCCAAGCATCATGAAAAGTGGATTTTCTTGAAGATCTCCTCAAAATATGGTAAATTCTTGAATTTAGTGAAGATGGGCTTCATGAGTTGTTTTTTGTGAAGGATCAAAGAATTATGATGGAGATCTTCACAATTATGGAAATCATCATGAAAAGTGGATTTCTAGGAAGGCCTACTAAAAATATGGCAAAGGCATAAATTTCACAAAGACTAGATTATCGTGAAGGGTGGTTCACGAAGGAATGAAAGTTTTTTACAATGATCTCTGTGAATGCAATAATCATCAAAAAAAGTGGATTTCCATGAAGGTCAAGTCAAAATATATGACAAAGGTTTGAGTTTTGTGAAGAATATATTTTCGCGAAGGGTGGTTCATGAAGATGTAACGGTTACTAATGGTGGTATCCATGGTTATAAAAAGGTTTCATGAACACCATAAAGGTTTTTAATATAACTCTTTGTGGATACGACAAGTATCTCAAATGGAAAATTTTCATGGAGCTTAGCGAAATAGGGAGTGTCATGAACGAAATTAGGAAGCTTCACAAAATGGTGATGATGTGACTGGAAGGTTCTAAAATTGGTGGAAATTACTATAAATAGGATTCTACCCCCTTCAGAAGAGTAGGTAAACTTAAATAAAATCTTAAGGATCCACATTCGAGAAGGTATTCATGAAGGTGGTATGCGAATACATTCACGAAGGCTTTAAAAACAAATCGAATGTTCTGAGATTTTTGAAATAGAATTACTTTATGAAGGAAAAGTGATTTTTGGGAAAAGGAAAGAGATTCACAAAGGATATAAAATCCAACAGAATGTTATGAGTTTTGTGAAAGTAAATGAGTTTTTTATTACTATTTGATCTTTACTAAGGAGCTTCGTGAAGAGATCCGTGAAGGAGCTTCAGGAAAGGGTAATTTTTATGAAGGCAGTGTGCATTGTGAAAAGTATTTTAGAGGGATTTTCCAATAAATCTATGGTAAATTGGTATTCATCATTTTGATAAAAGTATAAATTCAACAAAACATCTATCTTTATTTTAGGATGTAGGTTTTCATGCAAATTAAGGGACCTACAAGTCCATAAACTATGAGTAGATCCCTTCCAAAATCAGTGAGCGAAAGAAGAGGAATATAGTGATCCTTCCCACTGGTAGTGAGCTATAAGAAGAGACATATGGAGTGACCCTTTGAAATTCAATGAGTAGACCCTAATCATTGTAAATGTGGTGATCTTTGTCATATAATATCTAGCTCAAACCTTATGATTGGCAGTAATCTTTAGTGTATTTTTTACATCAGCACATTGTCATTGTATGCTCCTTAGATGTAGCCTTGTGATGGTGAACCAAGTAAAACAAATTTGTGTTCTTTCATTCCTTCATTACATTAAAAGCATCATCATAGGATAAATACGAAAATTCGAGATCATTATAAACACACAAGTGAAAACAAAGTGACCCTTATAATAAAGAGGTTAAGATCTAGTGGGCCAAGAAGAATTTAGAAAATAATATCAATAACCTGATTCACCCCCCCCCCCCTCTCAGGGTATCTGGGCCCCTTTAGGACCTAACACTTAATAATCCTTACCTTAAAACCATATTAAAACAATCTTAAAACACTGATTGAGAACAAAAAAATTATTAAGGTACATAAAAATAAATAAAGAAACTGGTTATTTCATGAATACTTATAAAAAAATCATTTTCCAAGAATACACTTTGGGCACAAAATAACCATTTTATTACACAAGAAGTCATCTTTTTTGCCCAAATATTTTTATAAAACATTTCATAATAAATATTAAATGAAAAAATAAAACTCATAAAGTTTTTTTTTAATCATGAAAACCTCATGAAATTTTTTTCACAAAGTTATGTTGTTTACCCTTAAGAAGTAGAAAATAACTTCCTTTAAACATAAGCATATTATCTTACCCTGTAAAATCATGAGGTTATTGTAAAAAATATAGAAATAATAAAAAAATCATGTAGGTAAATTGAGATATCATTTAACTTCCATTATAATTCTTAGGAGAACATAATCATTATCAAATTTATCGGATAGATATAATGGACCCACCCATCCTTGGTTTATAATGTAACCACCCATATTTGATTTATAATGTAACCACCCATCCTTGGATTATAGTGTAACCACCCATAATTGGTTTATAATGAAACCACAAATCATTATAAACAATACCCAAGAACCATAACATAATCACAACACATGAAATATTTCATACAAATAAAAATATTCCTTGCACCCCTAAAAAACATTTCTAGATATTGAAATATCCATTCCTTTTAAAACCATTTTTGAAAGTACCCAAAACAAAGGGAAAGAAGGTTTTTTTATATTAATAAAACATAAAAAATTATGAAGGAATAAAAAACATAAAATAATGTTTATGTTAGTGGTCAAATCAATTGATGTCCTATATGTTAAAATAAAACATTCCTTCTTTCTTTTTTAATGAAATTCAAAACATTCCATATAAAATACATAAAAATATTCATTTTGAAATCATTATTAAGAAATTAATAAGATACATAAAAACCCTATATAATTAATTTATTTCCATATAAATACATGCATAAAATAATTTTAATAATTTTTACATGGAATAAAAATATTTAGGAAATAAATATTTAAAATATTTTAGATAAGGTTTTTAAATTAAAGTGTCCCTTCCCTCGAGTCTAAATCATTACGTATATTCTTTATCTTACGGAATAATAAAAATATTTTAATTATTTACTTTCTTAATAAAATAATTTAATTTTATCAGTACTTTTATTTTATTTAATATCATTTTATATTCAATTACTTAATCAATTTTGTTCATGTCGGATGTTTTGATGATATTCAGCTCATAAGTCCAAAATGTATTCGGTGGGTTGATTATGGAAAACATAGCCATTATTTCCTAATATCCTGAATAATAATCATAAAATAATTATAATTTTTATACATCAAGTATAATTTTTAAAACCAACTATGAAATATGGTTATTAGAAATGAATAGTGTTATAATCATGGAGACAGTAGGTCGTACGTATGCATGAGTAACGTTTCCATTTTTCAATGATCATGATAGAAATAAGTTAAGTGTTATTTTATATTTCCATAATTATTATTATATAATAACTATAATATCCTTTTTTAAATAAACTTATATATATCATCCATGTGATGTGGTTATGAAAAACATATCACATTGCTTTGTGGAGGTGGTAATCCACACGTATGTACGAACAATGTTATCATTTTTAAATGGATATAAAGGTAAGAAAATAGATAATATATTATCTTTATAGAATGCTAATTATTTAATTAATATCATAAATATACATTAATTCTATCATTATAAACATCCATTAGAGGCGGTGATGGAAAATGAATTACACTGGTTCTTGAGGCAGTAGTTTGTTATACACATGAACAACTTTTTTGTTTCCCCTTTTATGAAAGTGGAGATGGATATAGGTTATTAAATTAACATAGATACATATAACTATATGGAATATGTTTTTTTATTATTTCATAATTTTTTTATAATATTTTAAGTAGGTATAATAAAAAATAATACCAAAACGTGCATTTAAAGACTATATCTCTTCTTGGGACAACTTCCATTTCATTACACCTTAAACCCTTTAAGGTTCATGTTATTTTAAAATAAACACCTATATAATGTGGGGAGGTATTTTTCTAAGGTTTTCTAGGTATTATCTAAACTAAAAGCCTTTTTAAGTGTGTAGAGAATATGAGAGGAGTTCCCTTTTATATGTGAGGGGAGGGGCACTCTTTGAATAACTTAAAATATTAAATTAATATAAATTAATTTTCATGGGTAAAAGGTGAAAAACTGATATTATTAGAATATATGATGATTATGGGTCAAAATAATATCATAAAATAAAATTTTTACACGTTTAAAATATTTTTTTACCCTTGTTTCTTTGTTTTAACCTACATCAACCCTTTTTGACAATTATTATGATAACGAAGTTTTTACTCTTTATGGGTCAATATAGTTACTATAAAAAGGAAATTGGTCTATAAATGGAAAATTGTTGATATTTTTAAACATATAAAAATAACATGGATGAATATAGTTTTTTTTTATTTTAAATTATTTAATAAAATGTTTTTTATTATAAAATCTCATTTATATCATTTTTGGAAACACATGAAATATTATAATATAATATGTGCGTAACTCATGTAAAAATGTTCCAAAATGAAATGTATTCAAATATAAGACATATATTGTATTATTATAATTATAAAATAAAATTTTTACAGGTTTTTATACCTTTTTAAACAATATCTTTTTAATTAACCCCTTGGTTATCCAATTTTAACCTTAACCGTAGTAATGACTTTTTCAATATTAAAGGGATATAATTTTACTTATAAGATAAAAATTCGGTCATAAATGGAAAATATATGACATTTTCAAAAATTTATAACCCTAATTTCCCTTTTTCAATATTTTTATGAATTTAAAATAATTTAATAAAATATTATTTTACATAAAATATCATTAATGTCATTTTTGACACTATTCATTTAATTTGAATTTGAAAACAACATGACAAAAAGGTAATTACAATATAATACTTTAACATATCACTAACATGTTTTACCTATCTAAAAAAACTTTTAACACAATAATTCATTCAAATTATATTACTTTTAATATTTTTAGAAACATTATTTTATTTTTCGTTTAATTGAATAAATATTGTGTCATCATTACGTAAGGAGTTAAGGTGATTATTTCATCACTAAAAATTATAAATAAATTAATATGATAAAGAAATAATTTATCTTTTAAATATAACTTTTATAACCAAACATAACCTTTATTTATCCCTATGTAAAAAATGTAGATATAATAAAACAAAGAGAATGACGTTTTTTACTTCTTTACATAAAATAATATAAATGTCAATATCAAAGAAATATGGAAAAAAAATTATATATTTTAAAAACATGGATGTAAATTTCTGATTTTCACTCATCAAATATGATAAATTCAAGTTTTAGGGTCATTTTTTGGTCTTTATCATATTATTTTTAACCTTGATTACATGATTTACCCTTACTATGGTGATAATTGTTGACTATAGTTACTATTCATTATGACTAAAAATTAAAGGGACCGATTTACCAAATTTAGACCTCAAAATTCAAAATATTTGATTAATATTTCAAGATTCAATTTCTATAATTGGATGAAATTAGTTTAATATTAAAATGTTAAATTCCATGAAAAATAGTTTTTCAGAAAAATGCCATTTTAGGTATAAAATTGTTTTTATACTGAATTCAAGTATAAAATTCATTTAAAAGATGATAATGGGATTAAGTTTAATAAAATAGAACTAATTAAATGTTAAAATTTATATAAAATATAATTTTACTTTTTAAATAATTTAAAATAAAATACAATTTTTAATAAATATCAGTATTTTTCAATATTCATTGAAAAATAAAACTTTTAAGAAAAATATAAAAGTTTCACCATAAGATAATTATGATATTAAAATATTAAAAAATATATCCTTTTATCAATTAAAATTTATAAAGTTTCAAGAAATTAATTATAATATTTTCTCACAAAAAACAATAAAAACCATTTTTGAAGAAAACATATTTTTGAAAAATAAAACGACTTTACTAAAAACAGAGTGATTTCTTACTAATCATTTATAAATAAATTTATATTGAGTTGGACCTTTATATATATTTCATAAACAATTTAATTTTATTCATACCCACTAATTTCACCACTTAGTTATAATGATCATATTTAAATAATGATATTTCATGGTTTGTTTAAGTTCAGTGTTGCGTGTCGTGTACACGATAAAACATGGTTTTATTTTTAAAATATTGGGGTGTTATAGTCTCCTTAATTAATGCTGACTCCATGTTGGTATAACATATATTTTCTTCTAATAACCCCATGTGGCTTGGTTCGTATTATCATAAGCTATGTAGTGACATCTAGGCCATATTTCCTAGCCCAAATCACAAACATTCATCCACTTATATTTTCATTAAACATCCTATGATGTCATAATCTTGGTTGGATATATGCTTGAGTATTCTAGTATTATTTTGAATATTAACTTTTCACATGCCATACTTCAATCCTTGAATATTGTAATCACCAAAAACCCTTCACACTATTGTAAATGAGTGAATATGATTCTAAAAAGGACCCCCTATGCTTAGTTATAGAATACACCTCACATATTAGACCTATATATAAATAACCATAGGCATGTTTTCATCCTAAGTAAAATATACTCTAACTCTATTCACCATAAAAAGAATGTAAATATTCATCCTCAGCATTATTGTTTCATTTAATAATTTCTCAATTCAAATAACTCAAGTTATTATTTACATCATTATTAATCATTATTTAAAGATATTGAAGAAATAATATATCTTGAACCCCATATAGGGTTTTTAACCATATTACATTGTTCCAATAGCTATCACCTTAAATGAAATTCACTATTTTATTATGGTTTTCAATACTAATAGGGGTCCTCACTCATTCAAATGATTTGTTCAGAATGTATGAAGATGTGATTTAGGGAACTTGAACCCTTTTTGAGAATTTATTATTCCCCATGAAAAATCTTCTTTATAATTTTCATTATATAGAGTCATTCACTCTCTCTCATAATATAATGAATGATCCTTGGATTACGATGATGGTAAAAGCACTATATATCTGTCCTAATTATATCTATCCTAGATTACATGTTCAAGAGGAAGTCAAACTTCATAGTATTGTGACTCTCATTTTCACCTTGTATTATGGTGATGGTATATTTTATTTTTATCTTTATTTTCTATATAAGTATGAGGACACATGCCTTGGGTATAATATATTAGTTCAAGAATATCGACTCAATAGTTTTGAAACTATGATTTACCTAATCCATTTATATATAATGTTCAAATTGATTCAATTATTATAGTATTACTCCTTGTGGGTTTCATGAGTCGTCAAGAATCGATAATTAAAGAAAAACAAAAGTTTAGGGAATAGAAAATAGTTTGAAATAATAAGTTTAATTATTCATTAATAAAAAAAAGTGAGGGCTATCTATAAATCTTGATTCTATTCCAAATTGGTTAAAAAAGTGATATCATACCATAATGTTTAAAAATACCACTAAAACATGCATTCTATTAACTCTTAAATTTTTATTAGTGATCGCTCTAAGTCATTAATATACTGATGAAGTTCGGACATCTTTGCAGTGACCGTGTCCTTCTTTT
This sequence comes from Viscum album, assembly GCA_963277665.1. Lineage (NCBI taxonomy): Eukaryota > Viridiplantae > Streptophyta > Magnoliopsida > Santalales > Viscaceae > Viscum > Viscum album. The sequence continues at coordinate 796,905,289 of OY728137.1, forward strand.
ATTATATCTTGTGGGACTTGATAATATTATCCTCTCCTACCTTTTCAGCAACTTCTAAAATATTTTCATGTTCTCATATCTTATCCTCAACTTCAGATAGCTTTTGAAGAAGGCTATTTTCAAAATCTACCCCTTTATTGGAAAATTTTAATTTGATCAGCTACCATCATAGCATTATAAGGTAGTTCTTGAAGTGCTTTATCCCTAATATTTATAGGGATAACTATAGTCTCATCTCTTAATAACTCTATTCAAGACTTCTTTATCTTCTTCATCTCATCAAAAATTTACTTTATAATAGAATGGGTGTATTTATAATGCCTCGTAACATAATCAACCCATAATTACATGATTTATGATAAGGGTTTAAATTTATTACATTTATAGGGTAATTTTTGTTTATATTTTTTAATAATTAAAAAATTACACAAAAAAAAGAGCATGATTTCACACAGTGCCCATTTTTTCCACAAACATAGAGCTTTAAGTTTACAAACATATTTCCTTCAAGTCACTTTTTATACATTTAATATGATTCAAAATAGTAGAAATATTGACCATACTAAAATTTTTACTCATCCTTAGATCCTTTTAAATTATTTAAAAAAAATATGAGTAAAAAAATCTTTGTGAGGGATATAAAAATAAAGTAATCATGTTAGTCTAGTGAAAAACATAAAGACCCGTGAAAATGTTTACATTTTTTCCAATAAATATTTTATCACATAAATAGAAACTTTATATATATTAAAATAAACCTTTCCTAAAACAAAACATTTGGGAACCCATAATTAAGCATAGTAAAACCATGAAGGAAACTTTTTGGATGTGGGAACTCATGGAAAAATTTGAAACATTTCACCTTTGAAAGTTTATAAACTTTCCTTACCTTATGAAATCAAAATATTTCTATAAAAAACCTTCTTTCAAGAATAATATAGATATATTAGATCATAAAACTCATAAGCCGTGTTCACTCGTGTTTAACCTATGTTAGATAAAAAAATCACATTTAATTACATAAGAGTAACTGACTTAGTTATATCGCTCATTTTTCACCTTCAAATACTAATTCATTACCCAATACATTAGAGATCTATATCGAGCTCACCCATTATCATGAGCTATATCGGGCTCACCCATCATCATATATAATTATAAAGTAACACATAATGAAAAAAAGATAATAATTTATCACTTTACTATCACAAAAACTCATTTCAACTCATAATCAAAATACTTTCAATTTTCATAAAATCATAAGGAGAAATAACTTTTTTCTTAGAGAAATCTTAAAAATGAGAAATTATTTGAAGAGAGGTAATATGATAAAATTTGAAAAACCATGTTAACTTATATAGGAATATATATAATGAATATTAGAAATTATAGAAATAAAATTTATTCAATCTTTATATGTAAAATAAACATTCTTTTTGAACTTTTGTGAAAAGTCCAAAATAACCCTCACAAAAAACATTAAAAAGATTAAATTATATAACCTTTATAAGTAATTTAAAATATTTTCTAAAATAATCTTTAGAATCATTTTAATCATAAATAGTCCCATTATTTAAATATTTAAAATAATATGGATATATAGTATAAATAGTTTAAAACATTTAAAACAATGTTTTAAATGAAAAATATCTTACCTTAAGTTTCATGTCATTTTATTCATATGTATACCCTATAAGGTAATAAAATTAAATTATTTTTTTACTTGATTAAGAAAATTTTTCATTATCATTCCATTATAATTACTTTATTTTATTTTTTACCATGTTTTATTTAGTTACTAAAATGGTTAACTTCGCATTGTATGTTTTGAGGACATTAGTCTTATAACCTCAAAATAACTACGAGGTGTTGAATATGGTAAAAGTTTTTAGGGTTTAATTAACACAAAAATCTTAAAATTTATATAATTATTATATTTATACATTATATACACTTTTAAAACCAACCATTTAAGGTGGTCATGAAAGATGAACCACATCGTTTCAGAAAGACGGTGGTCCGTACATATTTATGAACGATGTTTTCATTTTTCTACTGGGTAAAAAAGAAATAAATTAGATAATATTTTAATTTTTCAAAATCATAAATATTTTATAAAATTAATATTTATTTATTATTTCTATCCTTAATATCATCCTTGTAAGGTGGAAATAAAAAATGAATCGCATCGCTTTGTGGAGGTGGTAATCCACACATATGCACGAGTGATGTTTTCATTTTCCAACTGATCGTAGGGTAAGAAGATGAGTAATGTATTATATTTATGGAATCATAATTATGTAATATATATCATATATATTCATTTTATATATAATTTTAACCATCTATATTATCAGGTGAGAGAAATAACTATAAAACTCATGGTGAGGAATGTTGGGATGGTATTTTGGTAGGTATTAGTCAAGTAAAATGGCTCAAATTTCATTAATAAATGATAATAGTGGGTTCCCTTTTATAAGTGAGAGAAGTGAAAAACTGTAAATGTTTAATACTTTTAAATATATTATATTTTTTCTCAAAGGAAAGTGAAATAAAGTGTCCAAATTTAAAATAATATATAGTTAAAGTTAAAAATAAACTCAAAAATCATATTTATATATGTTTTAGAGATATTTAATACCTTATATCTTAGTTTACCCCCACCCACCCCCCCCCCCCCATTAACCCTTTTAACCTTAACTCGGGTGATAAATTTTTACCAAGGTTATTATTCATAATGACCAAAAATAAAATTTATATTATTACCAAATTTTAACCTCATGGTTCCAAATATTAAATCCATTTTATAATATTCAATTTATATAATTGGTAAAAAATTATTTTAATATAAATATGAGAACCGTAATGAAAACAGTTTTTAGAAAAATACCCTTTTTAAGCATAAAAATGATTTTATACCAAAATAAGGTATAATTATTAATAATATATAATTAATTGAATTATGTTTATTTAAAGTCTATAGATTTAAATTTAAAACCAATTTAAAATATAATTTTACTTTTTAAATACTTGAAAATGAATGAGAGTTTGAATATAAATCGGTATTTTCACTATCACCCAAAAATCAATCTGTCTAGATTAATCCCAAAAATTCACCCTAATATATATTTGATATGATATATAAAAAATAAATTAAATTTTATAAAAGTAAACTTCTAAAATAATTAAATTTAACTTTTAAATAAAACCACATAATATATGGAAAAACAATTTAGTTAACTAAAATTCTTTCAATTTAAATTGAAAAATCATATAAAATTATTTAAAAACTATGATGAATATGAATACATAAAATTTATATTTAAAATTCATAAGATTTATTTATTTATAGGATTACATATCTTATCATATTATTCACCCCATTAAGAAATTTCATCCTCATAATTTTATTCATTACTTAAGCAAGTGAGTGTATTTTTCTCTCATAGCTTTTTCTGATTTCTATGTTGCTTCCTCAATCATGTGATTCTTACATGATACCTTAAACTAGTAAACCACTTTATTTCATAGTACCTTATCTCTATAATACAAACTCTGAACCATTTTTCTTCATATGAGATATTCTCCTCTAATTATAACACTTCAAGTCACTAAACATGAGATTCATTATGTATATATTTCCTTGACAAAAAAACATAAAACACATCATGTACCTAAGATAAACTTGGATTTAAGGAAAATTGGTATGAATATTATCTCACTTTTTCCTAAATTTCATATATAACAACATACCATGGGCTTAATTTTCCTTTTTTTTGAAAATTCATAACACTTTTCCATGTAGATACTTTAAGAAAAACATGATCTCCTACCTAAAATGAGAGACCATTCCTTTAGTGATATGAAAAACGTTTTTCCTAATATAAGATTCCCTCATATAGTTTTGAATCATATTTACCTTCTTGTCTATTTATTCTACCATATATGGTCCCAACAGATTCCTTTTACATAATCCATCCCAACATGATGGATTTCAACACCTCTTCACATATAATGCCTCAAAAGGTTTCATTTATATACGGGAATGAAAAATGTGATCATATAAAATTAAAATAATTAAATATATTGATCCTAACTTCCTTAATAATATAATGAGAAAGCCTAAATCATATATTCCAAAGTCTAAATTGTTTGCTCCAACTATCCATCATATTAAGGATGAAAATTGGTACTAAATTTTAATTCAGTACCCAATGACATTTTAAGTCTTTTCTAATAATTTAAGGTAAATCTAGGATCACAATCAAATAAAATAGAGTTAGGGAATCCATGTAATCTATTTATCACCTTGAGATAAAGTCTAAAAATTTCATCCAAATACATCGTATCTTAAAAAGGAATAAAATATTAAAATTTAGGTAAACGATAAACATTAACCCAAATTGAATTATTAACTCAATATTTATTTAGAAATCACACTTTGAAATCCATGGATATATTATCCCATTTCCATTAAAAACTGGAAAAGGATTAACCAACCCCTTCAATAATTATTTCTCTCCTTTAACCTATTGAAAAGTCAAAATTTTCATTTTAAAATCTGTAATATATTTCGTTATTCATCCCACCTATAATACTCATGATGGTCCCAATACATTTTATTGTTATTTAGATGGGTAAAAAATAGAGATCTATGAGCTTCACATAACAATTCCTTTTTCAACTAGGAATCACTTGACACACACAACCTATTTATAAACCTTAAAACACCTTATTTTTCAATATTAAAGTTGGGAAATTTTCCTTCCTTAACCAATTATACCTTTTCTTGTAATTCGTGATCTTCTATATGATCCTTCTTAATTGTTATTTTCAAGTATGACTATTTGACACTTGAACCAAAAGATAGGGAGTTCGTGTATGCACAATTTCTAAGAAAACATTTATTAAATCATTAACCAAAGGATCATCTTCCAAGCACATTGGGGTTAACGATGCGTTATATTTTCAACTCAAGGTATCAGCTACTATGTTTGATTTTCTTAGATGATAGTGAATCATGAAATCATAATCCTTTATCAATTATGACCATCTTCTCTATCTTATGTTCAATTATTTTCGAGTGAATGTATACTTTAAACTTCTATAGTTAGTATATATTTCAAAATTTACCCTTTATAAAATATTCCTCTAAATTTTTAAAGAAAAAAACAATCCTTCAAGATCAAGATCATATGTGAGGTAATTATTCTCAGGAAGTTTTAATTGATGTGAATCATGGGTAACTACCAGATCATCTTGGATCAAGACAAGGCTAAGTCCCTTCAATGAAGAATCACTTTAAATAAGAAATTCACCATTTCTTATTGTCAACACTAACTCTAGAGTATTAACCAATATTACTTTCAATTCCTAGAAAAACTAATCATGTTCATTTATTCGGATGAATATAAAACCTTTTTGAGACAACTTAGTTAGTGGGATACATAACTAAGAAACAAATTTAATAAAATTTTAGTAGTAACCTATTAATCCCAGAAATATTAGAATCTCAAAGACATATATAGGTCTTAGACACTCTTATTCCAATTTTGATTTAGTAGGATAAATTATTATTCCATATTTATAAATAATATTCCCAAGTAATGATATCTATTATAACCAAAATTTATATTTACTAAATTTTCCATAAAAATTATTTTGTTTTAAATTATATAAAATAATTCTTATGTTTTTCTCATGTCACTCATAAATTTTAGAATAAATAATAATTTCATTAATGGAAACCACCAAAAATTTATCTAAATACTCATGGGAAACTCTATACATTAATTCTATAAATATAAAGGGTTCATTCATCAACTTGAAATTCATAACCATAAAATCATAATCCTTAGAGCTAGTATGAAACATTATCCATGGAATGTATTCCCCCTTTACCTTCATTTGGTGATACCCAAACTTGAGATCAATCTTTGAAAAATACTAACCTCCATGGGGATTATATGAGGTGACCAATACTTTTTATTAATAGTTATATTATTGAGTTTTCTATAATCAATGAAAATTCACATGGAACCATCCTTATTTTTAATGAAAAAAAAATGATTGCCTCAAGTTGAAGTTATAAAGTCGGTGAAACCCTTATCAAGAAACTCTTATAAATTATTTTTCAATTCTAAAATTTTTATTTGATTCATTCAATATGGGGGTTTTGAAATTGGATTATCATCAGACACTAAGTCAATAGTAAATTCAACCTTCCAATTTGGAATAACACTAGAAAATCATCAGGAAATACATCCATATATTTATTGACTACTAGAACATCACTAATTTGAATAGTTCCTTTATTTTCAAATATATAAAAAATATAACTTTCATTTATATATTTTATTAGTTTATTATCTTCCTAATATGATATCAAAGGTATAAATTCATTCTTATATAAAAAATGAAACTCATTCTGAAAAATAACTTCTTTAGCTCTAGAATCCATCTTATCATGATAAACTAAAATCTAATCTATAACTAGAATAACATTAAACTATGGAATTTAAAGACAATAATTTTTTCAATAAAAACCATTTCATAAATGATAACATGAAGATTTATTTAAATTTGTGTTTCCTTTATACAACCCCTAAGAGTTTTTACCAAGGGTTTTAAATTTATTTCTTAGGATGGTATTTCCATTTTACTTTCAAATTACATAGATATAAAATAATTTGTTGACCCTTAATCAAATAAGGAATTGGAATAATACGAATAAACAAGTAATGTACCTATAAACACTTCATTTGAGGGTCTCGTATATATTGTAATAGTTTCAAAAGACTTTTCGTCACCTTTCTGTTTCTGATCTCAAAGGTTCCCACCTTGAGTACCAAACATTAGACATTTTTCAGCATAATGACCCAACTCAATTTAATTAAAACATATTACTACTGGATGACAATCATTTATTCCCATTAGTTTTTCAATTAAATCTATTTTTCTTGTAATCACGATCTAAATGAAAAATCTTAACACATTAGTAACACTTTCCTAATTCTATCAAGCATTCTTTGAAATTTATTTTACTATTTTGGAACATTTGGTTGGATTACCTCTAGATTTATTAGTTAACTATTTCTACATTTCTTTTCAACTTGACCACTTCTGAGTTTCATTTTTATAAATTACATAAGTTTCATCAAACTCCATATCTACATTATTAGAATAATGAAAAACCTCCTAAACAATTTTAAATTCACAAGAGGCCAATTCTCTTAATAAAATTAGTTCCAGGACTATGTGAAATCTCTAAATTTTACTCTCATGGTCCATAAAAAAATTGATGCTTGTCTGGATAGTTTGGTAAAATTTTATTTATAATAGGCCACTTATTCTTATTCATTTTGATTCAACTCCAAAAAAAATATTTCCATTCTAAGAATAAGATCTTTAGTAAAATAATTATCAAGAAAAATATTTTTAAATACCATCCACTCCATGGAATCAATCTCATCCATTTCCTTAAAATTATTAATCATATACCACCATTGATCAACTTCACCTTCAAAATGATAAATCAAAAATAATTACCTTTTAATGTTTTATATATCCAAAAACTTCCAATATATTCTATAATAAATCTATTCATACTTAATCTATCACTAAGTATGGAGATACATTGAAATTAATAGGGTTTTGTTTCATGAAATACTCTACTATAAATATTTTCCTCTATAGATAATTTGGTCACTCTCTTTCATGGGTGCCACTATTAATTATTTACATCAACTAAATTAATACTACCATAAATTGGTCTATTCCAATCATTCCAGGTTGTTGATTCAAAAGATTATTTTCCAATAATTCCTTCCTACTCCATCTATCTTTTTTAGTCAATGAAAAATCATTATTAACAATAATGGATTGGATGAAGCTATATAAAAGTATTCAAAATTTGTTTCATGATAATATAAACATAAATATAAATCTCTTAAGAGTATCTTTTAATATTCTTCTAGCCTGTTGAGGTATATAAACCTTTCCTAAAATACCAATTATAATTACCTATAACATAATCAACCCATAATTACATGATTTATGATAATGTTTTCACATTATATCATTTTTATCATCTTTTCATATTATATTTTTAAAGAATTAAGTAAAAACATTACATAAAAAAGAGGACACTTTCACCTGGTGTACTTTTTTTTGAAACGGGTAGGAGTTCTAGCCTTGTTTATTGAAAAAATAAAACAAAACCTATTTTTAAAATAGTAAAAGAGTAAACCCATTAAAAATAATGTCAAAAGGCCATAAAATAGGGCTTTAAGTTTACACCCATGTTTTATTCAAGACACTTTTACTTCATTTAAGATGAGTCATCATAGTGAAAATATTGACCTTGATCAAAATTATAATCATAATTAAATCCTATAAAAAACATTTAAAATGATGGTATGAGAAAACAAATATTATTAAGGTATATAAAAATAAAGTAATCTTGTTAGTCCAGTGAAAACATGAAGGAGAAATATCATTATTCTTTGAAAATTTGAAGAAATGAAAAAATTTCCAAAAGAGAGAGAATAGGATCTACTTTAAAAAACATGTAAATTTAGAGAGGATACTTGATAATTAATAATGTATATAACAATGAGAATATTTTTTCAAGACTTATATGTTAAAAACATTTTTTTCATTTTTGTAAAAAGTAGAGAATATCCCTTATGAAAAACATTGAAAATATTCATTTTTTGAAATTTGTAAAGAAAGTAAAATATAGTCAAAATTTAACTATTTAAACCTTTTAAGTATAAATAATAACATTCTTGAAACATTTAAAATAACATGGATATGGAGGATAAAGAGTTTAAAAAAATCAAAATAATGTTTTAAAGAAAAAATCACTTACCTCGAGTCCCAACTCATTCGTTCATATGTCCATCATCCTGAGAAAGGTGATCATGTAATAAGGGATGTTGGGAAGGTATTTTGGTAGTTATTGGTCAATATAAATGGATAAAATTTTTTGAATAAGTGAGAAGAGGATGTTCATTTTTATAAGTGAGGGGAGTGGCATTCTTGTAAATACTTAAAACATATAAATATATTATATGTCTTTCTCAATGGAAAATGGCACCAATTGGCCAAATTTTGAATCCAATATAGCTTAAGTTATAAATAAACTCAAATAATCATATTTATCCTATTTTAGATATATTTGATAACTTATCTCTTAATTTACCCCCCCCCCTCCATTTAGACCATTTAACTTGTACCATGGTGATAAAGTTTTACCAAGGTTACTATTCATAATGAATAAAAATGAAATTGGCCTTATTACCAAATTTTAAAATCCGAATTCCAAATATGTAATCCATTTTACCATATTCTTATATAATTTTAAAAAAATAATATAAATACATAAACTATAACAAAAATAGTTTTTAGCAAAATTCCATTTTTAAGCAAAAAGATGATTTGATACTAAAATCAGATAGAATACTAATTAATATATAATTAATTATAATATTTTTAGTCAAATGGGACTAATTTAACTCTAAAACCAATTCAAAATAGAATGGTACTTTTAAAATTCTTGAAAATAAATGAATGCTTTAATAAAAAACTTTATTTTTTACTATTCACCCAAAAAAATGATCTTTTCAAGAAAGTACCAAAAATTCACCCTAATATATATTTGATATGATGATATATGAAATAAATAATACTTTATCAAATTTAATTTATTAAATCAATAAATTTAACTTTTAAATAAAACCATGTAATATATGGAAAAACAATTTAGTTAAATAAAACTATTAATTTTTCAATTAAAAAATAATATATAATTATTTATAAAACTATAATGCATATGAATCCATTAAATTAATAATTATAAATCATAATAATGATTTATTTTACATAAAATTTCATCAATGTCATTTTTGACACTATTCATTTAATTTGAATTTGAAAACAACATGACAAAAACGTAATTACAATATAATAATTTGACACATAACTAACATGTTTTATTTATGTAAAAAATATTCTATCACAATAATTCATTCAAATTGTATTACTTTTAATATTTTTAAAAACATTTATTTTATTTTTCTTTTAATTGAAAAAATATTATGTCAGCATTACGTAAGCAGTTAAGGTAATTATTTCATCACTAAAAATTATAAATAAATTAACATGATAAAGAAATAATTTATCTTTAAATAGACATTTTATAACCAAACATAACCTTTTTTTATCCCTGTGTCAAAAATGTAGTTATAATAAAACCAAGAGAATGACATTTTTTACTTCTTTACATAAAATAATATAAATGTAAAAATCAAAGAAATATTGAAAAAAATCCATATTTTAAAAAAAAAATGGATGTAAATTTCTGAATTTCACCCATTAAATATGATAAATTCAAGTTTTAGGGTCATTTATTAGTCCTTATCATATTATTGTTAACCTTGATTTCCTGATTTACCCTTACTATGATGATAATTGTTGACTATAGTTTCTATTCATTATGACTAAAAATTAAGAGGACCTATTTAAAAAATTTAGACCTCCAAATTCCAAATATGTGATTAATATTTCAAGAATAAATTTCTATAATTGTATGAAATTAGTTTAATATTAAAATTTAAAATGCAATGAAAAATAGCTTTTCATAAAAATTCCATTTTAGGTATAAATTTGTTTTTATACTGAATTAAAGTAAAAATTCATTTCAAAGATGATAATTAGATTAAGTTTAATAAAATAGAACTAATTAAATTATAAATATAATCTAAAATATAAATTTTACATTGTAAATAATTTAAAATAAAATACAATTTTCAATAAATATTAGTATTTTTCAATATTCACAGAAAAATAAAACTTTTCAGGAAAATATAAAAGTTTCACCATAAGATAATTGTGATATTACAATTTTAAAAATTTTATCCTTTTATCATTTAAATTTTATAAAGTTTCAAGAAATTAATTATAATATTTTCTCATAAAAAAATAAAAACCATTTTTGAAGAAAATATATTTTTGAAAAATAAAACGACTTTACTAAAAATGGAGTGATTTCTTACTAATAATTTATAAATAAATTTATATTTAGTGGTACAATTATATATATTTCATAAAAATTTTAATTCTATTCATACCCACTAATTTAACCACTTGGTTATAATGATCACATTTAAATAATGATATTTAATGGTTCGTTTAAGTTCGGTGTTGCGTGTCGTGTACACTATCAAACATAGTTTTGTTTTTAAAATATTGGGGTGTTATAGTCTCCTTAATTAATTCTGACTCCATGCTGGGATAACATATATTTTCTTATAATAACCACATGTGGATTGGTTCCTATTATCACAATCTATGTAGTGACAATTATGTCGTATTCCCTGGCCCAAATCGCAAACCTTCGTCCACTTATATTTTCTTTAAACAAATAATGATGTCATAATCTTGGTTGGATCTATGCTTGAGTATTCTAGTCTTATTTTGAATATTATCTTCCCATGTGCCATACTTTAATCCTTAAATATTTGAATCACCAAAAACCATTCACACTATTGGAAATGAGGGAATATGATTCCAAAAAGGACCCCCTCTGCTTAGTTATAGCATACACCTCACATATTAGACCAATATATAACCAAACATAGGCATGTTTTCATCCTAAGGAAAATATAATCTAACTATATTCACCCTAAAAATATAGTAAATAGTCATCATTAGCATGATTGTTTCATTTAATAATTTCTCGATTCAAATAACTCAAGTTATTATTTACATCATTATTAATCCTTATTTAAAGATATTGAAGAAATACTATTTCTTGAACCTCATATAGGGTTTTTAAACCAATTAAATTTGTCCAATAGCTATCAACTTAAATTACATGCACTATTTCCTTATGGTTATCAATACTAATAGGGGCCCTCACTCATTCAAATGATTTGTTCGGAATGCATGAAGATGTGATTTAGGACACTTGAACCCTTTTGGAGAATTTATTATTCATCATGAAAAGATCATCTTTATAATTTTTATTATATAGATTCATTCACTCTCTCTCATAATATAATGAATGAACATTGGATTTTGATGATGGTAAACACACTATGTATCTGGCCTACTTATATCTATCCTAGAGTACAAGTTCTAGAGGAAGTTAAACTTCATAGTATTGTGACTCGCATGTTCACCTTGTATTATGGTGATGGTATATTTGATTGTTATCTTTCTTTCCTATATAAGTATGAGGTCAAATTCCTTGGGGATAATAGATTGGTTCAATAATATCAACTCAATTGTTTTGAAATTATGATTTACCTAATCCATTTCTATACAATGTTGATATTGATTCAATTATTATAGTATTTCTCCGTGTGGGTTTCATGACTCATAAAGAATGGATAACTAAATAAAAACAAAAGTTTAGGGAATAGAAAATAGTTTTAGATAATAATTTTAATCATTCATTAATAAAAAAATTAAGGGCCATCTATAAATCTTTATTCTATTCCAAATTGGTTACAAAAGTGATATCAGACTATAATGTTTAAAAAATACCACTAAAACATGAATTATATTAACTCTTAAATTTTTATTAGTGATCTCTCTAAGTCATTAATAGCCTGATGAAGTTCGTCCATCTTTGCAGTGTCTTCCTCCTCTAATTTTATCTTTTGGGACTTGATAATAGCATCCTCTCCTACCTTTTCAGTAACTTCAATATTCTATTCATGTTCTCGTATCTTATCCTAAACTTTGGCTAGCTTTGGAAGAAGGCTATTTTTCAAATCTAAACCTTTATTAGAAAATTTTGATTGATCAAATACCATCATAGAATGATGAGTTAGTTCTTAAAGTGCTTTATCTTTAATATTTATAGGGATAACTATAGTCTCATCTCTTAATAACTCTATTCAAGATTTCTTTATCTGCTCTATCTCATCAAAAATTTCCTTTATAATAGAATGGGTGTATTTATAATACCTCTTAACATAATCAACCCATAATTACATGATTTATGATAAGGGTTTCAGTTTATTATATTTATAGGATCACTGTTTTTATATTTTTTTTATAATTAAAAAAGTACACAAAAAAGAGCATGATTTCACATAGTGCACATTTTTTCCACAAACATAGGGCTTTATGTTTACAAACATATTTCATTCAAGACACTTTTTATACATTTAATATGATTCAAAATAGTAGAAATATTGACCATGCTAAAATTTATACTCATCCTTAGATCCTTTTAAAATTATTTGAAAATTTTTTATGAGTAAAAAAACCTTTTTGAGGGATATAAAAATAAAGTAATCGTGTTATTATTGTGAAAAACATAAATACCCGTGAAAATTTTTACATTTTTTCTAATAATGAATTGATCACATAAATAAAACATTTATATATATGAAAATAAACCTTTCCTAAAATAAAACATTTGGGAACCCATTGTTAAGCATATTCAAACCATGAAGGAAAATTTTGGGATGTGGGAACTCATGGAAACATTTGAAACATTTCACCCTTAAAAGTTTATAAACTTTTCTTAAATTATGAAATCAAAATATTTCTATACACTACTGGAATTCTACCCTTTACCAACGGTTCAGAACCATTGGTAAAGGCTTGGAAACCATTGGTATATTATATACCAACTGTTTCCCAAATCGTGGCCAAGTAAGTCGTCGGTAAAGGTTTATACCAAAGGTTCTATGTAAACTATTGGTATATGTGTCAGTGTAAGAGATATACCAACAGTTCTGTGTAAACCGTTGGTATAGGTGTTAGTGTAAGAGATATACCAACGGTTTGAAAACCCGTTGGTATATGTTATATTCAACCAAAGCCTATGGTTTTTAAAACTGTTGGTACAAGTTTATACCAACAGTTATAACAAAACTGTTGGTATAATATTCCTCAAAATTCTATACCAATGGTTTTGAAAACCGTTGGTATACATCTGCTCAGCTCTACAGAAGCTAGCAGCCCTGCACCTCACAGCAGCCAGCAGCCCATTCCAACCTTCAACTCTCCATGACCTGCAAAAACACATACACACCCAGAATCTAAAAGCCTACATGGGATGTTTAAAATTCATCTAGAATTCAAAAATTTAGAAATTTAAAAATCATTCCTCACTCAAACCACAACACAAGAGAAAAATCCAGAATCCAATACATCCACAATCCAATACATCCAGAATTGAAATGCAATAACACCCATAACACCAATACAAAATTAAAATCCAATACATCCAGAATCCAATACATATAATAGTATTCAAAATTTAGAATTCATTACCAATATAGCCAGAATCCAATACATCCAGAATTCAGAAATTTAGAATTGAAAAGTAATAACACCCATAACAGTATTTAAAATTTATAATTCACTCCTCACTCAAACCAAAACACTAATACACACAAGAGAAAAATCCTACATGTTATAAGAAGCACATGGGATGTTTACTCATGGTCTTGGGTTGACTATCTTAAAACCAACAGAAAAACTTGGGTAGAGTGGATTGGGTAGAGTGGACAAGGATCATGATACCCATAAGATAGACAATGGTAGTGGTCATGTGCTTAGACCTAATATGAGTTATAGGAATCACATGTAATGTTTATATTCCTCTAATGACTATGTATCCATGTATAAATGGTTCCTAATGTGTTAGTGGGAAACATTGGCCAATCTCAACATATGAGATGGGTTACCATAATAGCCTACATGTTTTTCATATACATTTCAATTGGAACAAGGGGGTATGTGGGTAATTTTAATTTGGTCTCCTCGGTGTGATAATATATGAATATCTATTTTGGGTACTGGGTATGAATATTCAATTATGTATTTGGTATTGGGTTCCCAAAGGGACATTGGTTTGGTCCTAGAACCCCCTATTTGAGGATGGGATTGGCATATTAAATGTCATGTGTTTTAGAATAGGGGTAGGATTTCCTCACATTAGAACTAGATTGTGTGAGGATGGACAATGGATCCTTCCTTTAAAGTATCAAAAAAATCTGAATACGTTTGGTCGGTTTTCCATATGCCAATTTTTTTCACTTAAAATATTGTCCATTTTAAACAAAAGACAGACACTTCAAGTGATACCAGCCACACCGTGCCTCTTATTGAGGTGGGGTTGACTCTTAAACATCACATATGACCCATGGATCGTTTTCCTAAAGTATCAAGAAAATATGAATGTGTTTGTTCGGTTTTCCGTATGCCAGTTGTTGTTTTCACATAAAATGATGTCCATTTCAAATAAAAGTGATACACTTTAAGTGGTACCGGCCACATCGTGACACATATTGAGGCGGGTTTGAATCATATACATCACAAATGACTCATTTATCGTTGTTCTAAAGTATCAAAACAATCCAAATACGTTTGGTCGGTTTTCCGTATGCCATTTGTTTTTACTTAAAAGAGTATCCATTTCAAATAAAAGTGATACACTTTGAGTGGTATTGGCCACACCGTACCTTGGATTGAGGCGAGGTTGACTCGTACACGTCACAAATGACCTATGGATCCTTTTCCTAAAATATCAATAGAATCCGAATGCGTTTGGTTGGTTTTCCGTATTCAAGTTGTTGTTTTCACATAAAATTTTGTCCATTTCAAATAAAAGTGAGACACTTTGAGTGGTACCAGCCACACCGTGCCTCGTATTGTGGTGGGGTTGACTCGTACACATCACTTGGTCATTTTGAGTTTCGTCAAGTGTGGATTGAATATTCGGGTGAGTCTAATCCTCTCCTTACTTCCTCTTTTTTATTAGGGTTTACACTCTTCTCTCATCTTCTTCCGAAGCTCTAAAACCCTCTATTCCATTGGGATTTAGGATGAATGTTGAAGAGAGGTTAGATTGGGATCCAAGACACTAAATTAAGAGTGTAATTGTCTTTGGAATCAAGTTATATGGTCGATGCTTGGTACTGAAGTAATAGTAATGGAATGTTAATTAGATTGGGATTTAGGGTGAATCTTGAAGAGAGCTTAGATTGGGCTCAGTGACCTTAGGATGTAGTGATTAGTGTGATGATGTCGGTGATACACAGTTGTGTGAGGTACCCAGTGGAGGATGAGGATATATGTGGTGGGGGTTATTCATGGTTGGAGGAGGATGGGGGGTTGTCCAGGGTCCATGGAGGAGGGTGGGGGGGTTGTCTGGCAGGCTGTCCGGGGGGCTGTCTAGGGGACTGTCTGGGGGGCTATCTGGGGTCTAGGGATGAGGGTGGGGGGGCTGTCTAGGGGCTGTCTGGGGGGATATCCAGGGGGATTTCCAGGGGGTTTTCTTCTGCCCAGACTTTATCTTTGACTTCATTTGGCAGTTGTCTCCATGATAGCGGACTGATAGGAATTATTTCGGAGTATTTGGAAAGCGTCGCCAAAAAACTCCAACATTACTGCCCTGATTTTTAAATCATCTGACTATCTTCATTTGATTCCACCATCAACATCATGTGGCGGTTCCACACCGAACGCATGCGTGTACACCCCTTCCCCCGCCTCCTATCAGTAGATGTATCTGTTATGCAAGAAAAACAAATATTTTATCAATAAATGTTATAATGAAAATAAATAATGGTGTAACAATTTGTTAGGGTTGTATAACTATAACTATGGTAGTCTGATCAATGGGCGTCCTTGGATCCGCAGAAACTGAAGGAACACCCTATACAGATAGAGTGGGTCCCAATGTATGCTCCGTAGGGACAGACTCTGGCAGAGCAGTAGTCGAAGAAGATGGAATATAAAATCCTGGAGAGAGAAAAGCAGTAGTAAAAGAAGATGAGAGGGATGGCTGGAAAAATGCTGCATGGGGAGTGGGAATCATCATTGGATATGATACAGATGGGTGAGGAGGGTCAGATGTAAATGGTGGTGAAACATGGGAGGCCTAAATATCCTGTGTGTCCCTAACGGCACACTAGGATCAAAATGTCGGATTGATGGTATGTCAGTGGGAGGGGCAGGATCTAATCGGGTATGCCGACCAGATCGTCTAGCTCCCATACCACCCCCCCCCCCCTCATACAAATACTCCCAGTACAGGGACCACTACTCGGCTTCTCCTCAAATAATTGTCGCCTAATATATGGAACCTGAAAAATGATTAAAAAAATTTAATCACATGACATTATATATAATTTAAATAAATGTATTTGAAATAAAATACTCACTATAGGAACTAGTGGTGGAATGCCCAGCTCGATCATGCGATGATTGTTGTCCGTAATCTGTTTATGTTGCCTCTCTTCAATTGGTTTCATTTCCTGCATTTGAAAACAAATATGGAAGTAAATAGAAAAGGATAAATAATTTATAACCCAAAAAACAAAATAAATGAGATGTAATAGGGGGATTCATGAATAATTTAACTAACCATTGTTTTAGGTGATCTTGAACAAATATATAATGAAGTCAATAAATCGTACAAGATGTAATAAAGAAATTTAATTTTTAGTAGGATGATTATTTACTAAGTGTTATTAGTCTATTAAAATCATGGAACATTGATTCTACCAGATTCATAAGTGGAAAGTAATTGTCAAAATTAAGGAAAAATTTAATTTCTTTTGCTCAGCTAGATGATGTAGGTTTCAATATTAAATAAATTTGAATAGAACTAACCTTAACAACCCAACTCAAGGTAAACCAAAAAAATTGAGAGCATGAATGGATAATTTTATATATTTCCCACCATAACTTCAGGTTCACAGTCAACTCTGACAATTGAGCTATTGGAGTCATCAAAAGAAATAAATGGATTGGTTCTAATGGCAGTAGGGATGGTGTCACATCATCACCATCATCAAAAATATGTCTTGGAATTACTTTAACTATGACACCAAATTCAGGTCGAAGTTGGTCTTTAACATAAAAAACTTGTTTATCCATTGATGCCAATAAATATGGTTCTTCGGTAATAAGAGTGTGAGTCATATTAATTACTCAAAATCCATAATCATCAATAAATGTTCTATATCTCTTCATCGAATCAAACCAATGGAATTTCATCATCATGACTCGTCCATGACAGTAATAATCCAACAATATTATTTTTTCAATGACTCCATAATAACCCACATTTTCAAATCGCGGTTTACTATCTAATGAACTGGCATAACAATCTATTATGTAAGTAACCATAACACCATCATGTTGTGTTCTCATGTTCTTTGCTCGTTTATTGACAATAAATCTGTACCCATTGATAACAATTGATTTATAGTCACGAACCACAGTATTAGGACCAAAAGACAAAGCTCTTATTTCCTCAAAGACAGAGTCAGCAGGAAAACTCAATACCTGCAATATAAATGAATATTAAACTTAATTAAATATTGATTTAATTATTTTAAACAGAAATATTTTTACCTTCAATTTTAACCAAGAATAAAACTCTTTGCTATGCAAATTATCCCTCCTTCTTAAAGATAAAGAATGATGCTTTCTATTTATCATTGTTTTATGTTCCATGTAGATAAAAAAATATGAATAGTTTAACAGATATATATATTCAATTTAGTTACCTGACGTAGTCATCGAACAAATCATAGTTGAACAAAACTGTTCGATGTTCCATCTCCCGCTCTTCAATGATTAATGTCTTCAATGTATATGATCCAGGAATTCCTCTTGTTTGAGGAAGTGATGGAAATTGGGTTCAATTTTCTCATACTGTTCTTCTTCTTTTATCATTGGTCTACTCATTCTTGTGGTAAGATCAGAAAAATACATTGAGAAAGAATTCATACATTCTTGGGCCAAGTAATCATTCATGATAAAACCTTCGGGATGATTTCTGTTTCAGACATAATACTTTAATGTGTACATATTTCTTTCAGTTGGATACATCCAACAAAAAGTAATAGGTCCTCCGAGAAGTATTTCAGTGGGAATATGGATAGTCAGATGCAGCATGCATGTGAAAAATGATGAAGGAAATATTTTCTCCAACTCACACAAAATTAATGGGGCATCTGTCAACATTTTTTGCAAGAAATACTTGGACAACTTCTTAGCACAAAGATCTCTAAAAAATGGCACAACTGAATAACAATCACTCTTACATTATTGGACAAAAGATGATGAATTTCTATTGTAATCAACTCATGTAGAAGAATGTGATAATCATGAGTCTTCAAAGATTTTAGCTTCAACTCTCTTTTGTTGACCCATTTAGATATGTTGCTTGAATAGTCATCAGAAACTCTAATAGTCTCTAATACTTCTATAAATTTCTTTTTTTCCATAGGTGTCATCACATAAGAAGCACATGGAACTTGCCATTTATTTTCACTAATACGCACAGGATGCAATTTTGGTCTAATGCCATAATCCACCAAGTCACGCTGAGACTGTAAATCATCTTTTGTCTTTCCCTTAACATTTAGAAGTATTGAAAGAAACATTTCACATATATTATTTTCAATGTGCATTACCTCTAAGAAATGATGTAACAAATTGGTTGAACAATAAGGCAAATCAAAAAAGGTACTCCTCTTCCTCTAATTGTAACATGTTTCAGTGGAAGCATTCTTTCTTTTTCCATATTTCATTTGACCCTTCCTGAATAAAAAACTAAAAACTCTCAATTCATTAAGCACATAAGTTCTAGACATACACTGAGGTGGATCATTGGTCTCTGTGGTATTATCAAATCTTTGACGATTATTTATCTATGGATGGTCCATTGGAAAGAATCGCCAATGTCCCATAAAATTGAAACTACAGAAATGTTTCAGACTTCTGGATCGTTTATTCTTCATACAAATAGGACATGACACTTTTCCCATCATGCACCATCCATAAATCATTGCATAAGCCATAAAATCATCGATTGTCCACATAAGCGCAGCACGCATCTGAAATATGTCTTTCGAATATGCATCGTATGTGCGCACACCCACATCCAAAAAAAGTTTCAACTCTTTTATTAAAGGTTGCATGTATACGTCAATATTAATGCCGGGATCAAAAGGGCCAGATATGAGTATACTCATGAAAGTGAAAGGTTTTTTCATACACAACCATGGGGGAAGATTATAAATGTGTATAAAAGCTGGCGATGTTCTATGCGAAGTAAGAATTTTCCCAAATGAATTAAAACCGTCGCATGAAAGACCCAGCCTTACATTACGCACATCAGCTGTAAAATAAGGATATCGAGCATCAAATATCTGTCATACAAATCCATCTGTAGGGTGAACCAACTCATCAGTAGTCTTCTTTCTCTTGATATCATGCCATCTCATTTTTATTGATATTTCATTAGACATAAAAATATTCTGGAGTCTGGGGATCAATGGAAAGTACAACATTACTTTCTGTGGCACACTGGATGGTGTTCCATCAGATTTTAAATTCCAGCGGGATGTGATACATTTTATACAATCATTTTGTTTGGTGGTTTCCTCCCAGAATAAACTGCAATCTTTTGGGCAAACATGAATTTTGTTTCTTGAAAATCCAAGTTCCTCAACTAACTTCCATGCCATATAGTGGTTTGAGGGAATATCTGCATCATCTGGAAGTAAATCCTTCAAGAAGGTAAGAATGTAATCTATTGCGGTATTAGAAATCCCATACATAGTTTTCCCATGAAACAATCGAATTAAAAATTCCAGCTTTTTTATTTTATCGCATTGTCGATATACTGGAGTCATGGCAGCATCAACCAATTTTTTCACCCTAGAAATATCATCATTTTCATTAGATGCATCTTCTATCCTCATATCGAAGTCTTCTTGAGTCAAAATCCTTTCTTTTTTATAAGGATGAATAAATAGAAATTGATCATCTAACAAATTATCCAATCCAGTCCTTTAATTTTGATCATCAACAATTTGAGCTTTCATTTTCTCCCCATTATGATACCACACATAGTAGTTTGCTTGAAAACCATATTTGGTTATGTGGTGGCTGAATTCTTCACAGCTCAACCAAGGTCTACCAACACAATTGGAACATGGGCAGTGTATGCGACCACTATTTGAAGCATTGTGAAATGAAAAATCTAAAAATCTCTTCAAATTGTTTTGAAAATCGCTTGAGATCCGATCGGTTTCATACATCCAACTTCTATCCATTCTGTAAAAAGAATTGTTATAATTCATTTTGTCATAAGCAATTTAATAAGATTGAAGTTTAATCGAAAATATATTTAAGTAAACTATAAAGGAAGGAGTTTCTAATTGATGTAATGAACTATTAAAACAATGTAAAGATATACTAATTAATTCAGTTATGTGTGCCTAAATTTGAGGTGAGATGTGTTTTGTAATTTTTTCATTTATCACATACCAACAAGACACCATAGACCTTATAAAACATTGTTCAAGATATTACAAAGTGAAGGCTTTTCATGAAATATGTTGAATGTGTAAAGAGAGTTTTTTAAATAAGTTATTGATGCTAAAAAATGGAAATATTATGAAAAGTTAGTACATTTCATAGCACCCAAACTAAAGTCCACAGAAAGTACCATATCACCCCACTAGAAAAAAGAAAACCAGCTAAAAGGAATGGCTATGAAGACTTTAAATAAAGTTGATTCATATAATCATGACACTAGAATTGTAAAATGAAAATAGAAAACAAATAAAACTACACTTATTGGGAGGGCTATCTAGGGGGTGGGGTGGTGTCTAGGGGGGGTTGTCCAAGGGGTGGGAGGGCTGTCCAGGGGGTGGGGGTTGTCCAAGAGGGTGGGGTGGTGTCCAGGGGGGCTGTCCAAGGGGGTGGGAGGGCTGTCTAGGGGTGGGGTGGTGTCCAGTGGGGTTGTCCAAGTGGGTGGGGGTGTCCAGGGGGTGGGGGTGTCTAGGGGGTGGGGTGGTGTCTAGGGGGGTTTTTCAAGGCGGTGGGGCAGTCCGGGGGGTGTCCAGGGGGTAGAGTGTCCAAGGGGCTGTCTAGGGGGTGGGAAGGTTGCCCAGGGGGTGGGGTGGTGCCCAGGGGGGGTTGTCCGGGGGTGGGGGTTGTCCAGGGGGTGGGGTGGTGTGGTGTCTAGGGGGCTATCTAGGGGGGTGGGGCTGTCCAGGGGGGTGGGGTGGTGTCCAGGGGGGTTGTCCAAGGGGTGGGGGTGTCTAGGGGTGGGGGTGTCTAGGGGTGGGGGTGTCCAGGGGTTGGGGGTTGTCTAGGGGGTGGGGTGGTGTCTAGGGGGTTGTCCAAGGGGGTGGGGGTGGAAAACTCCCATCCCTCTCGGGACAGCCCACACCCCCCTCCTAAGTGAAATTTGTATAAGCAAATCATCATCAATTTTCTTATCTCATCCAACCATATACCATACCACCCAAGAAATACCCTATAACTTAGAAATATCCTAATGTTATACACAATCCCATAGGACATAATCGATATATGGCCAATCTCCTCAGCCACCCTCATCCACATCCCAGCATAACACCCCTCCAGGTTGTAACTATACACCATATGTGACAAGGAACTCACATAAAAATTTCAAACTTACCCATCTCACTCAATAATATAACCCCAAAGAGTTACTCAGACCATTATCCCTTTCAAACACATTCCATGTACTACATGAATAAAAAAAACTAAGGATGTCACCATATATCTTCTTATGAAGAGGTGTCACTACAAAAAGTCTACCAAAACAAAACCACACTAAGAAAACATATTACATTTATCAATAGATACAACAAGATAAATAATACAAATAAATGAAATAGGTTATCACATTATACATGAAATATATGAATCATATTTCTACAAAACTATACATGAAATACCCCATAAAACTAGATTCATTATATAATCAATACCTCTCATAATTTAGATAACACAACCCACAAAAAAAATCACAATTATTCAACACCTCAAATGGGTTTTCACTATCCACATGGCTCACTAGAATGTCATACTATACAAATGGAAAGGATTCCACTATAAGGAACTTCTACCCAAGGTCCCCATCACATTAAATAATATAAAACCTCCCTCTCATGATCATCTCCTGCAGAATGTTCATGTGGAAAGGGAACATGATAGGAGAAATAGAAATAGAAGCAGACCACGCAGATGACATTTAGGTGAAATCAAAATAAATAACAAAAAAATAGATGCATGACAGTACACTTAAAGATTATAAGTGTAGAATTAAATAATTACCTGATTGTAGAGAGAGCTTCGAGAGATACCTTGGGGTGAAGAGAGAGATTTAGTAGGGATTAGGTTTTTGGATGCAATCAGGCGAACGGAGGGATTCTAGAAGTGATGCTATTTGGGGGAAAACTTTCCCAATGGTTTGTTAAAACCATTGGGAGAGATTGTATTTAACAACGGTTTATAAAAACCGTTGGTATATATATAGATTTTACAAGATTTTCCCAAAAGTTTTAGTAAACCGTTGGGAAACTCTACTTCTCATCCATTTATCCCAATGGTTTAAAGAAACTGTTGGGAAAAATTAAGTATACCAACAGTTTGAATAAACCATTGGTATACAAGTGTTGGGGAAAAAATTCTAGTAGTGATAAAAACCCCCTTTTCAAGAATAATATAGATATATTGGAGTATCATACTCATAACTCATGTTCACTCATGTTTAACCTATAGTAGATAACTAAATCCCAATTAATTACATAAGAGTAACCGACTTAGTTATATCTCTCATTTTTCACCATTGAATACCAATTCATTACCCAATACATTAGAGATCTATATCAAGCACACCCATTATCATAAGCTATATCGGCCTCACCCGTCACCATATATAATTATAAAGTAACACATAATGAACAAAAAATAATAATCAATCACTCTAATATCATAAAAACTCATTTCAACCCATAAATAAAACATTTTCAATTTTTATAAAATCATAAAGAGAAATAACTTTTCTTAGAAAACTCTTAAAAATGAAAAATTATTAAAAGATTGGTAATATGATTTATTTTTAAAAACCATGTTAAATTATATTGGAAAATTTATAATTAATATTAGAAATGATAGAAAGAAAATTTATTCAAGCTTTATATGTTAAATAAACAATCTTTTTTCACTTTTGTAAAAATCCCAACATAACCCTCACAAAAAACATTAAAAATATTAAATTATATAACCTTTGTAAGTAATGTAAAATATTTTTTAAAATTAAATTTAAAATCATTTGAATCATAAATATTCTCAGTATTTAAATATTTAAAATAACATGGATATATAGTAGAAATAGTTTAAAACATGTAAAATAATGTTTTAAAGGGAAAATATCTTACCTCAAGTTCCATGTCATTTTATTCATATGTATACCATATAAAGTAATAAAATTATATTATTTTTGTACTTGATTAAAAATATTTTTCATTATCATTGCATTATAAATACTCTCTTTATTTTATATTTTACTATGTTTTATTTAATTACTAAAATGGTTAACATCACGTTGTGTGTTTTGAGGACATTCTTCTTATAACCTCAAAATAACTACAAGGTGTTGACCATGGTGAAATTTTTTAAGGTTTAATTAACTCAAAAATATTAAAATTTATATAATTATTATATTTATACATTATATACACTTTTAAAACCAACTTTTTAAGGCGGTCATGAAAAATGAACCACATCGTTTCAGTAAGATGGTGGTTCGTACGTATGTATGAACGACGTTTTCATTTTTCTACTAGGTGAAAAGGAAATAAATTAGATAATATTTTAATTTTTCATAATCATAAATATTTTATAAAATTAATAATTTTATTATTATTTCCATCCTTAATACCATCCTTGTCAGGTGGAAATAAAAAATGAATCACATCACTTTGTGGAGGTGGTAATCCACACATATGCACGAGTGAAGTTATCATTTTCCAACTGATCGTAGGGTAAGAAGTTGAGTAATATACTATCTTTATGGAATAATAATTATGTAATGTATATCATATATATTCATTTTATATATAATCTTCACCATCCATATGATCTCGTGATGAAAAATGAAACACATCTCTTCATGGAGGTGGTAGTCCACATGTACGTGCGAGAGATGTTTTCATTTCTTATATGTTTGAAAGGGATATGAAAAGGGGGTTTTGACATAATCATAATACCATTTGAGTATATTTAATATATTTTTGTTATTATTAATTATTTTTATATAATATTTGATCTATTTAGAAGAATAAATAAACATGATACACTAAGTTAATAATTATACCTCTTCTTTGGAAATTTTCCCTTGATTTACACCTTAAGCCTTCATAGGTTAGTCACTTGGTGAGAGAAATACCTATAAAACATGGTGAGGGATGTTGGGATGGTATTTTTGTAGGTATTAGTCAAGTGAAATGGCTCAAAATTCCTTAATAAATTATAATAGTGGGTTCCCTTTTATAAGTGAGAGAAGTGACAACCTGTAAATGTTTAATACTTTTAAATATAATATATCTTTTTCTCAAAGGAAGGTAAAATAAAGTGTCAAAATTTAAAATAAGATATATTTAAAGTTAAAAATAAACTCAAAAATAATATTTATATGTGTTTTATAGATGTTTAATACCTTATCTCTTAGTTTACCCCCCCCCCCCCCCATTAACCCTTTTAACCTTAACCGAGGTGATAAATATTTACCAAGGTTATTATTCATAATCACCAAAAATGAAATTTAATTTATTAAAAAAATTTAACCTTATGGTTCAAAATATTAAATCTATTTTATAATATTCAATTTCTATAATTGGTAAAAAATAATTTTAATATAAATATGAAAACCTTAATGAAAACAGTTTTTAGAAAAATAACCCTTTTAAGCATAAAAATGATTTTATACCAACACATGGAATAATTAATAATAATATAGATTTAATTGAATTATGTTTATTAAAAATGGACTAATTGAAATTTAAAACTAATTTAAAATATAATTTTACTTTTTAAATACTTGAAAAAGAATGACAGTTTGAATATAAATCGATATTTTCACTGTTCACCCAAAAGTCAATCTTTTCAGATTAATCCCAAAAATTCACCCTAATATATATTTGATATGATGATATAAAAAATAAATTAAATTTTATAAAATTAAATTTCTAAAATAATGAAATTTAAATTTTAAATAATACCACATAATACATTGAAAAACAATTTAGTTAACTAAAATTCTTACATTTTCAATTGAAAAAACATATAAAATTATTTATAAAACTTTGATGAATATGAATACATAAAATTAATATTTAAAAATCATAAGATTTATTTATTTATAATATTACCTGGATTATTATATTCTTTAACCCTTTAAGAAATTTCATCCTCGTAATTTTATTCATTACTTATGAAAGTGAGAGTATTTTTCTCTCATAGCTTTTTTTGATTTCTATGTTGCTTCCTCAATCATGTTATTCTTCCATGATACCTTAAACTAGTGAACCACCTTATTTAATAATAACTTATCTCTACAATACAAACTATGAACCAAGTTTTCTTCATATGATATATTCTTCTCTAATTGTACCACTTCAATGCACTAAACATGAGATTCATTATGTACATATTTCCATAAAAATGAAAAATGAAACACATCATGTACCTAAGATAAACTCAGATTTAAAGATAATTAGTATAAATATGATCTCACTTTTTCCTGAATTTCATATAGACCAATATACCATGGGATTAATTTTCCTTTTTTTCAAAATTCATAACACTTTTCCATGTATATACTTTAAGAAAAACATAATCTTCTATCTAAAATGAGAGATATTTCCTTTAGTTATCTACATAAAGTTTTTCCTAATCTGAGCATCCCTCATATAGTTTTGAATCATATTTTCCTTATTGTCAATTTATTCTACCATATATGGTCCCAACAGCTTCTTTTTACATACTCCATCCCAACATGATGGATTTCAACACCTCTTCATATATAATGCCTCAAAAGGTTTCGTTTATATACCAGAATGAAAAATGTGATCATATGAAATTAAAATAATTAAATATATTTATCCTATCTTCCCTAATAATATAATGAGAAAGCCTAAAGTATATATTCCAAAGTCTGAATTGTTTAATCCAACTATCCATCAGATTAATGATGAAAATTGGTACTAAAATTTAATTCAGTACCCAATGAAATTTTAAGTATTTTCTAATAATTTGAGGTAAATCTAGGATCACAATCAAATAAAATAGAGATAGAGACTCCATGTAATCTATTTATCACTTTGAGATAAAGCCTAAAAATTTTATCCAAATACATAATATCTCAAAAAGTAATAAAATATTAAAGTTTAGTTAAACAATCAACAATAACCCAAATTGAATTAATAACTCGAGATGTATTTGGAAATCACACTACAAAATCCATGGATATATTCTCCCATTTCTATTAAAAAACTGGAAAAGTTTTAACCAACCCCTTCAATAATTGTTTCTCTACTTTAACATATTGAAAATTCAAAAATTTCAAGTTAAAATCAATAATATATTTCGTTATTCATCCCACCTATAAGACCCATGATGGTCCCTATACATTTTAATGTTGTTGAGATGGATAAAAAATATAGATCTATGATATTCACTTAACAATTACTTATTCACCAAAATTTTATATTTATCTATAAAATTCATGGATTATAATAATTCATTTAAAATATATTACTATGAATATTTTTTATATCATTTATTTAATATTTCTATTAATTGAATAAATAATGTGTCGATGTTGCATAAAAATTTAAGGTGCTTATTTCATCACTAAAAATTAGAAATAAATCACCATGATAAAAAATAATTTATATTTTAAATAAATCTTTTTGAACTTAAAATATTATTTTTCTACCCCTATATCATAAATTTAGAGATAATAAAACAAAGAGAATGAAATTTTTGACTTTTCTTTACATAAAATAATATAAAGGTCAAAATCAAAGAAATATAGAACTATGTTGCCATATTTTTTAAACTAAGATGTACATGGACAAAATAAACTAATAAAATAGTATAATGGAAAGTGTTAGGGTAATTTTTTAGTTCTTATCATTTTATTTTTAACCCTAATTACCTGGTTTACCCTTACCGTGGTCACAATTATTTACTACGGTTACTATTCATAATGACAAAAAAAAGTGACTTATTTACCGAATTTGGAAATACTAGTTCCAAATATGTAATCCAGTTTTCAATATTCTATTTCTAGAATTTTAAGATGCTAATTTATGTTTAAAACCCAAAATTCAAAGAAAAACAGTTTTTTAGAAAAAATCTTCTTTAAGTATAAAAATGTTTCTATACCAAATTCATGTATAAAAGTTAGTATAAATAATATAATTAGTTTTTTAATAAAAAGGAGTTAATTAAACTTTAAAAATAATCCAAAATTTAATTTTTTATTTCCAAATATATTAAAATAAAATACATTTTTCAATAAAATCAATATTTTCACTATTCATTGGATAGTCAAAATTTTCAAGAAAATATTAAAGTTTCACCATAAGATAATTTTTATATCATGATTTAAAAAACGATATCCTTTTTAAAAAATAATGTTTACAAATGTTCCAAAAATAAATTATAACATTTTCTCATAAAAATCAATAAATACATTTTTTTAAGAAAATATATTTTTTGAAGAATAAAATGACTTTAATAAAAATTGAGTGATTATTTACTAAGAATTTTTTAATATATTTATATTGATTAATAATTTTATATATATTTCATAAATCATTTAATCTTATCCATACCCTCTAATTTAATATATACATTATAAAAATTATATTTAAATAATAATATTTCATGATTCGTTTAGTCTCGATGTTGTGTGTCGTATATGCTATGAAACCTCGTTTTCCTTTTAAAATATTGGGGTGTTAAATTCTACCCCATTTAATAATTTTTTTCCCAAAAATTTAAACTTGATCTCAATCATCAAGGTTTGACATCTAAAGGTGCCTATTTTTAAATCTCACGTCATAAAAATAATTAATAAAACTTCATCTTGAATAGGGATAAAAGGAAATATGAAGGTCATATACAATAAAACATAACTCGGTTTCAAAATAGGATAACATTAGTGGGGAGTATAAATATCTATATGGAGAAAAAAATAACGTATAAATAATTATGTTGATTGGTAAAGATCATTGTTCATTTCAAAGTAAACAATCAAGATAAAGTTAATGAACACAAAATTGTAAACCAAATAGAAGAAAATGACCAACGATTCATCAAAAATGAAGGTAATAGGATAAATTTTTTATTTCAAGATCCTTTTTCTAGAGTTGAGTAATTCCTTTACCATTTGTAATGAGAAAACAAAATACTTACTTGACAAGTATAATTTCATCCTTTAATAAATTTTCACCACAACCACATCTTGTTCTCCAAATGATGAGTATTCGAGATAATTTTTTTTATGAATGAATCACTGAAATCAACTTAGAAAAAATAAAATAATCAATAAAATAATAAAAATATATTCATACTATCTTTAAAAATTAAAAAAATTAATGGTTAGAAAAAGGTAAGATATTTCCCAAAATGAATAAATATTAACATGAAGAAATAATAAATTATTCTCTTAAAATTAAATAGTAATTCCCAAAGTTCAAACTAAATCATCTCAAAAATAACTACCCCTAAAATTATTCAAAATATTACAAACTAAGATTGAAACTCAAATATTAGAATTATTTTATCACATATTTTTATAATATAAATTTAACATTTGTTTCTAAATAATATCAATCACTCTAAAAGTATCATACCAAAAATTTATATGTCCTAATCACATAATCTATAAGATATGCTAATATTTTCAATTTAAAATATTATATGATTATAAAATATAATGAAACCTTATTCCTAAAATAAAATCCCATAATACTCTTCTTACCTTAATCATATAATGTTCCCCAAAAATATAGTTATCGTCTTCCAAAATAACATTAATCACTTAATCACTAAATCACTTTTCAATCACATGGTTACAAAACATATGTTCCTAAGTAATCTCTAATTATCTCAACATAAAATATCTTATAAACCCTAATGGTTACCAATACCTTTAAACTTTTTTCCACAAAATGAAAAATCATTCTTCCTCAAATATCATTTTCACTAAATCCCATACTAAACCCGAGGGTTATATTACAATAAATTTCTCCCAAAATAATATTAATTATCTTATAATTTCATCACATAAAACCTCAAAAGGGTGACTAATACTTTTGAATTATGATAAACCTTAAACTAATAAATCCATAATTATATCAATAACTCTTAAGTTTACCTCAAATGAAAATATCATAATCTCAAAAGTTATCAAAAACTTCCATCTGATACCAACTATGAGGAATCATCTTTAAATATTACATAATTTTGATTTTTAAGTCAAGAATTAATTATATTACATTTGAGGATCTTTTTGGTTTATAGTTTTATAGAATTAGTCCATCACACTTACATAAATAAATATTACCTCACAAAGTGGAAACTTCCACATAGTATCTGTTTTTTCAAAAAAAAATTATGATATAAAAAGTTTTCTTTTATTAAATATCTTCAAAATTTTCATCTGGACCTCATAATTATCCTTAATCATACTTAAACCCGAATTAAAACCATCCTAAAACATAGCGTGAGTAAAAAAATCTTAGTAAGGGACGCAAAAAGAAATAAAGAAACATTTTAGTTCATGAATACTTACAAAAAAATTTCTTTTCCAAGAAAAAACTTTGGGAAAAAAATAAAAATATTATTACCCAATAGTTCATTTTTTGCCCAAATATTTTCATAAAACATTTCATAATAAATCTTGAACAAAAAAATAAAACTCATAAAGGTTTATTTGAAATCATGATAAACTCATGAAATTTTTTTCACAAAGTTATATTGTTCACCCTTAAGAAGTATCAAATATCTTCCTTTAAACGTAGGCTCATTATCTTACCTGGTAAAATCATGAGGTTACTGTAAAAAATATAGAAATCCTAAAAAATCATGTTGGTAAATTGAGACATCATTTAACTTCCATTATAATTCTGAGGAGAACATAATCATTATCAAATGTATTGGAGGACTATAACAGAACCACCCATCCTTTGTTTATAATGTAACCACACATATTTGGATTATAACAGAACAACCCATCATTGATTTATAGTGTAAAGACCCATAAATGGTTTATAATGGAACTGAAAACCATCATAAACAATTCCCAAGAACTATAACATGATCAAAGCACATGAAATCTTTCATACAAAAAAAATATTTCTTAAACCCATAAGAACAACATTTTCAGATATCGAAATATCCTTTCCTTTTAAAACCCTTTTCTAAATTACCCAAAAAAGGGAAAGAAGTTTTTTTCTATTAAGAAAACATGAAAAATTATAAAGGAAGAAAAAACATAAAACAATGGTTATATCAGTGGTAAAATCCACTTAGGTTATATATGTTAAAATAAAAAAACCTTTTTTTCTCTTGTAAATAAAGCTAAAACATTCCATATAAAATACATAAAAATATTCATTTTGAAAAAATTTGTACAAAATTAAAAAAAAATAACTAAAAAACCCATATAATTCATTTATTTACATATAAATACATTCATAAAATAATTTTAAGAATTTTTACATGGAAGAAACAGATTTAAAAAATAAATCGTTAAAACATTTTAGATGGGGTTTTTAAAGAAAAGTATCCAATACCTTGACTCTGACATATTATATATATTATTTATCTCCCTGAATAATAAAAATATGTTAATTATTTACTTTATTAATAAAAAAATCAAGTTTTTCAGTCGTTTTATTTTATTTAATACCATGTTATATTCAATTACTTGATCAATTAAGTTTATGTAGGATGTTTTGATGATATTCATCTCATTAGTCCAAAATGTATTCGGCGGGTTGATTATGGAAAATGAGTTCATTATTTAATCATATACTGAATAATAATCATTAAATAATTAAAAATTTTATTCATCAATTATAATTTTTAAAACCAACCATGAAATATGTTTATGAAAAATGAACTATGTTATAATCATAGAGACGGTAGGTCATATGTATGCATGAGTAACATTTCCATTTTTTAATGATAAGTAAATAAATAATTTAAGTGTTATTTTATATTTCCATAAACATTATTATATCATAAATATAATACCCATTATTTAAATAGACTTATATATTGTATCCATGTGATAGGGTAATAAAAAACTTATCACATTACTTCATGGAGGTGGTAATCCACACGTACGCACGAACGACATTATCATTTTTCAATGGATAGAAAGGTAAGAAAATAGATAATATATTATATTTATAGAATGGTAATTATGTAATTAATATCATATATATACATTAATTCTATCATTATAACCATCATTGAGAGGTGGTGATGGATAATGAATTACACTGTTTCATGAGGCAGTAGTTTGGTGTACACGTGAACAGTTATTTTGTTTCCCATTTTATGGAAGTAGAGATAGATATTGGTTATTACATTAACATAAAAACATATCATTATATGTAATATACTTTTTTATTATTTCATAATTTTTTTATAATATTTTAAGGAGGTATAATAATAAATAATACTAAAACATTCAGTTAAAGACTATACATCTTCTGCAGACAAATTCTTTTTAATTACACCTTGAACCCTCTAATTTCATATTATTCCCAAATAAAGACATACATAATGTGGGGAGGGATTTTATTAAGGCATTTTCCAGTTATTGGTTGAAATAAAAGGCTTTTTAAGTGTCTATAGAATAGGATAGGGGTTCCTTTTATATGTGAGGGGAGGGTCGCTCTTCGAAATCCTTAAAATATTAAATTAGTATAAATAAATTTCCATGGGCCAAAGGCTAAAAATTAATATTATTAGAATATAGTATGATTGTGGGTTGAAATAAAATCATACAATAAAATTTGTACTAGTTTAGAATATTTTATTACCCTTATTTATTGTTTTAACCTTCATTAACCCTTTTTGATAATTACCATGACAACAAGTTTTTACTCTTTATGGGTCAATATAGTTACTATAAAAAGGAAATTGGTCCTTTTATGGACCATATTTGATATTTTTATACATATAAAAATATCTTGGTTGAATATAGTATTTTTAGTAATTTTAAATCATTTAATAAAATATTTGTTAATATAAAATATCATTTATGTCATTTTTGGAAATATATGAAATTTTATAATATTATATGTGTTTAACTCATGTAAAAAGGTTCCAAAATAAAATTTATTGAAAGATAACAAATATATTGTATTAATATAAATATAAAATAAAATTTTTACTAGTTTTTATATCTTTTTAAACTATATCTTTTCAAGTAACCCATAGGTTAGCCGATTTTAACCATAACCATAGTAATAACTTTTTCAAAATTAAAGGGATATAATTTTACTTATAAGGTATCAATAGGGTTCTAAATGGAAAATATATGACAGTTTCAACCATTTATAACCCTAATTTTATCTTTTTAATATTATTATGAATTTTAAATAATTTAATAAAATATTATTTAATGTAAAATATCATTAATGTCGTTTTTGACACTATTCATTTAATTTGAATTTAAAAAAAAACATAACAGAAAAGTAATTAGAATATATTCCTTTAACATATCAATAACATGTTTTAATTATATAAAAAATTCTTTGAACACAATAATTCATTCAGATTATATTACTTTTAATAGTTTTAAAATCATTTATTTTATTTTTCGACTAATTGAATAAATATTATGTCAATGTTACGTAAGCAGTTAAGGTCATTATTTCACCAATGAAAATTATAAATAAATTAAAATTATAAATAAATAATTTTTCTTTTAAATATACCATTGATATCCAAATTTATCCTTTATTTATCCCTATGTTAAGAATTTAGATATAATAAAACAAAGAGAATGACATTTTTTTAGTTTTCTTTACATAAAATAATATAAATGTCAAAATCAAAGACTGATGGAACAAGTTTTCTATATTTTAAAAACTTTGAAGTAAACTTCGAAATTTCACTCATAAAATATGATACATTCTAGTTTTATGGTCAATTATTAGTGCTTATCATATTATTTTTAACCTTGATTACCCGATTTACCCATACTATGGTGATAATTGTTGAGTATGGTTACTATTCATAATGACCCAAAATAAAAGGGACCAATTTATAAAATTTAAACCTAAATATTCTAAATATGTGATCCATATTTCAATATTCAGTTTCTAGAATTGGATAAAATTATTTTAATATTAAAACGTAAAATGCAATAAAAACAGTTTTTCAAAAAAATTCCTTTTTAGGTATATAACTATTTTATACTAAATATAAGTGTAAAATTAATTTCAAAGACTATAATTGGGTTATTTTTAATAAAATATAACTGACTAAATTATAAAACTAATCCAAAATATAATTTTACTTTGTAAATACTTTAAAATAAAATATATTTTCCAATAAAAATTAGTATTTTTTAATATTCATTCAAAAATCAAAATTTTCAAAAAAATATAAAAGTTTCACCATAAGATAATTCTGATATTACAATTTAAAAAATTATATCCTTTTATCAATAAAAATTTCTAAAATTTCAACAAATTAATTGTAATATTTTCTGAGAAAAAAGAATAAAACCCATTTTTGAAGAAAACATATTTTTGAAAAATGAAATGACTTTAATAAAAATAGAGTGATTTATTATTAAAAATTTATAAATAAATTTATATTGAGTTGTTCCTTTATATATATTTCATAAAATATTTAATTTTATTCATGCCCACCAATTTAATCGCTTGGTTATAATGATCATATTTAAATAATGATACTCCATGGTTCTTTTATACTGGGTGTTGTGTGTCGTAATCACTATCAAACTTATTTTTCTTTTTAAAATATTGAGGTGTTACGGTCTCCTTCATTCATACAGACTCTATGCTAGGATAACATATATTTTCTTCTAATTACCACATTTGGCTTGGTTCCTATTATCACAAGCTATGTAATGACATCTAGGCCATATTCTTTGGCTGAAATATGAAACCTTCATCTACATATAATTTCATTGAACATCCTATGATATCATTATATTGGCTGGATCTATGCTTGATTATTCTATTATTTTTTTATTATTCTCTTCCCACATACCATACTTCAATAATTAAATATTTGAATCACCAAAAACCCTTCACGCTATTGTAAATGAGTGAATATGATTCCAAAAAGGACCCCCTCTGCTTGGTGATAGCATATAACTTGCATATTTGACTTATATATAACCAACCATAGGCATGTTTTAATCCTAATTAAAATATCATGAAACTATATTCACCCTAAAAATATGGTCAATAGTCATCCTCAACATGATTTTTCATTTAATAATTTCTCAATTTAAATAACTCAAGTTATGATTTACATCGTTATTATTCCATATTTAAATATATTGAAGAAATACTATCTCTTGAACACCCAATAAGGTTTTTAACCCTCTTGCATTATCCCAATAGCTATCACTTTAAATAACATACACTATTTTTTATGGTTGTAAATACTGATAGGGGTTCCCACTCATTCACATCGAGTGTACACCTTGTCATTATCAATATATAGACTCCCTCATATTTTGGCCAAAACTATTTGAATTTAAACAAGACCTGTATTTTTTTAGTGTTATGTCCTTAAATTAAATTCATATCTACTTTTGGATGTCACTTATACAATAATTAGGTTCATCAATTAAATTTGGGTTGACTTCACCTCTATTCCAAATATGAAACCCCACCCCTCACTTTCGGTTAATATTATATGACCATACCACATAAAAAAATTTTCAATGATAAAACCCATAAAATAAATCTAATTTCTTTCAAAGTTTTATAGACTTTAAAGTTAGAAAATTTTTGTTATATTTATTATACCTTAAACACCATCTCTCATTGGTTTTAATTGAAAGATAATAAACATTCGAAGAAAATAGATATAGTAATTTACATATTGAAACCCATAAAGGTAATCCTGGATAAAATTATAATTTTTTCCATTATGATTAAAAATTTCATATACTAGAAAAAATATAGAGCATTTGAAATTAAAAAAAAGATACAAAAATCTCATCTGGTTAGAAACTTGTAAAGGTAATCCTGAGAAAAATCTAGGCCCTACCCACTAAGCCTTTCCCTCCCATGGCTCAGGTAAATTTTAAGACTAAAAGTAAAAAAAAAAAATCTTAAAGGGAATACCATTTGGAACTAAAAATGGTTAATACATGCTCTATAGGTCTATATAGATAGTAAAATGTTATATAATTCCTCTATTACTCATATACGTGTTGGTTCAAATGATTTGTTCAAAATGTATGAAGATGTGATTTAGGGTACTTCAACCCTTTTGAGAATTTATTATTCCTCATGAAAAATCATCATTATAATTTCCATTATACAGATTCATTCACTCTATCTCATTATATAATGAATGAACCTTGGATTAAGATGATGGTAAATAAACTATGTATTTGGATACCTATATATATCCTAGATTACAAGTTCAAGAGGAATTAAAACTTCATAGTATTATGAATCATAGGTTCACCATGTATTATAGTGATGGTATATTTGATTTGTATCTTGATTTACTATATAAGTATTAGGTCACATGCCTTGAGAATTATAGATTGGTTCCATAATATCAACTCAAGTGTTTTGAAACTATGATTTACCTAATAAATTTTTATACATTGTTATGATGAATTCAATTATTATAGTATTTCTCCTTATGGGATTCACAAGTCATCATGAATTGGAAACTAAAGAAAAAAAACTAGTGAATATAAAATAGTTTTAGATAATAAGTTTAATCATTCATTAAGATAAAAGGTAAGGTATGTATATAAATCTTGATTCTATTACTAATTGGTTACAAAAGCAAGAGCATACCATAATGTTTAAAAATACCACTAAAACATGCATTCTGTTGACCATTAAATTTTTATTAGTGATTTCTTCAAGTAATTAATAGTCTGAGAAAGTTTTCCCATCTTTTCAGTGTATGCCTCTTTCTCTGATAGTATCATGTGGGAACTGATAATAGAATCCTCCCCAACCATTTTAGCTACTTCATAATTCTTTTCATATTCTCTTATCTTCTCCTCAACATTGGATTGATTTTAGAGAAGGATATTTTCCAAATCTACCCCTTTACTGGAAAATTTTAATTGATCATTCACCTTCATAGCATGTTGACATAGTTCTTGAAGTTCATTATCCTTAAGCTTTATAGGGAGAACT
Organism: Viscum album; assembly: GCA_963277665.1. NCBI lineage: Eukaryota > Viridiplantae > Streptophyta > Magnoliopsida > Santalales > Viscaceae > Viscum > Viscum album. Next base: position 796,942,572 of record OY728137.1, read on the forward strand.
GTAGTCTCGTCTCTTAATAGCTTTATTCAAGACTTCTTTATCTACTACATCTCATAAAAAATCCTTTATAATAGAAAGGGTGTATTTATAATGCCTTGTAAAATCATGAACCCATAATTACATGATGTATGATAAGGGTTTCACTTCATTACATTTCAAGGATCATTTTTGTTTATATTTTTTTATAATTAGGTAAAAAAATTACACAAAAAAAGAGCATGATTTCACAAAGTGCACATTTTTTCCACAAAAATAGGGATTTAAGTTTACAAACATAATTCATTCAAGACACTTTTTATATATTTAATATGATTCATAATGGTATAAATATTCACTATACTAAAATTTATACTCATACTTAAATCCTTTTAATATTATTTGAAAATGTGTTATGAGTAAAAAATCATAATGAGGGATATATAAATAAAGGAATCTTGTTAGTCTAGTGAAAAACATAAAGACCCATGAAAATGTTTAAATTTCTCCCAATAAAACTTTGACTACATAAATAAAACATATATATATATATATATATCAACCTTTTCTAAAATAAAACATTTGAGAACCCATTATTAAGCATAGTAAAACCATGAAGGATAATTTCAGGATGTGGTAACTCATGGAAACATTTGAAACATTTCACCTTTAAAAGTTTATAAAATTTCTCTATTTTATGAAATAAAAATATTTCTATAAAAACTCTTTTTTCAAGAATAATACAGATATATTATAGCATTGTATTCATAACCTATTTTCACTAAAGTTTAACCTATGTTATATAACTAAATCCCATTTAATTCCACGAGAGTAACCTACTTATTTATATAGCCCATTTTTTCCACCTTTGAATACTAAGTCATTACACAATACATTAGAGAGCTATATCAGGATCACCCATTATCAAGAGATATATCGGGCTCACCCATCATCATCTATAATTCTAAAGTACCAAATCATGAACAAAAAAAATTAAACATTCACTCTACTATCACAAAACCTTATTTCAACCCATGAACAAAACACTTTCAATTTTCATAAAATCATAAGGAGAAATATCCTTTTTCTTTGAAAACACTTAAAAATGACAAATTATTAGAAGATAGAGAATAAGATATACTTTGGAAAACCATGTAAAATTATATATGAATATTTATAATGAATATAAGCAACTATAGAAATAAATTTAGTAAAGCTTTATACATTAAATAAACATTATTTTTGTACTTTTGTAAAAAGTCTAAAATAACCCTCACAAAAAACATTGAAAGTATTACTTTATATAACAATTGTAAAGAATGTAAAAAAAAATCTAAAATAACCTTTATCATCCTTTGAATCATAAATAGTACCATTATTTAAAAATTTAAAGTAACATGGATATATAGTAGAAATAGTATAAATATTTTAAAACTATATTTTAAAGGGAAAACCCCTTACCTCGAGTCCCATGTCATTTAATTCATATGTATACCCTCTTAAGTAATAAAATTATATTATTTTTATATTTGATTGAGATCATTTTTTAATTTCATTAAATTATCATTAGTCTCTTTGTTTCATTTTTCATCATATTTTATATATTTTTTAAATAGTTAACTTCGCATTGGATGTTTTGAGGATATTAGTCTTATAACCTCGAAATAACTTTGGGATGTTAACCATTGTCAAAGTTTTTGGGTTTAATTAACTCAAAAAAAATAAAAAACTATATAATTATCATATTTATACCTGATATACACTTTTAAAACCAACCATTTAAGGCGGTCATGAAAAATTAACCACATCATTTCAGTAAGATGGTGGTTCATATGTATGCATGAATAATGTTTTCTTTTTTCTACTGGGTTAAAAAGAAATAAATTAGATAATGTTTTAATTTGTAAGAATCGTAAATATTTTATAAAATTAATATTTATTTATCATTTCCATCCTTAATAACATCCTTGTAAGATGTGAATAATAAATGGATTGCATCGCTTTGTGGAGGTGGTAATCCACACATACGCACGAGTGATGTTACCATTTTACAACAGATCATAGGGTATGATGTTGAGTAAAATATTATCTTTATAGAATCATAATTATGTAATATATATCATATATATTCATTTTATATATAATTTTTACCTACCATTTGATCTGATGATGAAAAATTAAACACATCTCTTCATGGAGGTGGTAATCCACATGTACTTGTAACTGATGTTTTCATTTCTCATATGTTGGAAAGGGGGATGAAAAAAGGGATGTATCATAATAATAATAAAATTTAAGTATATTTAAGATATTTATATTATTATATCATAATTTTTAAATAATATTTGAGGTAGTTATAAGAATAAATAAACCTGAAACATTCAGTTAAGAATTATACGACTTCGTTGAAAATTTTCTCTTGGCTTACACCTTAACCCTTTATAGGTAAGTCATTTGGTGAGACCAATACCTATAAAAATGAAAACATCATTCATGAATATGAATACAAAAAATTAATATGAATATGAATATAAAAAATTATTATTTAAAAACCATAAGATTGATTTATTTATAGGATTACCTAGGTTATCATATTCTTTATCCCTTTAAGAAATTTCATCCTCATAATTTTATTCATTACTGAAGAAAGTGAGAGAATTTTTCTCTCATAGATTTTTCTGATTTCTATGTTGCTTCCTCAATAATGTGATTGTTACATGATACCTTAACCTAGTGAACCACCTTATTTCATAGTATCTTATCTCTACAATACAAACTCTGAACCGATTTTTCTTCAAATGAGATATTCTCCTCTAACTGTACCACTTCAAGGCACAAAACATGAGATTCGTCATGTACATATTTCCTTAACAACGAAACATGAAACACATCATGTACTTAAGATAAACTTAGATGTAAGTCCACTTGGTAAGAATCTAATATCACTTTTTCTAGAATTTTATATGGACCAATATTCCATGGGATTGATTTCCTTTATTTCCAAAAATGCATAACACTTTTCCATGTAGATACTTTATGAAAAACATGATCTCCTACCTAAAATGAGAGATCTTTCCTCCAGTTATCTACATAATTTATTTTGGATCTGATCATCCCTCATATAGTTTTTAATCATATTTACCTTATTATCCATTTATTCTACCATGTTTAGTCCCAATATCTTTCTTTTACACACACCATCCCAACATGATGGATTTCAACACCTCTTTACATATAATGCTTCAAAATATTTCATGTATATACTCGAATGAAAACTATTATAATATAAAATTCAACTCATTGAATATATTTATCCTAACTTCTCAGATAATATAATTATAAATCCTAAATCATATATTCCAAATTCTGAATTTCTTTCTCCGACTATCCATCAGATTAAGGATATAAACTAGTACTAAAATTTAATTAAATAACCAATGACCATTTAAGTATTTTATAATAATTTGAGGTTAATCTAGGATCAAAATCCGATAAAATGGATATAGGGATTCCATTTAATATATTTATCACTTTGATATAAAGCCTAAACATTTTATCCAAATACATAGTATCTCAAAAAGGAATAAACTATGAAAATTTAGTTAAACGATCATCAATAACCCAAATCACATTATTACATCATGATGTCTTTGGACATAACACTATGAAATCCATGTATATATTCTCCCATTTCTATTCAAAAACTATAAAAGGCTTAACCAACCCCTTCGGTAATTGTTTCTCAGCTTAAACCTATTGAAAAGTAAAACAATTCATGGTAAAATATGTAATATCTTTCTTTATTCCACCAAACTACAATACTCATGATGGTACCTATACATTTTAGTATTTTTGATATGGACAAAAAATTGAGCACTATGAGCTTCACTTAACAATTCCGTCTTCAACTAGGAATCACTTGGCACACACAACCTATTTCAAAACCTTAAAAAAACCTTATTTTTCAATATTAAAGTTGGGAAATTTTCCATCCATAACCAATTATACCTTTTCTTGTAAGTCATGATCTTCTATATGATCCTTCTTAATTATTATTTTCAAGTATGATTGTTTGACACTTGAAACAAAAGATAGGGAGTTCATGTATGCAAAATTTCTAAGAAAACATTTATTAAATCATTAACCGAAGGATCATATTCCAAGCGTAGTGTGGTTAATGATGCGTTATATTTTCAACTCAAGGTATCAGCTACTATGTTTGATTTTCTTGGATGATAGTGAATCATGAAATCATAATCCTTTATCAATTCTGACCATCTTCTCTATCTTATGTTCAATTATTTTTGAGTGAATATATACTTTAAACTTTTATAGTTAGAATATATTTCAAATTTTACACTTTATAAAATATTCCTCTAAATTTTTAAAGAAAAAGACACTCCTTCAACATCAAGATCATATGTGAGGTAATTATTCTCATGAAGTTTTATTTGATGTGAATCATGGGTAACTACCATATCATCTTGCATCAAGACACGGCCAAGTCCCTTCAATGAGGAATCACTTTAAATAAGAAATTAACCATTTCTTATTTTCAACACTAACTCCAGATCATTAACCAATATTATTTTCAATTCCTAAAAAAACTAATCATGTTCATTTATCCGGATGAGTATAAAACATTTTTTAGTCAACTTAGTTAGTGGGCTAGATAACTAAGAAAAAAATTTAATAAAATTTTAGTAGTAACCTATTAATCCAAGAAATCTTAGAATCTCAAAGACATGTCTAGGTCTTGGAAACTCTTCTTAAACTTTATTTTTAGTAGGATCGGTGATTATTCTATATTTACAAATAATATTCCCAAGTAATGATATCTATTATAAACAAAATTTATATTTACTAAATTTTCCATACAAATTATTTTGTTTTAAATTATATAAAATAATTCTTAAGTTTTTCTCATTTCACTCATAACTTTTAGAATAAACCATAATTTCATTAATGGAAACCACAAAAAATTTATCTAAATACTCATGGGAAATTCTATTCATTAATTCCATAAATATAGAGGGTGCATTCATCGACCTGAAATTCATAACCATAAAATCATAATCCTTAGAGCTAGTATGAAACATCATCCATGGAATGTATTCCCCCTTTACCTTCAGTTGGTGATACCCAAACTTGAGATCAATCTTTGAAAAATACTGACCTCTATGGGGATGATATGAGGTGACCAATACTTTTTCTTAACAGTGATATTATTGATTTCTCTATAATCAATGAAAAGTCACATGGAACCATCCTTATTTTTAATGAAAAAAAGGATTTCATCAAGTTGAAGTGATAAAGTCGATGAAACCCTTATCAAGAAACTCTTATAACTTCTTTTTCAATTCTAAAATTTTTATTTGATTCATTCAATAAGGGGGTTTTGAAATTGGATTATCATCAGACACTAAGTCAATAGTAAATTTAACCTTCCAATTTGGCATAACACTAGAAAATCATCAGTAAATACGTCCATATATTTATTTACTACTAGAACATAACTAATTTGAATAGTTCCTTTATTTTCAAAAATATATAAAATATAACTTTCATTTATATATTTTATTAGTTTATTATATTCCTAATATGATATAAAAGGTATAAATTCATTATTATATAAAAAATGAAACTCATTCTGAAAAATAACTTCTTTAGCTCTAGAATCCATCTTATCATGATAAACTAAAATCTAATCTATAACTAGAATAACATTTAAATCTGGAATTTAAAGGCAATAATTTTTTCAATAAAAACCATTTGATAAATGATATCATGAAGATTTATTTAAATTTGGGTTTCCTTTATACAACCACTAAGAGTTTTTACCAAGGGTTTTAAATTTATTTCTTAGGATGGTATTTATGTTTTACCTTATAATTTCATAGATATAAAATAATTTGTTAACCCTTAATCAAATAAGGAATTGGAATAATATGAATAAATAAGTAATGTACTTATAAACACTTCATTTGAGGGTCTCGCATCTATTGTAATAGTTTCAAAAGACTTTTCTTCACCTTTCTATTTCTGATCTCAAAGGTTCCCACCTTGAGTACCTAACTTTGGACATTTTTCAGCATAATGACCCAACTCATTTTAATTAAAACATCTTACTACTGGATAACAATCATTTTTTCAATTATTTTTCCAATTAAATCTATTTTTCTTGTAATCACAATCTAAATAAAAAATATTAACACATTAGTAAAACTTTCCTAATTCTATCAAACATTCTTTAAAATTTATTTTATTATTTTGGAACATTTGGTTGGATTACCTCTAGATTTATTAGTTGACTATTTCTCTATTTCTTTTCACCTTGACCACTTCTGAGTCTTGTTTTTATTAATTACATAAGTTTCATAAAACTCCATATCAACAATATTAGAATAATGAAATACCTCCTAAACACTTTTAAATTCACAAGATGCCAATTATCTTAATAAAATTAGTTTCAGGACTGTGTGAAATCTCTAATTTTTACTCTCATGGTCCATAAAAAAATTGATGCATGTCTGGATAGTTTGGTAAAATTTTATTTATTATAGGCCACTAATTCTTATTCCTTTTGATTCAACTCCAAAAAAAATATATCTATTCTAAGAATAAGATATTTAGTAAAATAATTCTCAAGAAAAATATTTTTAAATACCATCCACTCCATGGAATAAATCTCATCCATTTCCTTGGAATTATTAATCATATACCATTCTTGATCGCCTTCACCTTCAAAATGATAAATCAAAAATATTTACCTTTTAATGTTTTATATATCCAAAAACTTCAAATATATTCTATAATAAATCTATTCATACTTCATCTATCCCCAAGTATGAAGATACATTTAAATTCATAGGGTTTTGTTTCATGAAATACTCTACTATAAATATTTTCCTCTATAGAGAATTTGGTCACTCTCTTTCATGGGTGCCACTGTTAATTATTTACATCAACTAAATTAACACTACCATAAAATGGTCTATTCCAATCATTTCAGGTTGTTGATTCAAAATATTATTTTCCCATAATTCCTTCCTACTCCATCTATCTTTTTTAGTCAATGAAAAAACATTCTTAACAAACATGGATTGGATGAAGCTATATAAAATTATTCAAAAAAAATTCAGAATAATATAAACATAAATATAAATTTCTTAAGAGTATCTTTTAATATTCTTCTAGCCTATAAAGGTATATAAACCTTTCCTAAAATACCAATTATAATTACCTATAACATAATCAACCCATAATTACATGATTTATGATAATGTTATCACTTTATATCTTTTTTATCATCTTTTCATATTATATTGTCAAATAATTAAGTAAAAACATTACATAAAAAATAGGACACTTTCGCCTGGTGTACTTTTTTTTGAAATGGGTAGGATTTCTAGCCTTCTTTATTGAAAAAATAAAACAAAACCTATTTTTAAAATGGTAAAAGTGTAAACCCATTAAAAATAATGTCAAAAGGCCATAAAATAAGGCTTTAAGTTTACACCCCTGTTTTATTCAAGTCAATTTTGCTTCATTTAAGATGAGTCATCAAAGTGAATATATTCACCTTGATAAAATTTATAATCATAATTAAATCCTATAAAAAACATTTAAAATTTTGGTATGAGAAAACAAATATTATTAAGGTATATAAAAATAAAGGAATATTGTTATTCCAGTGAAAACATGAAGGAGAAATATCATTATTCTTTGAAAATTTGAAGAAATGAAAAAATTCCCAAAAGAGAAAAAATAGGATCTACCTTGAAAAAACATGTAAATTTCTAGAGGATGCTTGATAATTAATAATGGATATAACAATGAGAATATTTTTTCAAGACTTATATGTTAAAAATATTTTTTTTCATTTTTGTAAAAAGTATAGAATATCCCTTATGAAAAACATTGAAAATATTCATTTTTTGAACTTTGTAAAGAAAGTAAAATTTAGTCAAAATTTACCTATATAAACCTTTTAAGTATAAATAATAACATTCTTGAAACATTTAAAATAACATGGACATGGATGATAAAGAGTTTAAAAAATTAAAATAATGTTTTAAAGAAAAAATCACTTACCTCGAGTCCCAACTCATTCGTTCATATGTCCATCATCCTGAGAAAGGTGATCATGTAATAAGGGATGTTGGGAAGGTATTTTGGTAGTTATTGGTCAATATAAATGGATCAATGTTTTTAAATAAGTGAGAAGAGGAGGTTAATTTTTATAAGTGAGGGGAGTGGCATTCTTGTTAATAATTAAAACTTATAAATATATTATATGTCTTTCTCAATGGAAAATGGCACCAATTGGCCAAATTTTGAATCCAATATATCTTAAGTTCTAAATACACTCAAATAATCATATTTATCCAAGTTTTAGGTATATTTGATAACTTATCTCTTAATTTACCCCCCCCCCCCATTTAGACCATTTAACTTGCACCATGGTGATAAAGTTTTACCAAGGTTACTATTCATAATGACTAAAAATGAAATTAGCCATATTAAAAAATTTGAAAATCCTAATTCCAAATATTTAATCTATTTTACCATATTCTTATATAATTTTAAAAAAAATAATATAAATACATAAACCATAACGAAAATAGTTTTTAGCAAAATACTATTTTTAAGCATAAAGATGATTTGATACTAAAATCACATAGAATACTAATTAATATATAATTAATTATAATATTTTTAGTTAAATGAGATAAATTTAACTCTAAAACCAATTCAAAATAGAATGGTACTTTTTAAATACTTTAAAATAAATGAATGATTTAATAAAAAATGGTATTTTTTACTATTCACCCAAAAATTGATCTTTTCAAGAAAGTACCAAAAATTCACCCTAATATATATTTGATATGATGATATATGAAATAAATAATATTTTATCAAATTAAATTTTTTAAATCAATAAATTTAACTTTTAAATAAAACCATGTAATACATGGAAAAACAATTTAGTTAAATAAAACTATTACTTTTTCAATTAAAAAATAATATATAATTATTTATAAAACTATAATGCATATGAATCCATAAAATTAATAATTATAAATCATAATATTGATTTATTTTTTGGATTACCTGGGTTATCGTGGTATTTGAAGTCGAATCCACAGTACCCTAGGGTAATGAACATGTTTTAACCTTAGGTAGTTGATGGCACTGTTTTTCCATGGAGTTTTCATAGATTAACTACCTAACATCATACAAAACCAACTATCAAATAGACCATTGAACTGAAAGAGTCGCTGGGTTAGATATAGAACCCACTGGGGAAATTAGGACATGGGTCACTCTTTGAATTACTTAAAATATTAATTTAATATAAATTAATTTTCATGGGTAAAAGACAAAAAACTAATATTATTAGAATATAGGATGATTATGGGTCGAAATAATATCATAAAATAAAATTTGGACTAGTTTAAAATATTTTTTTACCCTTATTTCTTTGTTTTAACCTGTGTTAACCCTTTTTATAGTTACTATGATAACGAAATTTTTACTCTTCATGGGCCAATATAGTTACTATAAAAAGGAAATTGGTCCATAAATGGACAATAGTTGATATTTTTAAACTTATAAAAATAACTTGGCTAAATATAGTTTTTTTGTAATTTTAAATTATTTAATAAAATATATTTTATTATAAAATATCATTTATATCGTTTTTGGAAATACATGAAATATTATAATATAAAATGTGTCTAACTCATGTAAAAAGGTTCCAAAATGAAATATATTCAAATATAAGAAATATATTGTATTAATACAATTATAAAATAAAATTTTTACAATTTTTTATACCTTTCTAAACCATATATTTTTAATTAACCCCTTAGTTAGCCAATTTTAACCTTAACCGCAGTAATGACTTTTTCAAAATTAGAGGGATATAATTTTCCTTATAAGGTAAAAATTGGGTCATAAATGGAAAATATATGAAATTTTCAACCATTAATAACTCTAATTTTCCTTTTTCAATATTTTTATGAATTTAAAATAATTTAATAAAATATTATTTTACATAAAATATCATTAATGTCATTTTTGACACTATTCATTTAATTTGAATTTAAAAACAACATGACAAAAAGGTAATTACAATATAATAATTTGACACATAACTAATATTTTTTATTTATGTAAAAAATCTTCTATCACAATAATTCATTCAATTTGTATTACTTTTAATATTTTTAAAAACATTTATTTTATTTTTCTTTTAATTGAATAAATATTATGTCAGCATTACGTAATCATTTAAGGTAATTATTTCATCACTAAAAATTATAAATAAATTAACATGATAAAGAAATAATTTATCTTTAAATACACATTTTATAACCAAACATAACCTTTGTTTATCCCTATATCAAAAATGTAGTTATAATAAAACCAAAAGAATGACATTTTTTACTTCTTTACATAAACTAATATAAATGTCACAATAAAAGAAATATTGAAAAAAAATCCATATTTTAAAAAAATGGATGTAAATTTATGAATTCCACCCATTAAATATGATAAATTCAAGTTTTAGGGTCATTTCTTAGTCCTTATCATATTATTTTTAACCTTGATTACATGATTTACCCTTACTATGATGATAATTGTTGACTATAGTTTCTATTCATTATGACAAAAAATTAAGGGGACCTATTTACAAAATTTAGACCTTCAAATTTCAAATATGTGATTAATATTTCAAGATTCAATTTCTATAATTGGATGAAATTAGTTTAATATTAAACTTTGAAACGCAATGAAAAATAGCTTTTTATAAAAATTCCATTTTAGGTATAAATTTTTTTTATACTGAATTCAAGTAAAAAATTCATTTCAAAGATGATAATTTGATTAATTTTAAAAAAATAAAACTAATTAAATTATAAAACTAATCTAAAATAGAATTTTACTTTGTAAATAATTTAAAATAAAATAAAATTTTCAATAAATATCAGTATTTTTCAATATTCATTGAAAAATAAAACTTTTCAGGAAAATATAAATGTTTCACCATAAGATAATTGTGATATTACAATTTTAAAAATTGTATCCTTTTATCATTTAAAATTTATAAAGTTTCAAGGAATTAATTATAATATTTTCTCACAAAAAACAATAAAAACCATTTTTGAAGAAAACATATTTTTGAAAAATAAAATGACTTTACTAAAAATGGAGTGATTTCTTACTAATAATTTATAAATAAATTTATATTGAGTGGTACCATTATATATATTTCATAAAAAATTTAATTCTATTCATACCCACCAATTTAACCACTTGGTTATAATGATCATATTTAAATAAGGATATTTCATGGTTCATTTAAGTTCGGTGTTGTGTGTCGTGTACACTATCAAACATAGTTTTATTTTTAAAATATTGGGGTGTTATAGTCTCCTTAATTAATGTTGACTCCATGTTGGGATAACATATATTTTCTTATAATAACCACATGTGGATTGGTTCCTATTATCACAATCTATGTAGTGACATCTATGCTGTATTCCCTGGCCTAAATCGCAAACCTTCATCCACTTATATTTTCTTTCAACATCAGATAATGTCATAATATTGGTTGGATCTATGCTTGAGTATTCTAGTCTTATTTTGAATATTATCTTCCCATGTGCCATACTTCAATCCTTGAATATTTGAATCACCAAAAACCCTTCACACTATTGGAAATGAGGGAATATGATTCCAAAGAGGATCCCATCTACTTAGTTATATCATACACCTCACATATTAGACCAATATATAACCAACCATAGGCATGTTTTCATCCTAAGGAAAATATAATCTAACTATATTCACCCTGAAAATATGGTAAATAGTCATCCTTAGCATGATTGTTTCATTTAATAATTTCTCAATTCAAATAACTCAAGTTATTATTTACATCATTATTAATACTTATTTAAAGATATTGAAGAAATACTATTTCTTGAACCCCATATAGGGTTTTTAAACCTATTAAATTTTACCAATAGCTATCAACTTAAATGACATGAACTATTTCCTTATGGTTTTCAATACTAATAGGGGTCCTTAATCATTCAAATGATTTGTTCGGAATGCATGAAGATGTGATTTAGGACACTTGAACCCTTTTTGAGAATTTATTATTCCTCATGAAAAAATAATCTTTATAATTTTCATTATATATATTCATTCACTCTCTCTAATAATATAATGAATGAACATTGGATTATGATGATGGTAAAGGCACTATGTATTTGGACTACTTATATCTATCCTAGAGTACACGTTCCAGAGGAAGTTAAACTTCATAGTATTGTGACTTGCATGTTAAACTTGTATTATAGTGATGGTATATTTGATTTTTATCTTTATTTCCTATATAAGTATGATTTAAAATACCTTGGGGATAATAGATTGGTTCAACAATATCAACTCAATTGTTTTGAAATTATGATTTACCTAATCCATTTATATACAATGTTTATATTGATTCAATTATTATAGTATTTCTCTATGTGGGTTTCATGAGTCATCAAGAATCGATAACTAAAGAAAATTAAAATTTTAGGGAATAGAAAATAGTTTTAGATAATAATTTTAATCATTCATTAATAAAAAAAGTAAGGGCCATCTATAAATATTTATTATATTCCAAATTGGTTACAAAAGTGATATCAAACCATAATGTTTAAAAAAACCAATAAAACATGTATTCTATTAAATCTTAAATTTTTATTAGTGATCGCTCTAAGTCATTAATAGCCTAATGAAGTTTTTCCATATTTTTAGTGTCTTCCTCTTTCTCTGATTTTATCTTTTGGGACTTGATAATAGCATCCTCTCCTACCTTTTTAGTAACTTCAAAAATCTTTTCATGTTCTTGTATCTTATCCTTAACTTTGGCTAGCTTTGGAAGAAGGTTATTTTCCAAATATAACCCTTTATTCAAAAATTTTGATTGATCAAATACCATCATAGCATTCTGAGGTAGTTCTTGAAGTGCTTTATCTTTAATATTTATAGGGATAACTATAGTCTCATCTCTTAATAACTCTATTCAAGATTTCTTTATCTGCTCCATCTCATCAAAAATTTCCTTTATAATAGAATGTGTGTATTTATAATGCCTCATAACATAATCAACCCATAATTACATGATTTATGATAAGGGTTTCAGTTTATTATATTTATAGGATCATTTTTTTTATATTTTTTTATAATTAAAAAATTACACAAAAAAAGAGCATGATTTCACATAGTGCGCATTTTTTCCACAAACATAGGGCTTTAAGTTTACAAATATATTTTATTCAAGAAACTTTAGTAGAAATATTGACCATACTAAAATTTATACTCATCCTTAGATCCTTTAAAAATTATTTGAATTTTTTTTTTTGAGTAAAAAAAACTTTGTGAGAGATATAAAAATAAAGTAATCATGTTAGTCTGGTGAAAAACTTAAATACCCGTGAAAAGTTTTACATTTTTTCTAATAAATCTTTGGTCACATAAATAAAACATTTATATATATGAAAATAAACCTTTCCTAAAATAAAACATTTGGGAACCCATTATTAAGCATATTAAAACCATGAAGGCAACTTTTGGGATGTTGGAACTCATGGAAACATTTGAAACATTTCACCTTTAAAATTTTATAAACTTTCCTTAAATTATGAAATCAAAATATTTCTATACACTACTGGAATTATACCCTTTACCAACGGTTCAAAACCATTGGTAAAGGCCTAGAAATCATTGGTATATTATATTCCAACGGTTTCCCAAACCGTGGCCAAGTAAGCCGTCGGTAAAGGTTTATACCAACGGTTCTGTGTAAACTATTGGTATAGGTGTTAGTGTAAGAGATATACCAACAGTTCTGTGTAAACCATTGGTATAGGTGTTAGTGTAAGAGATATACCAACGGTTTCACAAACCGTTGGTATATGTTATATTCAACCAAATCCTATGGTTTTTAAAACTGTTGGTATATGTTTATACCAATGGTTATAACAAAACTGTTGGTATAATATTCCTCAAAATGCTATACCAACAGTTTTGAAAACCGTTGGTATACATCTTCTCATCTCCACAGCAGCCAGCATCCCTGCACCTCACAGCAGCCAGCAGCCCATTCCAACCTTCAACTCTCCATGACCTGCAAAAACACATACACACCCAGAATCCAAAATCCTTCATGGGATGTTTAAAATTCATCCAGAATTCAGAAATTTAGAAATTTAAAATTCATTCATCACTCAAACCACAACACAAGAGAAAAATCTAGAATCCAATACATCCACAATCCAATACATCCATAATTGAAATGAAATAACACCCATAACACCAATACAAAATTAAAATTCAATACATCCAAAATCCAATACATATAATAGTATTCAGAATTTAGAATTCATTACCAATATAGCCAGAATCCAATACATCCAGAATTCATAAATTTAGAATTGAAAAGAAATAACACCCATAACAGTATTCAAATTTTAGAATTCACTCCTCACTCAAACCACAACACCAATACACATAAGAGAAAAGGCCTACATGTTATAGGAATCACATGGGATGTTTACTCATGGTCTTGGGTTGACTATCTTAAAACCAAGAGAAAAACTTGGGTAGAGTGGATTGGGTAGAGTGGACAAGGATCATGATACCCATAAGATATACAATGGTAGTGGTCATGTGCTTAGACCTAAGATGAGTTATAGGAAGCTCATGGAATGTTTATATTCCTCTAATGACTATGTATCCATGTATAAATGGTTCCTAGTGTGTTAGTGGGAAACATTGGCCAATCTCGACATATGAGATGGGTTACCAGAATAGCCTACATGTTTTTCATAGACATTTTAATTGGAACAAGGGGGTATGTGGGTAATTTTAATTTGGTCTCCTGGGTGTGATGTGAGATGAATTTCCATTTTCGGTACTCGGTATGAATATTAAATTATGTATTTGGTATTGATTTCCCAAAGGGACATTGGTTTGGTCCTAGAACCCACTATTTGAGGATGGGATTGGTGTATTAAATGTCATGTGCTTTAGAATATGGGAAGGATTTCCTCACATTAGAAGTGGATTGTGTGAGGCTGGACCATGGATCCTTATGTTAATGTATCAACAAAATCTGAATACGTTTGGTCGGTTTTCTGTATGCCAGTTGTTTTCACTTAAAATGTTGTCCATTTTAAACAAAATCCAGACACTTCAAGTGATATAGGCCACACCGTGCCTTGAATTGAGGTGGGGTTGACTCGTAAACGTCACATATGACCCATAGATCATTTTCCTAAAGTATCAAGACAATATGAATGCGTTTGGTCGGTTTTCCGTATGTCAGTTGTTATTTTCACCTAAAATGTTGTTCATTTCAAATAAAAGTGAGACACTTTGATGGGTACCGGCCACATCGTGCCACAGATTGAGGTGGAGTTGACTTATTTACATCAAAAATGACCCATGGATCATTGTGCTAAAGTATCAAAAAAATAATAATATGTTTGGTCGGTTTTCCATATGCCATTTGTTTTTACTTAAAAGAGTATCCATTTCAAATAAAAGTGATACACTTTGAGTGGTACTGGCCCCACCATGCCTTGGATTGAGGCAGGGTTGACTCGTACATGTCACAAATGACCTATGGATCCTTTTCCTAAAGTATCAATAGAATCTGAACGCATTTGGTTTGTTTCCCATATTCCAGTTGTTGTTTTCACTTAAAATTTTGGCTATTTCAAATAAAAGTGAGACACTTTGAGTGGTACCGGCCACACCGTGCCTCGGATTGAGGTGGGGTTGACTCGTAAACATCACTTGGGCATTTTGAGTGTCGTCAAGTGTGGATTAAAGATTCGGGTGAGTCTAATCCTCTCCTTACTTCCTCTTTTCAATTAGGGTTTGCACTCTTCTCTCATATTCTTCCGAATCTCTAAACCCCTTTTTTCCATTGGGATTTAGGGTGAATGTTGAAGAGAGGTTAGATTGGGATCTGAGACACTGAATTAAGAGTGTGATTGTCTCCAAAATCAAGGTATGTGGTCGGTGATTGGTACTGAAGTAATAGTAATGGAATGTTAATTATATTGGGATTTAGGGTGAATCTTGAAGAGAGCTTAGATTGGGATCAGTGACCTTATGATGTAGTGATTGGTGTGATGATGTCGGTGATACACAGTTGTGTGAGGTACCTAATGGAGGATGAGGATATATGTGGTGGGGGTTATGCATGGTTGGAGGAGGGTGGGGGGGCTGTCTAGGGTCCAGGGAGGAGGGTGGGGGGGCTGTCCAGGGTCCAGAGAGGAGGGTGGGGGGTTGTCCGGCAGGCTGTCCGGGGGGATGTCTGGGGGGTTGTCCGGGGGGCTGTCCAGGGTCTAGGGAGGAGGGTGGGGGCTATCTGGGGGGCTGTCCGGGGGGCTGTCTGGGGTGCTCTTCGGGGAGCTGTCTGGGGGGCTGTTCGGGGGGCTATTCAGGGGGTTGTCCGAGATCCAAGAAGGAGGGTGGGGGGGCTGTCTGGGGGCTGTCTGGGGGCTATCTGGGGGGCTGTCTAGGGGCTGTCTGAGGAGATGTCTGGGGGGCTGTTCGGGGTCCAGGGAGGAGGGTGGGGGCCGTCTGGGGGGGCTGTCTGTGGGGCTATTCGGGGGCTGTCCCGGGTTCATGGGATGGTATTTACATATTTTCTAATCAAATTATTTCAAGGTTAAAAAAATAATTTTATTGTATCAACTTCTAATCAGACCACCAATTTTCTAAATTCCACAAAAAAATTACAATTTAATTAAAATAGGGGGATTGCATATAAAATAATCAAATCAAGTTTTATTATTTTAGATAAAAAAATAAAGATAATGTGACCTACCTAATCACACATATATTGAGGCACAACAAATCAATAAACATCAAAGGTCAGTAATATAATTCAAAAATGTAATGGATAAATCTTTCCCTCATCACCATCACTATCATCGCCATCATCTTCACCCTCACCCTCATCCTCTTCATCGTCCCCATTATCATCCCCACCCTCCTTGCCCTCGTACCCATCCTCAGCCTCCTCATCACCCTCCTCCTCTAACTCGGCCTCATCCTCACCCTCCATCTCCGCCTCAGCCTCTTCCTCGCCATTGTCTCGACAACCACTAGAACTGCCACCTGGTGCACCATATATAGAACGCATTGATGACATATATTCCTCACAAGCAGTGCTGGACTCTAGTGAAAGTGTTGGACGTAAAGCTTCCATCAGTTTCATAAATGAAGTGTTTGCCATATCAAACTATGTTGTCGTCTTTGTGGCCCTTTGTTTAGACTGTTCTACCTGTGCCTTAACCTACTGCAACTCGGTGGCACTACAACTCGTACCTGAGTAGTTCCAATACCTCATTGGAACTATACTCTTCCCAGGCCGGTAGCGTACTCTACCAGGGTGCTCATCTCCCAACACCTGATGTAATTGATCATTTGACCCAAAATTGTCAGGTTCTTGGGAATCAAGGGCCTCTAAAGCAACCTGTTACAAATATAAATAGATTATTAAGTTAAAAAATAGAGATTAAAATTTTAACTCTACAAAGTGAAACTTACAATCTTCTCTTGAGTCGGTTCATTAACCGCACTTCCATCTTTTTTCTTTCTACTCGAGAAAAACAGTTTTTCTCGAGGTACACGTCCTTCTATATTCAATTTATGCCTCTACAATGACATTGAATGTAGGAAACCATAATTAAAAATAGGATACCAAAAAAATAGTAATTTCCTAACTAAAATTATATAACAACTTTATCAATCTAATGAATTATGGAGGAAGCAATAGAAACTACAAGTCGTAAAGAAAGATTATAAATTGTCATACCAGTTGTCTCTCATGATATGACATCGTAGTACGTCCCAATGTGTGGACGTATTTCTTATCATCGATTTTTTTTTATTTATTCCAGATGCATCCTAAATAAAATTCAATAATTATTATTAATTAAAAACATGAAAATTTTCATTTAAATACTTATAATTTGATTAATACCATAAATTGGCTAGTCGCCCAATGAGTAATCATCTTTCGGTATTATTCTAATGGAAAATCATCCACGACAGGGACCTCCTCCAACTCTGTGCCCACTCTATCACGTCATCCAATGTACAAATCATGCTTATAAGCTCTCCAAAGCTCTTCTGAATCCTTTAGACGTGCTGGCCGTGCAGCCTCGCCATCGGGGAAATTAAACCGCAGTTGAAACCAAAATATTAATTCATATAAATAAAAAAATTAATATATTGAATTAACTACAATATATTTTTTTACCCATATATTTTCCCATGCTTTATCCTTGACTTCATTTGGCAGATGTCTCCATGAGAGCGGACTAAGAGAAATGATGTCGGAGTATTTGGAAAGCGTTGCCAAAAAAATCTGACATTGCTGCCCTGATTTTTCAATCATCTGACTATCTTCATTGTATTCCACCATCAACTGCATGTGGCGGTTCCACACCGAACACATGCATGTACACCCTCACCCCTGCCTCCTATCAATAGATGTATCTGTTATGAAAGAAAAAAAAATATTTTATCAATACATGTTATAATGAAAATAAATGATGGTGTAACAATTTGTTAAGCTATTATAAGTATACCTACGGTAGTCTGATCAATAGGCGCTGCTGGATCCACAGAAACTGAAGGAACACCCTATACATATGGAGTGGGTCCCAATGTATGCTCTGTAGGGACAGACTCTGGCAGAGCAGTAGTTGAAGAAGATGGAATATAAAATCCTGGAGAGATCGAAGTGGTAGTAAAAGAAGATGACAGTGATGGATGGCCAAATACTGGATGGGGAGTGGGAATCATCATCGGATATGATACGGATGGGTGAGGAGGGTCAGATGTAAATGGTGGTGAAAACATGGGAGGCCTAAATATCTCGTGTGTCCCTAACGGCACACCAGGATCAGAATGTGGGATAGATGGTATGTCAGTGGGAGGGACAGGGTCTAATTGGGTACGCCGACCAGATCGTCTAGCTCCCATACCACCCCCACTCATACGAACACCCCCAGTACAGGGACCACTACTCGGATTCTCCTCAAATAAATGTCACCTAATATATGGAACCTGAAAAAAAATTTAAAAAAATTTAATCACATGACATTATATATAATTTAAATAAATGTATTTGAAATAAAATACTCACTGTAGGCACTAGTGGTGGAATTCCCAGCTTGATCATGTGACGATTGTTGTCCATAATCTATTTTCATCGCCTCTCTTCAATTGGTTTCATTTCCTGTATTTGAAAACAAATATGGAAGTAAATAGAAAAGGGTAAATAAAATATAACCCAAAAAACAAAATAAATGAGAGGTAATAGGGGGATTCATGGATAATTTAACTAACCATTGTTTTAGGTGAGCTTGAACAAATATATAATGAATTCAATAAATCATACAATATGTAATAAAGAAATTTAATTTTTAGTAGGATGATTATTTACGAAGTGTTATCAGTCTATTAAAATCATGGAACATTAATTCTACCAGATTCATAAGTGGAAAAGCAATTGTCAAAATTAAGGAAAAATTTAATTTCTTTAGCTCAGGTAGATGATGCAGGTTTCAATATTAAATAAATTTGAATAGAACCAACCTTAAAAACCCAACTCGAGGTAAACCAAAATAATTGAGAGCATGAATTGATGATTTTATATATTTCCCACCATAAATTTAGGTTCACAGTCAACTCTGACAATTGAGCTATTGGAGTCATCAAAAAAAATAAATGGATTTGTTCTAAAGGCAGTAGGGATGGTGTCAATTCCATCATCACCATCATCAAAAATATGTCTTGTAATTACTTAAACTATGACACAAAATTCAGGTCGAAGTTGGTCTTTAATATAAAAAACTTGTTTATCCATTGATGCCAATACATATGGTTCTTCAGTAGCAAGAGTACGAGTCATATTAATTACTCAAAATCCACAATAATTAATAAATGTGCCCTATCTCGTCATCGAATCAAACCAATGGAATTTCATCATCGTGACTAGTCCATTAGAGTAATAATCCAACATTATTATTTTTTCAATGACTCTATAATAACCCACATTTGAAAATCATGGTTTACTATCTGATGCACTGGCATAACAATCTGTTGTGGCATTAACCATAACCCCATCATGTTGTGTTCTCATGTTCTTTTCTCTTTTAGTGACAATAAATTTTTACCCATTGATAACAATTGATTTACAGTCACGAACCACGGTATTAGGACCAAAATCCAAAGCTCTTATTTCCTCAGATACAGAGTCAGTAGGCAAAATCAATACCTGAAATATAAATGAATATTAAACTTAATTAAATATTTATTTAATTATTTTAAACAGTAATATTTTTACCTTCAATTTTAACCAAGCATAAAACTCTTTGCTATGTAAAGTCTCTCTCCTTCTTAAAGATAAAGAATGATGCTTTCT
The DNA here is from genome assembly GCA_963277665.1 of Viscum album. Classification (NCBI taxonomy): domain Eukaryota; kingdom Viridiplantae; phylum Streptophyta; class Magnoliopsida; order Santalales; family Viscaceae; genus Viscum; species Viscum album. The sequence goes on from OY728137.1 coordinate 796,963,063, forward strand.
ATTTATCATTGTTTTATGTTCCCTGTAGATAAAAAATATTAATAGTTTAATAGATATATATATATATATAAGATATATATATTCAATTTAGTTACCTGATGTAGTCATCAAACAAATCATAGTTGAATAAAATTGTGCGATGTGCCATCTCCCTCTCTTCAAGGCTTAATGTCTTCAATGTATATGATCCAATAATTCCTCCTGTTTGAGGAAGTGATAGAAAATTGGGTTCAATTTTCTCATACTTTTCTTCTTCATTTCTCATCGGTCTGCTCATTCTTGTGGTAAGATCATACAAATACATTGAGAAAGAATTCATACATTCTTGGGCCAAGTAACCATCCATGATAGAACCTTCGGGATGATTTTGGTTTCGGACATAAGACTTTAATGTGTACATATTTCTTTAAGTTGGATACATCTAACAAAAAGAAATAGGTCCTCTGAGAAGTATTTCAGTGGGAATATGGACAGTCAAATACAGTATGCATGTGAAAAATGATGGAGGAAATATTTTCTCCAACTCACACAAAATTAATGGGGCATCTGTCAACATTTTTTGCAAGAAAGACTTGGACAACTTCTTAGCACAAAGATATCTAAAAAAATGGCACAACCAAATAACAATCACCCTTACATTATTGGAAAAAATATGACTAATTGCTATGGTAATCAACTCATGCAGAATAATGTGATAATCATGAGTCTTCAAAGATTTTAGATTCAAATCTCTTTTGTTGACCCGTTTAGATATGTTGCTTGAATATCCATCAAGAACTCTAATAGTCTCTAATACTTCCATAAATTTCTTTTTTCCGTAGGTGTCATCACATAAGAAGCACATAGAACTTGCCATTTATTTTCACTGATACGCACAGGATGCAATTCTGGTCTGATGCCCCAATCCACCAAGTCACGCTGAGACTGTAAATTATCTTTTGTATTTCCCTTAACATTTAGAAGTATTGAAAGCAACATTTCACATAAATTCTTTTCAATGTGAATTACGTCTATGAAATGATGTAACAAATTGGTTGACCGATAAGGAAAATCAAAAAAGATACTCCTCTTCCTCCAATTGTAACATGTTTCAGTGGAAGCATTCTTTCTTTTTCCAGATTTCATTTGACCCTTATTGAATAAAAAACTGAAATCTTTCAATTCATTAAGCACATCAGTTCTAGACATACTTTGATGTGGATCATCGGCCTCTGTGGTATTATCAAATCTGTGATGATTATTTCTCTATGGATGGTCCATTGGAAAGAATCATCAATGTCCCATAAAAGTGAAACTACATCGATGTTTCAGCCTTCTGGATCGTGTATTCTTCATACAAATAGGACATGACAGTTTTCCCTTCGTGCACCATCCAGACATCATTGCATAAGCCATAAAATCATCAATCGTCTACATAAGCATAGCACGCATCTGAAATATGTCTTTCGAATATGCATCATATGTGTGCACACCCACATACCAAAAAAGTTTCAACTCTTTTATTAAAGGTTACATGTATACGTCAATATCAATGTTGGGATCAAAAGGGCCAGATATGAGTATACTCATGAAAGTGAAAGGTTTTTTCATACACAACCATGGGGGAAGATTATAAATATGTATAAAAACTGGTCATGTGCTATGCAAAGTAAGCATTTTCCCAAACGGATTAAAACCATCGCATGAAAGACCCATCCTTACATTATGCACATCAGCTATAAAATCAGGATATCGAGCATCAAATATCTGCCATGCAAATCTATCTGTAGGGTGAAACAACTCATCAGTAGTCTTCTTTCTCTCGATATCATGCCATCTCATTTTTATTGATATTTCATCAGACATAAAAAGATTCTGGAGTCTGGGGATCAATGGAAAGTGCCACATTACTTTCTATATCAGACGGGATGGTGTTCCATCAGATTTTGACTTCCAGTGGGATGTGATAAATTTTATACAATCATTTTGTTCATCAGTTTCCTCCCAGAATAAACTGAAATATTTCGGGCAATCATGAATTTTGTTTCTTGAAAATTCAAGTTCCTCAACTAACTTCAATGCCATATAGTGGTTTGAGGGAATATCTGCATCATCTGGAATTAAATCCTTCAAGAAGGTAAGAATGTAATTGATTGTTGTATTAGAAATCCCATACATAGTTTTCCCATGAAACAATTAGATTAAAAATTATAGCTTTTTTATTTTATCGCATTGTCGATATACTAGAGTCATGGCAGCATCAGTCAATTTTTTCACCCTGGAAATATCATCATTTTTATTAGATGCATCATATATCCTCATATCAAAGTCTTCTTGAGTCGAAATCATTTCTTTTTTATGATAACGATTAAGAAGAAACTGATCATCTAACAAATTCTCCAATCCAGTCCTTTCATTTTGATCATCAGAAATTTGAGCTTTCATTTTCTCCCCATTGTGATACTACACATAGTAGTTTGCTTGAAAACCATATTTGGTTATGTGGTAGCTAACTTCTTCACAGCTCAACCAAGGTCTACCAACACAATTGGAACATGGTCATTGTATGCGACCACTATCTGAAGCATTGTGAAATGAAAAATCTAAAAATCTCTTCAAATTGTTTTGAAAAACGCTTGAGATTCGATCGGTTTTATACATCCAACTTCTATCCATTCTGTAAAAATAATTGTTATAAGTCATTTTGTCATAAGCAATTAAATAAGATTGAAGTTTAATAGAAAATATATTTAAGTAAATGATAAAGGAAGGAGTTTCTAATTGATGTAATGAACTATTTAAACAATGTAAAGATATACTAATTAATTCAGTTATGTGTGCCTAAATTTGAGGTGAGATGTGTTTTGTAATTTTTTCATTTATCACATACCAAGAATACACCATATACCTGATAAAACATTTTTCAATATATTACAAAGTGAAGTCTTTTCATGAAATATGTATAATGTGTAAAGAGAGTTTTTTAAATAAGTTATTGATGCTAAAAAATGGAAAAATTGTGAAAAGTTAGTACATTTCATAACACCCAAACTAAAGTCCACAGAAAGTACCATATCACCCCACTAAAAAAGGAAAACCACCTAAAAGGAATGGCTATGAAGACTTCAAATCAAGTTGATTCATATAATCATGACACTAGAATTGTAAAATGAAAATAGAAAACAAATCAAACTACACTTATTGGGAGGGATGTCCAGGGGGTGGGGTGGTGTCTAGAGGGGTTGTCCAAGGGGTGGGAGGGCAGTATAGGGGGTGGGGGCTATCCAAGAGGGTGGGGTGGTGTCCAGGGGGGCTTTCCAATGGGGTGGGAGGGCTGTCCATGGGGTGGGGTGGTGTCCAGGGGGGTTGTCCAAGTGGGTGGGGGTGTCAAAGGGGTGGGGGTGTCTAGGGGGAGGGGTGGTGTCTAGGGGGGTTGTCCAAGGGGGAGGGGAAGTCCGGGGTGTTTCCAGGGGTTGGAGTGTCTAGGGGGATATCCAGGGGTGGGAGGGCTATCCAGGGGGTAGGGTGGTGCCCAGGGGGGTTGTCCGGGGGTGGGGGTTGTCCAGGGGGGTGGGTGGTATGGTGTCCAGGGGGTTATCTAGGGGGGTGGGGGCTGTCCAAGGGGGTGGGGTGGTGTCCAGGGGGGTTGTCCAAGGGGGTGGGGGTTTCTAGGGGTGGGGTGTCCAGGGTTGGGGGTTGTCTAGGGGGTGGGGTGTTGTCCAAGGGGTTGTCCAAGGGGGGTGGGGGTGGACAACTCCCCTCCCTCTCAGGACAGCCCACACCCCCTCCAAAGTGAAATTTGTATAAGCATGTCATCATCAATTTTCTTATCTCATACAACCATATACCATACCACCCAAGAAATACCCTATAACTTAGAAATATCCTATTTTTATACACAATACCATAGGAAATAATCGATATATGGTCAATATCCTCAGCCACCCTCATCCACATCCCAGTATAACACCCCTCGAGGTTGTAACCATACACCATAGGCGACAATACACTCACATAACAATTTCCAACTTACCCAACTCACTCAATAATATAACTCCAAAGAGTCACTCAGACCATTATCCCTTTCAAACACATTCCATGTACTACATGAATAAAAAAACTAAGGATGTCACCATATATCTTCTTATTAAGAGGTGTCACTACAAAAAGTCTACCAAAACAAAACTACACTAAGACAACATCTTACATTTATCAATAGAGACAGCAAGATAAATAATACAAATAAATGAAATAGGTTATCACATTATACATGAAATTGATGAATCATATTTCTACTAAACTATACATGAAATCCCCCATAAAACTAGATTCATTATACAACCAATACCTCTCATAATTTAGATAACACAACCCAAAAAAATAGAATCACAATTATTCAACACCTCAAATGGGTTTTCACTATCCACATGGAACACTAAAATGCCTTACTGTACAAATAGAAAGGATTCCACTATAAGGAACTTCTACCCAAGGCCCCCATCACATTAAATAATATAAAACCTCCCTCTCATGATCATCTCTTGCAGAAGGGTCATGTGGAAAGGGAACATGATAGGAGAAATAGAAATAGAAGCAGACCATGCAGATGTCGTTTAGGCGAAATCAAAATAAATAACGAAAAACAGATGCATGAAATTCCACTTATAGATTAGAAGTGTAGAATTAAAGAATTACCTGATTTCAGAGAGATATTTGAGAGATACCTTGGGGTGAAGAGAGATTGTCAGCAGAGATTAGGTTTCTGGATGAAATCGGGCGGATGGAGGGATTCTGGAAGTGATGCTATTTGGGGGGGAACTTTCCCAACGGTTTGTTAAAACTGTTGGGAAATATTGTATTTACCAACGGTTTATAAAAACTGTTGGTATATATATAGATTTTTCAATATTTTCCCAACAGTTTCAATAAACTGTTGGGAAACTCTACTTCTCATCCATTTATCCCAACGGTTTGAACAAACTGTTGGGAAAAATTAAGTATACCAATGGTTTGAATAAACCGTTGGTATACAAGTGTTGGGAAAAAATAATTTTCTTGTAGTGATAAAAACCCCTTTTTCAAGAATAATATAGATATATTATAGCATCATACTCATAACCCATGTTCACTCATGTTTAACCTATAGTATATAACTAAATCCCAGTTAATTACATAAGAGTAACCAACTTAGTTATATCGCTCATTTTTCACCTTTGAATACCAATTCATTACCCAATACATTAGAGATCTATATCAAGCACACCCATTATCATAATCTATATTGGGCTCACCCATCATCATATATAATTATAAAGTAACACATAATGAACAAAAAATAATAATCTATCACTCTACTATCACAAAAACTCATTTTAACCCATAAATAAAACACTTTCAATTTTCATAAAATCATAAGGAGAAATAACCTTTTTCTTGGAGAACTCTTAAAAATGAAAAATTATTAGAAGATAGATAATATGATTTACTTTTAAAAACCATGTTAAATTATATAGGAAGATTTATAATGAATATTATAAATTATAGAAAGAAAATTTATTCAGTCTTTATACGTTAAATAAACATTCTTTTTGCACTTTTGTAAAAATCCCAAAATAACCCTCACAAAAAACATTAAAAGAATAAATTATATAACATTTGTAAGTAATGTAAAATATTTTTTAAAATTAACTTTAGAATAATTTTAATCATAAATATTCCCATTATTTAAATATTTAAAATAACATGGATATATAGTAGAAATAGTTAAAAGCATTTAAAATAATGTTTTAAAGGGAAAATATCTTACCTCGAGTTCCATGTCATTTCATTCATATGTATACCCTATAAAGTAATAAAATTATATTATTTTTGTACTTGATTAAGAATATTTTTCATTATCATTCCATTATAAATACTCTCTTTATTTTATATTTTACTATGTTTTATTTAGTTACTAAAATGGTTAACATCACATTGTGTGTTTTCAGGACATTCGTCTTATATCCTCAAAATAACTACGAGTTGTTGACCATGGTCAAAGTTTTTAGGATTTAATTAACTCAAAAATATTAAAATTTATATAATTATTATATTTATACATAATATATACTTTTAAAACCAACCTTTTAAGGTGGTCATGAAAAATGAACCACATCGTTTCAGTAAGATGGTGGTTCGTACGTATGTATGAACGATGTTTTCATTTTTCTACTGGGTGAAAAAGAAATAAATTAGATAATATTTTAATTTCTCAGAATCATAAATATTTTATACAATTAATATATTTTTTATTATTTCCATCCTTAATAGCATCCTTGTCATGTGGAAATAAAAAATGAATCACATCACTTTGTGGAGATGGTAATCCACACATACGCACGAGTGATGTTATCATTTTCCAACTGATCGTAGGGTAAGAAGTTGAGTAATATATTAACTTTATGGAAAAATAATTATGTAATATATATCATATATATTCATTTTATATATAATTTTCACCATCCATATGATCTCGTGATGAAAACTAAAACACATCTCTTCATGGAGGTGGTAGTCCACATGTACGTGCGAGCGATATTTTCATTTCTTATATGTTGGAAAGGGATATGAAAAAGGGGGTTTGTCATAATCATAATAACATTTAAGTATATTTAATATATTTGTGTTATTATTTAATTATTTTTATAGAATATTTGAGTTATTTAGAAGAATAAATAAACATGAAACACTTAGTTAAGAATTATACCTCTTCTTTGGAAATTTTCCCTTGGATTACACCTTAAGCCTTTATAGGTTAGTCATTTAGTGAGAGAAATACCTATAAAACATGGATAGGGATGTTGGGATGGTATTTTTTTAGGTATTATTCAAGTTAAATCTCTCAAAATTCCTTAATAAATTATAATAGTGGGTTTCCTTTTATAAGTGAGATAAGTGACAACCTGTAAATGTTTAATACTTTTAAATATATTATATCTTTTTCTCAAAGGAAAGTGAAATAAAGTGTCCAAATTTAAAATAAGATATATTTAAAGTTAAAAATAAACTCAAAAATCATATTTATATGTGTTTTAGAGATGTTTAATACCTTATCTCTTAGTTTACCCCCCCCCCCCCATTAACCCTTTTAACCTTAACCGAGGTGATAAATTTTTACCAAGGTTATTATTCATAATGACCAAAAATGAAATTTAATTTATTACAAAATTTGAACATTATGGTTACAAATATTAAATATATTTTATAATATTCAATTTCTATAATTGGTAAAAAAAATAATTTTAATATAAATATGAAAACTGTAATGAAAACAGTTTTTAGAAAAATACCCTTTTTAAGCATAAAAAGGATTTTATACCAACACAAGGTGTAATTATTAATAATATAGATTTAATTGAATTATGTTTATTAAATTGGGGCTAATTTAAATTTAAAACTAATTTAAAATATAATTTTACTTTTTAAATACTTGAAAATGAATGATTGTTTGAATATAAATGGGTATTTTCACTATTCACCCAAAAGTCAATCTTTTCAGACTAATCCCAAAAAAATTACCCTAATATATATTTAATATGATGATATAAAAAATAAATTAAATTTTATAAAATTAAATTTCTAAAATAATTAAATTTAAATTTTAAATAAAACCATGTAATACATTGAAAAACAATTTAGTTAACTAAAATTCTTACATTTTCAATTGAAAAATCATATAAAATTATTTATAAAACTATGATGAATATGAATACATAAAATTAATATTTAAAAATCATAAGATTTATTTATTTATAGAATTACCTAGCTTATTATATTCTTCAACCCTTTAAGAAATTTTATCCTCATAATTTTATTCATTACTTAAGAAAGTGAGAGTATTTTTCTCTCATAGCTTTTTCTGATTTCTATGTTGCTTCCTCAATCATGTGATTCTTCCATGATACCTTAAACTAGTGAACCACCTTATTTAATAATACCTTATCTCTATAATACAAACTCTGAACCAAGTTTTCTTCATATGAGATATTCTCCTCTAATTGTACCACTTTAAGGCACTAAACATGAGATTCATTATGTACATATTTCCTTAAAAATGAAAAATGAAACACATCATGTACCTAAGATAAACTCAGTTTTAATGATAATTAGTATGAATATGATCTCACTTTTTCCTGAATTTCATATAGAACAATATACCATGGGCTTAATTTTCCTTTTTTTCAAAATGCATAACACTTTTCCATGTATATACTTTAAGAAAAACATGATCTCCTATCTAAAATGAGAGATATTTTTTTTAGTTATATGCATAACTTTTTTCCTAATCTAAGCTTCCCTCATATATTTTTGAATCATATTTACCTTATTGTCTATTTATTCTACCATATATGGTCCCAACAACTCCCTTTTACATACTTCATCCCAACATGATAGATTTCAACACCTCTTCATATATAATGCCTCAAAAGGTTTCATTTATATACTAGAATGAAAAATGTGATCATATGAATTTAAAATAATTAAATATATTTATCCTAACATCCCTAATAATATAATGAGAAATCCTAAAGTAGATATTCCAAAGTCTGAATTGTTTATCCAACTATCCATCATATTAAGGATGAAAAGTGGTACGGAAATTTAATTCAATACCCAATGACATTTTAAGTATTTTCTAATAATTTAAGGTAAATATAGGATCACAATCAAATAAAATAGAGATAGGGACTCCATGTAATCTATTTATCACTTTGAGATAAATCCTAAAAAGTTTATCCAAATACATAATATCTCAAAAAGTAATAAAATATTAAATTTTAGTTAAACAATCAACAATAACCCAAATTAAATTAATAACTCAAGATGTATTTGGAAATAACACTACGAAATCCATGGTTATATTCTCCCATTTCCATTAAAAAATTGGAAAAGGTTTAACCAAGCCCTTCAATAACTGTTTCTCTGCTTTAACCTATTGAAAATTCAAAAATTTCAAGTTAAAATCTATAATATATTTTGTTATTATTCCCACCTATAACACTCATGATGGTCCCTATACATTTTAATGTTTTTGATATGGATAAAAAATAGAGATCTATGATATTCACTTAACAATTCCTTCTTCAACTAGTAATCTCTTGACACACACAACATATTTGTAAACCATAAAACACCTTATTTTTCAATATTAAAGTTGGGAAATATTCCATCCTTAACCAATTATATCTTTTCTTGTAAGTCTTGATCTTCTATATGAGCCTTCTTAATTATTTTTTTCAAGTATGACTGTATTGACACTTGAACCAAAAGATACGAAGTTTGTGCATGCACAATTTCTAGGAAAACATTTATTAAATCATTAATCAAAGGATCATCTTCCAAGCATAGTGTGGTTAATGATACGTTATATTCTCAACTAAAGGTATTATCTACCATGTTTTATTTTCTTTTATGATATTGAATCATGAAATCATAATCCTTTATCAATTCTAATTATCTTCTCTATCTCATGTTCAATTCACTTTGAGTGAATATATACTTTAAACTTTTATAATTAGTATATATTTCACATTTTACCCTTTATAAAATATTCCACTAAATTTTTAAAGAAAAAAACACTCCTTAAAGCTCAAGATCATATGTGAGGTAATTATTCTCACGGAGTTTTAATTGATGTGAAGCATGGGTAATTACCTGATCATCTTGCATCAAGACACGGCCAAGTCCCTTCAATGAAGCATCACTGTAAATAATAAGTTCACCATTTCTTTTCATCAACTCTAACTCCAGAGAATTAACCAATATTATTTTCAATTACTAGATAAAATCATCGTGTTCGTTTATTCGGATAAATATAAACCCTTTTTGAGTCAACTTAGTTAGTGGGCTAGATAACTAAGAAAAAATTTCAATGAAATTTTAATAGTAACCTATTAATCCAAGAAATATTAGAATCTAAAAGACATGTATAGGTCTTGGACACTCTTATTCCACTTTAGTTTTAGTAGGATCAATGATTATTCCATATTTAGTAATAATATTACCAAGTAATGAAATCTATTATAATACAAATTTATATTTACTAAATTTTCCATAAAAATCATTTTCTCTTAAATTATATAAAACAATCCTAAATTTTTTCTCATGTGACTCATAACTTTTAGAATAAAACATAATTTCATTATTGTAAAACACCAAAAATTTATCTAAAAACTCATGGGAAACTCTATCCATTAATTCCATAAATATAGAGGGTGCATTCATCAACCAGAAAGTCATAAACATAAAATCATAATTCTCATAGCTAGTATAAAACATCATCCATGGAATGTATTCCCCCTTTACATTCAGTTGGTGATACCCAAACCTGAGATAAATCTTTGAAAAATAATTACCTCCATAAGGATAATATGAGGTGACCAATACTTTTTCTTAACAGTGATATTATTGAGTTCTCTATAATCAATGCAAAGTCACATGGAACCATCCTTATTTTTATTGAAAAAAAAGGATTACCTCAATTTGAAGTGATAAGGTGGATGAAACCCTTATCAAGAAAATATTATAACTTCTTTTTCAATTCTAAAAGTTCTATTGGAGTAATTCGATAAGGATATTTTGAAATTAGATTAGAATTAGACACTAAGTCAATAGTAAATTCAACCTTCCAATTAGGAATAACACTATAAAATCATCAGGAAATACATCTAGATATTTATTGACTACTAGAACATCACTAATTTGAAAAGTTCCTTTCTTTTTGAAAATATATAAAATATAACATTCATTTATATATTTTATTATTTTATTATCTTCCTAGTATGATATCAAAGGTATAAATTCATTCTTATATAAAAACAAAACTCATTCTGAAAAATAACTTCTTTAGATTTAGAATCTATCTTATCATGATAAACTAAAATCAAATCTATACCTATAATAACATCAAAATATAGAATTTAAAGACAATAATTTTTTCATGAAAAACCATTCCATATATGATGACATGAAGATTTATTTAAATTTGTGTTTCCTTTATATAACCCTTAAGAGTTTTTACCAAGGTTTTTAAATTTCTTTCTTAACATGGTATTTTCATTTTAATTTCAAATTACATAGATATAAAATAATGTGTTGACCCTTAGTCAAATAATAAAATTGAATAATAGGAATAAACAAGTAATGTACCTATAAACACTTCATTTGATGGTATCACATATTCTGTAATAGTATCAAAAGACTTTTCTTCACCTTTCTATTTCTGATTTCAATGGTTCCCACCTTAAGTACCTAATTTTGGACATTTTTCAGCATAATAACCCAACTCATTTTAATTAAAACATCTTACTACTGGATAACTATCTTTTTTCCATTAATTTTCCAATTAAATCTATTTTTCTTTCCATCATAATCTAAATTACCAATCTTAACACATTAGTAACACTTTCCTAATCCTATCAAACATTCATTAAAATTTATTTTACCATTTTGGAACATTTTTTTGGATTACCTATAGATTTATTAGTTGACTATTTCTCCATTTCTTTTCACCTAGACCACTTCTGAGTCTTGTTTTCATGAATTACATAAGTTTCATAAAACTCCATATCAACTTTATTAGAATAATGAATAACCTCCTCAAAACTTTTAAATTCACAAGAGGATAATTCTATTTATAAAATTAGTTTCAGGAATATGGGAAATCTATAAATTTTACACTCATGTTCCAGATAAAAAATTGATATATATCTGGATAGTTTGGTAAAATTTTCTTTATAAGATCCCACTAATTCTTCTTCCTTTTGATTCAACTCCAAAAAAAATATTTCAATTCTAAGAATAAGATCTTTAATAAAATAGTTCTCAAGAAAAATATTTTTAAATACCATCCACTCCATGGAATCAATCTCATCCATTTCCTTAGAATTATTAATCAGAGACCACTATTGATTATCTTCACCTTCAAAATGATAAATCAAAAATAATTACCTTTGGATATTTCATACATCCAAAAACTTCGAATATATTCTACAATGAATCTATTCATACTTAATCTATAACCAATTATAGAGATGCATTGAAATTCATAGGGCTTTGTTTCATGAAATACTCTACTATAAATATTTTCCTCTATATATAATTTGGTCACTCTCTTTCATGGGTTCCATAATTAATTATTTACATCAACTAAATTAACACTACCATAAACTGATCTATTCCAATCATTCCAAGTTGTTGACTCAAAATATTATTTTCCCCCAATGCCTTACTACTTAATCTTCATTTATTCATCAATGAAAACCCATCCTAAACAAACATGGATTGGATGAAGCTATATAAAAATATTAAAAAGTTGTCTCATGATAATATAAACATAAATATAAATCTCTTAAGAGTATATTTTAATATTATTCTATCCTATAAAGGTATATAAACCTTTCCTATAATACAAATTATAATTCCCTATAACATAATAAACCCATAATTACATGATTTATGATAATTTTTTCACTTTATATCATTTTTCTCATCTTTTCATATTATATTTTTAAAGAATTAAGTAAAAAAATTACATGAAAAAGAGGACACTTTTACATTGTGTACTTTTTTTTAAATGGGTTGGAGTTAAAGCCTTATTTATTGGAAAAATAAAACAACAACTATTTTTAAAATGGCAGAATATTAAAACCATTACAAATAATTTCAAAAGGCCATAAAATAGGTCTTTAAGTTTACACCCTTGTTTTATTCAAGACACTTTTGCTTCATTTAAGATGAGTCATCATAGTGAAAATATTGACCTTGATAAAATTTATAATTATAATTAAATCCTATAAAAAACATTTAAAATTATGGTATGAGAAAAAAAATATATTATTAAGTCCTATAAAAATAAAGTAATCTTGTTAGTCTAGTGAAAAACATGAAGGAGAAATATCATTATTCTTTGAAAATTCTAAGAAACGAAAAAATTCCCAGAAGAGAGAGAATAGGATCTAATTTGAAAAACCATATTAACTTATAGAGTATACTTGATAATGAATAATGGATATAACAATAAGAATATTTTTTCAAGACTTATATGTTAAAAAAAATTCCATTTTTTAAAAAGTAGAGAATATCCCTTATGAAAAATATTGAAAATATTAATTTTTTAAACTTTGTAAAGAAAATAAAATATAGTCAAAAATTACCTATATTAAACTTTTAAGTATAAATAATAACATTATTGAAACATTTAAAAGAACATGGATATGGAGGAGAAAGAGTTTACAAAATTAAAATAGTGTTTTAAAGAAAAAATCAGTTACCTCGAGTCCCAACCCATTCGTTCATATGTCTATCATCCTGAGTAAGGTGATCATGTAATAACGGATGTTGGGAAGGTATTTTGGTAGTTATTGGTCAATATAAATGGATCAAAGTTTTTGAATAAGTGGGAAGAGTAGGTTCATTTTTATAAGTGAGGGGAATGGCATTCTTGTAAATACTTAAAACTTATAAATATATTATATGTCTTTCTCAAAAGAAAATGGCACCAATTGGCCAAATGTTGAATCTAAGATAGATTAAGTTATAAATACACTCAAATAATCATATTTATCCAAGTTTTAGATATATTTTATAACTTATCTCTTAATTTAACCCCCCCCCCCAGTTAGACCTTTTAACTTGTACCAGGGTGATAAAGTTTTACCAAGATTACTATTCATAATGACTAAAAATGAAATTGGCCTTATTAAAAAATTTGAAAATCCTAATTCAAAATATGTAATCCATTTTACCATATTCTTATATAATTTGTAAAAAAAATTAATATAAATACACAAACCATAACGAAAATAGTTTTTAGCATAATTCCATTTTTAAGCATAAAGATGATTTGATACTAAAATAACATATAATACTAATTAATATATCATTAATTAGAATATTTTTAGTCAAATGGGACTAATTTAACACTAAAAAAATTCAAAATATAATGGTACTTTTTAAATACTTGGAAATAAATGAATGCTTTAATAAAAAACGGTATTTTTCACTATTCACCCAAAAATTGATCTTTTCAAGAAAGTACCAAAAATTAGACCTAATATATATTTGATATGATGATATATGAAATAAATAATTTTTTATCAAATTTTATTTATTAAATAAATAAATTTAACTTTTAAATAAAACCATGTAATACATGAAAAAACAATTTAGTTAAATAAAACTATTACTTTTTCAATTGAAAAATAATATATAATTATTTATAAAACTGTAATGCATATGAATCCATAAAATTAATAATTATAAATCATAAGATTAATTTATTTATTGGATTACCTGGGTTTTCTAAGTATTTGAAGTCGAATCTACTGTACCCTAGGGTAATGAACATGTTTTAAGCTTAGGTAGTTGATGGAACAGTTTTTCCATGGGGGTTTCAAAGATTTATTACCTAACATAATACAACACCAACTATCACATAGAACATAAAAGTGAAAGAGTCCATGGGTAAGATATATAACCCACTGGGGAAACTAGGACTTGGGTCAGCGCAAAGTCTCTCAATGTTAATATGAACTCAATATTTTTAGTACTTTTTGATCCCTTTGATGATGGGGATGTTGTGGTGGTGGATTCATATTTCTATTTATTAATCTCCTATATTAACACATATAAAAAAAACCTCAAGTATATGTATCTCAGTCATAAGAGATTAAGGATATAGATAAGTAGTGTTGGTGTTTACCCCCACTACCAAAAATTCCTATTTCACCTGTTACTATTATTCTACTATATGGGCTGATTAGAATACCTTCTATCACTATTGCAACATCTCCAATTACCACATTGGTTTTTATAAGGGATATTATTACCTTCTATTCCACAAAATCATTAGTCATATTGATTAGTATATTTCTCATAGATAGACCTCATTTGGTTCCCTTAGTTATTTCCCCTAGAAATCTTGATAGGTACACTAGAAACCTTGATCCATGAGTGATATGGAAATAATCTGACTGAGACAAAAAAAAGTTAGAGCCTATCACTAAAGGATTCATTTATGGAAATCCTATATAGATATATATATAAAAACTTATAACTGTTGTCAATATGACATGCAAATAAGAGGTGGAAGTGTTGAGTCATTAAGGTTTCCTTATGACTTTTCCATTCCTTCATATTTTGAAAACCAGAAACACTCTATCTTAAGGAAAATTTCCTTTTCCCTAAGTTTTATTTTAATAAGGAAAATTTTTCTTCCCCAAGGAAAATTTATCCTTACCTATTTTTCATTGTCCGTATTTCAGTTCTTCTACATATAACTCATTTTATTTCTAAGTGTAAAATTTGGTTTCAAATCTAAAACCTCGGAATCCTATAAATACTTAGATATAGAGTATTCTGTTTTTAGAATCCAAATTTAGGTTCTGAATTCCTTCGAATTCAGACTTCGAATTCCTCTTAATTAAGTCTCTAAATTCCTTTGAATTCAAACTCCGAATTCCTTTGAATTAAAACTCATAATTCCTCTGAATTCAGAATCCTAATTCTTTTGAATTCAGACTCTGAATTCTATGGAATTCAGGTTCCAAATTCTTTGGAAAATAGAATCTGAATATCCA
This sequence comes from Viscum album, assembly GCA_963277665.1. Taxonomy (NCBI): domain Eukaryota; kingdom Viridiplantae; phylum Streptophyta; class Magnoliopsida; order Santalales; family Viscaceae; genus Viscum; species Viscum album. The sequence goes on from OY728137.1 coordinate 796,978,659, forward strand.
TGTATTTTAGACACCTAATGATCATTTGTTTAGACTTTGAACTTTTATTTTCTTGGACTCTGAACTTTTATTTTCCTTAGACTCCGAAAAATTAATTTGGTTAAGAAAACATATTTTTCTTACCCTGGTTATAGTTATGAAACGATGTCGTACATTCTATTTCTAACCAACCGTTGTTTGAGTGACACGTGTACAGGTCCCTCCGAGATTCAAGGAAAAATATGAACGTTGGAGGTGGGAGCCGACCATTGGAGATGTGTCTATAAATAGGAGCTCATTTGAATGATCTCATACAACACTTGATGAATCTGTTGATCACTCTAGAGATTTCATGATGCATGAGTGATTTCTAGAGAGAGAGACTCTCATGATTTGTGCGTACTGAACATCTTGTTCAGCTTGCTTCATGCGACTACGAATATTGTTGAGTACATTCAAGGGCTTCCGGGGATAGGAAGACAAAGGTTCCGACTACCTTAAAGTTTGAGGACTTCCTTGATAAGAAAGACAGAGGTTCTAACTACCTTGAAGTTCAAGGGCTTGCGGGGATAGTAAGACAGATTCCAATATTCCTATTGAGGGCTTACCCTGGTGTGGGTAAGACAGAATTTCTTGAAAGTATAAATTAAGGGACCTTTATTTAAGGTTTTTGGATACCCTACTCTTTGGGTTAAAATATTTCATACTTGTTACTTGTATTGTTTAAAGTTTATTTTCCGCTGCATTTTGATTAATAAGGAAATTATAACTATCTTATAATTTTTTGTTTTTGTATACTTTGATTAGTAAGATTCTATACGCTATAAGGTAGAATCTTTTACTTGTAAACATTTCTTAAGTTTCATTTCCAGAACTATATTTTTGGAATCGAGAAAGTTTGTAGAACTAAGAGGTCTTGTGAATTTACCTTGTTTAACTTTGTTAAGCACGGTTTTTCTTAAGGTTAAAAATGAAATTGTTTGTACCAACTTTAAAAGGCTCCAAATAAATTTTTAAAGTATACAATTCACCCCCCCCCCTCTTGTATATTGAGCATCTTAATTCTTATTTCGATCCTATAATTGGTATCAGATCAGGTCTCTGAAATACTTATATTCACATATAAGTTTTCCTTGCTCAAATTTTCATTGTTCATAATATTTTCCTTCCTTGCTTACAAACTGTTATTGTTAACAAAGTTTTTTTGTGGAAAGATATTTTCTCTCAAGATTACAAGAATGAATGTTAGTTCCATTGACAACCTAAATCCTACTAGACCACCTATATTTTATGGGAATGATTATGAATATTGTAGAGATCATATGAATACATTTTTTTATTAACACTGGAGTAGATAACTTTGTCATGCTTACCATAGGATATAAAATCCCACACAAGGAAGTAAGTACTTTCACCAACCAAGAAAATCATGAATATCAACTGAACTATAAGGTACGTAATACTTTGCTTTGTTCCATGACTATAAATATATATATCCAGATTTCATCTTGTGAATCAGAAAATTGTATTTGGAAGAAATTGGAGGTTACTCATTTTGGTACATCCAAAGTCATTGAAACTAGAAGATCCATGCTCAAAGCTGAATATCATGGTTTCCTCTTTTCTTATGGAGAACCTATATGTAAGGTACAAAAAATATTCATGAATATTGTTAATAGTTTGAAATCTATGGGTGAGAAATTATTAGATGATGAAGATATTATAGACAAAATCATTGACATCATTCCCAATGAGTGGGAATCTAAGAGGAAAGATATATATGAAAATAGGAAAGTTACCCAGATTTCTCTTTATGAACTGTTTGGAACAATTATTCAACATGAAACCAAAATGAAGAGAGATGCTGATAATAATAAGAATAAGAATAGAAATGACAGTGTTTCTTTTACAACAAATTCAAATCATATGAAAGCTAGGACTCATGAGAAGGTTACAAGATCTAAATATAAGAAGGTTGTTATTCAATCCGAATCTAGTGGAAGTGAATCTTCAGAAAACGAGTTGGCCAATCTTGCCCGAAGGATGAACAAGATTGTTGGATATAAGAACTTTCAATCTAGATATAAGAAGAAAGAAAGGAAAGACAAGAAAGACTCAGAAGTCACATGTTATGAATGAAAAAGATCAGGGCATATAAGGTCGGATTGTCCTATGATTAAGAAAAAGGATATAAAGGAAAATTATTCTAAGAGTAATAGAAAGAAGTTCTACAAGGCTAAAGCTAAGAAAGTTTTAAAATCCAATGACACCTGGAGTTCTAGTGGTGGTGACTCTTCTGAAGAATCCTCAAAGTACGAATCTTCTGGACAGAAGAATCTTGGTCTACTATCCAAGATACCTATTGAAAATCATTGTCTAATGGCTAAGGTACACAATCCTGAATCTATCACAAATATTTACTTAAATGAAAATTATAGTTATGATAAATATTATGAGACTTTTGATGAAGAATATTATTTTGATGAAGGTAATACTTTTCCTACTTATGAATAAGTTTCTAGATTTTCTAAATTCCTTGAGAGTGATAATTCTAAACTCAAGAAAAAGATTGATAAGGAAAATTCTAGAAATACTATTTTTACTAAGGAAATATCATATCTTTCTAAAGATATTGATAAGAAAACTTTTTATTTTGAAAGTATTTCAAAAAAATCTTGAGGAAGTTAATTATGAGAAGGATAAAATTTCTAAGGATCTTAAAAACATAATTTCTAAGAAAAATATCTTAGAGACTAGCTCTAGTCCCAAAACTGATGTTTTGGAAGATAAAAACTTGGTTATTAAACTAAAGATAGAAATTTTTTCCTTTAGGAAGTGTTTGTAAAACTTTACCACTGGTAAATAAAACATTGAAAAAATTTATTCTCAAATTCAACCTCTAAGGAATTGTTCTAGTTTTGGCTATACCAATTCAAAACTTGTTTTTAGTAATAATTATTTTGGTCCTCAAAGTGATCTATTCTGTACTAAATGTCAGTGTGGTGGACATTGGGTAAAAATTTGTTCTTTAAACAAAACTCAATCTTTAGGTTTTCATAAAGCTTATTTTTCTAAAAAAATGTGGATTCTTAAGATTTTTCTTTCTGAAATTTCCATATCCAAGAAAGTCAGAATTCTAAAAGTCTAACATTATTATTTTCAGGAAAATAGAGAAAGTACCAACAACAATACATGGTACATGGATAGTGGATGTTCCTGACATATGAATGGTAACAAAAACTTCTTTGAAAAGATTATCAAGACGAAAGGAGGAAAAGTAACATTCGGAGATAATACTCAGGGAGAAATTATTAGTATAGGTAATATTGTTCTTCTTGGAAAAACTTTGATTTCAAATTTTTTATTTGTTAATGGACTTAAGAAAAACCTCATTATAATTATCCAATTATGTGATGAAGGATTCCTTTAGAATTTTAGGAATGACAAGTGCTTAGTACACAATTCCAAGGAAGAGTTTATTCTTTCTGCCCATAGGCAAGAGAATGTATACACACTAAACTTAGAAGACCTTAGGAGCCAAGATCTAGCTTTCCTTAGTGAAATGAAAGATCAATCTTGGTTATGGAATAGAAGGTTAGGATACTGTAACCTTATAAACTTATGAAAAATTTATAAGAAAATAATTGTTAAGGATCTACTGGAGCTTAGATTTGATTCTTCAAAAGTCTGTGATCCTTGTCAATATGGAAAGCAACATAAATCAAGTTTTAAATCAATAGGTGAAGTCTCAACAACTAATGAATTAAAGTTGGTTCATATGGATCTTTTTGGCCCAACACAGACTGGAAGCATTAGAGGAAAATATTATGTATTTTTCTAGTTTATGATTATACTAGATTTATGTGGGTCTATTTTTTAGCAAATAAATCTGAAGATTTTTATTATTTTAAAAGTTTTAGAGCCCAAGTTAAAAATTAGAAAAACCTTCCATTAATAACTATTCATAGTGATCATGGAGGAGAATTTCAAAATTCTAATTTTGAAACTTTTTGTGGTAGAAAAAGAATTAGTCAAAATTTCTCAGCACCAAGAACCCCTCAATAGAATGGAATTGTTGAAAGAATAAATAGAATTCTTCAAGAGATAACTAGAACCATGTTGTGTGAATATTCTATAGAAAAACATTTTTGGGCTGAAGCTGTAAGTACTGCTTGTTATAGTATAAATTGAGTTTTAATTAGACCTTTTCTTAACAAAACCCCATATGAGTTATGGAATGGTACAAAACCTAGACTTTCTTACTTCAAGGTATTTGGATGCAAAGTATTAATTCTAAATACTAAGGATAATCTTCATAAATTTGCACCCAAATATGATGAAGGAATTTTCTTAGGCTACTCCACAACTTTTAGTTCCTATAGAGTTATTAATAAAAACACTTGTACTATTGAAGAAACAGTGCATGTAAAATTTGATGAAACTGATCCTTTTGTTTTTAAACAACACCAACCTACATCCTCGGATGTGTTTTTAAAAACTGATATTCAAACCTTGATAGAAGATACTTCTGATAAGGAAAATGTTCAAGAAAATGTTTCTGAAACATTTATCCCAAAAGAATTTCTAACATATGTTGATGAACAGGTTTTACAAAACCCAAACCAGTTGTTTCTAAAGAATCATCCCAGTGATAGTTTCGTTGGTGATGTAAATCAACCTTTAAGGACAAGAAGTTCATTAAGGAATAAAGTAGAACATCTATCATTCCTTTCCCAATTAGAACCAAAAATCACTATTGAAGCTTTGGGTGAAGATCATTCAGTCAATGCCATGCAAGATAAGCTAAATGAATTCAAAAGGAACAAAGTCTGGACCTTGGTTGAAAGACCTAAGGAAACTTCTGTTATTGGAGTAAAATGGGTTTTTAGAAATAAATGTGATGAAAATGGAGTCATAGTAAGAAATAAAGCTAGATTAGTTTCTAAAGTCTATAATCAACAAGAAGGAATAGACTATGAAGAAACCTATGCTCCAGTAGCTATACTTGAATCTTTTCATATTTTACTTGCCTTTGCAGCATTCTTTAATTTCAAAATTTTTCAAATGGATGTTAAATGTGCTTTCCTTAATGGTTATGTTCAAGAGGAAGTTTTTGTTGAACAACCTCCTTGTTTTGAAGATACAAAACATCCTGAACATGTTTTTAAACTTACCAAAGCTTTTTATGGACTTAAACAAGCCCCTAGATCCTGGTATGATAGACTTATAGGATTTTTGCTTCAAAATAATTATGTTAAGGGAAATGAAGATCCAACCCTTTTTATAAAGAAATATAAGAAAAATATTTTTATTGTTCAAATTTATGTTGATGACATTATATTTGGTTCAACTCAGCAATCTTTAACTGATTCCTTTTCTGATCTAATGAAATCTAAGTTTGAAATGAGTGTGATGGGTGAGTCAACATTTTTCCTAGGTTTTCAAATTTCTCAAAAACTAGAAGGAACTTATATATCTCAATATAAGTATATTAAAGATCTTATTAAAAAGTATGGATATGATAACACTAAGATTATTAGTACTCCCATTGGTACCTCAAGTTCATTTGATCTTAATGAAGCTGAGAAACCAGTGGATCAAACATCATTCCAAAGTATGATAGGAAGTTTACTATACTTGACAGCTAGTCGTCTAGACTTAAAGTTTTCAGTATACTTATGTGAAAGATATCAATAAAATCCTACAGAATCTCATTTAAAGGCAGTGAAAATAATTTTTCGCTACTTAAAGGGAACCATGGATTTAGGACTCTTTTATACTTCTGGAAATGATTTTGTTTTAAAAAGTTTTTAGGATGATAACTTTGGTGGATATAGAATGGATAGGAAAATTACATCTAGAACATTTCATTTATTAGGAGATTCTTTAGTTTCTTGGTCATGAAAAAAGCAACACTCAGTAGCACTTTCCACTGCTGAAGCCGAATATATAGAAGCTGGAACTTGTTGTGCCCAAGTGTTGTGGATTCAATACACACTATAGACTATGGTATGAGTTTTACCAAAACAAAAATTTTGTGTGATAATACTAGTGCCATTTCCCTAAGTAAAAACCATGCACACCACTCTCATGCAAAACACATAGATATTAGGCATTACTTTACTAGGGATCACACACAAAAAGGAGATATCATTCTTCAATTTATCGGAATGCAAGATCAACTTGCTGATATTTTCACAAAATATTTACTATCTGATAGATTTGAATACATTAAACATAAGTTAGGAATGATAACTATAAGTTAATATTCCTTATTAACTTCTTGTTTAAACCTATCTCCTTACAATAGGAAACTCCTTTTCATAGGGGAAGTACATTTACTTGTTAGTTATCTAAATTTTTTATAGTCTAAAATTTTCATAGTCTATAATTTTTCGCAGTCTACATTTTTTTCTTAATCTAAATTTTTTTTTGTAATATAAATTTTTTGTAATCCAAATTTTTTTTTCTTAATCTAAATTTTTCATAATATAAATTTTTTTGTAATCTAAATTTTTCATAATCTAAATTTTTTTTCTTAATCTAAATTTTTCATAATCTAAATTTTTCGTAATCTAAATTTTTCATAGTCTAAAATTTTCATAGTCTAAAATTTTTTATAGTCTAAAATTTTTATAGTCTAAAATTTTTCATAGTCAAAATTTTTCGTATTTAAAATTTCTCGTAGTCAAATTTTTTCGTAATTTAAAATTTTTCAAAGTTTAAAATTTTCATAATCAAAATTTTCGGAATCAAAATTTCTTCAAGAAGAATTTTCCTCATTACGAATAATCTTCCTAGCAATCCAAAGGGTATATTTCCTTTCTTAAATTCTTGTAATCACCTTTTATTTTTTTGGTATTTTCATTTTCTTTTAAGTTTTTCGGATTCAATTTCCTTAAATCCGAATGTTTTTTTAAAACCTCAAAAGATCGGAATATGTTAAAAACATTATTTGAAATTCATCTCAACCGTCAGATCTTATCAAGATGTTTTTTAGCCATTGGATCAATTAGGGAAGATAAATTTTCACTTCAATTTCCTATATAAAGGTCACTTGATGCTTATCCCACATCGATCTCCAAACTCTTGTGTGCTGAAGCTCTTCTGTTTCTACATAAGGTCGTTATGTTTCTTCCAACTTTCCTTACTTCTGAATGTCTGCTGAAGCCTCTTCTCAGAAAAAAAAATGTCAACTATTAAGTAAATCTTTGAGTGTAAGATCTACTGATAAAGGTTAGTCGATCCGAAGTTTTATGCCAAATATAACTCTATCATATCTAAGAATATCAAGCTCAATGGCTGGGAGAGTATGTATTTTGAAACCAAAATCATAAGATATGGTGTATCTGGAGTTTTTAATAGAGTTCTATGAGAGAGTAACTTTCTTCAAGGAAGAAGGTATATGCAAGTTCTCTTTCAAGTGTTATGGAATGACATATTCTCTTTATTACACCAAGGATTCAAGTTTGATTGGAATTACTTATGAAGGGGAATCTGAGTTCTATACTCACAAGCTACCTGATGTCCTAGGAAGTTTTGATAAGGAGAAGGCCATATCTTGCCTTGGTCTTTCAGAAGTAAATACTCCAAATATTCTTCATTTTCTCATGAACTTATGGATTCTTGAACTATGGGTTCAAGGTTTTATAATTCTGAGAAAAGGTGACAAGGATACCCTGAAGAAGGGTGAAATTTACATTCTTGATTTCTTGGTGAATTTAAGAAAGATAAATTTGGTTAAGTACATTCTTGTTACGATTCAGAATATCAAAAATGGGAATTTGAAATCTCAAATTATCATGTATCAAGATATTCTGTCAAATATTATTGTTCATTGTTTAGAATCCTTAAAAATTCCTTGCAATTCTAATTCGAGGAATTTTAAAGTCACGTTGTTGAGTAATGATACTTTGAGAAGGACGAAAGTGGGTTTTTCTAAATAATCCAAAGAATTATATGATTTTCCTGAAGAGGAGGTTGAAGCCTTATCAAAGAAACAAGAAGTGGCAGAGACTTCCAAAAAGGGTGGAAGGAAGAGGAAGGAAAAGGAACCATAAGAGAAAGGAAAAAACCCCAGTGGCTAAGGAAACCCAGTCTGCACCTTCGAAGCCAAAGAAGTAAAAAGCCTATCTTGATGAAGTTTCGGTCAAATAGAGGGAAGATAAGAAAAATCAAAAGGAAGGGGAGCCTAAGTTTGGCTTGGACCTTACTGAGGCAAAATTTTTGAAGGAAAGGGCTGTTGCGAATCTTGTGAAGCAAGCAAAAGAAAAGAAACAAAATAAGAAGATGTTTGAAGCTGAGGTTGTAAAATCACTTCTTAAGGCTACTGAAAAAGTATCTGAACAAATTCTGGTACCAGAATATATTTTGATAGAACCATTACCAGAGACTCTGGGAAAGAAGTTAGTGATTCCATAACAACATCAAGAAGAAGAAATAGTGCAAGAAGAAGAAGTGGAATAAGAATAAGAAGAAGGCAGTGTTGATATTGAGTACTTGATAAAGCAAGTAGAGGATTTCCATGAGAAGGAAAGTATTTCTGAGAAATTATCAATCCAAACTTCTGAATCCGAGTCTTCAAAACTTTCTACCCTAATAAAGGATGATAAGGGTGAGGAAGAATTGAATAAGTTGTCTGAAAACCAAAGTAGCAATCATGATTTCATTCACCCAGAGGATGTTGAGGCAGGAAAGGTTGATAAGGAAGAGGTAGATGAGGATAGAATTGTTTAGCTATCAGAGAGTGAATGTGTATCTCCTCATCAATAAGAAATCATTCTGAATGGTTATAAAGGAAAGAAGTTGGTAGTGGATACACCTAGGAAATATATGGTAAAGAAGAAATAAGTGGGTGCTTCATCAAAGAGGAAGAATGCTGAGACTGAAAAAGAATCCTCACTAACCAAAGTCTCGGATTCTGAATCATCCTCTCTTAGACATGATTTTGTATTACAACATACGATGAATCAAAAATCAGATTCAGTATCCATGGTAATGGAAAAATGTGTCAGTCTCGAGGTAGATTTCAAGACTTTTCTCATTGGTTATGAGGCTCATAAAAGATCTTGTAAGAAGACGACAGACTGTTTAAGAAAAACAATAGAAGAAATGAGAATCTTTGATGAATTTCATGATAGTGTCAAGGATTATTTTGACACTGAAGATGTAAGGATCAAGGATCTTACTAATACTTTTGTATAAAATCTATCTCTTGAAGAAACTACTCAGAATCAAGAAGTGAAAGATCTGAATGGAAAATTGTATTCATTTGCTTAGAGTTGGAAGAGGGAAAGAGATCTTAGAATTGAGATTGAAGAGAATTTTGCTAAGCAAGAAGAAGTTATGAAGGCCCAAGAATAATCTCTTAAGGCTCAGGAAGAGAAAATTAAAGCCTTAGGAAAGAAAACTGAAGATCGGGATCAGTTTTTCAAGCATGTAGAAGAGGATCACAATGAGCTCAAGAAGTTACAAATCATAGTGAATAAGCTAATGCCGAAGGAAAAGTAAGGATAATCTTTTTCAAATCTGATATTTTGTTGTACTTCTTTACTTGTACAATTTTTGTTGATCATAATGGAATTTTGTTTACTCTTCATATATTTTGTTTCTTAGTAATAATATTTCAGGTACTATATTTTTCTTTTCCATTCCCTGTATTCCTTTTTGAAAATCACAAAGGGGAAGAAAGGAATGTTAAAAAGAATACTATGTAAAGAAGAAATTTCCCTATGTAATGGGGAGTTCATCTAAGGGTTAGTTTTTATCATGAAGATTTTCGTATCAAAGAAAATGAAAAATCTCATTCAGGAAATCAAGAATACGATCCTTAGTGTTTCCAAAGCCTAAGGGGGAGTTAGTCGTATTCACTATGATCCATAAGTAAATGGAGATAAGTTTTTATTTTCAATATCATAAAACTTTGAAGTCCTTATATTATTTTTCGTAAGGATTTTTGTGCTTTCCAAAAAGGGGGATATTATTGAGTCATTAAGGTTTCCTTATGAATTTTCCATTCCTTCATGTTTTTAAAATCACAAACACTCTATCTTAAGGAAAATTTCTTTTTCCCTAAGTTTTATTTTAATAATTAAAATTTTCCTTCCCCAAGGAAAATTTATCCTTACGTTTTTTTCATTTTTCATATTTTAGTTCTTCTACATCTAACTCATTTAATTTCTAAGTGTAAAATTTGGTTTCATATCTAAAACCTCGGAATCCTATAAATACTTAGATATAGAGTATTTTGTTTTTAAGATCCGAATTCAGCATCCGAATTCCTCTGAATTCATACTTCAAATTCCTCTAAATTCAAACTCCGAATTCCTTTGAATTCGGACTCCAAATTCCTCTGAATTCAGACTCCGAATTCTTCGGAATTCAAACTCTAAATTCTATGGAATTCAGGTTCCTAATTCCATAGAAAACAAAATCTGAATAAACATGTATTTTAGACACTAAATGATTATTTTTTTAGACTCAAAACTTTAATTTTCTTAGACTCTAAACTTTTATTTTCCTTAGAATCCGAAAAATGGATTTGGTTAAGAAACCATATTTTTCTTACCCTAGTTATAGTTATGAAATGATGTCGTACATTCTGTTTCTAACCAACCATTTTTTGAGTGACACGAGTATAGGTCCCTCCGAGATTCAAGGAAAATATGACTATTAGAGGAGGGAGATGACCATTGGATATGTGTCTATAAATAAGAGCTCATTTGAATGAGCTCATACATCACTTGATGAATCTATTGATCACACTAGAGATTGCATGTTATTGAAGTGAATTCTAGAGAGACAGACTCTCATTATTTGTGCGTATTGAACATCTTGTTCATATTTCTTCATGAAACTCCGAATTTTGCTGAGTACATTTGAGGTCTTCCAGGGATAGGAAGACATAGGTGTCGACTACCTTAAAGTTTGAGGAGTTCCTTAATAAAGAAGACAAAGGTGCCGACTACCTTGAAGTTCAAGGGCTTGCAGGGATAGCAAGATAGATTCCGATATTCCTAGTGAGGTCTTACTCTGGTGTGGGTAAGATAGACTTTCTTGAAAGTATAAATCAAGGGACCTTTATCCAAGGTTGGTGGATACCCTACTCTTTGGGTAAAAAAATTCATACTTGTTACTTGTATTGTTTCAAGTTTTTTTTCCGCTACATTTTGATTAATAAGGAAAGTATAACTATCTTATACTTTATTTTTTTTTGTATAATCTGATTATTAAGATTATATACACTATAAGGTAGATTATTTTACTTGTAAACTTTTCTTAAGTTTCATTTCCAGAACCATATTTCTAGAACCAAGAAATTTTGTAGAACTAAGAGGTCTTGTGAATTTACCTTTTTTAACTTTGTTAAACACAGTTTTTCTTCAGGTTAAAAACGAAAGTTTTTATACTAACTTTAAAGGTTCCAAAGAAATTTTTAAAGTATACAATTCACTCCCCCCCCCTCTTTTATATTGAGCATCTACATTCTTATTTCGATCCTATAGGAATAATCTTTGATAATAGTACTCAAGTTCCACAATGTCTTCACTGAAGTCTCTAGGTTCCTAGAGAGATATCAAGTGATCTGGGATTGTTTCCCCCCATCAAATCTCCCATTCCTAATTCCAGTTTCATAATCCTCACAAATACCTCATATCCAGTTATTGGAAGATGATTAAAACCATCACAATATGTTTTAATCATATTTTAAATATGTATTGAATGGAAATACATCTTGGATATTGGAGGAGTTAAGTATATTCACTTCCTATGTCAGTTTCACCATATCTAGAGGCTCTAAATAGGTCACAAGTTATTCTACTACTAAAATTCCCACCTTGATGCATATATTATTAACTCTAGCTTCCAAGACCTCACTGAAAATGGTGGATGATCTATAACCAATCGTCAAGGTCCCCTTTTAGTAATTGAGACCCCTATGTCAACATTAGAGGGGGAAATAGCTACCCAAAGCTCTTCCTCATCATATTCCCCACATAATTTATAAAGAATTAAATTTAGGAAAATAATAGTGTTTATATCCTAGTAAAAATTATAGTGAAGTATGTGACTAGGGATAGGGATCTAGTTTACCATAGATGGGATCATTACCTAATGGAACCCATTCTACTTCCATGTTATCGGGACAAACCTCATAAGGTTCCCTCTCTGAGAAAAAAAATATTTTTAATTGAAGGAACTCAATGTTAGTTCTCAGATGATAAAATAATGGAGGTCTTTGGAAACTATCCTCTCTCACTAGTATGAAAATTTTTGGCTAGTATGGTGGAACAGCATCAGTGTCTGATTAGATATGGTGAAGTATCTGGTCTTGTCTCTAGATCATATGGTCTCAGAATCAGTAAGGTTTAGAGTGGGTCTTATCCCTCTATATCTAAAATCATTCTACAACCTAGTGGTAGTTACTCTTATACATAATTGACATTACCAATTAGATTTCCACCCTAGTCATGATGCGGAGATTTTATTAGTGTTTTTGCCACCTCCATTCTCTATAAGAAAAATAAATTCGAGCATAGAGAGGTAGTTTAAAATTAAATATAGGATTCATGGATAATAATTTTCATACATCTTCTGGTTCAAGGATGTTATCCCACTCTTTATCAACTAATTGATTGATTACTCCTTCAAAATTGTTGTTTTATAGAATCTCCTGTACATGTCTAGTGATAAGGATCCTATCATTGATGGCAGGAACCAAAAACTCTATCTCTCTTATGAATAGTAAAACTTATATCATATAGTTCTCAAGGATAATATTAGTAGGGGATTTTAAACTGCCAATTTTTAGGATTCACATTCCACCTTGGAGTGTGGCCCATAATTCATCGACTTATTCAACAACTGGACATCTACTCTAAAAATGAAAGGCCTTGATGTATATGTAATTTGGAGATATGGTTTAAGGATATATCTCCATCATAAAATAAGTTTTAGGATCCTTAATATTTAGCTATTTTCCTAGAATATGACCTTTAGTTGGAGGACAATATCACCACCTACAGCTTTATTTCCTCACCTTAGGCTCATTTTATGAAATTTATTTGATTGTAAGTGGTTAAGAAGAATATACCAAGATTATTAGATATTTTAGATGTGCTTAATTTATTTTAGTAATTATTGGTTAATCATTTTCATTTCTCTACTATTAGTTCCTCACTCACTATAGAGACCTTTCAGGCTATTATTTTATGGGGATAAAAGGATATCCACACATTTCTATACACTGATTCTAATCTGATGAAATAATTTGAGGAGGGAAATCTAATTTCATCATGGATCATTTCCTAGGCCATTAGAACCAACAATTATCATGATACCATGGGGTTCTTTTTCATTCTTACATAATTAGGCGGTGTTAACACTTGTTGTTCCATACATAAGAACTGAATTGAAAATCTATAAGGCATATAGGATTTATAAATTATATCTCAATATATCTATAATGACAAAATTTCTTCCCTTAAATCTAGGATGTATAACCTTTTATAATACCCATCACAATCATCAACCATAACTATTCCCATTGAAATTTTTTTATAAGGAAATAAGTTTAAATCTAAATTTATTTTTAATGACTTGATTTTTTTCATCTTTAATTGATAGGGGATGGATGTCTGATACTTCCTGAATGAATATCTTAAACTTACACCTCGAAATCCCAACTGGGTAGTGGACTTCATATGTCTTGAATTTTGTTTCTAACATACCATATATCACTTGGAATGGACTTAAAATATATAATGGATACTTTTCATTATATATATATATAGGGTGCATTGGTGAATGTTTGCTAATGCCAGAAATGTTAGTCTAAGAAGTCTTACTTCTAACAACCCAGTCACTATCATGAATATACTTGGAATAAATCCCATATAATAATCATAAATAAAAAATATATATCCCCTAATCCACATTTATAGTAATATAGTGATTTAAGCCTGAGGATCTATTTTTAGATAAATTCTATAGTCTCACTGCTCGTATTGACCTCATTCTAACTTGATCTAATAGGTTTCTCGGGTACCACTATTCAAAATTGTGGGGAATACTATGGGGTTTTGTGAGATTATACCCTTACCAGGTTTCACTATAAATATATTCATATTTTTGTAAAAGATAATCTCCATCCATATATGGGAATACTTCCCTATATCCTTTAAGATTTCTATCAATAGTGTATGTTCCAGTGGGGTGTTCATGTGGAGTTTCCCCAAACATAACTTGAGGGAATGAACTCATCATACATTATCATAAATATTGGTGCACAAGAAATATTATACATGTCCCATAGGATTATCTATGCCACTCCATGTGACTAATGAAAGGTGGTGGTCTATGGACTATAGTGGCTCAACAACTTGAGAATGAAGTGGGAATTCTTGTACCCCTATAACTATGATGCACATAAAACCTCATATATTACTATAATTTTAGATAATCCATGAATTTTATGAATTTATATCAAAAACATTACACCCACATCCATTGGATCTTGAACCTAACCCTAAGGTGAAAATATCAGTCATTTTTTCATCCTTGAAGTTAGTCGATGACCACCTAATTGTATATGAATTCATAGTAGTGTTTTTGGGTCTCTAGATCATGTTAATGAATGTTTATAGCTAACTTTCAATGCCAAATAAGATAAGATGCATCAAAAAAACCCTCCTTGATGTATCCAAACCTTGATGATATATTTATAACCTACAAGTTTGTGTCTTGAGTGAACAAAGAGTCTGGAAAGTTGTCATTTGGGTAGGGGGTCTCCACATCAGTTAGAAGCTTTTGACTATAAAGGGGAAATAAGTCCAATGATAGATAATTCTGATGATATTTTTGTAGAATCTATTCAAGATATAATAATTTTGGTTTATACTATCTATCTTTTCCTTGTTCAATATCATTGTCCAGTTGATCAATGTGAGTGGAAACTTCAACATAGAAAATAATGTTTGCGGATTGGGAAATTTTCTATAAAGAATTTGAAAAAGGTGGGTTAAACTCATACAAAATGGAAGACAAAAAAAATTCATGTGAGGAAGAAGGCATAGAGGTAGGCTATAAAATTTTCAATAAATATAAAAAAATCAGCTCATCACGCTTAGGTTATGGTGCCTAATTAATCATGTATATACATGCCCGACTAGGTCATCTCACCCAATTGTATACACCTAGATCACTCGCATAGGGATTATGTGACCAGAATTATAAAACCTATAACTCATAAAAAGATTACATTCTCTTCCACTCACACCTAGGTTTAAAAAAAGTAGTGCCCAAGAATTACCTGGAGAAGACTTCATGACTTAGGTGAAAAGAAAGAGAAAAATATATAGAATTTACCCAAGTCAAGAATTTTTCTTTAAAAACAGTGGTCCCACCTACTTATAGACCATGAACACATACACCTAGCATCCCACATTGAATATCACATTATAACAACCCAAGTTTTTCCTCCCTAAATAAAAAACGGTTTTTGATAGTTTGCTCCATACGCAACACCGAACTAAAATGAAAATCCTAAAATATTTAGGTAAAATATAAATATGAAATATAACTATTAAAAAATTAGATATTGAATTTGAAGGTATAAATAAGGGTAATAAAAATATTAAATATTTTTGTATTGAAAATAAATACAACTTTTAATACTAATTATATTCAATTAGTATAGTTAAAACAACTATGAAAATCATTTTATACATAAAATATATTTTTGTAAAAATAGTGTTTTATTTTAAGAAAATAAATATATTATGATTAAATAGTAAAAATATATTTATAATATTAATAATATATTACCAACAAATTAATTAGTAAATAATAGAAAATAAGAATAAATAATATTTAACATTTTAAAAAAAACTATTTTTCAATATGAACAGTCTTCTGCTATATTTTGGGATTTTATTTAAATACTAAATTATCAAAATTTAGAAATTTAATTTTAAAAAATAAAAAAAATATGGATGAATAATTATAATATAATCTCAATATTAATTTTTTATATTTTTCTAAAACATTTGAATTTTAGGTAAATAGTGAAATATACTGTGTTTAATAATATTGCAGCTTTTATGAAATTATTATAATATAAGTATGAATTTTAAATTTATAAAACCTTTCTCTAAGACAAAATATGTATTTTATAAGTGTATTTATATTTTTTTTTTAAATTAATTTATAGAACCATATTTGATACTTTAGAATTTAAGTTATTTTTTTAAAAAAAATGTTTTTAAAACATTAGACATTTTGTATTTTAAAAATAATTTTTACCAATTTTAAAAAAATTGAATCATAAAAAATGTAATTAAATTTGGAATCATTTGTTCTAAATTTTATAATAAGTACCATTTTATTTGTAGGCATAAAGGATAAACTACAAAGGTAAAAACTAGTTACCGTGGTGAAAATCAAAATGGAAAAAATGAGTGTCCTAAGAGATAAAGATCCAAACACATTAAAAAAATTAATTGATTTTTTGAGGTTTTAATTGACCTTATATCTTATAATCTTTTATTTATAAATTTTTTAGTCACTTTACTTGATAGTGACTTCCCATTATTAAAATTATTTGGTTATTTACAATAATGTCACTCCTTTTCACTTATAAAAGGGAAACTCCTATCCTAACTTATTTTCACACAAATTCCCCTTATGTTCATCTTAAAATATACCCAAAACTCATCATACACAATACTATCCACCTTAAAGAGGTTATTTTATTCTCAAAAAATCATCCTCAAAGGTTTAATCCCCTTTACAAAGGAGATAATCCAAGAAGGTACAATTTCCTAACCTCTCTTTCTCTTTTCTATTTCTTTATGTGTTTTTATTCTTACTCGAATTTAATTTCACCATTTTAAAATTATAAAATAAGTATAATTATTAAAATGCTATTTTATTATAATTATTTTATGATAATTAGCCACCCTACCCTTTTCCATTAAGAAAAATGAAAATATAAATTGTGTGTTGTGCGAACTACCAACTCCACGAATAAACATGTCATTTTCCTTCACTTACCAACATGAATAGTTTTAGTTTATATTTTATGAGTATATATGATATATATATATATATGTAACATATATCATCAATATGTTTATTTTTTTATAACATAGAAAGTATCGATCGTTATATGGTAATCCATCGATATCAGTAAATAAAATGAAACGGGTTCATCATGGTATTTATCTTCATGAAACATGACTAAAACTCCAGAGTAATGAATTATAAAATTATAAGTATTTATAAAACATAAATTATAGTACCCTTAATGGTTTTTAAATTATTATATTTAGGAGAAAAATAAATATTAACACTACTTTTGTGAACCTAGTGTAAAACGTTCAAGATTATTAACACTAAATGTTTAAAAAAAAGATTATAACAAGCTAATAAATGAAGAGAATTCTTATTAATGAAGAATATAAATTGATATTTATATGAATAATATTATTAAATAGGTAATTAATATGTTTATATTTATTATACAAGTGGTTAAGGGTAAATATAAGGTACTTGAAGACTCAAAATCCTTTCTTTGTGTTATACGATTTTTTATTGAACTTAATTTTTAAAAGACTTTACATTTTTAATGATATTCTCTATTTATTTCTAGGTAAAATGAGTTTTTTAACCAAATTCATTTTCATGAAAGGTTTTATTTTCATTTTTCTTAAAAAAAATGAGGCTTTTTGAAAAGTGACTAGTAACTATGACTTTTACAATGATGAATATAAAATATTTTCAAAAATATCTTTCCATGATTTGGTTTTCATTATTTTCAAATGATATATCTCTAATGGATTTATAGTTCATCTTTAACCCTATATTTTCTTTAATTTTTTGATTATTTTGGGTGGTAAAATTTATAGTATCAAACAATTTAATTAATGATGATATTCTATAGCATTTGGATGATTTTTGAAACCCATTTTTATTTCCAGGGGTTCTTTATGAAAGGTGAATGATTACCATTTGGATTTTTTATGAAACCCATTTTTATTTCGATGGGTTATTTATAAAAAATTGAATTATTTTCATTTATAAGTTTAATAAAACCCATTTTATATGGGTTCTGTGTGATGTGAAAAGTGATTGATTTTTAAGTGGTACATATAAGTATTGATTGTAACATCCTAGAATTATAAAAAGGTACAGACCATTAAATTTTTGGTTTAATTCCTTAATATGGTCCTAAAAATGAATCATAGGAGGTTAAATGAGGTCTCGGGGGCATCTGGGGCTCATTTGAATCCCGGAGCACCGAAAATGGGGAAAATAGGATCGGCCATATGGTTTGTCTTCAATAGTGCAACCCAAGCTGCATGCCCATACAGTCTATTGTAGGTTTTCAATAATAGGAAAATTCATGATTTTTTATGGTTTGTTAGACCATTATCCTTGCTCGTGTGGTATGCCTAATAAAGTAGAACCATGCGCACGGTTGGCACATAGTTTGGCCAAACTGTGATCAGTGCTTTTGGTATGTGAAATTACCATTATGCCCTTAATTAATGTTTAAGTCTTATTTTCTTTTTCCATATTCTTCCTCCACCTAATTTTTCTCCTCCCTCCAGCTTCTTGAACTCACCCTCTCTCCTCCATTGGGGTTTTTTTATTTCACCTTTGTTTCTTTTCCATTTCCTTCACCATCGAAAGCAATGGACTTCTCTTAGTAATCTCTATCATCCATTCTCCTTGATTTCTAAGTTTCTCCATTATCCATTGGGCTATCTTCATGCAATATAATTTTATCCTATTTTGGGTGGTTTTGTTAAATATTCTGATTTTTTCCATTTTAGGTTTAATCAAGGGTTGTTACTGGATGTGTGGAGTAATAAGACTATGAGGTAGGGCATCTACTCTTTTTCTTATCAACATCACAGCTTTTTGACATTCTGTCATTGTGCTACTATACTTATTCTTTGAGAAAAGATTTTTTATAGCATATTAAATTAATTAAATGGTTTTATATGTCCATTTTGACTCTTTCTTATAGAGAAACCCAACCATGGGTTTTTTCTTTATCTTTGGCCACCCCTTTGGGTGTGCCAACCTAAATGGCCTAAAATACCTTATGCATTGGGATTAGTTTCACCTTGGTTTCATGCCTTAAATTGATAAATGGAGTTATAATGAGTAATGAAACATGAATTGGATCCCCCTTTTTATTTATTATGCTTAGTTCTAAATGTTGGGACCTTATGTAAATGCCACATGCCTTAAATTCTAAATTTCCCATTTCAAGTTACGTGAACACCTTACCTTATATTGAAATCCTTATGCCTTACACTAAATGTTTATACTTCATGCGACGTGCCTTACTTGGTGGTATCGTACTCAAATGCTTATTCTTATTCCATGTGAACTATGATAATACATAATTCCATGTTTAAAGTCTTGAATTTCATTGTTTGGCAAGCTTGTTAACTTGTGATATTATAATGTCATTGATGAAATATGGTAAGAGGCATGATAATTCCATGTGCATGTGTTTATGTTCATTATTTTTATACTATTATTTTTTGCTTATGCTTCATGCCATGATTTCTCTTATTTAAGGCATATTGCCTTGACATATGAATTGTTCCATTGTGGTTTTGATTAAATTCCATTTTTTGATTAAATGGTAAGCATGTGGTATTGAGATGACTATTTTTGGCATGTGATTATATATATGCCTTTCCTTGTGATATATTACCTAGCTTGCGATGTGCTTGGATACTTGGTTCACTTGATATGGGCTAGGAAAGAACATGGGTTTCGTATTAAGGACTCGTAGATGGAATTTCTATACTTGTTTGGGTTACGACCCGACGCGTCATAGGTGATGCTTTGGATTACCAAGAAATAGATTCCTATGAGGTATATTATACTCCTAAGTGATATTGGTTCCCTAGGGGAGAAATTTTGGATAGACTCATTGGAAATATGGTTACGCCATGTCTTGGGTGATACTCAGTCCCCTATGTGAGATACCTAGGACAGATGCTTAGAGTGATACTAGGGACGCTGTATGGGTCACCTAGGATGGAATCAGTGGTATTGGATTATATCAGATGTTCCCATAGAAATACTTGGGATTCATTTTAGATCACCTTGGATGGGCTCAGAAATCCACCATTGGATTTGATGGACTGATTTAATTTCATTGGTTAAATTGTTCGTGTTATACTCGTTGCTTCTATTTATATTAGAGTATGCATTTGTTACTTTTCTCTCTTTCTTACTAGAACATTTGAGTGATGAAATGTGAATTATACCCCAAGCCTAATAACAAGTTTAGGGGTGTGCCTTATTGGGTTTCCTTTTTTACTTTTATCCCTAGTATATATATTATTCCTTGAGAATGTACCATGTTAAGACTTATGGCATATGCCAAAGCAGGTGAAATGGGGAGGGTGTCCACTTCAAAACCCATAGCAAGGTTTATATGTTTTATTTATCTACTTATCTGTATTTATTATGTGTGTAATACTGTTATCCATTTACAGTATGAAATGGAAAGGTCTAGACACCGTGGGTACTGGACTATTGAGATATATTTCTCAAACCCTTCTCAGGCATCGTTTGGTACTGGAGTATAATTTATACTCATCGTTATGGATAAAGGGATGTGTGCTACTTTGGATGCTTGAATGATTTTCTTGCTACTTAGAATGAAGCATGGGGAAGAGGATTGGGCCTATGGTCAAGATTCTTGTAGTAGAAACTTTTTCTTTTTGTATATTTTTTCATCATGTAGTATATTCTTGTACCCCTTCTCCCATACTCACATTTTGAACAGACGTGTGACATCATAAATATTATTATTGTTTCATTTATGATTATTCATATTCTGCCAGTTGCTTATTTATATTTAATTTCTTATTCATTTATTTTCACTACTACATGTTTATTCTTATGCTTATGCTATTATATATATATATATATATATTACCACTATGAATTCTGGATCTATGAGGTAATAGTCTCCCCCACAGACACACTCTAGGCCCTTGCTGCTAGTTGAAAGCCTCTGGCATTTGGGGAGATGTGCTTGATGTTATGTGGCCAACCAGGCTCGGGGCACAGTTGAGTGGCATCCAGGTATGGGATTCTATAAAGTGGTATCAATGGAGGTTTTCCTTTTTTCATACTATTTGGGTTTTGATAGGAGACTAGGATAAAGTAATTTATACTTGACCCTATGCTTGGACGTAGGTAACCCATGTACAGGGGAAACCCAAATTAACTAGGTTGAGACTTATGATTATTGGTTATTCTATTTATGGTTGATATGACTTCACTATTGGGTGATGCACTTGTTTTGTGCTGCTATTGATATTGGTATTATTTAGATGATGTTTTCTATTACTTCAGGCCTGATGAAATTAGGGTGTTTCATTACATGCATCATACTAGTCATTATAGTAAATGAATTGACATGCATAATGCCATGCCATATCTACTTTCAGAAGAAATCTATTTATTTGTATGTGATTGCTGATATGCCTAGTTGTTATATCTTATAGTGCCTAAATTGTGAGAAATACAGAATTGTGCTAGTTTATTATGAATGAGGGTGATATAAATTAGATTAATTAAACATCTAGTTTTAATTTGTTAGAAGTATGGGCCCTTATAAATTAGAATGATGATCCAGCTAATTAAATCATTCAAAAGTGTATTAATTTCATGAATAAATCAAAGTGAATACCACCTTTTAAAAAGAAATGGAACTTACCTAGGAAATGGTATGTGGGCTATGTCTCAGTGATCCTTATACAATCTTTACTTCTTATGTAGACCTATCTCTTGGAGTAGGATGTCAGATGTTTTATGATTAGAGGTAGGATATGTATCTGTCTTCTTTATCATTTTCATTATTTGTTGTGTCATGTTTTAGGGAGGACTTGCACCTACCCTTACTTATTTATTTATTAAATTTTTTCCCTATCTATTATAAAAATATATTTTGAGTTTTGTTCTTGGAAATTGTAGATATATGACACTATGATGTCCTCATAATGTACGCCAAGAGGGTGGGAATGAGAAAACTCTGGAGGTAGTCAGACTTGAGCCACTAATTATTCCTCTTGTAGTGCCTCCTGAGGCACCTCCTTCTGATCTTCTATTAGGAACTGATGCTTAGTTTAGGTATAGTTTTCTCAGGTTCATGTAGTCTATTCAGGGTGCTTCTAGGCCTACCCCTACTATGACAGACCTTACATAGGACTTCTAGTAGCAGTATCCTCCAAATTTCTTGGGGAATGGAGGTCCTCTTGCTGTAGAGTCATGGATATAAGCTATGATATACATCTCCAAACATATATAGATGCCTCTAGAGTAGAGGGTTGAGATTTCTACCTATATATTATGTGACTCTGCCAAATATTGGTAGGATGTCATCTCTCAGTCAGAGCATTACCGAGACATGGTCTGGGTGGAACTACAGATGGATTTATATGATCATTTATTTCTGTAGAATTTGAGAGAGGATCATTCCAAGGAGTTCATGCATCATTAGTAGGGCTTCATAATTGTTCTTGAGTATTATAGTCAATTCACTAATCTTTATAATTTCTCTCTATCTCTAATCGGTGATGAATTGATGAATACGAGGCATTTTTAGGATGGGCTTCGGTATGTTTTCTGGTCACATGTGAATGTATTTCAGTTGATGACCATCACAAAGATAGTGAATCAGGGCTTGATTATAGAACATAATATGAGAGAAGTCGGACCTATGAGCTAGGAAAGTTCAGTTCCGAATCTAGGCGATGGTTCTTCTGGAAGTAGAAAGCATCATTTCTAAGGTGCAGATGGGGGTGGTTCCATCTAGGTGACATGTACTAATAGTTCCATAGTATGTCACCATTATGGAAAGATAGGTAATAAGAGGACCCAGTGCACAAGGAACCTAATGGAATGTCAAGATTGCAGCAGGATGGTTAATCTAAAGGGATTTTGCTGCTCTTTTCCCCCAACATCTAATGATAGGGGATCTATGCCAGCACCACTATTAGGTATGAGATCTATGACACCGCATCAATATGGAAGTTGGTCTTCTACTAGATGATTATACTAAGGTGGAAATGGCCATGGCTAAGGAAGTTAGGATTCATATTATCAATGACAGTAGAGTGGATCCACTTAGTCTAGTCAGGCGGCATCTCAGAGACATGGTTCAGGCCATATGTATGCAGTGCATCCTGTTCCAGAGGAGTAGAGTCCATGTACATCTATATTTAGAGGTATTATTCTAGTAGCCTCTATGTTAGTTTATGTCCTTTTTGATATATGTACATCACACTCTTTTATATCTGATGTTGTTGTGGAAAGTTTTGGTCTTACCATTGAGTACTTCTGTGGAGTTATGTATCTTGACACATTATTGGGTGTCATAATAGAAAGTGTATGTCAGTGTCAAGAGTGCCCCCTTTAGATAGGTGGGTATCGTTTCTTCTAGAATATCTTTATCCTTGAGATTATGGGCTTCAACATCATTCTCAGTATGGGTTGGATCATTATTTATCATTCCCAAGTGGAATGTTATCACCGACGGGTGTACTTCTTATCACCTGAGGGTAGCATGTATATGCACAAGGGAGAATGGGATATCCAAGAATTTAAAGTTAGTCCCACGAAATCTGGGCATGAAAGAGTGACATCTCTGCTAGCGAGTCTCTTTATAAGCGATTAAGGAATGTAATTGCTAGAATTCCCTCCTTTGGTGGATTGTTTTGGGGACATTTTCCCTGAAGATTTCTCTAACTTACATCTGGTAAGAGGGGTTGATTTATCTATAGATCTAGTGTTAAGTACGGCACCAGTGTCCATTTCTCCTTACAGGATAGAACCTATAGAGCTCCAAGAACTCAAAAATAATCTTAAAGACCTTGAGGCTAAGGGTTTTATCAGACCTATAATGTCGCCATGGGGTTCACCTATCTTTTTTTCAAGAAGGTTTATGGTACCCTCAGATTGTGTGGGGATTATAGATGGTTAAACTATCTTATGGTGAAGAACCATTATCCCTTTCCTTGTATAGATGACCTCTTTGACCATATCTGAGGAGAAACCATTTTCTATAATATCTATTTGAGTTTGAGCTATCATCAGGTTCATGTGAGACCATCAGACATACCACATACAATGTTTCGGAGTTGTTATGGCTTGTATGAGTATTTGGTTATTCCATTCGGTATAACAAATTCACCGATATTACTTATACTTTGATGAATCCTATTTTATAACCATATCTTGATTCCTTTTTGGTAGTCTTTGTATACGACATCTTGGTGTATTCACACTCTAGAAATGACTATTTAACCCATCTTGAGATCGTGTCGAGTACACTGAGAGAGAAGCAACTATATAAAAGATCGATAAATGCCACTTTTGGATCAGTGAGGTTAACTTCTTGGGTCACATCATATATGATGTAGGAGTATAAATTGACCTAGATAAGTTGAGTACCATGGTTTCCTAGGAGCATCCCAAGAATATGTTCAACATACGCAGATTCTTAGCACTTGAAGCCTATTACAGGCGGTTCATTCAGGACTTCTCCTACTATACAGTGATTCTTAAGGCCTTGACTAAGAAGGGTGTGTAGTTCCTATGGTCTGAATCTTATGAAAATTATTTTCAAGAGTTAAAGGAAAGAATCACTTCAGTTTTGATTCTGATTCTTCCTAATCTAGGAAGAATTTATACAATCTACTATGATGCTTCATGAATCATTCTGGGTGTAGTTCTTATGCAAGGTGATCGAGTTGTATCTTATGGATCTCTCTAGTTGAGGCCTCACAAGATGAACCATCCTATGCATGACCTAGGTCTAGTATTTGTGGTTCATGATCTATGATATTGGAGGCACTATCTATTGGGTGAGAGATTCTTTGTTTACACGGATCATAAAAGTATCTTATATATATCTGCACATAGAGACTTGAATCTGAGGTAGCGTGGGTGTGTGGAATACCTAAAGTTCGTTTGATTTTGAGCTTTCTTACACCCCTGGTAATGGAAATGTCATGGCTGATTCCTTGAGCCGAAAAATGAAGACACAAGCCATCCAGGCAGCCAGTAGTGAGTTGAAGAAGATGGATTTGTTTTCTGAGTTTCATGTTGAGGTTTAGGGACAGAACGGGGAACCAGTCTTAGCATCTTTGGCAGTGACGTCCTCTCTTCTATAGTGGGTTTGTATATGGTAGTTTTATGATTCATAAGGACTCATTTTTAGGGAGATCGTCGTAGGAGATAAGCCACCTCCTAATTGGTTTGTTGATGGAATTGAGACCCTTCTCTACCATGGGCGTTTTTGGGTGCCTTCTAATATACAGGAAGAAATAATGAGGTAATATCATGCCTCTATTTGGTAATTTAATCCTAGGATTACCAAGATACACTGAGACATGCATCATCAATACTAGTGGCTAGGTATGAAGAGGTAGATAGAAGGCTTTATCACTCGGTGCTCTAACTATCATCAGGTGAAGGCAGAGAACCAGAAACCTACTATACTTCTATATCCTCTATCTATTTTTGATTGGAAATGGAACAATGTCACCATGGATTTTATGAAAGTCTTGTCGATATCTCCCTGAGGCAGTGATGCAGTATGGGTGATCATTTATAGGTTGACCAAAGTCACTCACTTCCCACTGATCTGGGAATCCATCTCTATTTATTATTTAGGAAGAATTTACATAAAGGAGACAGTGTGACTTCATGGTACACCCTGTTATATCATTTTGGACCAAGACACCCATTTCACATCGTAGTTCTGGAAAGGGTTTCAAAAGGAAGTGGGGTCACGGGTTCTCTTGAGTACTGAATATCACCCTTAAATCGATGGGTAGTCTGAGCAAATGATTCAAGTGTTAGAGGATATTCTTCAGGCCTGTATCCTTGATTTTGGATGTTCTTGAGAGAATCATATTCCTCTAGTTTATTTTTCCTACAATAACAGCTTTCAAGTAATGGTTCATATGGATCTTTATGAGGCCCTATACTGTAGACTATTTCATTCACCTCTATGCTATATTGAGTCAAGTTAGGCAACTCTACTAGGTCCTCAACTCATTCAAGAGTATTCAGAGCAAGTTCAGCTGATTCAAAATCATATGGCTATAGCTCAATCTAGGCAAAAGTCTTATATTTATAGTCATCATAGACCTCTATATTTCAAGGTGGGACATCGGGTCGTTTTGCATGTATCACCTAGGTTGGGTCATAAACAAATTGGTAGATAGGGAAAGTTTTCATCGAGATATGTCAGGTCGTTCAAGATAGTAGAGAGAGTTAGGATAGTAGCCTATTGGTTGATATTACCTTAGAGGTATCATGCCATGAATGTAGTCTTCCACGTATCTCAGCTTTGAAAGTATCATCCAGACATGTCTCATTTGTTTGATCCTGACGATATCGAACTGAAGGCGGATGTGTCCTTTTAGGATCATCTGATTCATATCATCGATCATATCATGAAGGTTCTCTAAGTCAAGCTAGTTCCTATGGTCTTGGTGTTAGGGTGGCATAGACATGTTTAGGATGAGAGATGTGATTGGGAGGCTGATGTACATGCTCAGTGGCTGGATCTTTTCTTAGAATATGTTCTTCAACACTTGGAAGGAAAACTCGAGGATGAGCCATTTTAAGGAGGGAAGGTTGTAACATATTGGATTTATCCAAAGGTATATACCATTAAATTTTTAATTTAATTCCTTAATATGTCCCTTAAAATGAATCATAGGAGGTTAAAGGAGGTTTTGATGGCATCAGGGGCTCGTTTGAAGCCTGGAACACCAAAAATAGGGAGAACAGGTGGAGCTGAATGGTTTGTCTGCAACCGTGTGACCCAATACGCATGCCTGTGTGGGATGTTGTAGGTTTTTAATAGTGTTAAAACATACAATTTTCTCATGTTTAGTCATATCATGCACCTTTCCCATGCAGTATGCCCAGTGAAGCAAGACCATGCGTACGGTTGGCACACCGTTTGGCCAAATCGTGCGGCCAAACTGTGTGTAGTGCTTTTTGGGGGTGAAATTACCACTATTCCCTTAATTAATGTTCAGGTATTATTTTCCTTTTCCCTCTTCTTCATCCACCTAATTTCTCCTCCCTCTAGGTACTCGAACTCACCCCATATCCTCCATTAGGTTTTTGTTATTTCTTATTTGTTTCTCCACTGTTTCCTTCATCATCAAAAACTATGGACTCCTCTTGGTAAGATTTATCATCCACGCTCCTTGATTTATAAGTTTCTTTGTTATCTATTATGTTATCTTCATGTGAAATACTTTTTTCCCTATTTTTGGGATCTTTTTAAATCTTTTTATTTCTTCCATTTTAATTTGAATCAAGTGTTTTTACCGGCCATGTGGAGTACTACGACTATGAGGTAGGGTGTCTACTCTTTTTCCCGTCAATTTCATCACTTTTTTACATTATATCGTTGTATCTCTAGAAAAATTCTTATGGAGAATCCATATTATAGAATATTAAATTAATTATAATGGTTTTCATGTATTTTTTAACCCTTGATTATAGAGAAACCCAACCATGGGTGTTCTCCTTATCTTTGGACACCCCTTTCAGTGTTCCAACCTAAATGGCCTAAAATTTCTTATGCATTGAGATGAATTTCACCATGGTTCCATGACTTAATTTGATATATGGAGTTAGAATGAGTAATAAACCATGAATTGGATCCCTCTTGGAAATGATTATTCTTATTTATAAATGTTTGACCCTTGTGTAAATTCCATATTCCTTACATTCTAAATTTCTCATTTCAAGTTACATGAACACCTTGCCTTATATTGAAATCCTTATACCTTACACTAAATGCTTATACTTCAAGAAATGATATTTTCTTAGTGGTATTATACTCAAATGATTATGCTTATTCCATGTGCACTATTCTACTGCCTTATACCGTGTTTAGAGGATTAAATTGCATTGTTTAAAAATCTTCTTAGCTTGTGAGATTAGAATTTAATTTATGGCATATGGTAAGAGTCATGATAATGCCATGTGGCTATGGTTATGTTCATTGTTTGTATACTATGATTTATTGCTTATCACTCATGACGTGCTTGACCTTATTTAATGATTATTTCCTTTCCATATGAATTGTACCATTATGGTTTGGATTAAATTTCATTGTTTGATTAAATGCTAAGCATGTGGTATTGATATGACTATTGTTTGCATGTGATTATATATATGAATTGCCTTGTGATATATTGTCTTGCTTGTGATGTGATTGGATACTTGGTTCACTTGATACAGACCGGGAGAGAATGTGGGTTCTGTATTAAGGACTCGTGGATGGACTCACCATGCTCGTTTGGGTTACAACCCGATGTGTCAGGGTGATGCTTTGGATTTCTAGGCAAGGGCTTCCTAGGTGGTTTATTATACTCCCGAGTGATACCGGTTCCCTAAGAGATAAAATATAGAAAGAATCATTGGAAAGATGTATATTCCATGACTTGGGCGATACTTGGTCCCCTATGTGAGATACTTGGGATTAACTCAGAGTTACCATGCCTCAAGTGATACTAGGGACATCGTATGGGTTTCATAGGAGAGACTCGTTGGTGTTGGATTATATCGGATATTCCTATAGATATACTTGGTATCTAAGATGGGCTCAGGACTCCACCAATATATTTGATAGATTTATTTAATTGCATTGGTTAAATTTTTTGTTCTATACTTGTTGCTTCTATTTATATAAGAGCATGAATTTGTGACTTTTGTCTCTTTTTTACTAGCACACTTGAGTGATGACATGTGAATTAAACCCCAAGCCTAAGAAAAATCTTGGGGGTATACCATTTTGGGTTGCCTTGTTTAATTTTGGCCCTTGTATATATATATTATTCCATGCATAGGTACCATGTTCAGACTTCCATCATATGCTGAAGCAAGTGAAATGGGGCAGGTGTCCACTTCAGAACTCGAACCAAGTTTTACGTGTTTTATTTATCTATTGATTTGTATTTCTTATGTATGGCACATTACTATTTATTTACATCATGAAATGGAAAGTTCTAGACACCGTGGGTTCCTACCTACAAAGATTTATTTCTCACACCTTGATCGGGCTTTTTTTTGATACCCGAGTAGACATTATGCTCGCGGGTATGGATAAAGGTAAGTGTTCTACTTCTAATGCTTGATTGATTTTCTCTTCTTAGGACGGATCATGGGGTAGAGGATCAATCCTTTACTAGAAATGCTTGTAGTAGAAGTTTTTTTATTTTTGTATATTTTTTCATCATGTAGTATATGCGTGTACCCCTACTCTATTACTCTCATTTTGTATAGACATGTGACATCATCAGTATCATCATTGTTTCTATTATGATTATTCATCTTCTTCCAGTTCCTTATTTATATTTCATTACTTATTCCTTGATATCTACTACTACCTGTTTATTCTTATGATTATACTATTATATTTATATATATATATATATATATATATTACCATTGTACATATAGTAATTATGAGGTAATAGTACCCCCACGAACACACCATAGTCCCTCGCTACTAGTTGGTAGCCTCTAGCATTCGAGGAGATGTTCTTGAGGTCATGGGGCCAACTGGGCTCGAGGAACAGTTGAGTGTCATCCAGGTTCGGGACACTACATGGATGAATGATGTATGGGGTCCTATATCACCCTCCAATGAATTGGTTAAAAGTTTATATCTCATGATATAGGTATTTACGAGTACATTTTATTTTCTCAAAATCATGGGCACTAATGGTGTGTCTCATGAAAGTAATGTTTCCTTATGGTAATGTTTATGCCACAGTTAAAGGATGTTATTTGTTATGATCTTAAACTCTCATTATTCAAGGTTTATGTTAAATTCTTCTAAGACATGTTATTATTATTATGTTTCCATGTTTATATTTTGTGGCTTTAAGTTCTTATGTCGTGTACTTTGAAACTCATTTATGTTTTATGGTTATCACTCATCATGATATAATATTTCTATTATACTCATGTTTTTACATATTCTTATGAACTTGTCCTTGATGAAATGTTTATTCACCCCTAAATGATCATTTTATCTCACCCCTTTATTATTTTTTTCATTACCTAGGTTATGAGGATGATTATTACTAATAATATGTTCAGATTATGGTCTTGTATGGTTCCTTTAAGGATAAATGATAATGAGTTTTATAAAATGAGCTTATTATATAACTAGTCTTTAGGGACACTAAACTTATCATCCCTTAGGATATTAGTATTTATGAAATGTAATGTAATATATTATAAAATATTTAACAAAAGGCATGTTTATATTTGGTTGATATAGTTGGTATCAAAGGAAAGGTTCAGTTATTTTTGAATATTAGAGAACTATTTTTAGAATTAAGGTTAAAGAACCTTATTAGAAAACTCTAGAGATGAGTCAAAATACAATATTATATCCTGAGATATTGGTAAAGTATTTATTAAGTGGTTTTACTGTAAAATAAATCCATATATGTATACTAGAAAGTGGATGTAGGATCTAGCATAGTTGTACCTAGGGGTAATGTCTCCGAAGAGGGCATGTTGGGTGTTAACTCAACCATAACCCGGTACACAACAAAGATACCCACACTTAGTTGGAAACTACTTGGGGATATAATTTTTTTAAACTCATACTATTTAATAACCTCTATGAATTATTTATATCCTAGTTACTTTGGGTGATTTGTAGACCAAATGATCAGGGTGAAAGTAAACATAGATACCATGCCTATTGTATAGGAATTTATTAATGTATTTCTATATGAACTATGTGGCCTTCCCCTAGATTATGAGGTTGATTTCTTGACTGAACTTATACCTATATAAATATCTATCTCAAGTATACCATATAGAATTGATCTCATTGAACTGGTGGAATTAAATAAGAATCTAAAGGAGAATTGGAAAATGGTTTTATCTACCCCCAATGCTTCATCATGTGGAGAACCAGTCCTCTTTTTTAAGAAGAAATATGGATTAATGTGACTTTTCATTTACTATCATGAGTTTGAAATATCAAAATTAAGAATAAATATCCTTTACCTAGTATTTATGACTTGTTCAATCAACTCAGAAAAGCTCAATACTTCACCAAGATTGATCATCGATCTGGATACCACCGGCTAAGGGTCAAAAAGAAGTATATTTAAAATTAATCTTTCCAAATGAAGTATAGATACTATAAGTTTATAGTGATACCATTTAGATTTATTTTCCCCCTTCCATATTCATAGATCTAATGAATAGAGTATTTAGAGACTACCTAGATCACCTTGTGATTGTCTTTATAGAAAATATTCTAAAGAGAAATGAATAGTATTAAGATCATTTGTAGATTATGTTGATTACCTTATAAAAGGATAATTTGTGTTCCAAATTTATAAAATGTGAATTATGGATAAAAAAGGTGTCATTATTGGATCATGTAATCACCAGTAAGGGCATATCTATAAATCCTTCAAAAATAAAAGTTATTAAACAATGGCCCAGACTGACCAGTGTAACTGAGTTCTATAGTTTTATAGGGTAAGTATGATTTTACTGGTTATTTTTGAGAAATTTATCAAAACTATAAAATCCACTAACCATGTTAAAAAATAAGAGAGTAAAGTTACTTTAGACATAGTAATTTGAATAAAGTTTCAAGGAACAGAAGAATATGTTAGTCATTGATCATGTACTTACATTACCCTATAATGGGAGAGGGTTTATAATATACAATGATGTCTCCAAGAAGAGAATGGAATGTGTTCTCATTCAAAATGAAAATTTAATTTATTATACCTCATGACAATTAAAAACTCATGAGAAAAATTACTCGATGCATGATTTGGAGCTAGTGGTGGTGATCATTACATTAAAATCTTGGTGGCATTATCTCTATAGTTAGAAGTGTGATATTTATACTAACTATAATAGTTTGAAATATATTTTCACATAGAAATAGTTAAATATTCACCAAAGGATATGGTTTTAATTGATCAAAGATTATGACTAATCAATACATTACCTTCTGAGGAAGGAAAATAAGGTGGCTGATACTCTGAGTATGAAAGACCATACTACTCTATCCATGACAAGGATTTAAAGAGTCCCATTACTCATATAATTGTATAGGATGAATCTTGAGGTTATAATGGGATTAGATAAATCTTTTCATGGACATATGAATTATCAAACTTTCATTCATGTGAAGATAAAATAATCCTATAAATATGATATAGAGCTATAAAAAAAGAGGTAGAAAATGTTCTGGAGTTCAACATTGATAATGATGAATTTATAAGTTTTGGAACCTAGATGTGTGTCCCATAAAAACCATAAATGAATATAGAGAGATTTTAGATGATTCTCATAACTCATCCTTCTATATTAATCAAATAAGCATAAATATGTATAGAGATCTAAAGAAAAACATATTGTGGGATATTATGAAGAGATACATTGTAGAATAGATATCTTGATTCTTCGTATTCCAACAAGTTAAGGCTGAATGAAAAAATTCTAAGGTTATGTTGAAACCACTACCTATATTGGTATAAAAATGAGAAAACATCTCTATGGACTTAATTGTAAGACTCCCCAAAATTTATAAAGGCCATAATTCTATTTAGTTTGTAGTCAATCTCCTTATGAAGTTAGTGCATTTTATTTCAATAAAAAAATATTTCTCCCTTTACTAACTCTCTAAGATATACTTAAGGGGAGTGGTGAGGATACCTATAGTACTATTATCCATTATATCTTATTGGGTTATAAGGTCCACCTCAAGGTTCTAGATAATTATTCAGAAATATTTAGAGATAGATCTATTTTTTAGAACTGTTTATTATCCTCAGATAGATGTTCAGTCTAAGAGGGAAAATCAAACTCTAAAGGATATGTTTAGATCTTGTTCTATAGATTTCCAATGATTTTTTGGATCAACACCTCCCCCCAGTAGGGTTATAATATAATAAAATATTCCATTATATCATTTATATGGATCCATATAATTCACTATATGGTAAGATATTTGAGACTCCAATACACTGGGATGAAGTTGGAGAGATGAAGGTGATAGGTCCTAACTTTGTTTAAGAAATGAAAGCTACACAAAGTTGATAGGATAGTTATGCAGATAATAATCATCAAGATTAAGAGTTTGAAGTTGGATAAATAGTGTTCCTTAAAATATCTCATTAGAAGTTCATTATGAAATTTGGGAATAAAGGGAAGTGTATCCCTAGGTATATTGGTCTATTTGATATCCTTGATCATGTCGTGGTTGTATATTATCACTTAGCACTACCACCTGACCTCTCCCAAGTACATGATGTGTTCCATGTATCACTTTTGAGGAAGTATGTATCAAACCCTTTACAAGTACTAAACTCATAAGTCATGCAACTAAAACATGATATCTCATATGAGTAACAAATAGCGGAAGTTCCATATCAAATAGAAAAGGTGTTTTAGAATAAGACCACTCATTTGGTAAAATTTTTATGGAGAAATCATATGTTTTAAGAAGCTATGTGGGAACCTGAGGATGTAATTAGGAAAAATTTACCTTGTATGTTTTCTTACATGTAATAAAATTTTTAGGATGAAATTATTTTTAAGGGGGGTATAATGTAACAACCTAATTTTTTCCTCCTTAAATAAAAACTATGTTTGATAGCTCTCCCTACACACAACGCCAAACTAAAATGAAAACCATGAGATATTTTGGTAAAATATTAATATTAAATATGACCATTAAAAACCTAGACATTGAATTAGTATGTGGGAATAATAGTAACAAAAATATGAAATGTGTGTATAATGAAAATAAATATTACTTTTAAAAGTAATTAAATGCAATTAATATAGCTAAATTAACTAAGAAAATCATTTTATGCTTAAAAATACATTTTCCTAAAATTTTTGTTTTATTAAAAGAAACTAAGTATATTATGATTAAATAATAGAAAAATATATTGATAATATGAATAATATATTAAACATAAATTAATTAGTAAATGATGGAAAATAAGAATAAAGTATGGTTAACATTTTAAAAAAGTTATTTTCAAATATGAATAGTTTTCCTCATATATTTTTTGATTTTATGTAAATTATGAATTACAAAATATTAAAAATTTAATTTGAAAAAAAATAAACATTATTTTTGGATTAATCATAATAATATAATATTAAGATGAATTTTTTGTATTTTTATAAAACATTTGAATTTAGGTGAATAGTGAAATATATCATTTTTACTAATATTACAACATTTATGAAATAATTAGAATATAAGTATAAATTATAAATTTATGAAACCTTTTTATAGTACCAGATATTTATTTTATAAGAGAATTTATAATTTTAAAAACTTTGGCTTTAATTTATAAACCCATATTTGATATTTTATAATTTAAGTTATTTTTTTCAAAAAAAAATCAATACATTATGCATATGGTGTTTTAAAATTAATTTTTATAACTTTTAAAAAAATTAAATAAAAATTTATTTTAAATATTGAATCATTAGTTCTAAATTATATAATAAGTTCCATTTTATTTTTTTGTCATAAAGGATAAATTACCTAGGTAAAAACTAGTTTTTGTGTTGAAAACCAAAATGGTAAAAAATGAGTAACCTACAAGGTAAAGGGGAAAACATGTTAAAAAATATTTTAATTGAGTGTTTGAGGTTTTCATTAACCTTATACCTTCTAATATATATTATTTATCAATTTTGGATCCACTTTCCTTGATATTGACTTCCCATTGTTGAAAAGTTTTGGGTATTTACAAAAAGTACCATTCTTTTTCACTTATAAAAGGGACACTCCACTCCTAACTTCCCCTCACACTAAAACCCCTTAATTTGAGCCCACGCACTTCCCAATAATATATTAAACACTTATATAAACCTTAATTATGTTATTTAATTCTCAAAATACTATCCCTAGAAGGTTTAATTCCCTTTGGAAAGGTGATAATCTAAGAAGTGAGGTATAAGTTCATAAACTCTCTTTCTCTTATCTATTTATTTATGTGATTTTATTCTTAATAAAATTTCATTTTACCATTTTAAAATGATAAAATCAGTATAATTATTATAATATCATGTTATTATAATGATTTTATAATCATAACCCACCCTCCCCTTTTCCATTAATAAAAATGAAAACATAAATCGTGCGTTGTGCGGACTACTACCTCCAAAAATAAACATATAATTTTCCTTCACCTCCATAAATGGTTGTCTTTAGTTTGTATTTTCTAATTATATATGATATATATAAGAAATATATATCATCAATATGTATATTTCTATATAAAACGAAAATTTATGATCGTTATAAGATAATTCATCGATATTAGTAAATAACCCAAAACTAGTTTATCATTGTCTTCGTCTTCACGAAACGTGACTAAAACTCCCATGTAATGAATTTTAAAATTATAATTCTTTATAAAACATCAATTTTATTACCTTTAATGGTATTTAAATTATGATATTTTGGTGAAAAGGAAATATCAACACTACTTTAATGAACCTAGTTCAAAACAGACATGATTATTAACACCCAATGTTGAAAAAATGATTATAACAATATAATACATGAAGATAATTATTATTAATAAAGATTATAAATGTAAATATATATTAATAAGGTTACTAAATAGTTAATTAATATTTTTATCTTTATGATACAAGAGTTTAAAGTGCTTCTATGGATATCAAGGTTGAAGGTAAGGGACTTGGTAACTCAAAATCCTTTCTTTCAGTTATAAAATTTCTCATTCAACTTTATTTTTTCAGGACTTTCAATTTTTAATGATGTTATATTTTTTTTTAAATGATTTTTTTAACCAAATCCATTTTCATGAAATTTTTTCTTTTCATTTTTCTTAAAAACTTAACCAAATATGGAGTTGTGTTTCATGTTTCACCATAAATTTTCTTTAATTATGTGGTTATTTTGGCTGATCAATTTTTTAGTATCAAATGATTTAATTCAAGATGTTATTCTATACTATTTATATGTCTTATGAAACTTGTTTTGATTTCCATGGGTTCATTTTGAAAGGTGAATGATTACCATTTTGATGTTTTATGAAACCCATTTTTATCTCTATGGGTTCTTTATAAAAAGTGAATGATTTTCATTTAGAAGATTTATGAAACCCATTTTATTTCCATGTCTTCTTTATGATGTGAAAATTTAATGCTTTTTAATTAGAACTCATAAGTATGAAGGAATGATTGGTAGGGTCCTATATCACCCACCAAAACATTATTTAAGAGTTCATGTCTCATTAGATAGGTATTCATACATATATTTTAGTTTTATGTAATCATAGTAAATGATGGTGTGAATCATAAAAGTAATGTTTTCCAATTATAATATTTCGATAATAGTTATAAGATGTTATTCATTGTGATATTATGATCTCATGATTCAAGGTTTATTTTTAATTATTCTAAGACGTGTTATAGCTATTATATTTCCATGTTGATCTTTTGTGGTTTTATGTTATTATGACACATACTTTGAAGCTCACTTATGTTTTATGGTTATCACTCATGATGATGTGATATTTATCTTATTCACAAGTTTTTACATATTA
This sequence comes from Viscum album, assembly GCA_963277665.1. Taxonomy (NCBI): domain Eukaryota; kingdom Viridiplantae; phylum Streptophyta; class Magnoliopsida; order Santalales; family Viscaceae; genus Viscum; species Viscum album. The sequence continues at coordinate 797,015,315 of OY728137.1, forward strand.
TTATGAAATCATACTTGATGAAATATTTATTCACCCTTTACTATAATTTTTGAACTTAAAACTTTTTTATATTTTCATTCCCCGGGTTATGAGGATGAGTCTTACTAATGATATTTCTAGATGATGGTCTAGTATGGTTCCTTTAAGGATAAATGATCATGATTTTTGTAAAGTAAGAGTATTATATATATATTCTCCAAATAAACTAAACTTATAGGTCCTTGGGATATTAATAATTATGAAATATAATATTATATCTCATAAAATATTTAAAATAAAGGAATATTTATCTTGGGTCTTTATATGCACGCTGAAAAAAGAATGATTCTATGCACTGAATAAATCATGAATCACATCTCTACATAGGTGCGTGACCACTTCCTTTACTTGAGTGTCCAATATAGGCCCAGTACACACCCAATTCAAATTTTCCTTTGAATTTGGTCATCTCTATTTCAATCAAATCTAACTCTAAGGGGTGGAATTGTTTTGTGCTCAAACTTGACTAAAGGAAGAAATCTGTAAAATATATAGAAAAATTATAAGATTTTAGAAGTAATTAAGAATGATATAGTTCCATGATACATTCCTTATCTTCTATAATAATTACTCATAGCCTATCTAATAGCGTCACACCCCGCACCCTGTCTAGTGGCACTACTCCTCTCACCCCATCTGCCTTGCACCCACACCATGCACCCTATTCAAGGAAAATGGGTTCCTAAGATAGTTACCTATGGTAATATGGGTTCCTAGATTCCCCTTATAATATAAATACCCAAAAGCCTCCCATTTTATGAGAGGAGAAACCCTAGAAACATCTGATCATAAGAATCACATGCCCACCCCTTCCAAGTTTACCCTTTATTTGATTTTCAAATAAAAATTAAGAGGAAGATGATGAAAATAAAGGGTATTTGTGGTATTAAATGATTATAATCATTGTAAGAGACTAATTCACATAGGTCATCACTAAGACTAAGGTGAAGTTACATTATTTAGAGGTTCTTCTAAGAAATCAGGGCATGCTATCTAGATACCCAATATACTTTAAAATGTATATACTAAATGATATGTGTTAGTTCTTAAGGGTCACCCAACTAAGCACCCATTATATCAAACCCCCAATACATAGTGATTTTCAACCTATAAAACCTTATAAAAATGGAACCCAGTTTTTCATCATTATATTCATCCTCAGTTCATCTATCTGGGTATGCATTCGCCTAGTCTACTCAAATGGGTACTAGTTTTCTTGGCTTACCAAATTAAGTTCCCCTTCGCTTGGGTCCACTACTTTGGGTTGAGCCCAGTTCCAAATATTCACCCGGTATAAAATACTCCTAGGTACACCATTTTATTAGGAAATTTAATTGGGATTAAATAATTTCCTAAAATATCTCATTGATATTATTTGTCCCAAACCAACCCACTACTAAGTTTCATTCACTTAAGACACCTATATGGCCTCCAAGATACATGAATGGGTTATAAAAACTAGTGAGATCCTTTTTTGATCATGTATTCCTTTGATAATGGGAATTGGGAATCCTATAATATATATCTCTTTATTTTTCTCCAATATTGGTAATAGCCTTGGGATATAGTCAATCATGTATTCCCATAATAACAAGGGCTCTCTCTCTCTCTTAGAGGGTCGATAAAAACTTATCTGGCCTAACTCTCTTGACTCATTTGACTTGGTAGTTTCAATTTAGCACCATTTTTGCTAAGTAACCATATGATTCTTTGATTATACTCTATAATCCAATAAATTATCCATGAATATAATTGGGTCATGTACTATGTTTAAGTTCCAACCATTTACTCATTGGTGATCTCATCCATATGCCCAAGTAATGAGCCATGAATATGAATGGGCCATCAGCTGCCAACCTAGTGTAAACCCCACCCATATCCTTTCTATTTTTGGTCTACTCATGCATGGGTATCAAACAAACCATTTTCAAGCCCCTATCACCTAGTATTATATTATGTATGATTTTAAGCTGCTTTGAACATGTCCTTATCATATGACCATAAAATAAAAGAAATAATTGTCCTAAAAACAAGACCCTAAAAGTCACCTCATTTATTCATGGTTTCATGACCTTAAAAGGAACCAAATTGTTTCTTGTCACATGACCTTAACATTTATGATGTTTCTCATTATAAGGCACTAAAATACATGGGTTCTAATTCCCTTTATGAGGATATATAGAAAGCCCCTCTCATGATCCCAATCTTAGCCTCACAACACCAACCACCTGCCTAGAATCTAATAAATTCCAGAGTGCCTAACTATGTAGCTTTAAACCATAGTATGACTGAAAAAACAACTAACCATATAATGTATAAAATTTATAACCTCTTATACATATAGATGAAGAACCTCTGATATATACAGATGTTCACATCAAATCGCTGAATCAATTGATCACTTTCAAAACTAAGGTAACCAATATTATTACTGGGGATGATTTAACAAACATATCTTAAATATATAATTGATTCCCAAATTAGGAAAAAATACCCTCATGGGATGATCCTAATTCTTATTTTCTCAACCTAGATGTGTGATTCGAAGTGTCGTTAACATGCCCAAATGACTTCCTGCCTTTGGAAAGTGGGTATATAGTAAACCAAAATTGTGGGCATGAATTCGCAGGGGGAACAATATCCGTAATTAAAATAATATTTTTCAATCTTCTCATAATTCTTGTTTCAAATAAAAAGGGAAGAATTAAATAAATAATGCTACTAGAATTTGAGGTATTGCGATGCTTTTTTTGAAACAGTTTTCAAAACCGTGGTGGTGGGTGGATATTTCCTCAATTGTTGGAAAATCATAGAAGTAGATAAGACCTCTAGGAATGGTTTTTAAGAAATATGTTAATAGTTTCATAATGGGACCCTTATTGATACATTTCTTGAAATAATGGAAATATGGGTTCCTCGATGATCCCATTATCATGCTTTCTAAAATAATGCCAATATTTTTCATCTATTATATTATTTCTTAAAATATAAAATAAAAAAATTATTTTTAATATTTAATATTTAATAATAAGTTATTAAAAATATTAAAAATATTAAAAATTTACCTTATTTTAGTGGTTTGGTCGCTTCTATGGTTCATTGAGATTGGTGGTTCAAAACATTGTGAAATTTTTTAAAAAAAAATAAATATATTTCCATAGTTTGAAAACCATGGAAATAAGTAGTAAAAACCATGGAAATAGCCACCTATGGCAACCATTTATTTACTGAGTATTAAAAATTTTGTTTATAATTGGGTAACACCCAATTACCATGTTTTGAAAACTATTTTTATATCCTTTCTATCATCTTGGTTTTTAAAACCAAGACCGTAAGTCACTACATTGATGGTTATCTCACCCACGGGGCCCAAAACAATATAAATATGCTAAATTTAGTTATTCTCATGGTTTATTAACCTATTTAAATGGTTTTAAACCATAATAATAGTATAAATTTATAGTTTTATAAGTAAATTGATTAATTCAATAAAATTTAAACTATAGTCAAAGTTTGAGTAAAGGCTAAGTTATTCTCAAGAGTAACCCGGAATAATACATGTTTATACTATAGGTGTTATATGTTGAGAAGATTATTCAATTATATATAAGACTATATTCCTCCTCATACCTTCCGTATCAAAAACAGGGGTGGCATAAGTTCAATATAAGAAAAATGAGAAGGATTCTTAGTAATATGTTTTCTCAAGTATCTCATATCCTATTTCAATTCAGCTATATTTATTTCAATATCATCATACATTGTTATCACTAAATAAATATTTTAAAAAAAGGAAGGATGAATATGAGTAATAATACATGATTATTTCATATTAATTCCTCAATATCTAAACTTGGTATGTTTATCACCAAATTCATCAGAATTTACAAACAACTCTCTCTTAAAAATTATACATCCTAATTAGTAGAAAGATTAGTTTTTATTCACTTATTCAATTATAAAAAAACTAAAGGGTATACACTTGTTAATTATAATTCATTAAGGTGAATATAATCATTATTTAGTTTAATAAAAATCTTATACCATTCAAAACTCCTTAGTAAAAGTGGAAAACTAAATAGGTAAGTTATAATTTCTTGAGCTAAAACAACTAACTCTTTCTCGTCTTCCGATTCCATCACAAAAAAAATATCTTCAGCTATTTCTGGATTAATATTTTTTTATACTCTCTTTTTAAATTTCTGCATTAAAGTTCGAATCATATAATTTTCATTCATTCATTTTCTTATTAAAAATATGTGCATCCATATCTTAAATAAGAGATATTTATATTTTTAATTCCCTATTTATTAATTTTAGAAGACTCCCTATATGTATTATTTCATCCATATCTATTTGGATAAAATGAACTAGATACATCTATGATAGATATATTTATATCACCATGATTAAGTGAGATGCTCTAAATCAAATAGTTTTTATCATTATAATTTGTGGATTTATCCCCCTAAATAGATGAATCTATTCCTTCACCTCTACCTAGTTTCTAATTAGAAGATCCCCCTGAGGATAGTATATGAGTATTGGGGAAACATTTCTCATATTATTCAAAACTGAAATTGATAAGGGGATTTTAATATCCATGAAAAGGATTGTATACTTCCTTGTTATGAAAAATTCAGGGGGAACCAATGATAACTGGTTCCAAAAAATAGTATACAGGATAAAAAATAAAGAATAATTACAAAAATATCATGGGGATTTACATGGTTTGGGAATAATCCCTATGTACATAGAGTGGTAGGAAAAAAATCTGTACATTAATGAGTAAATTACAGGTCACACACTTAAACTAAAAACCCGGTTCAAAATGATCTCATAAAACAAGTGGTGATACATTAAACTACATTTATAAAGTTCACATATCCACATATTTGGTACATTATGCTATAGTATCTAGGGTAGTAAAGTCTTTGGTGCTATAATACCACTATAAAAAAAGTACATGATTGATGTTATTAATATTTTCATGACTTATTATATTCCCCCTTTACTGATTTTATATGAAATATGCATAATTTGTGAGAAATATTAATGTTTTAATATTAAGTATAATTTTTGAGCATTTTTAGAAGTAGTCCAATTGAGTCAGTTTAATGTTTTAATAATAACTATGACTATACTGATCCAAATTGTGTGGTTATTTTTTTTTAGGATTCTAATTTCAATATAAAACATTTCATTATAAGGAACCATGATCCAATTATTCCATTTGAAGGGTCATATGGTTCTCACAAACAAGACCAAAGAATCTGTGAACAAACTGGACCAGCCTTGAAGATTGATTTACTGGGATCAATACAGAAGTCCAAAAATATTAACTCTCCACCATAATTCGTGGGACACTAAATTTCATCTTGGATAAAAATTTAATGGCCCAAATCCAAGTACAAGGGGCCCAAATGAGGCTTTTAAGTCCAGCCCACCATTCTGTCCGAGAATTAAAATCAGTATACTATTCATGACATATCTCATGATGTAAGAATCAAATAGAGATGATATTTTGCAGTGTGAAATAGGAGATATAGGTGGCCGACTTTGTCGAAGAATTCATTCATATTTGAAGGCATCTTCCTGTTCCAAAATCCATTCACATTTTGGCCATCGAAAAAGCATGGATAGAAATGGACAGTTTACCTTTGTTTAATAAAACCAACATAACTTTGGCTCCACTTGTCCAAATGCCTCCATATTTTGACAGTAGTCGTAAAGCTTTATTATCTACAACTTTGAAGAATGAGATATTTGGATATTCGGCTGTCTGAATATCTAAATTGGCGATGCAAGTGGAGGGACATATTGGGAATGCAAACAGTCCACTCCTTGGGATATAAATACTCTCCCCTTCTCTCCTTGAGAGGGGTTGGCATTTCAGAAGAGAGGATATCATATTGGCATGACCAAAGCCTTTCCAAAGGCTTGGTAGGACCTTCCATACTCAAGTTTTCACTTGATAGACCTTTTCTCCTCTTTTTGTTTTCACTTACTTTTGTGTTCTTCATTTTTGTAATCTTGTAATTCTCTTTCTTTGTAATTCTGTTTTAATGCAAGTTACTTCTTCAATATCTCTTATTATCATCCACCTTCTGTAGTTTAATATTTATGTTCTTAAAATAGTTTAAATTCAGTTGAATCCCCTTCCCTTCTTTTTCTTCCTCATTCAATCGAAAATCCGTTTTTAATTATCATCATCGTTCATGTGTGTGTGTCAACGTACCACTCTTTTCTAATCCCTTTCTTTTTCTTCTATTCTTAATTTATCATCATAATTATTTTAACCAGAATATTAAACATCCAAATGGATGAGTAAATCTCTCATTGGGGTGAGTTATAATTCGGTGATGTTAAGTGATTGAGAGTTTTGCTCGATGAGTATTCTTTAAATTAATATTGTGTATGTTAAACTTAATATGTCATGGATTAATGATATGTTTTGTTTAACGAGTGGTTTCCATGGATTATTGGAACCATAAATACACTACCATAAATAAGTTTTGATTGAGATTAGAACCCTAAGTTAAGTTAAGGCTTGGATTAAATCTTTCACACTTAGGAATTCCAATCAACGTCAACTTATGACATGGGTGTCAATTTAATGCAATACAAAGTAAGGCTCAAGGATATCACATGCTTAAATCCCCAATAATGAACTCACCCCAATCTTTATCAATTTGATAAATCAAACATCATCCATAAATCTTTTCAATTAAGCTCTGCAAACAAACCCCCCCTAATCAAAATACAATCAACTAAAAACAAACGACTATTACAAAGTATCATCACCGAGGATTCGACCCGAGTGCTGCTATACACATTAGCAGAGCACCGGAACTTTGACCGGTCGATAGGCGACAATTGGCCGTGCGTTTCAATGCTACAATGGTTCCATGTTTATAAATTCTACACATCTATAGTACCCATTGTCAATGTCATTGATCATCTCTACTATAGTTGATGAGGATTATTTATTGATTGTTGTATAGTATAGGATACTATAATTTATCCCAATGTCATTTGATGGATCGAGATCTACCATTCTAAAATTATTTCTTTTTCTTAAAATTATCCTATATGGGTAGGATAATAAATAGATTTTTCATATTACTCATATCCACTGATTTACTCATATCATTCTAAACCAAGATCCTCCATGGGTTTATGTAGTTTAAGATTATTTTTAGAAATAAAGTTATCATAAATAATTTTATCATCACTCACCAAAAAAATTATTTAAGGGTTTTACCCCACACTCATTTATTTGTAGATAGTTTGATCAAGATAATCCCACTTGATATATCAAATGAAGACTCTAATTTTCCAACAAGTATTTTGGATTCTAAATATCTTGAAATAAATTTACATAAGAAAAATTTATTACCTTATAAATAGGTTTACATACATATTAATATAACTTATCTAAAATATGTATAAATTCACTTTTATTTTTTTCTAAAAAGATACAAGAATAAAGTGTCTTAAAATTAATAATGTATTAAAATTTCCTATCCATGTACATAATGAATGTTGCATAAATTTATCTAACATAGTGTTTTCCTACCCAAATCTGCTACATTTAATCTCATAAAAATATTATTTACATTTAACATCTATAAATATTCTCCCACATTAAAATTTATATGTATCATAGGTAAATAATTGGTTAAATGAGAAAGGTTGAGACTTTATGGGTATTATAAGATTTGATGTTTTCTGAGAAGTTTTGAGTTCTACTGACATGATTTGGGAAGGTTTTAAAGAGTTTAATGGGGTTGACAACAAATCCAAAGGGGGTGAACCAAGTGTTTCCAACTTTTTTCCAAATTCAAAATAATCCTTTTATATATTACCAAATTTTATTTTTGAACCCCTATTTCTTGTTAAGATACTAGTGGGTATTTTTTTATTTTATCAATCAAATACACAACATGAAATATAGGAAATCAATAAATTATGACACTTGTGTTTCTAAAAAAAATTCCCCTGATGTGGAAAACCAACTCCTCGTTGTGATAATTTATTCATAGAAATCATAGATTCTAAACTAATAAACTTATCAACAATTAAAATTGGTGTATGAAGTTATCATCCTCACCTGTGGTGCATCCCACACCAATATATTATCCCACTACATTTACAATCATCATCATCCCACTGGATTTCACAACTTCTTGTTATAGGTTATAAGCTCAGCCTTTAACCATTTTGAAGTATATTACATGAAAAATATGGTGTGACTATATCACTCTAATTGAGATCCTGTGATCTTAAAAAATCTTTAAGTTACTCAATATATAAAATTTCCAATTTCTAGATAATACACAAGCATAGTCATGTTGTTCTCTCCTCATATTATTATATTGTTTACTACTCAAGCTTCTACAATAATGGGTGGCATGGGGTCTTCTTCTTCCTTTGGTTGTGATACCCATATAATGAATCTTATATATCACAGGATGAGATTATTATATATCATTATTCTTGTTATTTTTATTAGATTTATATATTCTAATCCAAGTTATCTTCTTCTTCTACTTTAATACCAAGATGCACTTTTGTTCAATATAGTATCAGGTTCATCTACCTCTTCTTCTTCAAGAGCTTCACTGGTTATCTCAATTCTCTTTAGTTCCAAACACCTATATCCTTATATATATATATGTGTCACAAAAATTATATTTTATTTATTTATAAATATAGAAAATATCTATAAATTCTGGTGCACCCGATTCTCATTTTATTTCTCTCAACTTTTTTTTACGTGGGTATCTCCCATGATCTCATATTCTTTTTTCTCCATGGTTTCATCCTGTAAAATGACAGGAGTATCCTTTTTCTTTTACTTCATATTTTTATCTAATGAATATGGCGTCTAGATAATTATACATCAAGATTTAATTCTATTCCTATCTTTCTCATTTACACAGTATCGATATTCAAAATTATTCTTCCAAGATATATGAAAATCACATAGTTACAACATCTTACAGCATGGAACTTTATCATTTTAGCATGAAATAATTTTTATTGTCAGAATAGAATTCATATTAGACTTATAAACTTGATAAAATAATTAAAAAACTCATTTTTTATGTTTGAAACACTATATAACATTTACATCATCATTGGACTTATTTTTACTTTGATCCCCAATAATGAATTTTAAATATTCTCATTTAAAATTCCCACATATAGAGTAGTGATATTATCTCTATTATTCTCATATAATATTTTTAAAATAAATCTTGGATCATGGATCTTTAAAGTTTCATGATGTTTTGAATATGATATAAAATCTCAAGCATCATCCCATTGATTATCCAAATTCTAGAAACTTACTTTTAATCTAGTAGAATTATCAAAAATTTGTAAGTATTGGATTCATATGAGTAAATAATTCGTATATATTTTTTGGATGAATCATACATATATAAGTTTTTTGATAGGTAAATTAAAATATAACTAGGTCTCATACATGTTTTATCTACTTATGCATCTCTTGTATCTTACGTGTTTTCTATATTATGTGATGGCAGAGTATTACGCGATTTCTTTTATACATTCTAGTAGAATCTTATTTGTTCTTTTATACATTCTAGTTGGGTATATTATATTAAGGTAGACTCATATTATATGGAATATGTATTACAAGACCCTTTATCATATAAAATAGTTGGTATTGTATGAAACCATTATTTCTCATGAGAACAATGTCAGGTCCCACCCAGGTGATGAAAATATAATAGGGGATGAGTTTTCAATTATAAAAAAAATATTTACTTAAATTTAATTGTATAATTTGATGGATTAAGATATTTAATAACTTGAACTTTTAAAAATAAAATTATTGGATATGTGAAGAGTGATGGTGGAATAAAATAATGATGAAAATAATAATTTTATATTAGTTTATATTCAAATGATGTTACATATACTCTTCATAATACAAGAGTATAGATATCCATTATATTTTAAGGCCTTTATAGGTTCAGTCCAAACCTATAATTTTATAATGGGATATGAACTAATCCATGACTTTTACTAGAGGATCATCCCCAACCTAACTATCCTTTTTGCAAAAATAGATAGAACCTAGTCTTTTCTATAAGGAGTATCCCCAACATAGTTCTTTTTGATAGGATCAAGAACAACTTATGTCACCTCCTTTTTTTCAGGTGTTAAGAATCATTCGATACCATTTAAGGGTGTAATAACCCATATAGTTTATATTACATTGTGAAAAACTACCCATAAAAAAATAAAATACAATAAATCTACTGGTAAGTTGTGAACTGAAATTATAATGCGGAAATTCTCTTCTCATAAATTGAAGGATGTTCAAATGTATGAAGCTCCAAAAATATTGTTATGCCTTAGAAAATAGTGAAATAAAGAAACTATAGGACTCTTGGTCAAACTATACAGCATGATGGAATAAACTAGAGTCACGTTCTAGTTATAGTCACTTACAGCATGCATTTACTTCAACCTTTAAATAAGGAAATTAGTAGCAACAATGTTCCTCTTCAAATTCCATGATCATCCTTCATAAATAACCAAAGATAAATTATTCATGTGGATGTATCCTTAAATATTCCTTAATGATTTTGTAAAAAATAATTAAGTTATACAGCAAGACTTTTGAAAAATAAATGAATAAAAAAATAATTCTAAAGGTGGATTTGGGATGCTTTTATGGACTAATGATTCGTGATTTTGTGGGGGGCTTTGGGATCTTTTTTTTTTGTTAGGTCTTGGTTGACACTTTCATGTTTGGTGGAATTTACCACATGTCTTGTGTTTCAGTGTATTTATTTTTTCTTTAATAAACTTATAGGACCGAGTACTCTCGAGTTCAGAACTTTCCTAGTACTAATCATTCATAAATCTTATGGTTAATTCCCATAATAATTCACACTATTATTCTATAAAATACTAAGTATATTTAAATCTAAATTTACTTTAATAAATAATAAATTAAAATATAATACACACTTCCTACCTTATGACCTTTATTATATTTTACATAAAATACTTCTAAATTTCTTTACATGGAAACAAAATAATTAATAAATAACTACAGAATAAATAAATTAAAGAAATCAATTAAAAAATATGTAGTAAATTGAAATAAAAAAAGTTAGTAGGATAGAGAATATTTTGAGTTGTTAAAATATTTCATAGGGTAAAATATTTTGGTAGGGACAATTTCTTTATAGGGTATATATTTATAACATATAGATTCTTTATAAGGTTCAATATCATCATAAGGTACATCTTCATAAGGTACCAATTTATATGTTTCAAAGTTTTTAGGGTACAAATTCTTCATAGGGTATAACCTAATGTTTATAGGGTATATCCAAATATTCATAGTGTATAGTAATTTTCTAAAAAATTAACTTTCTATAGTAAATACTCTATACTTAATAAGGTATATAATTTATCAAGATTTCATAATTAAATTCCTTCAATGTATGAGACATTTATCAAATCATACTAATGTGTTTTTTTCTTTGAAATTAGTTCATAAGAAACATAAAAAATTCAATGAATAATAAATAAAATAAATCAACTATTCAGCATCATTCTTTACTTATAGATATAGTTTAAGCTTCAAAAAAATATTGTAATCATGTTAGAAATAATAAATAAAAATGATAAAATTGAGGATTTTTAATTATCAAAATATAAATAAATGAAGTGTTTGAATGATTCACTCAATAATTTCCCACTTTTTAATAAATTAAAAAACTAAACGTAAACCACAAAAAATCTCCCCCTTTTTGAAATTATCAAGAAGAAAAATTTTTGAAGAAAAATATATAAATTGAATAAGGATAATAATTTTCTTTCCCTTTATAATATCTCCCCCTTTTCAAAATAGTTAATTTTTAAAATAAAAACATTTTACTCTAAAAAAATTCTTCCAAAACTGACATTTCTCACAAAAAAATATTAAAAACATATTTAATAAACATATACATATTTCCCTAAGTTAAACATTCAAAATAGAAAAAAAATCATGCTCAATCTATATAAAAACCAAAAAAAACTAGAATAACAATAATGTTTAAGAATATTTCAGCATACTTTGGGAGGTTTAAATAGATTTCATCGTGTTTAAGTAGAAATAAAAACAAACGGATTTTAGTTTAAAAACAAGTAGATTTATACATATTTAAATTAGATTTGATCCCATTAAATTCATGCATTCTAAATATAGATTCCAACTGAAATAAAAGTAAATGAAAACATTAAAGATCTCCCTTAACTTCATCTTCTCCAAAATAAAAATGGTATCTCCACGATAATTAAAAACAGTTTATAAAAATTTCAAAAATGTTATTCAAAATGATGATAACTTTATTAAAGTTGAATTTGGTTTCAATTCAGCAAAATTTCATTCATCAGAATTTTTTTTATTTTAATTTCATGCCTCAGATGATGGTTAGACTCTGTGTGCAGACAATGGAAAAAGGATCTCTCCAGGGGTATTCAGATCATTATAAGTTCACATCATCTGATGGTGTAATGATAGAGTTCTAAAATTCTAGATTTTTGGTAAAGTTGAGGGGTCCTCAGTTTGGTATTTAAGCTGAATAAATCATGTTAAGTTGTCCATAATTTCAGAGTAGTGGTTTAAACTTATTTACTCGATAGTAATTATTGTATAGTTTTTTGGAACCTCAGTGGTAAGCATGATGTACTAAGAAGAGATTAAGGAGATCATCATTTCTTAGGAATATTACTTATAATTGGTAATATTTTTTGTAATCTCTTTTACTTTTAATTATAATGAAAAGAATAAATAGTGTTTCTCTCATTCATATAAGACACGTCATCTGAATCATGTAATTATCTTTATGTTATTTCCTATTTTTGTACTTATTCTATTTGTATTCTCATTTCTTATTATGTATTCTCACCAGGTTCTACTTTTTATGGTGTGTAGCGTTCAAAGACTTCCTACTTTTGGTACACTTATTCTAATGGGATATTTATATTGTGCATCATCTGGTGATATTATTATAAAGGGTAAATTCCATTCAGTGACGTGGGCATATTCTAGTGGTTTGATCATAATTTTAGGTGATAAAATTCCCAATAAGTGGTATTAGAGAAAGGGGTTTCTTCTAATGAGCCAATATGCACACTCTTTCCTTGATGGAATTTATTTTTTATTAGGAGATCACTGTCAGCAGAAGTAATTTCTTATGATGATGGTAAGGTCTGAGTTGACAAGTTTAGTGGAATGGATTTTAACTTTTGGAAGATGTAAATGAAGGATAATCTCATTCAGAAAGACCTAAATGCTCCACTTACTAGAATTCAACTAGATAAAATGGAAAATTCTGAATGAGAATAGATGGATAGGAAAGAACTATTGCTAGTGAGTATGTATTTGGTAAGAAATATTTCCTAAAACATCTAAGAAAATAAAAATATAGTGTAATTTATAAATTAATTAGAATATATGTATGAGAAACCTACAATAATGAACAAAGTTTCATGATGTGGTGGTTGTTTAGATTAAGGTTTTCAGAAGTAATACTATTAACAGATCATGTGAATAACTTCAACATAATCCACGATCATCTTGAATTGGGGAAGGTAACTTCCATAGAATATGTGTTGGTTCTAATTATATTTATATCACTTCCAAATAGATTGGATTCTATGGTAACTACTACTAGTAACCCCATTATAAAAAAAAATATGTTTAAGGATATGAGGAATATAATCTTGAATGAGGATCTCAGGCAGAGAGAAGTCCAAGAACCATATTATAATACCCTTAATGCTAAAAGATGAGGATGATCACCTCAATGGAAGACCAATTAGGAGAAACCATCATAAGATAAGCCAAGAGAGAATTTTTTAGGTAATTTGACTAGTTCTAGTCCTACATGTTGGAAGGGAATAAAAGGAGGAAACTTCAAGAAGGATTGTAGGAGTCACAAGGAAATATATGGAAGACCATCAACTTTTGATAGATCTAATTATGTTGGTACAATGGAAGTTGGTATTGAACTATTTCTCTATGTCAACAATATAGTGGTGTCACGGTTAGTTGAATAAGGAGCATCATTCCATTCTATGGGAGAGCAGATATGTATTGAAAATTATGTATCTGGAAGTTTCAAAAAAATACATTTGGTAGACAATGAATCTATGGATATCATAGAGAAAGGATATGTAAATATTCAGATAAATAATGTGGGTGAATTGAGGCTTAAAAAATTTATACATATCTTAGGGATTCTAAAGAACATAATTTCTATAGGGAAACTTAATAAAGAAGGCTATGGTATTAGATTTGATAATGGAGTCTGGAAAGTGTGTAAAGACCTGGAAATTCCATGTAATTTTTTTTAAATTAATTGGGATTATTACGAGTTTGCGAAAATTGACAGCGCGTGATTTCGAGGACCGGTGTTCCTAGAATGTAATTTTGAACTTTTGTTAAGGTACATTCAGTAAAAATATGGGTGGCATTTTCTAACTTTTAAACCGGTGATCAAAATTGAAATCTGAGGGCACCGTTGAATCTGCAGCACTAAGATTCGCTTAGGGAGGTATAACTTCGACCGCATTAGGTCAGGAGAAAAAGATAATTTTCAAACATTTAAAAGAATAATAAAATAACATGTAATTGTTATTTTATTTTTCTCCAATGGTTGAGCAAAGGTGGTGGGACCACTGTGTTTTCATTCCATTTAATGGCTTGACTCTTTGATTCTGTAACCTTGACATTAGAACATTAAATGCGGTTCATAAATGAACCACATTAATGTTGTGAAACTCAGTCGTTTCTTCGGTCTATTTAATTGAAGCTCGGGGATAGGCTTTTGGAATGGAAGAGAGGAACCTCTGATGAAGTGTTGCGGCATCATCCACCGACGAGGAATGGGAGCTTGGACAGCAACATCGGAGGGATCGAACTGGAAACGACGAACGCTGGAAGCTTCATCAAAGCACGGATTATCCTTCCACCACCGCGATGACTCCAACGATTCTTGGGGTAGGAAGATTTCTCATGGTTTAATTCTTTGAGTTGAAGATCAATAAATTGTTACCTGCTTGTTACGATGCTAACGCGGAGGGATCAAGCCAAATGAGCAAGGCCCAAACCATCTGCTGCTTTGTTCTTGTCATGCTCTTCGAAGGACAAATTTCCAACTTGGTAGAACCTTGAATCTGGGAGTCGTGTAGAGATGACAACATCCCGGGAGGCCTATAGGCATAAGCAGAAGGGAAAATGGACCACTGGATCTCACCTAGTGGCCCGCAGAAGATCCGCTGGCACGGTACCGGCACGGCGGCACCGATGACCGATGTCGGCAGTGAAGGTAGCGACCAATGTTCACTGCCCGCGGAAGAGGGTGGCACCATGGCGGACCCGAAAGGGAAGCCGACACTTGGTTGGCCGTGTTAGCGAGGTGGCGTGTCGTCGCACGCCGCGGTGAAGGGGTCGCAGTATCGAAGTCATGGGGGAGAGGGACCCGCACCCTGCGGGTCCTATGGATCATGTGTAGGCACCATGTGGTGCCACTGATTGAAGAGTCGAATGGCTCTTTGAGCCGTTCGGGGAGCTGGGCGGCCACTCGGCTGGTGAGTCGCGCCAACGCACCGGGCCGCATCACCCAGCGGGTCGCACCCAACCGGCAGTTCAAGCTGGTCCGTGGCCCAGCAGGCCAATCCCACTGTGGCCCAGCCCAACCAGGCAGGGCTAGGCTAGTTCGGTCCAATCCAGGTTGGGCTGGGTTGGTCCGACCGGTTCAGACCAAACCTGGACCCATTCAAGCCCAGTTTCTCTTAAAGAGTCATATCTTGCGAACCAGAAGTCCATTTGAAAAACCATCTGCAGTGCTGGGATCCTTGGAGTGGGGAGGTCCTTTTGAGATATTTTACCTAAGTTTTGGAGAAATTTGGAGTATGTATGGGTTGGATCATACCTGAATCCAACCGGGCCCTCAACACTAAAATGACAATAACTCACAAACCGGGCGTCTGGTTGACCCATCGTCTGTTGTGTTGGAACCCTTACAACATAAAGGTCCTTTGAGTTAATCCCTTGTAGAACTTAGTAGAATTTGAGGTATGACTTATATCTAGAGGAGTATATACTATGGAACTCAAGCACACCGGGTGCGGGGAATCATGTGGTTGGCTGTCATTTGAGTAGTGATCCTATGTAGATCAGCATCATAGCAACCCTGTGTGGATCAACATCTTAGAGATCCTGTGTGGATCATAATCTTAGGGAATCTGTGTGGATCATAATCATAGAGACCCTATGTGGATCAGCATCTTATCGACCCTATGTGGATCAGCATCTTAGCGACCCTGTGTGGATCAGCATCTAGAAACCCTGTGTAGATCAGCATAATAGCGACCCTGTGTGGATCATCATTATAGTGACCCTGTGTGGATCATCAGTGCGTGACCCGACGAGGACCAACCATAGAGAATCCCCTCATGGATCAACGACATACAACCCTTTTTGGATCGACAATGGAACAACTTCTTCATCATTCAGTTGTGGAACTTCCTAATGGAATAAAATGATATATCTTATGACTAATCATCTTTATTTCCGATCTCTGAGTTGTATACCTGGTTTTCGATGAGTCTTTGCTTTGTTCTTTTTTATTTATATCATTCTTTGTGTTTTTCCTTGTGGAATTATAAGAGACCTTCAGGGGTCTCAGGGTCCCTAATGCGTATTGTTATACTCACCCATGCACGGGCTTCACCCGCACTTTGTTGTGTCTTGTGCAGATGACGGGCAGCCTTGAATGAGACTTGAGGAGCTAGAACCTAACGGTGGTGACGGTTGACGTGGAGAGACGTGGAGATGAGATGTACCTTCCCTTTAGGTAGGATCCTCGGTAGACGATCCTAGGAGCTGTTTACTGTTTTCTGTTATAGTTGTATCTTTCAGTTAGGC
Source organism: Viscum album (assembly GCA_963277665.1). Lineage (NCBI taxonomy): Eukaryota > Viridiplantae > Streptophyta > Magnoliopsida > Santalales > Viscaceae > Viscum > Viscum album. The sequence continues at coordinate 797,032,326 of OY728137.1, forward strand.
TTGTATTATGGCCTCTTTACTTTCAGTACACACATTACTATTGTAGTTTAACTTCATGGTTGCATCTTGTTGTGTTTTGTACTATTCTTTTGTACAGGTTTAAATTCTATGCCTTCTTGTTTTAGAGATATACCTATTCGGTGCTAGTCACCAACCACTGGCCTATGGAAGTCGGTCTTGGGGTAGTCATGGTGTGGGCCCTGAGGGACGGGTCATGACAAAGTGGTATCAAAGGAGTCGGTTCTACTGAAGAATTGGGACTCTGATCTTTCCAATGGAGCAATATTGTTAAGTTTTTTTAGTGTGGTTTTCAGTTTAGGGAGTCAATTGTTGGTGTGGCGGTCGGAGTATCCATACACCAAGACCCTGAATTATGATTTCTGACTTAGTGCATGAAAACACTGATTGCGTGTGTTTTGGAAATGTTTTCACTTGATTTCTTTTGAGTCAGATCACCAGGTATAACTTATTAACCATGGAACACCTGTTTCTTTTTAGGATTCCACCACAAAGACAGCTATTCAGGATTCCAGAGAGAGTTCACGATGATGGACCACTGAGCGATGAAGCTTCGCTGCATGGCCCTCTTGCTGTGTTGGCACCTTCGGGTGGTGTGACAGCAGAACCACCACTCGGAGGGTGGTAGTTTCCACCATCCCCACTGGTGGATGGTGTATGCCGACTAAGCATGTTACACGAGTTCTAGATATAGAGGCCTCTAAGGTTTCAAGGCGAGACAGATCCCCAGGCAACTAAGGACTGGCTGGAGGCTGTGGCCAGATTTTTCCGCCTAGTTAGGACACCAATAGAGCATATGGTGATCCTAGATGCTAGTCTTTTCCAAGTCATGGCAGGAAGATGGTGGAGCCTGATGCTCCATTCTCATGAGGAGGAGACACTTTCCTAGTTGAGCTTTGAGACCCTCTTCAGGGTGGAGTCTGTTCCAGTGACACTACGCTCTGTGCGTATTCAGGAACTCCTTCACTTACAGCAGGGCAGTCTGACAGTAGCCCAGTACTCGGCAAGATTCACTAACCTCTCACGCTACTTCACTGACATGGTATGAGACCCATTATTTAGGGCTCAGAACTTTGATTGTGGCCTTCGGTGGGATATCAGAGCGTCAATAATATCATTGAATATCCCGACGCAGGTTGGAGTGCTCGAGTGAGCATTGTTGGTGGAGAGATTCTTAGTTGAGAAGGCACTGACTGTAAGAGACACCATTGGGTGACAGGTAGCCGATTCATCTGTAGCAGGTCGTAGGTAGATGACACAGAGGCCCAAGAAAGCCATACCTTTCAGAGGACGACCCTAGGAAATAGGGTCGAAGGTGCGGAGCTTGCAAGGCAGAGGGGTCAGCTGGGAAGAAGATTGTGCTTCATGTGCGGCAGGTATGGACACATGGTTTGAGACTACCTGACCCATTATATTGAAGATCAGCAGAAGGTCGAGGGACCACTGAGGCAGAGGCAGAGATTTAGGTTAGTAGGTCTGTAGGGTGGCGGATGTGGCAGAGGAGCAGGTCATGCAGTCAGTGGTGGACAACAGTTTGAGGTTCTACCACCACCAGCCCTAGGTGGTCCACCTCGACCATAGGGAGCAGGTGGATATGGGTGATCTCAACTTCAGGCGGCAGAGGCTTATGACTACGGTGCTCTATAAATTATTAGAGGTACGATCTGTGTCTATTCAACCCTAGATGTAGTTCTTATAGACACAGGTTCTAGTCACTCTTTCATTTCCATGGCTCTCGTTCGAAGCTCAGAGATTCTGGTAGATCCATTGGCTTGATCCTTATGATTGGAGACTCCTATGGGAGAGGATTCGATGATTACTCACTAGTTTCGGTAGTGTGAGATTACTCTAGGAGGCGAGATCTTTGGCTGGGATCTTCTAGTAGCAGCATCGAGGCCTTACGACATCATCTTGGGTATGTATTGGATATCCATAGTCCATGCTCAGATCGACTGTTTTAGGTGCAAAGTTCGGTGTGTCCGTGAGTATGGGACCAGGTTTTCCTTCACTGGAAAGAAAGGAACCATTTTAGTACATGATGGACTTTCTCATAGGAGGTTGCAGCCGATCACTAATCAGTTGGCTATCCTTACCCTCGGAGTAGTTGAAGTGAGGAGTCTGAGTTATCCTGTAGTGGTGGACCAGTATGTTGATGTCTTTCCTGATGATGTACTGGGACTACCTCCTCACAGAGAGGTAGACTTCTACATCGACCTGTACCCCAAGATGAAACTAATATCTACTCTAGAATATTGGATGGCTCCCTCGGAGCTTCTTGAGTTGCAGGTATAGTTGGAGGACTTGTAGAAGAAGGGGTTCATAAGGCCCAGTATTTCTCCATGGCCATCCCCGATTTTTTTTACCAAGAAGGTAGATGGGAGTCTGAGGCTTTATCTGGACTATCGATGTCTGAACCAGGTGACTATGAAGAACAAGTATCTACTTCTATGAATTGAGGACCTCTTCGACCAGCTGAAGGGAGCTCAATGGTTTTTGAAGATAGAACTCATATCAGGTTATCACTAGCTCAGGGTACGGGATAAGGACATACCAAAGACGGTCTTCAGGTGTTAGTATGGACATTATGAGTTCTTGGTGATGCCCTTCTGTGTATCAAATGCTCTGAAAATTTTCATGGGGATCATGAACAGAATATTACAGCCATACCTCAATATGTTCATAGTGTTCTTCATTAACGAAATCTTGATATACTCGGTGTCGGAGGAGGAGAACGTCACTCACTTGAAAATGGTTCCAGATACACTCTGAGAGCACTAGATTTATGGAAATCTCTTTAATGGACATTTCTGGATATGGGAAGTCCACTTATTAGGGAACATTATCTCAGAGGCTGGATTCACAGTGGATCCAGTGAAGATAGAAGCAATTATTGCTTGGGATCCACCCAGGAGTGTGACTGAGGTGCGAAGTTTCCTGGGATTGGATGGGTACTACCATAGATTTGTACCTAACTTCTCTAGGGTAGCAGCACCCTTTTCATCTTTGACAAAGAAGGGGAAGCCTTTATTGTGGACGGAGAAGTTCCATCAGAGTTTCCAGGAGCTAAGGCAGATATTGATGAGTTCCCGCATCTTGAGGCTACTTGAAGAGGGCGCTGGGTATGTAGTCTATTGTGATGCATCAAGGACCGAACTAGGTTGTTTCCTGATATAGGAGTGAGCAGTGATCGCCTATAGCACACAGTAGTTGAGACAGCACGAGCATAACTACGCTACCCATGACCTGGAGTTAGCAGCAGTGGTCTTTTCACTGAAGATGTGGTGGCACTCCTTGATGGGAGAACGTTTTAAAGTCTACTCTAATCACAAGAGTCTCAGGTATATCTTCTCACAAAAGGACTTGAACCTGACACAGCGATGATGGATGGAGATCCTCCAGGACTATGACTTTGAGATAGTCTACACTCCTAAGAAAGGAAACATAGTAGCAGACACACTCAGTAGGAGTTATAGTCTACAGTTGCTAAGTGAGGCGATAGAGAAACTAGCCTCATTGTATATATCCTTTGTAGATATAGGTGGAGAAGCTTACCTCTAGTCTATGACTGTCACTCCCCCACTTCTTCAGTGAGTTCGGGAGGATCAACAATGGGACATAGACTGTGGGGCCTGACGTGCTCAGATATCCTCAGGACAGGATCCTGATGGATTTTCTGAAGGTGGGGAGCATGTCATCCTCTTCAGAGGGTGTACCATGGTACCAATGAAGCTACGATATGAGGTGTTGAGGGAGTTATACACATCCCCTTTGGCGGTACATCCTGGAGTAGCGAAGATGTACCAGGACCTCCAGTGTCAGTACTGGTGGCTAGGGATGAAGAAATCAGTGGCAGAGTTTGTATCCTGATGCCACACTTTTCAGCAAGTGAAGGTTGAGCATCAGGTACCAGCAGGCTTAGCTCAGCCACTTGAGGTACCTAAGTGGAAGTTGGATGGTATATCCATGGACTTCGTGACAGGGCTACCATGTATGTCCAAGGGCCATGATTCCATCTGGGTGATCATTGACTGACTCACTAAGTCATCCCACTTCCTACCCATCCGAGAGTAGGGATCAGTAGAGATCTTGGGACGTCTCTATGTGAAGGATATTGTGCAACTTCACGGGGTGTCATAAACGATCATCTCAGATCGCGACACGCGTTTTACATCTCGTTTGTGGAAGGGATTGCATGAGGCGTTCGGGACTCAACTATGCTTGAGCATCGCCTTTCACCCTCAAACAGATGGTCAGATAGAGCGGACCATACAGACACTCGATGACATACTTCTTTTTTGTATCCTCAATTTTGGCCGCAGTTGGGAGGACTACCTACCCCTGGTGGATTTTTCATACAACAATAGTTATCACTTCACTGTCAACATTGCTCTTTTTGAGGCCTTGTACAGGCGACCATGCAGATCGCCTCTTTGTTAGACAGACCCAGGGGAGTCAGCACTTATGGGTCCAGAGTTGGTACATGCTACCACAGAGAAGGTACAGATCATCTAGGAGTGGATGAAGACTGCACAGAGCCAGTAGAAGTCTTACTCCAACAGGAGGTGGAGATCCTTGGAGTTTGATGAGGGAGACCATGAATTTCTATAGGTCTCACCCCAATGAGGATTATGGAGGTTTGTCTAGGGTGGAAAACTTTCTCTGAGGTTCATCGGACCCTTCCAGATCCTCAACAGAGTAGGAAAGTTGGCATACCATCTAGATCTTCTCCCACAGATGCATCGGGTGAATAATATATTCCACGTGTCGCAGTTGAGGAGATACGTTCATGACCCATCACACATTATCGACTGGGGTGAGCTGGACATCGATGATGGGGTGACGTTTGTGGTGTACTCGGTGGAGATAGAGGATCGACAGAAGTGGGTCCTACGTGGATGGTCGATCCCTCTGGTGAGAGTTCATTGGTAGCACGAAACTCTCCAGGAGAGCACATGGGAGCAGGAGGCTCTGATACGTGCTCATTATCCCCATTTGTTCCTTTAGTTTTGTTGTAGCATTCGTGGAAAAATCCCTAAGGTGGGGAGAATGTAAAGACCCGGAAATTCCATGTAATTTTTTTTAAATTAATTGGGATTATTATGAGTCTGTGAAAATTGAAGACGCACGATTCCAAGGCCCGGTGTTCCCAGAATGGAATTTTGAACTTTTTTTAAGGTATGTTCAATAAACGTAGAGGCGGCATTTTCTAACTTTTGAACCAGTGCTCGAAATTGAAATCTGAGGGAACCGTTTAATCCGCAGCACCAGGATTCAGTTAAGGGAGGATTAAATTTGACCACAATAGGTTGGGAGAAAAAGATAATTTTCAGAATTTTAAAATAATAATAAAATAACATGTAATTTTTATTTTATTTTTCTCCAGTGGTTGAGCATAGGTGGTGGGATCGTTGTGTTGTCAAGCCATTTAATGGATTGAATCTTTGTTTCTGTAACCTCGATGTTGGAACGTTAAATGTGGTTCATAAATGAACCGCATTAATGTTGTGCATCTCAGTTGTTTCTTCGACCTATTTAATTGAAGCTCATGTGTGGGATTTTGGTATGGAAGAGAGTAACCTTTGACGAAGTGCTATGGCGTCTTCCCCCGACGAGGAACGGGAGCTTGGACAGCAACATCGGAGGGATCAAACTGGGAACGATGAACGCTAACAGCTTCATCAAAGCGTGGATTCTCATTCCACCACCACCACGACTCAAATGATTCTCAAGGTAGGGGGATTTTTCATGGTTTAATTATTTGATTTGAAGATGAATAATTTATTACCCACTTATTAATATGCTAATGCAGAGGGTATGGTCCAAATGAACAAGTCTTGGACCCTCTGCCACTTTTTTCTTATCATGCTCTTTAAGGGACGAATTTCCAACTAAGTAGAACCTTGAATCTGAGATCCGTGCAGTGATGGCGGTATCCCAAGAGGCTCGTAGGCGTGAGCATAAGGAAAAACAGACCACCGGATCTCACCTGGTGACCCGTGGAAGATTCGTCGGCACGGCACCAGCGAGGCGGCACCGAAGACCGGTGCTGGCAGCAAAGGCAGCGGTCGGCGCTCACCGGATGCAGAAGAAGGTGCTTCCGCTTGGTGTCACGGTGGACCCAAAGGGGCGGCCGACACTTAGTCAGCCGCGTTGGCGAGGTGGCGCCCCGTCGCATGCCACAGTTAAGAGGTCGCAGCATCGAATCTGTGGCGGAGGGGGCCCCGCACCCCATGGAAGAGGGGGACCCACACCTCACGGGTCCCTCGGACCATGTGGCACCACTAATTGAAGATTTGAACAGCTCTTTGAGCCGTTCAGGGAGCTGGGTGGCCACCCGGCTGGTGAGCCGCGCCAATGCACCGAGCAGCATCACCCGACAAGTTGTGCCCAGCCGGCGGGCCATTCCTAGCCGGTGGGTCCGACCAGCCTAGGCCAGTTCGGGCTAGTCCGGGTCGGGCCGGCCCAGGCTATGTCAGGCTGGCCTAGGCCGATTTAGGCCAGGACGGGTCAGACCGGCCCAGGCCGGGTTGGGTCGGGTCAGTCCGACCGGGTCGGACCGGACCCATACCAATTCGGGCCCAGTTTCTCTTAAAGATTTGTATCTTGAAAAGCATACATCCATTTGATGAACCGTATATGGCGTTGGGATCCTTGGAGAGGGACGGTCCTTTTGAGATAATCCACCTGAGTTTTGGAGAAAGTTAGAGTATGGTTAGGTTGGATTGTACCTGAATCCAACCGGGCCATCAGCACTAAAATGATAATAACTCAGAGACCGGGTGTCTGGTTGATGCACCGTCTGTTGCATTAGAATACTTACGACATGAAGGTCCTTTTGTTTACTCCATTGTGGAACTTAATAGTATTTGAGGTACAAACGATATCTAGAGGATCAGATACAATGGAACTCAAGTGCACCGGGTGCGGGGAATCTTGTGGTTGGCTGTCATTTGTGTATCGATCATGTGTGGATCAGCATCATAGCAACTCTGCATAGATCAGCATCTTAGTGACCCTGTCTGTATCAACATCTTAGTGACCCTATGTAGATCAGCATTATAGCGACCCTGTGTGGATCAAAATCTTAGCGACCCTGTGTGGATCAGCATCTTAGAGACACTATGTGGATCAACATCTAGAAACCCTCTGTGGATCAGCATCATAGCGACCCTGTGTGGATGAGCATTCTAGTGACCCTGTGTGAATTAGAAGTGCGTGACCCGATGAGGACCAGACTTAGAGCGACTCGTCATGGATCAATGACACACGACCATGTGTGGATTGACAATGGAACAACTTTTTCGTGGTTCAGTTGTGGAACTTCCTAATGGAATAAAATGATATAGCTTATGACTAATCATCTTTATTCCTAATCTCTGAGTTGTATACCAAGTTTGAGCTGAGTCTTTTCTTTGTGATTTGTGATTGAGATCATGCTTTGTGGTTTTCCTTGTGTAATTCTGAGATAACTTCAGGGGTCTCGGGGTCCCTACTGGGTATTTTATACTCACCCTTTCACGGGCTTCGCCCGCACCTTGTTGTGTCTTGTGCAGATGATGGGCATCCTTGACTGAGACTCGGGGAGCTAGGACCTGACGACGGTGACGGTTGATGTGGATATCTATAGAGACGATTTGTACCTACCCTTCAGGTAGGATCCTTGGTGGATGATCCTAGGAGTTGTTTACTGTTTTCTATTATAGTTGTATCTTTCATTTGGTCTTGTATTCAGACCCCTTTACTTTCAGTACACACTTTACTACTATAGTTTTACTTCGTGGTTGCATCGTTTTGTGTTCTTGGAATGTGTGTTTATACAGGTTTAAAGGCAATTCCTTCCCATTTTAGGAATACACATTTCCAGTGCTATTCTCCAACCCCTGGCCTATGGAAGGTGGGCTTGGGGTAGTCACAGCACAGGCCCCGGGGGATGGGTTATGACAAAGTGACTTACAGATCCATGGTGTTTATAAAATTATTTAAGGATTGGATGTTTCATTTAAATAAAATCACAAATGTAATTTCATTGGCCATAGTTATATAATTAAAATATTTGGATGTTTTTCATTATAAGTTTGGTCTTATTAGGAAGAAGATCATGAAGGTTTTAATAAGTAAAGGCATACTAAATCTTGATCACAAAGACATCCAGAGATGTGAATTCTATGTGATATGTAAATAAAGAAGGCTTCCCTTTAACTTATATGAAAAAAATCACAGATCTTGGAAGTTATAACTTTTTCACACCAATGTTTGGATTCATACTCTTGTTTAGCCCCTTGAAGTTTTACTTTACTTTGTAAGATTTATTGATGATGAAAATAAAAAAAATTGGATTTAATTTTTAAACATAAGTCTGATGTATTTTAGGATTTTATTCAATGTAAATCCATGGATTAAAGGGAATGTGGCCAAAATTTAAAGTGAATTCATTCATAAAATAGATTTTAATACATGATATATAACTTATGGAAGTTTTTTAAGAAGAAATTAATAATACATGATAATATGGTTCTCATAAATTCACAAAGTAATTGAGTGGATAAATGAATGAATCATAATTTATCATAGAAGGATCATGGTATGAGTTAGTACTAAGTAATGCCAAAGGAAATTTGGGCAGAGGCACTCAATACAGGAGCATGTCTTGTCAATAAAAGTCTTACATCAGTAATTGGTTAGGAACTTCCTAAGGAGTTATGGTCTGATAAATGATTGGAAATTAACCATCTTAAAGTACATATAATTTTGGAACATGTTCTTATTAATGATAAGGATAGGGAAAAGGTTGAGGCTAAATCCAAATCGTGGTTATTGTGATAAGAACTTTAATTCTCAGTATTAGGATGAAGACAAGTGAAAAGTGATTAGGAGTCAAGATGTTCACTTCAATTAAAGGTCCTTATAGAAGGAATAAAATTTAGTGAGGAAACAATTTTAGGGAAAAATAAATTATTTAAGTCCAAGTTGATCTGGGTAAGAATACCATCATAAACAAATTCAGGATAACTCAGAGGAATTCACCTTAATTATAGAGATGATACTAGTTAAATATGTTTCAAAAAGTTCAAGATAAATTGAAGCTCGAGTGGGAGTACCATAAGTTATATATTTGGAAATTATAGTAGATCCAATAATCATATAATAACTAACTCACTTGATGACATCAACCAAAGTTGGAAATCTAGTTCATGGTTTTTAGGATAGCATGAACTTATTAATTTTAATAGATATAAGAGAACCATAGATCCCAAAATAATTGTTCATAATTAATGATTCCCAATAGTGGGAGTCAATTATGGATTAATATATGTATTCATTTCAATCCAAAAAAACTTTCAAACTGACTGACTTACTAGAAGGAAAGAAGGAACTTGAAAATAATTAGGCTTTCTAATTAAAATATGAGGTTGATGGGAAGAAAATATTTAAGTCACTGATGGTCGAAGAGAGATTTCAATAGAAGGGAGGTGTTGATTTCTCAGAAATATTATCACCAATAGTTAAAAATTAAATGATCTAGAATATTTTAATAATGTTAGAATTAAAATATCTATAATTGGAAAAAATATGGTCTTATTTCATGGTGATTTGGAGAAAGAAATTTTCATTAGATAGCCATTAGGTTTCATGGAAGTTGAGAACTAGAATTTTATTTACAAGATAAATAAAAGTATTTATGAACTGAAGAAATATTTAAGGCAATGTAATTGAAAATTAGATTCATTTATTTCTAAATAAGGTTTTAATAAGTGAAACTAAGATCATTGTTGTCGCCATAAGTAGTGGAGTGATGTAACATTCATCATACTATTACTATATGTTGATGATATGCTTCAAGTGGGACCATAAATTTAATGTATTCAAGATCTGAAAAGTAATTTGTATAACATATTCAAGATAAAGTATATGGTGCACACTAATAAAATATTGGGGATGAAGATAGAACATTATAGATGTTCCAAAACATTATTTCACTTGGAGGGATTATATTTAGAATTCCATTAAAATATTTGGAATAATCGGATTCATGAAAGTATCAAATTCTCTTTCCAAACACTTAAAACTATCCAAGTTGTAGTCACAAATAATAGAAGAATAAAATCATTATATAGATAAAGTTTCATATTCATTATTGCTAAAAAAAATTATGTATACAATTATTTTTACATGACCAAATATTTCATTTATAGTGGGAGTTATAAGTCAATTCATGTTGAATCTATGAAAGGTAAACTGGGAGGATATAAAATGGATTCTTTAATATTTGAAATTAATAGAATAAACAAAATTGTGTTTTGGTAAATATGACCCTTTTCATAGATATGTTTATGTTAACTGTGTTAGTGATTCAGACACCTGGAAGATCACAACTAGTTTCGTGTTTATCTTTGGAAAAATAGCAGTTATCTGGATATCATGGTTATAGAAAATTGTTACTCTAAGTACAATAGAAGTTGAGTGTGTAGATACAAAATAAGCAAGGAAAAATGATATGTTTAATGTAGTTTCTAAAGAAACTTGTGAGAATTCAAAAAGGAGGGTTTATTTTCTATGATAGCCAAATTGAAATTGACTTGGTTAAAAATATGATGTTTAATGATTGAACTAAAGTATTATTTCATCAAAAATATATTTTAGGATAAGGATATGGAGCTATGTAATATATCATAAATCCAAAATCAGTAATATATTTTTACCAAGGTAGTATTTTAGGAAATTCTAAGGCAGCATCATACCTTAGTGGGACTTTAGTGAATGGAAGGAGAAGATAGAGGAACATTATTTTCTATAGAAAGAGGAATATAATAGTTTTTCTAAATTTCTAGAGAGTTTTTTATGTTTCCATGAAATAAGTACTCAAGTGGGTGATTGATGGAGGTGCAGTCTAGTTTCAGTTCACATAAATTTCATTAATATGAATTACATTTAATGAAATTTTAGGCACCAGATGATTGCTAGAATTGGTTTGTAGAGAGTGGTATCAAGATCTCTTCTGGGGCAGTAGGATCATCATAATTTCATATCATTATATGGGGTAGTGATAGAGTGCTGAAATTATGGAAGTTCAGTAAATCCAAGGGGGCACCAGGTTTTTATTTAAGCTAAAGCAGTCATGTTAAGTTTTTCATAATTTTAGGGGAGTGGGTTTAACTTATTGACTAAATTAGAATTATTATATAAATTAATGGGACCTCATTACTAAGCATTATGTATTAATAAGATATAAAGGAGTGTGAAAGAGCTTGAGAATATTAATTTTACTTAGTAATCTTATTTTGTAATCTCTTGTACTTTCAATTATAATGAAAAGTCATAGTAGTGTTTCTTATGTGCATGTAGGACACATTTTCTGAATCATGTAATTCCCTTTGTGTTCATTCCTAATTTTTTACTTCTTCTATTTGTATTTACTTTGATTTTTTTATATGCTCTCCAGGGTCGATTTTGTGTATTGAGTGGGATTTGAAAACTTCCTACTTCTAATACATTTAGTAGGAGGTAATCTTTCCATTGCAAATCATCTAGTAGTATTCTTCTAGTAGAGAACATGATTTCAATGAAGTGGGAATATTTCAATGGTTTTTTGAAAGATAAAGTGATCGGGTTCCCAATGGACCCCCATATACAAATACTTTAAAATATTCAAGGATCTATAGAACATGTTAAATTATATTTAATTAATTTATAATGATTTAAAAATAAATAAAATTAATCAATTTTTAGAGCACATACTGGTAAATATAATTTTAAATTAAATTTTTCAGGCTTACTGGCCATTAAGAAAACATATAGATTTCAATTTTTAGATCACATACTGGTAAATCTAAATTTAAAATAGATTTTTCATGCTTACTATCCATTAAGAAAACATTCATATTTTAGTTCATTAAAACATACCAAATTTTAAAAATATAAATGGTATACATGTATCCCATAAATAAATACACTTACTTGGGAATACAAACAAGATTAGGTCAAATAAAATTTAGGAAATTGCCTTTAGGAACACACGTTGTGCATGGGTTGGTTCTTTTAACTCTAAAATAGGATTTGTAAATAAATTTATTTGTGTGACCAAATGATTAAACAAACTTTAAAGATATTTCACTAGCAGAATAACCAAACAACCGACATTTAAAACATAAAACATAAGAAATACCTTTATTTTTTTATTTCACAAATCGATTATAGTACATTTGAGGTAATCTCTCATCATAACCAAGACAATTTATATTTATCTCTATTCATTACATTTTCTATAGTCTCATGAACTCATCTAAATTTTTAGTTCCAATAGTAAATCTAGATATAATTTCTTTCAAAATATTAACTTTACCCTTAAGCTTCACATTTTCTTTTTTAAAAAAATTCAAATCATCGTAGATTTTATCTTTTGTACATGAATCAGAATTTTTCATCATTTTATTTTATTCTATAAGTTTAGAAAAATCATCCAACAAAACTTTAAATTTTTATTCTTCTTGATCGTTAGTTTTAGAAATAAAATTCATTAGTTTATCATTTTCTTATATAAGATTGGAAATTTCAAAATAATCCTTCTTTAACTTTTTAACTTCAAGAGAAAAATTCTTATTTTTTTAACTTTATTGGGATCTTTACTCAATTTTTTATACTTAGAATAAAAATAAAATTCCTCATGATACTTATCACATATTTCATTTAACTTTTCAACAATGAGTTTGTGATTTATAAAATTAGAAGTTAAATCAAAATGTAAATTAGATTCACTTTAATTATTATAATTACTCATTAAATAAATATTTCTAGATTTCATATAAAATTCACCCAAATCACTTGAAAATATGATTGAGAATGATAGAAAGAAACTTTACTATACTTATCCATAAAATCAAGATTACCTATTTCATTTTCAATTATAGATTCTTCACTTGTGTCTAAACATTTTTTACAAATCCAACCAAAAGATAAAGTGTTATTATTTTTCTTTTTTACTTCTATTATTTTTAATTTTTTAGACTTGGATATTCATATTTAATGTTTCCCTTTTCTTACATCTAAAATATATGATTTCAAAATTTGGATCACCTTTCCTTTTAAAAAAAATTCTTGTGCTTCTTCTTTCATTGATTCTTTTCACATTTAATTTTCTTCATCAGTCATTTAAAAAACTTTTCTAGTTGATTGAAATCATAATTCTTCTCAAAACTAGAAGAACTTGAGCAAAAACTGAAAGATTTATATGAAACATATATAGATTTAAAATAGATCACCTTCTTTCTATCATATAATTCATTATAAATATTCTTCATATCAATATCATATTGAAGTAGTGATCTAATAAGATCATCCATTTTATATTTAGTAAAATCCTTACTTTCCTCAATAGAAACCTTTTTTGAATGCTACTTCTTTGGTAAATCTAGAAGTATTCTTTTAATCAACAATTCATTATTTATGGTTTAACTAAGTTTTCACATATTGTTCACAATATTAATAAACATGTTATATATCTAACACTTTCATGATCAAACATCTTGAATTATTGAAATTCATCCTTGTGAACACCTAGTTTAGTTCTCTGTAATTTTTCAGTTCCTTGATGAGTGACTTTTAAATTTCTATAAATATGAGAATAGATTTTATAAGAGGAAATGTGATTATAAAAATTTATACTAAAATAACAATAAATAAAATTTATAACTTTATAATTCAAAACATATTTAATAGAATAACTACCAATCAAAGTGCCAAGATCAATTTCCAATAATTTTTAAGGTCTATCCATGATGTTCCAATACTCAATACCTATATTTTTAAAATAAACTTCCTTTAATTTCTTTTAATATTCATAATCACTGTCATTAAAATGAGGTGGTCTCAAAGTATTCAAAAATTAAACCTCCTATATTTTTATGATTGAAAATGAATATTTACCATAGTATTTTTAAGTACTAGGATACAAGTTATTCCAAGAAATAAATATAATCAATGGAGGAAAAATCCTAAAATATTTAATTTTTTATACCAATTATAGTGGTATCGAGATAATAGAAATATAGCTCAATAATCCACCCAAGGTCCTTCTCTGATACTAGTTCTTAAGTCCCACCCAAGTGATGACAAGATAAGAAGGGAGTGGATTATAAATCTTAAAAAAATTAAAATTAATTGTTCAATCTTGGGGATTAATATATTTAACAATTTACCATTTTCAAAATAAAAGTAGTGGATGTGTAAAGAGTGAAGGTAGAATAAAATAAATATGAACACAATGGTTTTATAGTAGTTCAGATACAAATGATCCTATATAAACTCTTCACACTCCAAATAAGGAGTATGGATATCCACTATAGAGAAGTGTATTTATAGGTTTAATCCAAACCTGTGCATTTACAAAGATATCATAACTAAATCAGGACTTTTACTAGAAGAGAAACCCCAAACCCAACTAGCCTTTTTGTGGGAGTATATAGAACCCAATATTTTTTATAAAGAGAAACTCCAACCTAGTTATTTTTTATAGGATCAAGCACAACTTATGTCACTTCCATTTATTTAGATTGTTAGAATCGGTTGGTACCATTTAAGGTTGGTATAACCCACATAATTTATAGTACAGTGTAAAAAACTACCCAGATAAAAATAAAACATATTGATCTCGTTGGTAAGTTAAAAACTAAAATGTTGGCGTGAAAATTTTCTTCTTATCCCTTTAAGGATGTTCAAAATGATTAATCTTGGGAAATCCAGTTATGCCTCAACTATGCTTGAGCATCACCTTTCACCCTCAAACAGATGGTCAGACAGAGCGGACCATACAGACACTCGATGACATACTTCTTTTTTGTATCCTCAATTTTGGCCGCAGTTGGGAGGACTACCTACCCCTGGTGGATTTTTCATACAACAATAGTTATCACTTCACTGTCAACATTGCTCTTTTTGAGGCCTTGTATAGGCGACCATGCAGATCGCCTCTTTGTTAGACAGACCCAGGGGAGTCAGCACTTATGGGTCCAGAGTTGGTACATGCTACCACAGAGAAGGTACAGATCATCTAGGAGTGGATGAAGACTGCATAGAGCCAGTAGAAGTCTTACTCCAACAGGAGGTGGAGATCCTTGGAGTTTGATGAGGGAGACCATTAATTTCTATAGGTCTCACCCCAATGAGGATTATGGAGGTTTGTCTAGGGTGGAAAACTTTCTCTGAGGTTCATCGGACCCTTCCAGATCCTCAACAGAGTAGGAAAGTTGGCATACCATCTAGCTCTTCTCCCACAGATGCATCGGGTGAATAATATATTCCACGTGTCGCAGTTGAGGAGATACGTTCATGACCCATCACACATTATCGACTGGGGAGAGCTGGACATCGATGATGGGGTAACGTTTGTGGTGTACCCGGTGGAGATAGAGGATCGACAGAAGCGGGTCCTACGTGGATGGTCGATCCCTCTGGTGAGAGTTCATTGGTAGCACGAAACTCTCCAGGAGAGCACATGGGAGCAGGAGGCTCTGATACGTGCTCATTATCCCCATTTGTTCCTTTAGTTTTGTTGTAGCATTCGTGGAAAAATCCCTAAGGTGGGGAGAATGTAAAGACCCGGAAATTCCATGTAATTTTTTTTAAATTAATTGGGATTATTATGAGTCTGTGAAAATTGACGACGCATGATTCCAAGGCCCGGTGTTCCCAGAATGGAATTTTGAACTTTTTTTAAGGTATGTTCAATAAACGTAGAGGCGGCATTTTCTAACTTTTGAACCAGTGCTCGGAATTGAAATCTGAGGGCACCGTTTAATCCGCAGCACCAGGATTCAGTTAAGGGAGGATTAAATTTGACCACAATAGGTTGGGAGAAAAAGATAATTTTTAGAATTTTAAAATAATAATACAATAACATGTAATTTTTATTTTATTTTTCTCCAGTGGTTGAGCATAGGTGGTGGGATCGTTGTGTTGTCAAGCCATTTAATGGATTGAATCTTTGTTTCTGTAACCTCAATGTTGGAACGTTAAATGTGGTTCATAAATGAACCGCATTAATGTTGTGCATCTCAGTTGTTTCTTCGACCTATTTAATTGAAGCTCATGTGTGGGATTTTGGTATGGAAGAGAGTAACCTTTGACGAAGTGCTATGGCGTCTTCCCCCGACGAGGAACGGGAGCTTGGACAGCAACATCGGAGGGATCAAACTGGGAACGATGAACGCTAACAGCTTCATCAAAGCGTGGATTCTCCTTCCACCACCACCACGACTCAAATGATTCTCAAGGTAGGGGGATTTTTCATGGTTTAATTATTTGATTTGAAGATGAATAATTTATTACCCACTTATTAATATTCTAATGCAGAGGGTGTGGTCCAAATGAACAAGTCTTGGACCCTCTGCCACTTTTTTCTTATCATGCTCTTTAAGGGACGAATTTCCAACTAAGTAGAACCTTGAATCTGAGATCCGTGTAGTGATGGCGGCATCCCAAGAGGCTCGTAGGCGTGAGCATAAGGAAAAACAGACCACCGGATCTCACCTGGTGACCCGTGGAAGATTCGTCGGCACGGCACCAGCGAGGCGGCACCGAAGACCGGTGCTGGCAGCAAAGGCAGCGGTCGGCGCTCACCGGATGCAGAAGAAGGCGCTTCCGCTTGGTGTCGCGGTGGACCCAAAGGGGCGGCCGACACTTAGTCAGCCGCGTTGGCGAGGTGGCGCCCCGTCGCATGCCACAGTTAAGAGGTCGCAGCATCGAATCTGTGGCGGAGGGGGCCCCGCACCCCGTGGAAGAGGGGGACCCACACCTCACGGGTCCCTCGGACCATGTGGAACCACTAATTGAAGATTTGAACAGCTCTTTGAGCCGTTCAGGGAGCTGGGTGGCCACCCGGCTGGTGAGCCGCGCCAATGCACCGAGCAGCATCACCCGACAAGTTGTGCCCAGCCGGCGGGCCATTCCTAGCCGGTGGGTCCGGCCAGCCTAGGCCAGTTCGGGCTAGTCCGGGTCGGGCCGGCCCAGGCTATGTCAGGCTGGCCTAGGCCGATTTAGGCCAGGACGGGTCAGACCGGCCCAGGCCGGGTTGGGTCGGGTCAGTCCGACCGGGTCGGACCGGACCCATACCAATTCGGGCCCAATTTCTCTTAAAGATTTGTATCTTGAAAAGCATACATCCATTTGATGAACCGTATATGGCGTTGGTATCCTTGGAGAGGGACGGTCCTTTTGAGATAATACACCTGAGTTTTGGAGAAAGTTAGAGTATGGTTAGGTTGGATTGTACCTGAATCCAACCGGGCCATCAGCACTAAAATGATAATAACTCACAGACTGGGTGTCTGGTTGATGCATCGTCTGTTGCATTAGAATACTTACGACATGAAGGTCCTTTTTTTTACTCCATTGTGGAACTTAATAGTATTTGAGGTACAAACGATATCTAGAGGATCAGATACAACGGAACTCAAGTGCACCGGGTGCGGGGAATCTTGTGGTTGGCTGTCATTTGTGTATCGATCATGTGTGGATCAGCATCATAGCAACTCTGCATGGATCAGCATCTTAGTGACCCTGTCTGTATCAACATCTTAGTGACCCTATGTAGATCAGCATTATAGCGACCCTGTGTGGATCAACATCTTAGCGACCCTGTGTGGATCAGCATCTTATAGACACTATGTGGATCAACATCTAGAAACCCTCTGTGGATCAGCATCATAGCAACCCTGTGTGGATGAGCATTCTAGTGACCCTGTGTGAATTAGAAGTGCGTGACCCGATGAGGACCAGACATAGAGCGACTCGTCATGGATCAATGACACACGACCCTGTGTGGATTGACAATGGAACAACTTTTTCGTGGTTCAGTTGTGGAACTTCCTAATGGAATAAAATGATATAGCTTATGACTAATCATCTTTATTCCTAATCTCTGAGTTGTATACCTAGTTTGAGCTGAGTCTTTTCTTTGTGATTTGTGATTGAGATCATGCTTTGTGGTTTTCCTTGTGTAATTCTGAGATAACTTCAGGGGTCTCGGGGTCCCTACTGGGTATTTTATACTCACCCTTTCACGGGCTTCGCCCGCACCTTGTTGTGTCTTGTGCAGATGATGGGCATCCTTGACTGAGACTCGGGGAGCTAGGACCTGACGACGGTGACGGTTGATGTGGATATCTATAGAGACGATTTGTACCTACCCTTCAGGTAGGATCCTTGGTGGATGATCCTAGGAGTTTTTTACTGTTTTCTATTATAGTTGTATCTTTCATTTGGTCTTGTATTCATACCCCTTTACTTTCAGTACACACTTTACTACTATAGTTTTACTTCGTGGTTGCATCATTTTGTGTTCTTGGAATGTGTGTTTATATAGGTTTAAAGGCAATTCCTTCCCATTTTAGGAATACACATTTCCAGTGCTATTCTCCAACCCCTGGCCTATGGAAGGTGGGCTTGGGGTAGTCACAGCACAGGCCCCGGGGGATGGGTTATGACAAAGTGACTTACAGATCCATGGTGTTTATAAAATTATTTAAGGATAGGATGTTTCATTTAAATAAAATCACAAATGTTATTTCATTGGCCATAGTTATATAATTAAAATATTTGGATGTTTTTCATTATAAGTTTGGTCTTATTAGGAAGAAGATCATGAAGGTTTTAATAAGTAAAGGCATACTAAATCTTGATCACAAAGACATCCAGAGATGTGAATTCTATGTGATATGTAAATAAAGAATGATTCCCTTTAACTTATATGAAAAAAATCACAGATCTTGGAAGTTATAACTTTTTCACACCAATGTTTGGATTCATACTCTTGTTTAGCCCCTTGAAGTTTTACTTTACTTTGTAAGATTTATTGATGATGAAAATAAAAAAAATTGGATTTAATTTTTAAACATAAGTCTGATGTATTTTAGGATTTTATTCAATGTAAATCCATGGATTAAAGGGAATGTGGCCAAAATTTAAAGTGAATTCATTCATAAAATAGATTTTAATACATGATATATAACTTATGGAAGTTTTTTAAGAAGAAATTAATAATACATGATAATATGGTTCTCATAAATTCACAAAGTAATTGAGTGGATAAATGAATGAATCATAATTTATCATAGAAGGATCATGGTATGAGTTAGTACTAAGTAATGCCAAAGGAAATTTGGGCAGAGGCACTCAATACAGGAGCATGTCTTGTCAATAAAAGTCTTACATCAGTAATTGGTTAGGAACTTCCTAAGGAGTTATGGTCTGATAAATGATTGGAAATTAACCATCTTAAAGTACATATAATTTTGGAACATGTTCTTATTAATGATAAGGATATGGAAAAGGTTGAGGCTAAATCCAAATCGTGGTTATTGTGATAAGAACTTTAATTCTCAGTATTAGGATGAAGACAAGTGAAAAGTGATTAGGAGTCAAGATGTTCACTTCAATTAAAGGTCCTTATAGAAGGAATAAAATTTAGTGAGGAAACAATTTTAGGGAAAAATAAATTATTTAAGTCCAAGTTGATCTGGGTAAGAATACCATCATAAACAAATTCAGGATAACTCAGAGGAATTCACCTTAATTATAGAGATGATACTAGTTAAATATGTTTCAAAAAGTTCAAGAGAAATTGAAGCTCGAGTGGGAGTACCATAAGTTATATATTTGGAAATTATAGTAGATCCAATAATCATATAATAACTAACTCACTTGATGACATCAACCAAAGTTGGAAATCTAGTTCATGGTTTTTAGGATAGCATGAACTTATTAATTTTAATAGATATAAGAGAACCATAGATCCCAAAATAATTGTTCATAATTAATGATTCCCAATAGTGGGAGTCAATTATGGATTAATATATGTATTCATTTCAATCCAAAAAAACTTTCAAACTGACTGACTTACTAGAAGGAAAGAAGGAACTTGAAAATAATTAGGCTTTCTAATTAAAATATGAGGTTGATGGGAAGAAAATATTTAAGTCACTGATGGTCGAAGAGAGATTTCAATAGAAGGGAGGTGTTGATTTCTCAGAAATATTATCACCAATAGTTAAAAATTAAATGATCTAGAATATTTTAATAATGTTAGAATTAAAATATCTATAATTGGAAAAAATATGGTCTTATTTCATGGTGATTTGGAGAAAGAAATTTTCATTAGATAGCCATTAGGTTTCATGGAAGTTGAGAACTAGAATTTTATTTACAAGATAAATAAAAGTATTTATGAACTGAAGAAATATTTAAGGCAATGTAATTGAAAATTAGATTCATTTATTTCTAAATAAGGTTTTAATAAGTGAAACTAAGATCATTGTTGTCGCCATAAGTAGTGGAGTGATGTAACATTCATCATACTATTACTATATGTTGATGATATGCTTCAAGTGGGACCATAAATTTAATGTATTCAAGATCTGAAAAGTAAGTTGTATAACATATTCAAGATAAAGTATATGGTGCACACTAATAAAATATTAGGGATGAAGATAGAACATTATAGATGTTCCAAAACATTATTTCACTTGGAGGGATTATATTTAGAATTCCATTAAAATATTTGGAATAATCGGATTCATGAAAGTATCAAATTCTCTTTCCAAACACTTAAAACTATCCAAGTTGTAGTCACAAATAATAGAAGAATAAAATCATTATATAGATAAAGTTTCATATTCATTATTGGTAAAAAAAATTATGTATACAATTATTTTTACATGACCAAATATTTCATTTATAGTGGGAGTTATAAGTCAATTCATGTTGAATCTATGAAAGGTAAACTGGGAGGATATAAAATGGATTCTTTAATATTTGAAATTAATAGAATAAACAAAATTGTGTTTTGGTAAATATGACCCTTTTCATAGATATGTTTATGTTAACTGTGTTAGTGATTCAGACACCTGGAAGATCACAACTAGTTTCGTGTTTATCTTTGGAAAAATAGCAGTTATCTGGATATCATGGTTATAGAAAATTGTTACTCTAAGTACAATAGAAGTTGAGTGTGTAGATACAAAATAAGCAAGGAAAAATGATATGTTTAATGTAGTTTCTAAAGAAACTTGTGAGAATTCAAAAAGGAGGGTTTATTTTCTATGATAGCCAAATTGAAATTGACTTGGTTAAAAATATGATGTTTAATGATTGAACTAAAGTATTATTTCATCAAAAATATATTTTAGGATAAGGATATGGAGCTATGTAATATATCATAAATCCAAAATCAGTAATATATTTTTACCAAGGTAGTATTTTAGGAAATTCTAAGGCAGCATCATACCTTAGTGGGACTTTAGTGAATGGAAGGAGAAGATAGAGGAACATTATTTTCTATAGAAAGAGGAATATAATAGTTTTTCTAAATTTCTAGAGAGTTTTTTATGTTTCCATGAAATAAGTACTCAAGTGGGTGATTGATGGAGGTGCAGTCTAGTTTCAGTTCACATAAATTTCATTAATATGAATTACATTTAATGAAATTTTAGGCACCAGATGATTGCTAGAATTGGTTTGTAGAGAGTGGTATCAAGATCTCTTCTGGGGCAGTAGGATCATCATAATTTCATATCATTATATGGGGTAGTGATAGAGTGCTGAAATTATGGAAGTTCAGTAAATCCAAGGGGGCACCAGGTTTTTATTTAAGCTAAAGCAGTCATGTTAAGTTTTTCATAATTTTAGGGGAGTGGGTTTAACTTATTGACTAAATTAGAATTATTATATAAATTAATGGGACCTCATTACTAAGCATTATGTATTAATAAGATATAAAGGAGTGTGAAAGAGCTTGAGAATATTAATTTTACTTAGTAATCTTATTTTGTAATCTCTTGTACTTTCAATTATAATGAAAAGTCATAGTAGTGTTTCTTATGTGCATTTAGGACACATTTTCTGAATCATGTAATTCCCTTTGTGTTCATTCCTAATTTTTTACTTCTTATATTTGTATTTACTTTGATTTTTTTATATGCTCTCCAGGGTCGATTTTGTGTATTGAGTGGGATTTGAAAACTTCCTACTTCTAATACATTTAGTAGGAGGTAATCTTTCCATTGCAAATCATCTAGTAGTATTCTTCTAGTATAGAACATGATTTCAATGAAGTGGGAATATTTCAATGGTTTTTTGAAAGATAAAGTGATCGGGTTCCCAATGGACCCCCATATATAAATACTTTAAAATATTCAAGGATCTATAGAACATGTTAAATTATATTTAATTAATTTATAATGATTTAAAAATAAATAAAATTAATCAATTTTTAGAGCACATACTGGTAAATATAATTTTAAATTAAATTTTTCAGGCTTACTGGCCATTAAGAAAACATATAGATTTCAATTTTTAGATCACATACTGGTAAATCTAAATTTAAAATAGATTTTTCATGCTTACTATCCATTAAGAAAACATTCATATTTTAGTTCATTAAAACATACCAAATTTTAAAAATATAAATGGTATACATGTATCCCATAAATAAATACACTTACTTGGGAATACAAACAAGATTAGGTCAAATAAAATTTAGGAAATTGCCTTTAGGAACACACATTGTGCATGGGTTGGTTCTTTTAACTCTAAAAGAGGATTTGTAAATAAATTTATTTGTGTGACCAAATGATTAAACAAACTTTAAAGATATTTCACTTGCAGAATAACCAAACAACCGACATTTAAAACATAAAACATAAGAAATACCTTTATTTTTTTATTTCACAAATCGATTATAGTACATTTGAGGTAATCTCTCATCATAACCAAGACAATTAATATTTATCTCTATTCATTACATTTTCTATAGTCTCATGAACTCATCTAAATTTTTAGTTCCAATAGTAAATCTAGATATAATTTCTTTCAAAATATTAACTTTACCCTTAAGCTTCACATTTTCTTTTTTAAAAAAATTCAAATCATCGTAGATTTTATCTTTTGTACATGAATCAGAATTTTTCATCATTTTATTTTATTCTATAAGTTTAGAAAAATCATCCAACAAAACTTTAAATTTTTATTCTTCTTGATCGTTAGTTTTAGAAAGAAAATTCATTAGTTTATCATTTTCTTATATAAGATTGGAAATTTCAAAATAATCCTTCTTTAACTTTTTAACTTCAAGAGAAAAATTCTTATTTTTTTAACTTTATTGGGATCTTTACTCAATTTTTTATACTTAGAATAAAAATAAAATTCCTCATGATACTTATCACATATTTCATTTAACTTTTCAACAATGAGTTTGTGATTTATAAAATTAGAAGTTGAATCAAAATGTAAATTAGATTCACTTTAATTATTATAATTACTCATTAAATAAATATTTCTATATTTCATATAAAATTCACCCAAATCACTTGAAAATATGATTGAGAATGATAGAAAGAAACTTTACTATACTTATCCATAAAATCAAGATTACCTATTTCATTTTCAATTATAGATTCTTCACTTGTGTCTAAATATTTTTTACAAATACAACCAAAAGATAAAGTGTTATTATTTTTCTTTTTTACTTATATTATTTTTAATTTTTTAGACTTGGATATTCATATTTAATGTTTCCCTTTTCTTACATCTAAAATATATGATTTCAAAATTTGGATCACCTTTCCTTTTAAAAAAAAATCTTGTGCTTCTTCTTTCATTGATTCTTTTCACATTTAATTTTCTTCATCAGTCATTTAAAAAACTTTTCTAGTTGATTGAAATCATAATTCTTCTCAAAACTAGAAGAACTTGAGAAAAAACTGAAAGATTTATATGAAACATATATAGATTTAAAATAGATCACCTTCTTTCTATCATATAATTCATTATAAATATTCTTCATATCAATATCATATTGAAGTAGTGATCTAATAAGATCATCCATTTTATATTCAGTAAAATCCTTACTTTCCTCAATAGAAACCTTTTTTGAATGCTACTTCTTTGGTAAATCTAGAAGTATTCTTTTAATCAACAATTCATTATTTATGGTTTAACTAAGTTTTCACATATTGTTCACAATATTAATAAACATGTTATATATCTAACACTTTCATGATCAAACATCTTGAATTATTGAAATTCATCCTTGTGAACACCTAGTTTAGTTCTCTGTAATTTTTCAGTTCCTTGATGAGTGACTTTTAAATTTCTATAAATATGAGAATAGATTTTATAAGAGGAAATGTGATTATAAAAATTTATACTAAAATAACAATAAATAAAATTTATAACTTTATAATTCAAAACATATTTAATAGAATAACTACCAATCAAAGTGCCAAGATCAATTTCCAATAATTTTTAAGGTCTATCCATGATGTTCCAATACTCAATACCTATATTTTTTAAAATAAACTTCCTTTAATTTCTTTTAATATTCATAATCACTGTCATTAAAATGAGGTGGTCTCAAAGTATTCAAAAATTAAACCTCCTATATTTTTATGATTGAAAATGAATATTTACCATAGTATTTTTAAGTACTAGGATACAAGTTATTCCAAGAAATAAATATAATCAATGGAGGAAAAATCCTAAAATATTTAATTTTTTATACCAATTATAGTGGTATCGAGATAATAGAAATATAGCTCAATAATCCACCCAAGGTCCTTCTCTGATACTAGTTCTTAAGTCCCACCCAAGTGATGACAAGATAATAAGGGAGTGAATTATAAATCTTAAAAAAATTAAAATTAATTGTCCAATCTTGGGGATTAATATATTTAACAATTTACCATTTTCAAAATAAAAGTAGTGGATGTGTAAAGAGTGAAGGTAGAATAAAATAAATATGAACACAATGGTTTTATAGTAGTTCAGATACAAATGATCCTATATAAACTCTTCACACTCCAAATAAGGAGTATGGATATCCACTATAGAGAAGTGTATTTATAGGTTTAATCCAAACCTGTGCATTTACAAAGATATCATAACTAAATCAGGACTTTTACTAGAAGAGAAACCCCAAACCCAACTAGCCTTTTTGTGGGAGTATATAGAACCCAATATTTTTTATAAAGAGAAACTCCAACCTAGTTATTTTTTATAGGATCAAGCACAACTTATGTCACTTCCATTTATTTAGATTGTTAGAATCGGTTGGTACCATTTAAGGTTGGTATAACCCACATAATTTATAGTACAGTGTAAAAAACTACCCAGATAAAAATAAAACATATTGATCTCGTTGGTAAGTTAAAAACTAAAATGTTGGCGTGAAAATTTTATTCTTATCCCTTTAAGGATGTTCAAAATGATTAATCTTGGGAAATCCAGTTATGCCTCAGCAAATAGTGAAACAAAGAAGCTCTAGGACTCTTGGTCAAACAATATAGCATGATGGAATAAAGTAGATATATGTTCCAGTTATAGTCAGTTACTCAATGTGTTTTATTCATCCTTTAAATAAATAAAGTAGTAATGAAATTTTTCCTATTCAAAGTCCATGACCATCCTTCATAAATAATGAACAATAAATTCTTCACATAGATACAGGCTTAAATTTTCCTCGATACTTCTGTAAAAATAAAAAAGATTGTACAAAAATTTTTTAGAATAATAAATAAATAAAAAATTAATTTAAATAATAAATATAATCAATTAATAATCCACTAATAATCTATAAATATCATGGTCAATTCCTATAAATCATGAGCACTATCTGGTACAAAATACCAAGAAGATTCAAATTTGAATTTACTTTAGTAAATATCAAATGAAAATATAATACACACTTCCTCTCTTATAAACTTTATTTAATTTTGTATAAAACACTTCAATTTTTTCATGTAAATTAAACAATTAATAAATAACTATAGAATAAATAAATCAAAGAAAACAATTAACAAAAATATACAGCAAATCAAAAGGAAAAAATTCAGTAGAACAGGGAATATTTTGAACTATTAAAATATTTCATAAGGTATAGTATTATCATAGGATATAGTTCCTTTATAGGGTATATATTAATATGATGTAAATTATTCATATTGTTTAATATAATCATAAGTTACATATTCATATGGTATGTCTTAATAGGGTTCAAAGTTCATAGGGAATAAATTTTGGTAGTGTGAAACTATTCATAGAGTAAAACTTCATAAGGTACAATAGAATGTTCATAGGGTACAGCCTAATGTTTGTAGGGTGAATTAATTTTCCAAAAATCTGAATTATTAAGGTAAAAAACCTATAATTTGTAAGGTATACAATTAATAAAAAAAATTATAATTAAATTTCTTTAATGTATGAGCCATTCCTCAACTCATACTAATGTGGATTTTTCTCTAAAACTGGTTCATAAGAAACATAAAAAACACAAAGAAAAATAAATAAATTCAATAAACAATTAAATATCATTCTTTTCTTCTACATGAAATAAAATATTTAACACATTTTATTTTACTCATGTTATAGGGAATAAATAAAAAAGATAAAATTCAGGATTTGTGATTATCAAAATATAAATAAATGAAGTGGTTTAAGGAGATACTCAATAAATAACCTATCTTATGTGAGTTTTCTTATTACATAGAGTATGTATATTATTAAATTTTCTATTATCATGTGAAAACCACATATATTATGAGGTTTATATAAGATATGATACTTATCCAATTTCCACTATAAACTCCAAAATATCATAACTCTTTAAATTAGTTTGGGAATTTTTCAAAACAACATTGGGCCTTTTGAAACTCTTCAAACTACATCATAAATACTTTAAATAAATGTGATAATTATTAAAATAATTCCAAACTTCTCTATAAATATTCCAAGGTTCTTTTCAAAATGTAAATACTTAAGTTAGAGTATTTAAATATATCTCTATTACCTCGATGTTATTGACTCATTCTCAGCTTCTAAAATCATTATCTAAGTTTAATGTTGCACTTATTTCAACAACCTTAAATATTACTATCATAGGGATGTATTCTCCATAACTCAAGAGAGCTTCCTACATGACTTTTAACATGTTTTATACATTTTAACAACAACTTATACAAGTTTTCAAGAACAAATAGTCCAGTATCCATATATTTAATTCCTTTGTAACATGTCTTAGATAGTGTTATTTAAACTTCAGAACTTGTCTTTGACATGAGGATTATCTCTACAATCATCTGATTTGGGCAGATCCTTAAATTCATCCAACCAGGCATTTAAGTAGCAAAAAAAGTTTCTTTCCTTTACCCAACAAGTATTAGAAACACCTTCCCTCTAGTGGGTAAATTTTCACTCCATCGCTCATCATCATCACACACCTATTGACATGCTCATTAATAGAAATAATTGATTGAAAATATAATGAATACACAACTTTGGTCACTTTAATCCGCCATTTTTATTTATTATAGGTAAAGGGGATTATAAGAAACCAAACAACACACAAACCCAGGAACTCCAGTGAGTCAAGCCTTATCCCTCTCTGTAAGGAATGGAGAGTACCCACTTGGTTTATTTTAATACATATTATGGCCTGAAGGCCCATTGACATGAAGTCTATTACATGGTCTAAAGTCCCAATGGCTTGAAGTCCCATCATGCGTCCCAAAGTTCCAATAGAGTAATCTACATTATGATGTGTCATCAATCGAACACCTTGTCACCCCATTCTAGTAATTATCGAATCGTGTCACCAGTCTGAATTCCATGTCACTTACTATCAATAATTGATTCATCATGCTACCCTCTAAAGCATCATGGAAGGGACCCCACCCCCCCTGATAACCATAGAAACTATGCAGGAAAAGATCCAAATGATAGGTTTCAAAACACTCATCTATCTTACAAGTCGCTCGCCCAACAATGCCTTGTGTGGCACTCAGTTTCATAATCTACCTATCATGTTTTATCATATGAATGGTCTCAATTCTTGAAAGTCACTAGTAGGGTACCCATCTATCTCATATCAAAAATTTATGGGGATGGGTGGTTGGTTGATAGGTGTCAGTAATCACATCCCACTATCAAGGCTTCTCACTCAGTGGTGTCTATGTGTCGTTATGTTATACTATTTTCCTATTGCATCGATCCATTTTTTATGGTCCAGCATATCACTTGTTATCCACATATAGTGGCTCGAAGGTCCAATGACCTCGTGGAATATTGGTGGCCCAAATTCCATTGATGGATCAAAGGCCATGTGGCCCATAAACCCAAATCTATTTCATGAAATACCAATTTGGTTGAATATTTATTCTACTATAATATCACTATAATACTGATATGGTAACTTCAGAAATAATCCCCCACCCAGATTTGTACCATGGGTCTCTAATGTAGTATGATAGGTTTTTTACCACTTGACCACCTCCCAACTAATAATCTTCCCCTTTTTGTTTTTTATTAATACCATTAAACTGCTTCTCTTTAAATGCATCTCAATAATAGTTTACACCCTTTCTCCCCCTTATTGAAAATAAATGAAAAGGGTGAATATTTTCTTCTCCCACTTATTCACACTATAGGGAAGAGTTCAAATTTACTTCTCAAAACTATGTCCTCTCCTTTTGTTCTTCCTCTTCCCATGTTCTCACCCCTTATTAATAGATTTAATAAATTACATGAGATAAGGGTGATGCCACATGTTCTCTTAGTAATGTTCCATAAATTAACCAAATCTAATTATATATGGGCTAACCCAATGTAGAAAATAAGAGTGATCAATTTAGACGTAAGATTTATTGATTCATTCCCTCAATATGATACCAAATCCACTTTCTTCTTTAAGGGGTTTCATCAATATATTTTCAAGAAATTTAATGAACCTACACTCAACTTAACAAACACATAAAAACATTCAAGTGAAATTATGTTACTTCCCAATTTTCAATTTAATAATCACTCCCCTTTGTAACCAAATTTATTATAAATAAGAATAGACATGGGAAATTGATCATCATATCTCAAACTTCAGATTAATTAAAGACTATATAGAACTTCATATTTAATATAAGTAAATAAATATCTTATATCTTTACCTTTTTTATAGTTTCCCCTCTAGTGATGCTTTCATACTTCACCATGGTTGATTTTATTTCCAAAAATAGTATCTGTGACTTTTCAAACTAGTTTGGATATTTTATACCAATTGAGATTTGTTACCAATTAATAAGTTATCCATGGGGATAGATTTATTTATATGTATAAATATTACAATATATATTATTTCTCTCTTGTTCATGATTAACCTTAAAATCCCTCTTCCAAGATGCATAACCAACACAATATGGGAATAAGGTGAGTATTTATAGGATTTTTAGTTAGAGAAATGGGGATGAGATTTCACTATCAACCTAAATTATCCTTTCATTGAGGCTCTAAAGTGTCTAGATATTTTCATACTTTCTTCACTCTTGACTTTCCAAACTTGTTACTCTTTTAAAATCCTAGTCTTATTTCCTTTATCACTTTTATTCCTATCTTGAATGGGATTCTTCACTTGAGATGGAAAATTATATTAATCATTTTTAACTTTCTCTATCTTATTAACCTTTTCCAACTGATCTAGACATATATTTAATCACACTTTGGTTATATTCTCATTCATACTTTTGGTTATATTCTCCATCTTCACTACAAGTTTCTTAGTACTTGGAGTCATTAGTGTTTTGCCTTTGTTTTTCAATAGCTTCTCTTGTTTAGGAGGGCATGTCATACATCTTATAGAACTATATCCAACCTATGTGCACCTTCCACATGCCTCTTTATAATATTTTGGGTTGAACTTTTTGGGTAAACTTATAAGATCTTCATTAGGTATGTTAACCACTAAGACAGTCCTAACATCTCTTTATTGGATTAACTCTTTCTTAGTTTCCATATTGCTTCCTTGTGCATTGATCATTGTAGAAATTTTTCAATGGTTCATAATGTGACCTCTCCTACCATAATAAAATCATATTATCCACTTTAATTTGACACCATTTTCAATATTCATCATTGAATTATTAGGTAATTTTTTTTAGCATCCTTCTTCATTGGTTTATTTCCCAAGGTAGACACATTTCCTTTGTTTTGTTTCTTCTTCTGTTGTGGTCTTATTTTCTCATCTGCATAGGATTTTTATTGGGTTGGTGTATACTATCACTCATCATAATTATGATCATATTTATTGAAAAAAAACACATAATTTATCTAAACAGTCAAATTTTTTCTTTCTTAGAAGATTCTCATTTTTCTATGAATTTTGATTTTGCACATGATAGGCCTAAAGGGAATCATTAAATCTTTTGGGTTAAATAAATTTAGAATTTATAAAAAAGACCCATACTAACTACTACTAACTAAATGAGTTTAATAAGTGGAAATTTTGAGGTATATTCCATGAGACAGTCATGTAAGATTTAAAAAAATTAAGTGAATGATTGAGAACAAAGAAAAGTGGTATTTGGAGAAATAAAATTAAGAAGTTTAACCAAGTTATGAAATTATAGATTTTTTGTGTTAGTGAAGTGAAGTGTCAAATCGATTAGTGGTTATTATTATTAGATTTTAAT
Organism: Viscum album; assembly: GCA_963277665.1. Taxonomy (NCBI): domain Eukaryota; kingdom Viridiplantae; phylum Streptophyta; class Magnoliopsida; order Santalales; family Viscaceae; genus Viscum; species Viscum album. The sequence continues at coordinate 797,062,841 of OY728137.1, forward strand.
CTAATAGAATCCCTGATCTTGGTATTCTCTCTCTAATTTGATAATTCCCTATTTATATGGTTATCTACTTGGAGTGATTACTGAATTAGGTAACTCAATACCTTGTTTAAACATAATTATCCAAAAATAATGCAATGGTCATGCATAATTTCAAGATAGTCAGTTGATGTATTTAATTTTTACTCTTTTACTCATATACACAATGATCATGGCATGAAAATGGAAAGAGATTAGGAAAAGAGTGTGTATACAACAACCCAATAATAAACTAGAATAGAAAATATACTTCACTACACACATTCCCCCTTCAATTAAATTACTTGTAACATAGAATACTATCCCTTAATGAAACTAATGAGGGATAAAAATAAAAAAATAAAAAAACCTAAACAATGATAGTAATAACCTTGAATAGTATCATAACTCCAATCCTCCAACCTCTAGTCTATATATTCGTGTCTCTTGAGAAGTTTCCATGTATTTATAGAAAAAAAGTCTCCAAGATATCTCCACTTAAATCTCATATCTCATCATTGTATTTTGGAATGTATTTATCCATTCTAATTAGCTTTAAAATCTTCTTATCCCATGTGAAAAAATCCATCTAAATCATCTATACTTTAAAATATATCATATTATTCAGGGAGAGGAAGTTGGATAGCATAAATATATCTATTATATAATATATCTACCCATTCACTGTGTGTATCCTCATTCACTATGTGAGATGTGTGATTTCAAGTGGTGCTTGCATGAGCTTAAAATAGTTCATGTCAAGAAGTTCACTCATGATGTGAACCACACTTATTTACTTCACTTTTTCTATAAATATTGAATTACAATATTTATTGGAGGGGGTTATAAAGAAACAAAGAGACCTACTATGCCTACAAGTACATAGGGAGACTCAATCCTGAGACATCTCACAATACTCATAGAAATACAGCCACGAGGTTTCACCCATAGGGAAACTATTTTTATAAATCTAGAACCATTCACATATTTTATGGTATTTATGGAATGGATGTATTGACTTCATCCTCATTGTTTATTTATTCATTATAAATTTATAATTTTTATGCTCATTTCATTTCATGAATCCAAAATCCATAATTTCGAATACATTTTGCAATATGATTCACACTATAAATCATCCTGAGCCATGTCATAGATCATTTTATTCAATCTATGGTCCTTTTTGCTCTTATTGTTCACTACATGTGCACCCATTCATCACATTAACACGCATCAACACTCATTATATCTCCATGATCAAAATATTCATGCTCTATACAGGGAATTCAAGAGGTAAACAGGTTCTCCATCTTTAAGCAGTGGCACTACCTTCTTCATTTGCATATGGAATCATTCATCATTATAGAGGGTACAAATGGATTTATTAAGATTATAAATTTAATACATGGTGGTTTCAAACTTTTTAATGGTGTTAGAGATCGAACTCGATCTTTGAAGTTGCATTCATGGTGGTTCTCCAATGATAGTAGTGGTAGAGATGAGCAGGTGGAAGCGGTGAGATCTATACGAGTGAAGTGCCCAATGGATCATGCAAGTACACTAAGAGGGTGGTGAATCACTTTACACAAGTTTTTACCAATTTTATTTTCTTTTATCTTTCCCCCTTTTAATTTTAACCTCTTCACTTGTTAGAGTGAATGAATCTTCCCTATTTACAAACAAAAATATACCACATGCAAGATAGAAAGTAAATGAATCACAGCACATAGTATTTTCCAAGACTCTCCCCTGATGTGGGTGACTACATCCTTGATGTGTTCAGGATGATCTGAGACACATATTCTCTACTAAGAATGAATCACCAATAACAAGTGGGTTGGTCGGGTATCACCCTGAAACCATGGTGGGTGGGTATGAACCTTTTCCCAAATTATAATGGTATCCCACTAGTGTTATTTATACTAGAATACCATTAGTTTTTCAAAAAAAATACAACACTTAACATAATGAGAAAGATCATAATATCTTCAAGTTTCCACTACAACACAAAATTGATCTTCCCATTTGATCCACTGAAATAAACTGATTCTTCACTTTCTCACTTCAACTTAAACACTTCGAATACCACTGAATATAATCAAAAACATTGTATGAAAGTTGGATTAGTATATTCACCTTAATTATATAAGATAAAACTTCCAATTCAACTCACTGTAATAATAGAATGAGAAAATGAATATTTATCAATAAACTGCAAGTTGTCTTATTCTTTGATTCACTAAAAAATATTACTTTATCTTAACTAAATTATTTTACACATCAACATTGTATGTTGTTCGTGAATATATTTCTCATCATCACATGTAAATATTTAATTCATGTAATTATCCACACTATTTATGTGTCTTCTTTGTGCAATAACAAATGAAAAACATTGTGTATAATTTTGATTTTATTTATGAAAGTACACAATACCTAAACCTTCATATAATTCAAATACATTTCTTGACCTTATTTGTAGAACTATTTGGTTTTCCTTGAAAAAATACAAATGAGTATGAGTGAAATTTTCATGAAAGTTTCACAAAGCAAGCATATATACAAACTCTACCACACTTTCTTTTAAAATTTACACAACTCATTTTTTCTCATGCATGCATGTTCTCACATGCATGGGAATTTTATGTACCATGAAAATACTCTGATCAAGAGTATGTGTAACACATTGTTTATTTTTTTTCTTCACTCGCATTGTACGCACATACTATCCACTATTCAATGGGAAATTATATTCACATGTTCAATGAACCATGCATGTACTTCTCACTACCTTCTCTACATAATAGTGTACACGATCTTCTTAATCTCAACAATTTTTTACACAAGTGTAGTGTAGTATCAATATGTTCACACAAGTAATGTCAGAATACCTCTTGGATTTATAGTTTATGAATGTAACTCAAACAATCATCATACAAGAACATCTAGTCACTGATAATACATATATTTTCCACTTATCCTTCACACAATAAGCTGTATCAAAAATCAGTACATGGATATATTAAACAAGTCACACAAACCAGGTATATTTTTTAAATATCTTCATGCAATGATGTGATACTGCCTTCATGCAAGAATGAAGATTCATATATTATCAGTAATCATCATGCAATCTATGAAGAAATTCATCATACTATCTCAAATGGCTTTGAAGAAACAAGTTTCTTCGCGAAACTCTTGAGTGTGTGGTTAACATATCAAGAGGACCATGGGATTCTTCTTCTTCATGCAAATGAAGTTTCGCGGATCTCTACCTTTCATGAATGATATTGTGGTTGCTCTACTTCTCTATAAGTTATAACCTCTTATATTATCTTAACTAAAACACATTTCCTCAGTGCATACTGGTATTTATAAGTGACGATCAACCAGCTCGACTTAAGGTCACTCACTACCTTAAGTGCATCACCTCGATTCTGTGACAACTGAAGAACACCATCACCAAAAAAATCACATTTTCTAAACACAGTTTTTCTTCAGTTTGACATTTGTTTTACCATGAAAATGGATTAGTGGATGATTTCTACCAGATTCAGATCATTAAAAGACTCCAATGAAGATTAAAAGCATCATCCTAATCTCATGTCGACGTAGCAATGGAGCTCCTCAGTGAATAGGAGATCTCAATGGATTATTATAGAAGATGAAGTTTCTGAAGAAGATAATAAAATGTATAGGAAAAATCAATTGATGAATCACATGTTTGTGAAGCTTGGTTGAGATGATCAGACGGCTAGGATAATATGATCGTATAGTATGGATGGTGGGAGTTCATTTGAAGCTATAGTAACCCCGAAAATGCAATCCCACGTCAAAATAGATACCACTTGGACACTCCTTTATAATAAAATTTTTAGTGATTTCCATCTAGAAATCAATTACCAGTCACTTATAATGATGCTTGACACTGCCCCATGCTAGGCGTTCCTCTACTATTGTACTGACCCACATAGTGGGTTGATGATGCTCCTTTAGCTCATGCAGGTTCCCTTTTCTATCCCTCCCTTGGATATGTCTTTCCCATGATGGTTGGATAGGAGTCAACTGCCCACCTAAGTATTGGTTTTAGTCCTCTTGGTAGGCTCGTATATGTACCTTATTTTTTAATATACTCTCCTCAAAAAAACTTTAGCTATATTCCATAGAAATTAAAAATTCAAACTTCTTCTCAAATATTCTAATATTATTCTCAAAATAAAATCATAATAATTCCAAAGTAAATAAATTAAATTATTCTCTATTTGACTTTCAATCATAAATTCCAAATATTTTAATGTTGTAAACATTGTGTCAATAACTAATGACACATGTTTTCTGAACTACTGATTAGTTCAAAAATCATCACACTAAATGTTGCTTCATTAGAATCAACTCTTCCAGCCAAATCATCCTTTCCAATTTATGAATATTTCTCGTAGATAATTCAATGGTAGAATTCCAACATTCTGTAATATTGAATTTTCATCAAAAAAAATATATTGACAACAATTAAAATACAAATATTACTTTAATCAATTTGGGTTCTTCGGTGAGGAGGGTGATGTAAAGTCGAGATGAAATATTTTTTTTATGAGTGAATAATGTCACAGTTCCTTGATGCCACATCAGTTCTTTATGTGGTATAGGTATGCTTAATATATGGGATGCTCCTTTGTTTGGACAATGAATTTTGTAAAGGAGTTTCATTTTTTATATATGTTTTTAAAAAAATATTAAAATAATACTAGGTTAAAAATATTAAAACTAATGCACAAAGACGGGATTAGCCTTGCCGCCTTTTAGTTTTAGTCTAAAGGTGACAAGGTCGATTCCAGCTTTTCCAAAATTAAAAAAAACAATTAAAAAAATAAAAATATATTTTTTTATATTTAGTATATATATTGTTTTTATTTTATTTTTTTAGATTCATATATATACAAATAATTTGTTAATAATACCATTATTAGTAGTAATTAAATCTTTGATTATACTAATATAATTATAATTTATTTAAAAATATATTGTTAAGTAATTTATTAGCTATGTTGATAATTATAATATTTATATCATTATTAGAGCCCCATAAGTATAGCCTAGTGGTTTCATCCTATGGCAGTTTTTGCGAGGTCTCGGTTTCGATCCTCCTCATGCATAATTAGTTAGGTTTTTGTTTATTTATACCCCATCCCCTGACTGATATAATAATATCATTATTAAGATTTATTATTTTAATTATTATAAATATTTAATGTTATAATTAATATATATTAATAATTTAATTACTAAAATTTAATTATAATTACATAATTAATAATACTTTATAGTAATGTAATTAATAATATAATACTTAATAAGAATTATATCCAATGATATTTGAAAGTTAAAATGTTATGTTTTTAAGCTATAAATTTTGTGACATGTAAATTGGATTTTGTTTATTATATTTATGATTTTTTTATTTTCAATTATGTTTTATATATTTAGTCAGTTTGTCAAATTTCATTTTGATATTATTTAAATTTTATAATTTAAATTCTTATAAAGTCACCTATATGAAATATAATAATGTTTCAAGTAGGTGGATTTGAAATTCTATAAATAAGAAAATGAAAATACAATATAAATGAAATTTGACACACTTACTAAACCTATAAAAATAATTGAAAATAATAATCATTTAATAAAAATAATTAATGAAATGTAATTTTAGTGGCATAATATATTTTTATTTTAAAACGTTACATTTGTATTTAAAAAAAATTACATTCCTTTCATTTAAAATTATTTTTTACATGTCTAGTAAATGTTCTAAATTTTATTTAGATTTTAATTATACTATAATTTATGTGAATTTATTTTTTAATGTGTAAATATTATGTTTTTAATCAATTATATTTGTGTCATGTAAATTAATTTTGGTTTATTATAATGATGAAATTATTTTTATTTTCAATAAATTTTTATATGTTTAGGTTGTGGTTTAAGTTTTATTTATATTGTTTTTATAGTTTATATTTTATAAGATTTTAAAGTTACCTACTTGAAATTTAATAAGTTTTCCTTTAGTTCAAGTAGTTGACTTTGAAGGCTTATAAAATTTAAACTATAATTAAAATATAAATGAAAATTAAAAAATTGGTTAAACATGTAAAAAAATGGTTGACAATAAAAATAATTTCATCAATTTAATAGAAAAATAATCATATGGAGGATAGAATACATTATTGTTTCAAATCCTTTAATTCAAGATAAAACATATAAATGAATGAATAAAATCACTATTTATGATGAGGTATCATCCCACATGATAGTGTGTGAATGGGACACCCATATCAAGATCTTCTACCTCTGTGATGAGGTGGAGTATGATGACTTGGAGATGGATCTTTCTAAGGTGTTTGAACCTCGAATATATAATACTTTGATTATGACTCGTTGAGAGGAGGAGTCATCTAGATGTCATCATGTGCACCTGATCCTTCTCTCGCTACATAAGTGGAAGGACCTGCCATCATCTTCTTGGGGAACCATGAGGCCTGTGAAGGATATGGCATGAAAGGTGGAGGAATTATAAATATCTCTTGATACAAGCTTTGATCAGATATACCCAGAGAAAACTATGGATATCCTAACAACATAAATGGATCTCATACCTTCCAATTCACAACCCAAATCAGCTGTAGCTAGACTACGAGAGATGTACCCTCTATCTGTAGAACAGGTGAGGCCTCACATGCAGCATTGTGTGGTCTATGTCTTCATCGTGGTCGTGTCTCCTCAACATTAGCAACTTCTAGAGGGGGTTCTTGAGAAGAAACTTCCTCTCACTGGATAGGAACAACATCTCCTTGATGTGGAAATTCAAAGATACTATCGTGTAGAACATGATATGTTGTCATCATCACCTAGGTTGTAGCATGGTACACTGTCTAGCTAAAAACCTCCCCCTCCTTTGGATCATACATGCGGATAATATGTTGTAGTCAAGTATGCTATAAATAGATTTAAAATGAATTAAAATAAAATAAAACAAACAAATTAATAGAAATATTTTAACTTACCAGATCCTAAATTCCTCTATCGTGTGGAGTAAGATAAAGTATAGACTTCAGTCTATACCATGGATTATACTTAATCTTCTATTCTAGATGGAATCACATAATAAGCATACTCACAATATGAAATGATGCTAGTCTATCCTAAAGGTCCAAACACTCTGTATGTTTTCAGTTCCAGTCAACATCCTACCTCCCCCATCAACTTCATAGAATGAAGCACTACTGACTGTGTAGGTTTAAAGGGAATACGCTAAATAAATCCAAACTGGTGCATGACTCTATCAGGATTGTGTCACTCAATAATATGAAAGTGAATGAGAGGCACTCAATCATGGAATCATGAATCCCATCTGTTTAGTATGTGGTAATCTAGTCTAATAGAGCCTAGTATGGCATCCATGCTATCTGAAATAACATGTGACATTTGTTAAAAAAATTACTAAAAAATAAAAAATATAATATTATGAAATTGATTAGTCAGGGAAATATTGTATATACTTACATCGGTGGGTACTACACTATACAACATGAGATGATATGCACCCAAGCTATGCCTCAGCATCCTAACAAAGTGGTTTTCCTGAATCCATCTGTAATGTACAAAATATAAAGTGATAAATAATAAGAAATTAAATTTAATAACTCATAGTAACATCACAAAACAAATAAAGATGAGTGATCATAGAAGCATCCATGTGGATCATCATATATCACATCTATATTAATATCGTGACCAACAAAAATATGGGAGAGGGGAGGCATGTTCTCCCATGCCCACATCTAAATTAGGATGACACATCCCTTGAGATAAGTGTGATTTGATTGACATATTGTGCATAATGCTCTGTAAGTGTATGCTAAGAACACAGATCCCCGGCTGTATCTCTCAACTTGATCAAAATTCTCTAGTATGCCTAGATACATCATGTTCATGTGCATACCAGAGTGATTAGTGCACATTATCCCTCTAATGATTCACAAGATATATGCACAGGCATAATGTATGAAAATACTCTTTTCAGTGTCAGCGGGTAACTGTGCAAAGTGAATCTCAATCCATCTCATAGATATTGACCCTCCATCTATAGCATTATTATCCCCTATAATGTTGAGGCCTAGTAATAATTGTATAAGATCAGGCCAGTCTCCATGGTTGGGTTCTATAATTTCATCCCCCTAGATAGGAAGACTAAGTATAACTATCACATCCTCAAGGGAGATGTTCATCTCTCCCTTGGGAAAGCAGAATGTGTGTGTATCAGGTCTCTATCTCTTAGTGAGGGCAGCAAGGATGCAATTATTAAGGAATGTAAAATTAGATACAAAAATTCCATAAAATATATAATGACATAGGTATGGTATAATGGAGTCTAGAGGTGTAATTTGATGATAATGGTGGGATCTATGCACCCTGATTCGTCAAACCTCATGGCCCTCTAGCACATCTTGTGAAACATGCCTTTACTACTTAGTGAGTAGAGTATTATCATCCATATCTATGTATACAATTTAAATATATCTTATTTTAGTATAAAATATAAATATAACATTATGGTCTATATTATGTTATGATTGGTAGAATATAATTGTTTTATGAAATTTTCTCACCAAAATAAAAGGGTGTTTTGTTAAATTGGGAATGTTTGATTTATGAAATAGATTGTGTTATGGATTGATTGATATGGAAAATTTCTTATGATGTTTTGGCATGGAGTATCATAAGGGTTAATCAGGGTGTGAGTGAGAGGTTTTTTTTTTGAGTGACCATGTGAGCCTCAAAGGGAGGACTATGTAATCCTCCATTATTTTCAAGTGATTTAGTTTTTCAATTGTTTTCAAACCAGTTTATCAGTTTGCATGGATAAAATCTTTAAATAGATTCATGGTGGTATCCTACCATCATCCATGCCTTACACCTTGCTTAGTCCCTTCTTGGTCATTTTCATATTTCATTTCCCCAATCTATTTTTTCTAAGGTGATTGGTTTTTCCTCCATTCTTGTTGGAATAGAGTCATGTTTTGGAAGGTGTTTTACATTAAAAACATATTTTTGCACACATAGGTTGTACCAGTAAGATCCAAATTATGTATTGAGGATTTATTTCATGTCTATCATATAAAACAATAGGTTAGATCCAAAATGGTTTGATTTTTCATTTATATATGATTTCTCACATGATGGTATATTTCATGGTTATTTTCTCACATTCATGTTTCATGGTGTATCCATGGACAGTTTGATTATGATTTTATGTAATCTCGGATATACTTTTCATATTCCTTATAATGTAAATATGAAAGTATTATTCTGAAAACCAAAGTATTATTTACAAAATGGTTTTATCATGTGAAAAATATTTGTAAAGGGAATGAAATTATGTAGAAGAAATTTTTATTTATTTAAATGATGTAACATTTAGGAATGTTTATCTTGTGTATGATTTATGTAAATGGTTGTATAATTTATCAAATATTTATTATTTCATAGTAAAAGTATTCAAAAATTTCATATATTTATAAAAAAATAAGGATTTTATATTAATATCATGTTATTGATAATATGAAAAGTTCACATTGGAATCAATACATCATTATGGATGAGATTGTGAACTCGATCTAGAAATGTTTGGGAATCATTTCCCGTTATGACCTTCACAATGACACATGATGCATCTAAAACATTTTCCTTGTTATTGAGGCTAGTCCATCTCATTTTGCATCCTGTTGGAGTTTAGTCTCCCTCACTATCGCAACATGTTGATGTCAAGTATCAATATCAGTTGGTCTTTGGGCATTTAGAAATATTGAAACTCCTCAATAGGTGTCCATGGTAAAACATATAAGTTAAAAATTGTGTCTAGATAGTACATTGGATCAACATATTCTTCACATGGTATGTTTATAGAGGCACATTCTGCAATGGCGTGTGTGCATGGAAACTGAAATGCATGGAAGTTTCCATATCAACAATGTCTTACTTCCAGTAATACCACCAAGAATCAACCACTGCTACCTGTGATGGGGTCCAAACACTCTTTTACTTCAAATCAAGAATCTTCTTGGTGAAAAAGGAACACTCGATAAGCAGAATATTCTTTAATGTTCATTTCAATCTCTCATTGAATGTTTCATTTGTGCCTTAGCCTTTGATGAATCGTGTCTATAGTCTATTTTTCTCTTTAAATGAATTACTTCACATAATGATAGAATGTATCCTAAACTAGGGTAGTTATAGGTATTTTTTGAAGCCCTTAGAAGATCCCATTGATACACTCCCCAATGTGTGTGGTCATGTGTCCATACCTCTTCCCCCCATCATATACTAATGTCTATTTTTCTTTTGGAATATGCATCATATAATCATACACTCCCTGATTATCCATATAGATTTATTCTAATAATTATTTAAACCTTCATTGATATGGATCATATGCGACATAAAATTGATCATATTTTACATAAATTAATTTTATCATTACATTGTAATAGTAAAAAATAAGAAAGATATTGTATACCAAGATTTGTGATTGCCTTCTTCATAGGTTCATCATGGAATGTTTTTTACAAATTTCTAGAAATGTGTCTGATGAAGTACCGATGATGTGCATTCAGGGGTATCCATGTAATACGATCTTTATTGATTGCCTCGTTGATTTCCTGATGACAATCAGATATGAAATCGACACCCTGAATGTGGGTGAAATGGTTGTTGATACATGAAAAAAAACAACTCCATAATTCATCATTTTCCTTCTCTACAATAGAAAATAAAAGCGGAATAGGTGAACTATTTCCATCTTGGGTTTCCGAAATCAAAAATAAAACCATGTATTTTTCATATAGAAAAGTCCCATCAATTTATAGGAACTATCTACAGAAATGAAATGCATAAATATAGGGAAGTAATGCCTAGAACAACCGAAGAAATTTAACATCAGATAGATCAGGTCGGTTAACTTGAGACACATGTTCATTCATGTCAATATGGAAGAAAACTTGTTCGTTGTGTCTTAGTATAGATATCAATTATGGAAAAACCCAATAAAATTCATCCCAATAACCATAGACCTTGACAATTGCCTTCTGTTTCTCCATCCATTCCTTATTATAGGAAATCTTATAACCAAAAGTTTGTGTATCCTCTTCTTTAAAAGGGCTAAGGAACATATTAGTAGGTCATAATCATCTCAACAATAATAGATAACACAAATTTAGTATGATCTTGTGTCAGGTTTTGATGAACGTGAGTATAAACTGCATCAATATTAGTAATTATTCAACCTCCAAATGAGATTACAAGAATCAACCTCAAGAGAAATTTATAATCATCCATGTATTTTTCACACCATATGATGTATTTTTTATGGATTTAATCCAGAACTAAATTTCTAAAGTGTCTCTCAATATTAAATCTTTTCAGTTTTCTTTTCATTACATATTTACTTGGAAAATTTCTTCAATCATATAAATTTTTGTCCATCTCACTAAATATATCCTCTACAACTCTAGAAAAATAAATTGTAGGTGTGATAACATTCCAACTGAATTCAGGAAAATGTGTCATTGATTCTGAACAAGATGCAAAGAGTGGTGGATGATTTATTGTGCATCTAGGTTATTGTACAACTACTGCATTTATAGAAACTTCTTCCCCAAATTTTGTAGTTTCATCCTCATCATCATTGTTTTATCTACATTTTCCATCTTTAAAAACTTCCTCACCATCTAACTGATTATTCTATATATCCAGGAGATCAATTAGGTTTTCTTATTTCACATCATAGGGAATAACCTCATTTTATTACGATGGACCTTCTTCAACCACTCTTGTATGTCTATGTCTTCATAAAATTGGATGATGTTTTTGTACACTAGAAACATCAACATATAACTTCATCATGGCACCATCTGACCATTGATAAAATAAATTTGTTGCTTGGACCCAGTCCTCATCTACAACCAATGGAAAATCTAGATGAAATAGTGTGGCCATGAATTACAAATGTCTATAATAAATAGATTGGATCTATTGATTAGGTCCCAAATTTAAAAGACCGTGAATTTTTTCCTGAAGTTCTCTTAGGGTTACACAATAATATATCCTAACCATTTTTACTAGTTGTGTACTATAAGAATCTCCTTGTTCGGTTTTAATAACCTTCCAATAGTAGTAGACACATGAAAATATGATTCTATATGTGAAAAAAAAATTATCAAGATTTAGATAGTTTAAATAATATTGACAATAATGAATAACCATGTATCATTTACCATACAATCTTTACTTTACCAAAATTTTAGAACATATTCTTATATTCTAAAAGATGGCACTGATATTTCATAGTATAATTTTTAATCTTATTAAAGTTATGTACAGTGGTTTATAAAGAGAATATGAATCATAAAAATCATATCCCCCAGGAGTGTTAAATTAAGTGTGTATCAAGGCCTGTTGTCATGCACTAGTTCCAGATCTATTCTAGATCAATACGGTGTTTTCAGTGTTTTTACCCCTAGGTACATCTGTACCAGATCCACATCTACTTGTAGTATCCATATAGGGATTTCATTACTTATATAACCACATAATTTTTACTTTACTGACATTTTATAATGTCTTATTATATCCTAAATGTTGACACTAATATTTTAAGTACAATTTTTAATATTCCTAAAGATATGTTCAACAAATTATAAAGAAAATATGAATCATCTAAAGCATATACCTTAGGAGTTTCAAACCAGGTGTGAAACAAGGCTCGTTGTCGTGTACCATTTCTCAATCGATTCAAGTTCAATATGATGTTTTTGGGGGTTTTATCCCTAGGTACATCTATGTTAGAGCCACATCCACCTGTAGTATTCAGATAAGGATTTCATTTCTTAGATAACCATGTGATTTTTATTTTACCAAAATTTTAAAATATATTATTATATCCTAAAATATGAGACTATTGTTTCATAGTATAATTTTTAATCATCATAAAGGTATGTTTAGTGGTTTATAAAGATAATGTGAATCATCTAAATTATATCCATTGAGAGTATCAAACTAAGTGTGCAATGAGGAATTAATAATCTAAATCATAGTAGTGATAAATTAGGTGTGCAGTTATGAATTTTTATCATGAAATTATCCATCTTTGATATTATGATAATTCTATGTTAATCCAAAGTTAATCATTACCTAGGTAGTATTTAAGCATTCATTAATTATTAGTTCTTGATTAGTTAGTTTAAAGTTAATTAATAGTTAATAATTAACTAATTATTGTTTAATAATTAATTTATCATTAATTATTTCTAAGGTAGTCATTCCTTAATCATTGAATAATCATTCCTTAGTTAGTGATTAATAATTAGTTAATCATTAGTTAACCATTATTTAATCATTATTTAATATTTTTTTAATCATTGATTAAACATTAGTTAATAGTTACTTAATCATTCATTATCCATTAGTTAATACTAAGTCATATATACATTAATCATTTGTTAAACACTCATTAATCATTACTTAAATAATAGTTATTAAGCAGTTACTTTAAATGTAATTATTTTTTAATTACTATGTAATCAATATTTAAGTAGTTAGCTTATAGTTAGTTAACAATTAATCATTACTTAATTTTTGGTTAATTCTTACTTCATCATTAATTAATCTCGTGTTAATAATTCATTAATCATTGATTAATCATTATTTAATCACTCGTTAATCATTATTTTATCATTCATTAATCATTCACTAATCCTTAGTTGATCATCATGCAATCATTATTTAAGCATTAGTTAATCCTAAATTAATTATGCCTTAATCATTCATTAATCACTCATTAATCATTACTTAATTAATAGATATTAAGTAGTTTCTTTATAATTAATTATTATTTAACTAATAGTTATTCATTAAGTAATTATTAGTTAATTATTATTTAATCATTAGTTAATCAATTTTTATTCATTAGTTAATTATTATCAAATCATTAGTTAAGTATTAGTTAATCCTAAATTAATTATGCCTTAATCATTTATTAATCACTCATTAATCATTACTTAATTAAAATATATTAAGTAGTTAATTTATAGTTAATTATTAGTTAATTAATAGTTAATCATTAAGTAATTATTAGTTAATTATTTTTTAATAATTTGTTATTCGTTAGTTAATTATTATCCAATCATTAGTTAAATATTAGTTAATCCTAAATTAATTATGTCTTAATCATTCATTAATCATTACTTAATAGATATATATTAAGTTGTTACTTATAGTTAATTATTAGTTAATTAATATTTAATCATTAAGTAATTATTAGTTAATCATTCTTTAATCAGTAGTTAATCATTTTTTATTAATTATTTATTTATTAGATAATAATTAGTTAAACATAAGTTAATCCTCCGTTAATTATGCCTTAATAATTCATTAATTACTCATTAATCATTACTTAATTAATAGATACCAAGTAGTTACTTTATATATAATTATTTGTTAATTAATAGTTAATCATTAAATAATTATTTTTTAATCATTCTTTAATCATTAGTTAATAATTTGTTATTAATTAGTTAATTATTAGTTAATCATTAGTTAAACATTATTTAATCCTAAATTAATTATTCCTTTATCATTCATTAATCATTTGTTAATCATTACTTAATTAAAAGTTAAGTACTTTATAGTTAGTTATTTGTTAATTACTATTAATCATGAAGTAATTATTAGTTAATCATTCTTTAATCATTAGTTAATCATTTGGTACATGTTTTTTAATTATTAGCTAATCATTAGTTAAACCTTAGTTAATCCTAAATTAATTATGCATTACTCATTCATTAATCCATCATTAATCAATACTTAATTAATAGTTCAGTATTTCATAGTTTTTATTTGTTAACTATTGTTCATCATTATTTAATTATTAGTTAATCATTATTTAATCACTAATTAATCATTACTTGATCCTAAGTTAGTCCTAAGTTAATCCCAATTTATTCATTATCTAATCATTCTTTAATCCTAAGTTATTCATTAGTTAATCAATACTTAATCATTACTTTACCATTAGTTAATCATTAGTTATTTAATAGGTAATTATTAGTAAACCATTATTTCGCTAATATTTATTCATCATCTAGTTAATATTAATTCCTAATTATGTCACTAATATTTAAAAATTACTATGTTATACTAAATAATAATAAATCTATTACTAAGACTTATTATAAATTCTTTAATCAAAAGTCATTAATAAATAATAATATTGTATTTACTAATATTAACTATTATTTCTAAACTATACATAAATAACTAAACAACTAAGTAAATAAAATATTTAAAACTAACTAAAAATTAAACAACTAAATAAATAAATAACTTTAAAATAAATAAGAAAAAATACATCTAAATAATGCTTTGCAAAATTTGGCACTCCTTTTATGCCCCCAAAAGTGCCACGCACAATAAAGGAAATGCTGGGGAAATCGTAGAGAGAGGGGGTGGAATTAGATAGGGGTGAAATGAGTGAGGAGAAAATGGAGGGGTGGGTTCCTATTTATAGGGGGTAGGGGGAAAGGAGGCATCACGGATGCCTCCTTTTCCAAGTCATTGGTCCAGGTCGGTGAGTGGAAAAGGTGGCATCGCCCTTTCCTCCTTTCAAGATAACCGAAAGGCGGCATCGATGATGTCGCCTTTCTGTATTAGTTTTAAAAATAATTAACCTAAAAAGTTTTAAATTATTTTTTTTCAAAAAAAACATATAAAAAAACTATACATAAGGCCATATTTTTTCTATCAAAAAAAATAATTTCCTTTGTTAAAATTATGTAACACTAATATAAAATTTATTTTTTTCCAAAATTATTTTTGAAATTTATTTTTATTCCCAATATCACTATTAAAATATTAATTACCCATAAATTAAAAATTCAATAATTAATTGGGTAAAATAATTAAATAAATTTTAAAATTATTAAAATTAAACAATAAAAAAATGTATTCATGAAATTTATTCATCAAATACCCCCAAAATTTGACTCATGCTTGTTCTCAAGTATGAAATCTTAACATTTACCACAAAGGAATCTCACCCTACCAATATTCAAATATCAATGCCAACAAAATTAAATAATTGTCAATGGGGAATAAATTTTCAAGTATCACATAGAAAAACACCTTCAAATCCACAATTTTTATGTAAATCAAGCTAATAATGTATTTTACTTTATCTCTTTTAAAATTACATTTCTTCTCCAAACCATATTTCATTTTTTTCAGTTCATCAATAATGTGAATTCCAATTATAACCTACCTAACTTTGATTATTTTTCCACTGATTACTCATGCTAAAAATTTTAAATAGAGATATACTCAAACCTAAAATCATGTTCCTTACCATAGTATTGGAAGGAATTTCTAATTTTTGTCCTATAAATAAAAATATCCCAATTAATCATGAGGAATTTTAATTAAGGTTCAAATTTCTATAAGGTTTTTGGTGGCTGGTAATAATGTAAAAAAAAGTGAAGATCAAAAGGAGGTTAGCTCCTAATGTATAATACGTGAAAATAATTATTAATTTAGTGAAAATATCCTATAATAATAAAATAAACCCTCACTTCCTTAATACTCAAAGTAAAGGTTATGAATCAATGAAACCAAAATAAAATACATACAACCTCTTGCCTTTTTTATATTTATTTTTTTGAAATTTGGGCTTATGATAAATCATGAATTCATCACCCAACCCAATATGATCTCCCCATGACACTATTTTTAATAGTTAAAACATGATCATTGGTCGAGTAATGATGATTTTTGACTTGCCCAATACACAACATATTTTTTCTAAATTTTTCATTTTTCATTTTTATTTTTTCAAAAAAAACTTGAGGGGTAACAGTAAATCATAATTAAAAATACATCATACACCTTTAAAATATCCCATGAAACACTCCAATATATAATCCCCAATTAAATACATTCCCTTCCACCATCAATAACCTCTCCCTCACACTCATTCAATTGAATATCATGAAAAATGTTAAGAGTGGGGGTATGAAAGAAATATTAGGCTTGTCATGTGGATCATTCCTAAAAAAAGTCTTTCATGGTTTATATGGGCTAAAATAATGATAAGAGTATAAGGTTTCTCAAGAATAAGGGATCAATAAAAATAATTCCTCAATTATTTTTTAAATTATTTGTATAATCATAGCTTAAACAAGATGCAAAGAAAGTTCTAGAAGAAAACATGTCTGAGAATATCAAGAAATATTCTCAAGAAATAATGTGAAAAAATATATTATAATCCTCTTGATAATGGTAATATATGATTAAGATAATACCTCATGTAAATTTACACTAATAACAAATCAATTAACACAAATTTCAAAAATTCAAATAATTGAAATTCTAAAAAAAATGATCTATAAAAATCAACAAGTTCCATCAAGCATGATTTATTAAATTAATATCCCCATGATTATCTTTACTTATTCAATCCATTATATTACTCATTCAAATTTATTAATAAATAATTCTAAAATAGGTAATGGTGTTTATCCTAAGAGACTTTTTTCACCTAGATCAATAATTAACACAAGCTAAATGTGGGGCAGGCATATTTGAATTAAAATTCAAAAAAAAAAGATTTAAAAAATATAGGGGAGTGAGATAAATATTTAATTTAAAGATTAATCTCCTTTTCTAATAAATTAATCCTTTATTCTCCTTCTTTTCTACTTTTTTCCTTCCTCATCATGGACCTATAAAATGAAACAACAAGTGAAAGTGAAAGTGTAAGGTCCTTGTAATTTAATCTCAAAAAGATAAAGGGGAATAGTGTCTATATGATAAATTCATAAATTCTTATAAAACATAAGCAAACATATATAACCACCTAGAAGTTATTTTTTATGGTCATTTATCATAACCTTACCTCTTTTATACTCAAGTTATGGAGTATTAGAAAGAGGTTACCCTATTTATATCAACAAATGGTTTTAGTTGAGATCTATCCACATAGATGGGTCCTTGTCATTCCTTTGAAAATAGTTGTACTCTTCCTTGTGATAAAACTTTATCCACTTCCATTAGGTTGATCCACCAGTTTTTTATTAGTCTGAAAAATCTAAAATTCAGGTTATGAACCATCTAAACCTACTGACCCTCTTCATACTTGGTTATTCTAGTTATTCCTCCATCATTGGTTATATTATCCCTCTATCTTTGCTTATTTTTATCATCTTTTTAACCTTTGTCTTGGTTTTGTAAATAATTTAACTCCTCTATTTATTTAATGATAGTAGCATCTTTAGATTTTATATTTTTTCCCTCTTTCAAATCATCCACTTTTATATCATAATTTTTCATATCCTGGTGTATGTTGAATATAACTTTCTTACCACTAACTCTCAAGCATATCTCTCTATTTTAGACATCAATTAAATATATTTGGTTTCCAATAAGGTTATCCCTAAGAATAGTAGTGTCCTTTATTCATCTATATTAACTACTGAGAAATACACCATAAAAATGAACTTGTCCACTTTGACCAAGGGATCTTTGATCAAGACTCATGAGTAATTTACCTTGGAATCCTCTAGTTAAAGATAAACCCTTGTGGTATTTATGTCCTCAAGTCCTAGTCTCTTCAATTTTGTGTATTAAATAATTTTCACACTTTCACCTAGGTTATATAAATCCTTCCCAAATTCATTAGAACTGATATTAATTAGAATTTAGAAACTACTTGGATCTTTTTTGTATTTTCAATAATTCCATCAATACCACGGTCAATCACACCCTTGTAAGTGGAATGGTTCCTATATCCTAAAGATTATTTTTGTTTTCATGATCACTTTCATGAATTTTGCATATTTTTTCATGTTGGATAGAGAATATAAAAATGTGATGTTAAAATGTAACTTTTTAAATTTTCTAAGAAACTTTCCATTTTCCATCAATTTTTTCTTTCTTTAGCATTTCTAAAAAGTGTCATGATTTATTTTAGGGTGGTTGGGGATCTTCTATTTCTTCTTCTTCAGCTTCCTTTCTCTTTTCCTTCCTATTTTTCTATTTTTATTCATCTTTTTTAGCTTTCTCATCTTACTATTTTCTACTTACTTTAAGGTTTTCCTTCATTGTTTTACCACTTCTCAAGGTTATGCATTTCACTTATCCTCATGGGTGAAACTCTTTAACACCCAAAAATACCCCTCTAGGCCTCTCTTTAAGTTGGTTGGAAATATGGCCAACCTATAATTCTAGATTTATTAGTGAAATAATTTGATCTTTAGAGTCTTATTTAAACTCTTTAATGGTGTCCTTGATTTTGGTTATGAAGGTAGCCAAATTCTCCTCTAAATTATTGATTTGGATTTGAAGAGAGGGACCTTGAGGTTCTTGATATCATGGTGATCTTTTTTTATAACCTTGGCCTTATTAATATTGTGTCTACCAATCCTAAAATTCCTTTTTATTATTTCAATTATTATAATTTACCTCTTAAATGTACATACCATTTGGTTGGTTTTGGTACATCATAGTATCCATATTATTTGTCAAGGATTCCATTTGAGCTATCATCCATCCATTGTTATCAACCATTTATACTCCTATCCTTTATCTTTCTTCAAGTTTCCATTAGAACTTTTTGTTTTCCATCTCATCAAGTGATCCATAGCTCTCTTCTGGTGATTTTATCATCAATAAGGCTCTAACTATAGCATTAACAATAGACCCATTCCCCTAATACAAACCCTTGTAAAAATTCTGAATTAGAATCCACATCTCAATTCCATGGTGGTTTAATTTTCTTATCAAGTTTTTAAAATTCTATCATACATTATAAATTTATTTTTCATCATATTGATTAAAATTTAGTATGTCTATGTGAATATTAATTGATTTTGAGGGAAGGATGAATCGAGTTAAGAAGTTTCCTTCTAAATCATCCCATATAGTAATGGAATGAGGTGGTAATCTTTGTATCTAATATCTCTCATTTTATCTTAATGAAAATATAAAAAAAAATCATCACCTCATCCTTCAAAACATTTTTGGAATTGAAGGGTATCACAGAGTTTGATAAAACTCCCTAGGTGGGTGTTAGGATCTTTATACGGAAGCCTATATAACTAGAACGAATTATAAATAATTGTTATTATATCTCGTTTGATTTCAAAATGGTTGGAATTGATAAGTGGCACCAAGATACTAGGTTGAATCCCCACACTTAAGGATCTTCCATACTCCATCAATGTTCTCAACCCTATATCACTCTACTATACACCTACAACTACTTTTTGTTCTCTTTTTTCTCCAACCATAACTTCCTTTTTAACCATATTTAAACTCTTCTCCAACTTAGTATCACCTATGATAATTTATTTTATTTTACCTTGAGTATAATAGTCATGCATAAATAATTAGATCTGAAAACACAACTCAAACACACCTGATGTAACATAGAAAATAAAATAGTAAAATGAAAAAAAAATACTAAAAATTTCTAAGTATAATTTTTCATTATCCCCAAAAATGGATCTATAAATTGAATTCTTCAGGTTAAATCAATTTATAAATTTAAAAATAAAACTCAAAGTAACTACTACTATTTAAATGAGCATAGTTTCTATCAAGTTTGAGATAAAACCCATGAGATGGTTTAGTAAACTTTAGAAAATTTACGTGAATGATTGAGAACAAAGGAAAGTAGGATTTGGAGAAATAAAATTAAGAAGATGTACCATGTTTTTAAATTTTTAGTTTTTATGTTAGTGAATTGAAGTGTTAAATTTATTAGGAATGCTTGTTGTTGTAGTTGATTCTAAAAGAATCATTGGTCTTGGTATTCTCTCTCTAATTTGATAATTTCCCATTCATACGGTCTAATACTTGGGGAAACTACTGAATTAAGTAACTTAGTAAATTATTTAAAAATAATTATCCAAAAATCATACAATGTTAATGCGTCATTCCTAGATAATCATTTTATTCATTTAATTTATACTCATTCACTCACATACACAATGATCATGGCATGAGAATATAAAGATGTTAGGAAAAGAGTCTGTATGAAACCACTCAATAATGATCTATAATAGAAAATATACTCTACTACACCCCACCCCCACCCCCCTTCAATTTCATTTCCATACACTTAGAAGACTATCTCTTCATACTATTCATGATGGGTAAAAAATAATTAAATCAAAACCTAAACAATAGTATAAATAGCCTTTAGTAGTGGTGGAACTATAAGCCTTTGGCCTCTAGTCTCAAAATTCAGGTCTTTAGGGTACTAGTTCTTTCTATCAGCCTCCCTTGTTGTCCCATACATTAGAGGCTAAGAACCACCTCATATGAACCTACAAGTGTGCTTCATGCTTGACTTACACTTTTGTTGGATAGCCAATGTGTGCTCTATGTGTTTGCTGGTTTGTGGGTCTAATTGTCCCCTTGGTTGATAGTGGATAAAAAGGCCATATTTTTTCTTATCAAAGAAAAAAATTCCTTTTTTAAAATTCCATAACACTAATATAAAATTTATTTTTCTAAAATTATATTATAAATTTATTTTTATTCCCAAAATAAATTTTAAAATATTAATTACACATAAATAAAATAATCAATAAATAACTAGTAAAAATTATCAACTAAATTTTAAAACCATTAAAATTAAACAATAAAAAAATGTATGCATTAAATATAATCATCAAATACCCCAACACTTAAACTCATGTTTTTCCTTAAGTATGAAATCTCAACATTTATCATAAAGGAAGCTCACCCTACTGGTATTAAAACATCAATTTCATAAAAATCAAATAATTGTCCATAGGGAATAAATTTTCAATCATCACATAGAAAAAATCATTCAACTCATCACTTTTCAAGGAAATCATGTTAAAAATGTATTTTAATCTCTCTTTTAAAATTTCATTACTTCTCCTAACCTTTATTTGTGTTTTTTAATACAACAATAGTGTTCATACCAATTATAACTTACCCCACTTTGATTTTTTTCACTCATAACTAAAGGTAAAAAAATTGAAATGGATTTGTACTCATACCTAAAATCATGTTCTTTACCATAGGATTAAAATGCATCTCTAATATCCAATCGGTAAAGAAAAAAATCACAATCAATCATGAGGACTTTTAATTAAGGTTTAAATTTCTCTAAGGCTTTTGGTGGGCAAGTAATAATGTGAAAATAAGTAAATATAAAAAAGAGGATAACTCTTAAAGAATAATGCATGATAATAAAATGTAATTCAATAAAAATATCCTCCAAGAATAACATAAACCCCCACTTCCTCAATACTCAAAATAAATGTCATAAATCAATGAAAGCCTAATAAAATACAAGCACCCTCTTGTATTTATATATATATATATATATATATATATATATATCTTTTTTTGAAAGTTGTGATTGGGAAAAATATCACATAAATTACCCAACCTCACATAATATCCTCATGATAATAATTTAAATAGTTATAAAAATATCATTGGTCAAGTAATAATGATTTTTTGACTTTTCCAATACATATCCCTTTTTACTAAATTTTTATTTTTTTTATTTTTCATTTTATATTCAATTTTTTTTAAACAAGAGGGGTGACAATGAAGCATAATGAAAAATACAACATGCACCTTACCAATATCCCATTAAATACCACAATATCTAATCCCTAATTAAATGAGTCCCCTTCCACCATCAACAACATCTCCCCCACACTCGTTCAATTGAATATTATGAAAAAAATTCTAATAGAAAGGTTATAAATGAAATATTATACTTGTAATGTGGTGCTTCCCTACAAAATTAATTAATGGTTTATATGGTCTAAAATAAGTAGAAATATACAAGGTTGTCTCAAGGATAATGTTTCAATAAAAAATGTATCAATAATTTTATAAGTGATTTTTACAATCATAGATTCAATAATAAAAAATAAAGTTATATAAGAAAACATGTCTAAGACTCTTAAGAAATATTCTCAAGAAATAATAGGATATTTAGCTTATACTCAACTCAGGTATAGGAACATATTATTTTTAAAATAACTCATGGAAATGCACACTAATAATAAATCAATTAACATAAATTTCAAAAATCCAAATCATGGAAAGTCTAAGAAATATTTCATCTACAAAAATCATTAAGTTCCCTCAATTTTGATTTGTTAAATCAATGTGCCCGTGTTTATCTTTAATTAATCAAGACCCCATATTACTCATTCAAATTTATTAACAAAGAATTATAAAACATGGCATTAAGGTTGTCCTAAGAAACTTTTTTCTCTTAGATCAAAAAATATCATAAGATAAATGTGGGGCATGGATTTTTAAACTAAAATTCATAAAAAATCTGAAAAATGAAAAGGAGTAAAATAAATACTGGATTTAAAGATTGCTACCCATTTCTCATGAAGTAATACCTTCTTATCCATCTTCTATACATTATTCCTTCCTCGTCACGGACCTAAAAAATTAAACAATAAGTGAAAGTTCAAGGTTCTTATAATTTAAGCTCAAAAAGATAAAAGGTAAGACTTTCTATATCATAAATTTCTAAATCCAAAAAAAACATAAAAAAACTCGGGTTGCCACCCGAAATCATTTTTGTTATAGTAATTGAGATTACCCTTACCTCTTTTCCACTCAATTGATTGAGGATTGGAAAGAGGTTACCCTATCTAGTTTAATAAATTGTCTTAGTTTAGAATTATCCACATTGATGGGTCCTTTCCCTTTATCTTAAAATAGTTTAACTCTTCCTTATGGTCAAAGTTATCCACTTTAATTGAGTTAATCCATCAGTTTTTGGTGAGTCCAAAAAATAAAAAATTCAATTTATAAACCATCCAAACCTGTTGGTCCCCTCAAACATGGTTGTTCTATCATTTCTTTCATCATTGGTGATCTTATCCCTTATTTATTGCTTCTTTTTCTCCTCTTTTACACCTTTTTATTTGTTTTTATAGTATCTAAATCCTCTATTTCTTCAATAAAAGAATCATATTTGAATTTTATCTTGTTATCCTATTTAGATCATCCACTTTCACATTATAATTTTTCATAGTCCAATGTATATTGAATTTAACCTACTCACCACCAACTCTTAACCATAGCTCTCTATGTTTAAAATCAATTAAAGATATTCTAGTTTCCAATAATAGTCTCCTAACATGAGCAGCATCCTTTCTTTATCCATATCCAGCAGTAATAAATCTATTGGAAAGATGGACTTGTCCACTTTGACCAAGATATATTAGATAAAGCCTCATGGGTACTTTACCATAGAATCCACCAGTTGAAGAGAATCCATTATGGTCTTCATGACCTCAAGTCTTAGGTTCTAGAATGTGGTGTATGACATAATGTTTGTACTTTCACCTAGGTCATAAAAATCCTTCCCAAATTCATTATAACCGATGTTAATTAGAATTGAGAAATTACTTGGATCTTATTGCTTTTTTTATAAATCCTTTGACACCACAGTCAAGAACTACCTTGTGAATATAATGGTTCTTATCTCCTTGATATTATTCTAATTTAACACTATCTCTTTCATGAATTTCACATATGTTTTCATATTAGATAGATCATCATCAAACAGAATATTAATATGTAAATTTTTAAAATATTTAAGAAACATACCTTTTTGTGCCATAATTTTCCCTTGGATTAGAATTTTCAGAAAGGTTAATGATAGATTGTAGGGTGGGGGGTCTTCTCTTTCTTCATCTTAATCTTCCTTTCTATTTTTCTTATCCTTTTCCCACTTTTCTTTCTCTTTTTCATATTTCTCAACTTACTGTTTTCTTATTGCTTCAGGGATGTCCTTTGCTATTTTACTACTTCTTAGGGTTATGTACATCGCTGATCCTCATGGTTGAACCTTCATATCACCCAAAAATACCCCTCAAGGTCTCTCCTTGATTTGTTTACTAATTTGACCAACCCAGAATTCCATATTTATTAATACATCCTTTTAAATTTGGTGTCTTATTTCAACTATTTGGTGGTAGCATCATTTTTTTATTAAGGTATCCAAAGTTTACTAATTTTTATTTTAAAATAGGTACATTAATGTGATTTGTGTCTCAGTTCTATTTATTTATATCCTTAACCTTGTTGTTGTCACCAACCCTAAATTTGATTTTTATTATTGTAATAATCTTAATTGACCTCTTTATAGTGCATGAATTGAGTTTGGTGTTCGACCATAATGGTATCAATATTCTTGGTCAAGGATTTCATTTGAGATATCATCTATTTTTTTTATCAATCATGTGCACTCCCCTCCTTTGTATTTATTTATAATGTCATTGGAAGTTTTTGTTTACTATCTTTTCAAGTAGGTTGTAGCTCTCTTTGAGAAATTTCTACATCAATGAGTCTCATGTTTCAGTATCAACAATGGACTTATTCCCCTATTAAAAAAACTTGTAAAAATTAAGAATTAAAATTTTCATCTCAATTCCATAGTGGGGTAATTTTATTATCAAGTATTAAAATGATCCTATTGTTAGGACCAAGTTGATAATGATGATGATTGTATTCAGATATTTTATTTTGTTGTCAAATGAAGTTCAAGAAGAAAATAAATCACCTCAATTTATATTGTTGAAAATTATACTAACCATCATATTCAAGAAATCATACTTTCAATACTTGAAAAGGTCCATCGTATCTAGGAGAAGATGGATGTAAGAAAAGTATCATCAAACTCGCATTGAATTCGGAATAAAAGGATTGATCTTAATGAGGGAGAATTTGAGTCTATATGGAAATGATAAAAATATGACGATGTTTTTCTAATCATGGAGTTAGTATAAATCAGAAGTATTATGGAAAACTTGTGATGAAATATTGATAAAATAAAGGGGGATTGAAAGATATTATTTCAATCATATTCATCCTAATTTTAATCATGAAAATCATATTCAGGATGAGCAGGAAAGAAAGATGTTTCTATAAGAACGGGAAATTACAATACTTTACATTTTAAGTCAGATGATGTTGAAGCTGGTCTCAAATGTATTCAAAGTCATGAAGTAAGTCATGATACAAGAAGAAGTTTTTGAAAGAAAGAATATTTTTGAATTCGAAGCTACTGACACCAGTAAATCATATTCAAAAAATAAAAAAGTTGCTAAATACCGATCCATAATATTCGGTATACCATCATATTCATCAGAGGTAGAATTTTTTGTGATGAAAACTCATTGTTATCGTATTTAGAGGAGAAATAAGTTACTAAAGCTGAAGATACTAATACATGTTTATCAGACTCAGTATTACTTTGTAATCATTAGATGAAGAATTGTTTGGGACTGATGAATGCAAAGACAAAGAAGAGTATGTGGTGGCCTATATAAAGAATAAATTCAGAGCTTAATCTATAATGTAGTCAACTATTTACAATAGGCTTAATTTCATTGATTGTCATTCAAATGGGTCAAGAGAAGAGATGAATAAGTATTTATTTATTTACATTTTTCTTCATCATAATGAGACAAATCGTAATCAGAATTAGAATCTGACTTTAGATAGCTTATAGAAGATAAAAAAGTGTTGGAAAGGGGAATATTGAATTTCAAAGAAGATGTTTTGTTTCTGTTATTTGGTTCAAAGAAAAATAATGAATAAAACGTATCATGTAGTTTGAATGAAGAATCGGAATGAAGAATCAGAATGGTGTTTTCTAAGAAGATCAAAAAGATGTCTATTTATTCATATGTGCAATTGGTACGGAGCATCATAATGAAGAAATCATACATAGAAAATCATAATGGGAAACCTGAATTAGACTTGTGTTTATGAATAAAATAATAAGAGATATGAAGTTTTTAGAATATTCATGAATGATCTATAAGAAATGAGAAGAGTTGAGAAACATTGATGAAGTCAATATGCACCTAAAATTCAAGGAAACATAAAAATTTGGGTAATTTGGTTGAGTGGGAAAGTTTTTAGGAATCCATCCCAAACCAAATTTGGGGAGAGTATAAAAGACAAAAGGTAAATTGTAATTTTTTTACCAAAGTATTGTTCACGAGAAGTGGAGAGAAGGGAAATATCTAGAGAGAAGAAGGGTTTCTAGATTGTTTTTCTTGAAGAAATTTTGATGGACATAAGAGAAAGGAGAATATACAAGGTTTAAACATATTCAACTGATCATCATATTCATCTGATTATTTTATTCATTCAGTTATCATATTGGGAAGGATTCTCATATTGGGATTTCTAGACTGGTGAAGAAAGTTTTCAGAATTTTCTCAACCATATTCAGATAGAGGTATATTTTTTGTATTGAGAAATCAGACTGGGAGAATCAGACTAGAAAATAAGACTGAGTTTTATTACAAATTATAGGATGTTCTTACTAAATTTTTGGTAAGAAAGTGAAGAATTGTTTTGAAAGTTTATATTTGTGAAAGTTGATAAAGAAGTTATTGAGTCAATAAGGTTTCCTTATGAATTTTCCATTCCTTTATGTTTTAAAAATCACAAACACTCTATCTTAAGGAAAAATGTATTTTATCTTGATAAGGAAAATTTTCCTTCCTTAAGGAAATTTTCCTTCCTCAAGAAAAAATTTCTCCTTACCCTGTATTGCTTTCATAAGGTAAATTTTCCTTCCCTAAGGAAATTTCATCCTTACAATGTTTTTATTGTTCATGATATAATTTCTTTAAGTCTAAATCATTCTATTTCCAAGTGTAAAATTCAGTTTCGTATCTAAAACCTCATAATATTGTAATTACTTAAATATGAACCATTCTGTTTTCATGTTACGAACTTTCTGAGTTCAGACTCCGAGTTATCTGAATTTAGGTTACAAACTCTAATGAGTTCAGATTCTGAGTTATCTGAATTCAGACTCCGAACTTTCTGAGTTCAGACTCTGAGTTCTCTGAATTTAGGTTACAAACTCTTATGAGTTCAGACTCTGAGTTCTATGAATTCAGACTTCGAACTCTTATGAGTTTAGACTCTAAGTTCTCTGAATTCAGACTCCGAACTTTCTGAGTTCAGACTCTGAGTTCTCTGAATTCATGTTACAAACTCTTATGAGTTCAGAATCCGAGTTCTCTAAATTCAGACTCCAAACTCTTATGAGTTCAGACTCCGAGTTCTCTTCAATCAGACTCTGAACTCTTATAAGTTCAGACTCCGAGTTCTCTGAATTCAGACTTCGAACTCTTATGAGTTCAGACTCTGAATTCTACTGAATTCAGACTCTGAATGTCCTCGAAATTTAGACTCCGAATTCAGGTTATGAATTTCTTGGAAAATAGAATCTGAATATTCATGTGTTATAGACACCGAATTTTTTTTGTTATACTTCGAAATTTTCCCTTAGACTCTGATAAATTGAATTTTTCCAAGCAACCTTATTTTGCTTACACTTGATATAGTTATGAAACGATGTTGTACATTATGTTTCTTACTAACCTTGGTTTGAGTGACACATGTACAGGTCCCTCCAAAATTCAAGGAAAAATATGATCGTTGGAGGAGAGAGCCGATTGTTGGAGATGTTCCTATAAATAGGAGCTCATTTGAACGAGCTCTCAACTTTTGTGTGGTTTTATCACTCTAGAGATTACACTATGTTAAGGTGATTTATATAGATAGATACTCTCATGCTTAGTGTGTACTGAACATCTTGTTCAGATTTATTTGTGCGACTCCAAATGTTGCTAAGTACATTCTAGGGCTTCTGGGGATAGGAAGACATAGGTGTTGATTACCTTATAGTTCGAGGACTTCCTTGCTGAGGAAGACAGAGGTGTCGACTACCTTGAAGTTCAAGGGCTTGCGGGGATAGCAAGACAGATTCCGATATTCCTATCAAGGGCTTACCCTGGTGTGGGTAAGACATACTTTCTTGAAAGTATAAATCAAGGTACATTTATCCAAGGTTGTTGGATACCCTTCTCTTTGGGTTAAAAGATTTCATACTTGTTACTTGTATTGTTTCAAGTTTGTTTTACACTGAATTTTGATTCTTAATGAAATTATAACTATCTTGTACTTCCTAGTTTTTGTATACTCTGATTAGTGAGATTCTATATGCTTTAAGGTAGAATCTTTTACATGTAAACTTTTCTTAAGTTTCATTTCTGGAACCACATTTCCGGAATCAAGAAAGATTGAATAACTAAGAGGTCTTGTGAATTTACCTTATTTAACTTTGTTAAACATTACCATCTTTAAAAGTTACAAAATAATTTTTAAAGAATACAATTCACCCCCCCCCCCCTCTTCTATATTGAACATCTACATTCATTATTTCAATCCTACAATTAGTATCAGAGCGAGGTTTCTGAAATACTTATATTCACATATAAGTTTTCCTTGCTCAAGTTTTCTTTGTTCATAATATTTTTCTTGCTTAGGAATATTTTCCTTGATTACAAACTTTTTTTATTAACAAGTTTATGTGTAAAGTTTCTTTTATATGGAAGGAATGAATGTTGGTTCCATTGAAAATCTTAATCCTACTGGACCAACTATTTTTATGGGAATGATTATGAATATTGGAGAGATTTTATGAAGAACTTTGTTATCAACACTAGAGTAGATAATTTTTTTATGCTTACTGGGGGATATAAAATCCCTGAAAAGGAAGTTAGTACTTTCACCAATCAAGAAAATCATGAATATCAACTGAATTATAAGGTACACAATACTTTGCTTTGTTCTATGACTAGAAATATATATAGCCAAATTTCATCTTGTGAAGCAGAAAATTGTATTTGGAAGAAGCTTGAAGTAACTCACTTTGGAACTTTAAAAGTCATTGAAACTAGAAGATTCATGCTCAGATATGAATATCATGGTTTTTTCTTTCCATATAGAGAACCCATATGTAAGGTACAATAAAGATTCATGACTATTGTTAATAGTTTACAATCTATGGGTGAGAAAGGATTAGATGATGAATCTCTTGTTGACAAGATCATAAACATCATACCTAATGAGTGGGAATCCAAGAGGAAATCTATATATGAGAATAGGAAGGTTACTCATATTTCTCTTGATGATTTATTTAGAACTCTTCTTCAAAATGAAACTAGAATGAAGAGAGATGCTAATAATTTCAAAAAGAAAAATGGAAATGATAGTGTTTCTTTTACAACTTCAAATCATATGAAATCTAGAACTCCTGATAGGGTTACAAGATCCAAATATAATAAGGTTGTTATTCAATCTGAATCTAGTGGAAGTGAGTCTTCAGAAAATTAATTAGCCAATCTTGCTCGAAGGATGAACAAGATTGCTGGACAGAAGAACTATCATTCTAGATACAAGAAGAAAGAAAGGAAAGACAAGAAAGACTTAGAAGTCACTTGTTATGAATGTAAAAGAGCTAGATATATAAGGACAAATTGTCCTATACTTAAGAGGAAAGATAGAAAGTAAAAGCATTTTGAAAGGAATAGAAAGATGTAATACAAGGCTAAAGCTAAGAAAGTATTGAAAGCTAATGACACCTGGAGTGTCAGTGGTGGTGAATCTTCTGAAGAATCATCAGAGTATGAATCTTCTGGTCCGAAGAATCTTGGTTTACTAGCCAAAATACCTATGGAAAATCATTGTCTAATGGATAAGGTACACAATGATGAATTCATTACCAATGTATCTTTGAATTCTAATTATAGTGATGATAAATATTATAACTCTTCTGATGAATAATCCTCTTCTGATGAAGATAATACTTTTCCTACTTATGAAGAAGTTTCTAGATTTTCTAAACTCCTTGAGATTGAAAATTCAAATTTCAAGAAAAATCTTGATAAGGAAAATTCTAGAAATATTATTCTTACTAAGGAAATATCAGATCTTTCTAAAGAGCTTGATAAGAAAATTTTTTATTATGAAAGTATCTCAGAAAACCTTGAGGAATTTAATTCTAGGAAGGATAAACTTTCTATGGATCTCGAAAAAGTAATTTCTAAGAAAAATATTTTAGAGGCTAACTCTAGTTCTAAAACTAATGTTTTTGAAGATAAAAACTTGGTTGTTAAACTAAAGTTAGAAATATTTTCCTTGAGGAAGTGTTTGTCAAACTTTACCTTAGGTAAGGAAAATTTTGATAAGATGTACTCACAAATCCAACCTTTAAGGAATAGTTCTGGTTTTGGTTATACCAGTTCAAAACCGATTTTTAGTAATAACTATTTTGTTCTTCAAAGTGATCCATTCTGCACTAAATGTCAATGTGGGGGACACTGGGCAAAAAGTTGTTCTTTAAACAAAACTCACTCTTTAGGTTTTTATAAAGCTTATTTTTCAAATAAAATGTGGGTGCCTAAAATTTTGATTTCTGAAATTTCCGGATCCAAGAAAGTTTGGGTTCCGAAAGTCTAACTTTTTTATTTTCAAGAAAATAAAGAAAGTACCAACAGCAATACATGGTACGTGGATAGTGGATGTTCCCAGCATAGGACTGGTAACAAAAACTTCTTTGTAAAGACTATCAAGACAAAAGGAGGAAAAGTAACTTTCGTAGATAATGCTCAGGGAGGAATTATTAGTATAGGTAATATTGTTATTCTTGGAAAAACTTTGATTTCAAATGTTTTATTTGTTAAGGGTCTTAAGAACAACCTCATTAGCATAAGTCAATTATGTGATAAAGGTTTCCTTGTGAATTTTAGGAACGACAAGTGCTTAGTACACAATTCCAACGAAGAGTTTATTCTTTATGCCCATAAGCAAGAGAATGTATACACACTGAACTTAGAAGACCTTATAATCCAAGATCTATCTTGCCTTAGTGCAATGGAAGATCATTCTTGGTTATGGCATAGAAGGTTTGGTCACTGTAACCTTACTAGTTAAGGATCTATCGGAGCTTAGATTTGATTCTTCAAAAGTTTGTGATCCTTGTCAATATGGAAAGCAATATAAATATAGTTTTAAATCAATTGGTGATGTATTAACAACTGATGCATTACAGTTGGTTCATATGGATCTTTTTGGCCCAACAAAAATTGGAAGTATTGGTGGCAAATATTATGTACTTTTCTTAGTTGACGATTACACTAGATTTACGTGGGTCTATTTTCTAGAAAAGAAATCTGAAGATTTTTATTATTTCAAAAAATTTAGAGCCCAAGTTAAAAATGAGAAAAATATTCCACTGATAACTATTCATAGTGATCATGGTGGAGAATTTCAAAATTCTGATTTTGAAACTTTTTGTAGTAGAAAAGGAATTACTCACAATTTCTCAGCACCAAGAACTTCTCAACAGAATGATGTTGTTGAATGAAGAAATATAATTCTTTAAGAGATAACTAGAACCATGTTGAGTGAATATTCTATAGCAAAACATTTTTGGGATGAAGATGTAAGTACTGCTTGTTATACTATAAATCGAGTTTTGATTAGACCTTTTCTTAATAAAACTTCTTATGAGATATGGAATGGTAGAAAACCTAGACTTTCCTACTTCAAGGTATTTGGTTGAAAAGTGTTAATTTTGAATACTAAAGATAATTTACATAAATTCACACCAAAATCTGATGAAGGAATTTTCTTAGGCTACTCCAAAACTTCTAAGGCATATAGAGTTTTTAATGAAAACACTTGTACTTTTGAAGAAACAGTACGTGTAAAATTTGATGAAACTGATCCCTTTGTTTTTAAACAACCTCAACCTACATCCTCAGATGTGTTTTCAAAAATTTATTATCAACCCTTGATAGAAGATCCTTTTGATAAGGAAAATTTTCAAGAAAATGTTTCTGAGACATTTACCCCAGAAGATTTCCTACCATATGTTGATGAAAAGGTTTTATAAAACCCAAATCAGTTGTTTTTAAAGAATCATCCCAGTGATAGTATCATTGGTGATGTAAATAAACTGGTAAGGACTAGAAGTTCCTTAAAAAATTAAGTAGAACATCTAGCATTACTTTCTCAATTAGAACCAAAAAATAACTGATGAAGCTTTAGGTGGTGGTGATTGGATAAAAGTCATGAAAGATGAGCTAAATGGATTTGAAAGGAATAAAGTCTGGACCCTGGTTGAAAGACCTAAGGAAACTACTGTAATTGGAGTAAAATGGGTCTTCAGAAATAAATGTGATGAAAATAGATTCATTGTAAGAAATAAAGCTATACTAGTTGATAAAGGCTATAATCAACAAGAAGGAATAGACTATGAAGAAACCTATGCTCCAGTAGCTAGACTTGAATCTATTCATATTTTACTTGTCTTTGCAGCATTATTCAATTTCAAACTTTTTCAAATGGATGTTAAATGTTATTTTCTTAATGCTTATGTCCAAGAGGAAGTTTTTATTGAACAACCTCCAGGTTTTGAAGATACAAAACATCCTGAACATGTTTTTAAACTTACCAAAGCTTTGTATGGACTTAAGGAAGCCCCTAGAGCCTGGTATGATAGACTTATAGGATTTTTGCTTCAAAATAATTATGTTAGGTGAAATGCTGATCCAACCCTTTTTATAAATAAAGATAAGAAAAATGTTTTGATTGTTCAAATTTATGTTGATGACATTATATTTGGTTCAAATCAACAATCTTTAACTGATTCTTTTTCGGATCTAATGAAATCTGATTTTGAAATAAGTATGATGGGTGAGTTAACATTTTTTCTAGGTTTTCAAATTTCTCAAAAACTAGAAGGAACCTATATATCTCAGCATAATTATATTAAATATCTTCTTAAAAATTATGGATATGACAACACTAAGAGTATTAGTACTCTCATTGGTACCTCAAACTCACTTGGTCTTGATGAAGCTGGGAAACTAGTGGATCAAACATATTTTAGAGGTATGATAAGAAGTTTACTATACTTGATAGCTAGTCGTCTAGACTTAATGTTTTTAGTATGCTTGTATGCAATATATCAATCCAATCCTAAGGAATCTCATTTAAAGGTAGTGAAAAGAATTTTTCACTACTTAAAGAGAACCATGGATTTAGGACTCTTTTATACTTATAGAAATGATTTTGTTTTGAAAAGTTTTTCAGATGATAACTTTGGTGGATGTAGAATGGATAGGAAAAGTACATCTGGAACTTTTCATTTCTTAGGAGATTCATTAGTTTCCTAGTCATGCAAAAAACAACACTCAGTAGCACTCTCCACTACTGAAGCTGAATATGTAGCAGTTGGAAGTTATTGTGCTCAAGTGTTGTGGATGCAACACACACTCACAGACTATGGTATGAGTTTTACCAAAACACAAATTTTTTGTGATAATACTAGTGTCATTGCCTTAAGTAAAAACCCTGCACATCACTCTCATGAAAAACACATAGATATTAGGCATCACTTTCTTAGGGATCACATACAAAAAGGAGATATCATTATTCAATTTATCAGAATGCAAGACCAACTTGCTGATATTTTCACAAAATATTTGTCATTCGATAGATTTGAATACATTAAACAGAAGTTATGAATGATAATTGTAAGGTAATCCTCCTTTATTAACTTCTTTTTGAAACCTATATCCTTATAGTAATAAACTCCTTTTCATAGGGGGGTACATTTGTTTTCTAGTTTTTTAAAATTTTCATAGTCAGTTTCTCAAAATTTTCGTAATGATAATTTTTGTACTCAAAATTTTCGTAATGATAATTTTCATACTCAAAATTTTTGTAATGATAATTTTTGTACTCAAAATTTTCATAATGATAATTTTCATACTCAAAATTTTCGTAATGATAATTTTTGTACTCAAAATTTTCTTACTCAAAATTTTCGTAATGAAGCTTTTCGTAGTCAATGTTTTTGTATTTCAAACTTTTGGGATCTAAAGTTCTTCAAAAAGAATTTTCCTCATTACGAATAATATTCCTAGAAATCTAAAAGGTATATTTCCTTTCTTAAATTTTTGTAATCATCCTTTACTTGTTTGTATTTTCATTTGTTTTTTAGTTTTTCGTATTCAATTTTTCCCTTAAATCTGAATGTTTTTCTTTAAAACCTCAAAAGATCATATTCTACCAAAATTTCCTTACAGTTATCATCTCAATCATCAGATCTGATCAGAATTCTTTTCAACCGTTGGATTGAGTTTGGAAGATGAACTGTCATCTCAATTGCCTATATAAAGGACCCCCCGATGGTTGTCCCACATCGAAAATCAAGCCTTCGCGTGCTGAAGCTCTGCCCTCACATAATCTCATCCCAAACTTCTCAGATCATCCTAAACTCCGAATGTATATCAAAGTATCTTCCCAAAAAGACATGTCAACTGTCAATCCAATTTCTAAATGGAAGATTTACAGATAAAGGTTGGTATATCCAAATTTCTTTTTTATGAATGATTCTATCATCTTAAAGAACATCAGGCTAAATGGATGGGAGAGTGTTTGTGTATTGAAACTAGGAGCTTAGGATCTGGTATATCCGAACTTGTTGGTTGAATTCTATGAGTCAGCAAGTTTTTTCAAGGAAGAAGGAAAAGATAAATTCTCTTTCAAGAGCTATGGGAAGACTTATTCCCTTTCTTACACCAAGGAAGCCAGTTTAATTGGAGTTCCTTATGAGGGTGAGGTAGAGTTCTTCTCACATAAGCTACTTGATGTTAAAGGAAGTTTTGATAAGGTGAAGGCTATGTCTTTCCTCATTCTTTCAGATGTAAAGACTTCGAATATTGTTCACCTATCTACAAATTTTTGGATTCTTGAATTGTGGGTTCAAGGATTCATCATTCTGAGAAAAGGTGATAAGGATACTTTTAAGAAGAGTGGCATGTATATATCCTATATTTCTTGGTGAATCTAAGGAATATTAACCTGGTTAAGAATATTCTGATTACGATCGAGAATATAAAGTATGTAAATCTAAAGGCTCGGATTATTATGTATCCAACCATTCTTTCAAATTTGATTTTTCGGTGCTTAGAATCCTTTAAAATTCCTTGTAGTTCTAATCCAAGAAATTTTAAAGTCATGATGGTGAGTGATGATACTCTGAAGAGGATAAAAATTGGTTTTTCTAAAGAATCCGGATAATTATTTGACTTGGATGAAGAAGAAGCTGAAGTTGTTTTAAAGAAAAAAAAGGTTGTTGAACCTTCAAAAAAAGGTGGAAGGAAGAGGAAGCTGAAGGAAGTATAAGATAAAGAAAAAACCCCAGAGGCTAAGGAAACCCAATCCACACCACCAAAGCCTAAGAAGAAAAAATCATATCTGAATGAGGTAGTAGCAAAATTGAGGGAAGAAAATGAGAAAAAGAAATCAGAGGAGCCTAGCTTTGGTTTGGATCTTTCTGAAGCAAAAGATTTAAAAGAAAATACTGCTGATGAGCTTGAGAAGCAAGCAAAATAAAAAAAAGAAAAAAAAATATGACTGAAGTAGAGATTGTGCAATCTCTTCTGAAGGCTGTTGAGAAAGCCTCCGAAAATATTTTGGTACCATAATCCTTCTTAGTAGAATCTTTACCAGAGACAACGGGAAACAAATATGTGACTCCGGAAAAAGTCTAAGTAAAAGTAATAGAAGAAGTAGAAGAATTATAAGAAGAAGAAGAAGAAGAAGCCAGTGATGAAATTGAAGATCTCATTAAGCAAGTAGAATATTTTCATGAGAAGGAAAGTCCATCTGAGAAGATTTCAATCTGAACTTCTGAAGCTGAGTCTTCAAAGATTGCTACCCCTGGGAAATATGAGAAAGGTGAAGATGACAAAGTTGAAGAATAATTGAATAAGCTGTCTAAAGAATAAAGTTTTAATCATGATTTTATTCAACCAGGGGATGCTGAGGAACGAGCTGAGAAGGAAGAGGTTGATGAAGACAAAAATTTTAAACTATCTGATAGTGAACACGAATCCTCTAACCAAGAGGAATCCATTCTGAAGGTTGATAAGGGAAAATAGGTGGTTTTTGATACACCTAGTAAAGCTGTTGTGAAGAAGAAATAAGTTGGTGGATCATCGAAGAGGAAGGCTGTTGAAATAGAGAAAGATCCCTCACCAAGTAAAGTCTCAGATTCAGAATCGTCCTCCCTTGGACATTATTTCGCAATCTAGTCTTTAAATAATCTTTTTGGGACTATTCTAATATTTCCTAGTATAGACTTGAGATGCCATATGTTTCAACACACCCTAAATAAAAAATCGGATTCAGTATCTATGTTGATGGATAAGTGTGTTAAACTGGAGGAAGACTTCAAGACCTTTATTATTAGCTATGAGGCTTATAAAAGATCATGCAAGAAGATGAAAAGCTGGTCAAGGAAAACAGTTCAAGATATGCAGATTCTTGATGAATTTAAAGTGATTGTCAAGGATGTTTTTGACACCGAAGATAGTAAATTCTCATATCTCACTAAGTCTTTTGAGGAAAATCTAACCCTAGAATAGAATTCTAGGATGCAAGAAGTGAACGATATGAATAGAAAGTTGTATTCAGTTGCTAATAGTTGCAAGAGATAAAGGAATATCAATATTGAGATAGAAGAGAATCTTGTCAAGCAGGAAGATGTTTTGAAGAGTCAGGTAGAATCTCTTAAGGCTCAGGAAGCAAAAATCAAATCCTTAGAGAAGAAATATGAATATCGGGATCAGTTTCTAAAATGTGCATAGAAATATCATAATGATCTCAAGAAGCTGAAAACAATAGTGAATAAGTTGATTCTCAAGGAGAAGTAAGGATAATCTTGTTTAATTTCGATCTTTTTTTGTATTCTTTGTACAATTTTTTTCCAAACTTAATGAAATTTTTTATTGTTCTCTACATTTTGTGTTGTCTAGTACTAATCTTTTAGGTACCATAATTTGTTTTCCATTCCCTGTATTCATTTTTTAAAATCACAAAGGGGGAGAAAAGAATTTCAAAACGAATACTAAGTAAAGAAGAAATTTCCCTAAGTCAGGGGGAGTTCATCTAAGGGGGAGTTTTCATCATAAATATTTTTGTATGCAAGATAATGAAAATATCATTCAAGAAATCAGAATACGGTCCTTAGTGTTTCCAAAGACTAAGGGGGAGTTAGTCATATTCATCATTTCCATGTGTTAAGGGAGATAAGTTTTATTTTCAATTCCTTATATTCTTTTTTGTAAGGATGTTTGTGCTTTCCAAAAAGGGGGGTATTTTTGAGTCAATAAGGTTTCCTCATGACTTTTCCATTCCTTCATGTTTTGAAAATCACGAACACTCTATCTTAAGGAAAAATTTATTTAATCTTGATAAGGAAAATTTTCCTTCCTTAAGAAAATTTTTCTTCCTCAAGAAAAATTTTCTCCTTACCCTGTATTGATTTCATAAGGGAAATTTTCCTTCCCCAATGAAATTTCATCCTTACAATGTTTTCATTGTTCATGCTATAATTTCTTTACATCTAACTCATTATATTTCTAAGTGTAAAATTTGGTTTCATATCCAAAACCTCAAAATCCTATTATTACTTAAATATGAAGCATTCTGTTTTCAAGTTACGAACTTTCTGATTTCATACTTCGAGTTCTCTGAATTCAAGTTATGAACTCTTATGAGTTCAGACTTCGAGTTCTCTAAATTTAGACTCCGAACTCTTATGAGTTCAGACTCTGAGTTCTCTGAATCCAGTCTTCGAACTTTCTAATTTCAGACTCAGAGTTCTATTAATTCAGGTTATGAACTATTATGAGTTCAGACTCTAAGTTATCTAAATTCATACTCTGAACTCTTATGATTTTAGACTCCAAGTTCTCTGAATTCAGACTCCGAACTCTTATGAGTTCAGACTCTGAGTTCTCTAAATTCAGACTCCG
Source organism: Viscum album (assembly GCA_963277665.1). Lineage (NCBI taxonomy): Eukaryota > Viridiplantae > Streptophyta > Magnoliopsida > Santalales > Viscaceae > Viscum > Viscum album. The sequence goes on from OY728137.1 coordinate 797,101,693, forward strand.
AACTCTTATGAGTTCAGACTCCAAATTCTATTGAATTCAGAATTCGAATTTCCTTGAAATTTAGACTCTGAATTCAGGTTACGAATTCCTTGGAAAAAAAATCTGAATATTCATGTGTTATAGACACCGAATGTTTTTTGTTAGACTCCGAAATTTTTCCTTAGACTCTGATAAATTGAATTTATCCAAGAAACCTTATTTTTCTTACACTTGATATAGTTATGAAACGATGTCATACATTCTATTTCTAAATTACCGTTGTTTGAGTGATAGGTGTAAAGGTCCCTCTAAAATTCAAGGAAAAATATGCCTGTTGGAGGAGGGAGCTGACCGTTGGAGATGTGCCTATAAATAGGATCTCATTTGAATGATCTCACAACTTTTGTGTGGTTTTATCACTCTAGAGATTACACATTGTTAAGGTCATTTCTAGAGAGAGATACTCTCATGCTTAGTGTGTACTGAACATCTTTTTCAGATTTCTTTGTGCGACTCTGAATGTTGTTGAGTACATTCGAGGGATTCCAGGGATAGAAAGATAGAGGTGATGACTACCTTAAAGTTCGAGGAATTTCTTGCTGAGGAAGACAGAGGTGCTGACTACCTTGAAGTTCAAGGGCTTGCGGGGATAGCAAGACAGATTCCAATATTCCTATCGAGGGCTTACCCTGGTGTGGGTAATACAGACTTTCTTAAAAGTATAAATCAAGGGTCCTTTATCCAATTTTGTTGGATACCCTTCTCTTTGAGTTAAAAGATTTCATACTTGTTACTTGTATTGTTTCAAGTTTGTTTTCTGCTGCATTTTGATTGTTAAGGAACGTATAACTATCTTATACTTCCTAGTTTTTGTATACTCTGATTAGTGAGATTTTATATGCTTTAAGGTATAATCTTTTACTTGTAAACTTTTCTTAAGTTTCATTTCTGGAGCCACATTTCTAGAATCAAGCAAGATTGAAGAACTAAGAGGTCTTGTGAATTTACCTTGTTTAACTTTGTTAAAAATTACCATCTTTAAAATTTCCAAAAGAATTTATAAAGAATACAATTCACCCCCCCCCCTCTTGTATATTGAGCATTTACATTCATTATTTCGATCCTACAGAAGCATCGTAACATGTTTTGTTATAAAAACTTTGTATTACATCATTTATGCTAGAAGTAGCACACACATTATTGGATTGTTTAGATAGTGCTACACAAGTGAAATGGAATATCCTACTCATTGTATTCCAGACAAAAGGATTGTTTTCTAGTGGATAGTGTGGTATTGGATTATTTCAAAACCATACTAAGGACATGTCTATTCTTATTGAATAGTGAACCTTGTAAATATTTGTGTTCCTTTGGATGTGTTTTTGATTTTTTTTAGTAGGGAAAGAAATATTTAATAGGAGGTGAAGTTTGCTTAATTTTCAAGTAAACATATAAGAAAAATTTACCATTGATTCACCCCCTCCCCTTCTTAGTGATACAATTATCCTAACTGGGCAATAATAATTGGTATCAGAGCTAGGTTTCCTTCCTTTATTCTTTGCTGAATTTTTGAATAGAATTTCATATAGAGAATATAAATTGTATTAATAGTAAAGTAATTCTATTTTTCGATGGTAAGAATTATCATATCTAGAAATACATAATGTTTCCTTGTCTTATGTCTCTTAGATAAAATGTTCTTGAAGATGCTACAGATATATTTCCTCCTATTGATAAAAAAGGTTCCTCTTACATCTGTTGATAAGAAGAATATTGAGAATGATGTAAGGGACAAGAATTTTTTATTATCATCATTTTCTGAAAGTGAATTATTAAGATTAAAAGGGGTTTCCACATCCAAAGGTATATGGGATAATATGAAAAACATATACAAAGGTAATGAAAATGTGAAGAAGGAAAAATTAAAAATCTTGAGGTTGAAGTATGAAGATTTGAAAATGGGTGAGTATGAATCTATTGGGTAATTATTTACCAGGGTAAATGATATTGTCAGCACAATCAGATGTCTTGTTGAAAATTTAGATGATTCTATAGTTATTGAAAATATCTTAAGAATCCTTCCTGACAAGTTTGATGCTAAAGTTTCTTCATTGGAAGATAGAGACCCTGATACATTATCTTTGGATGATTTCTATAGCACTCTCATCACTTATGAAATAAAAAGGGAGAAAGCTATGAAAATTAAAACAAAAGTTGATATAGAGATGTCTTTCAAGTAAGAAAGGTTAAAGAATATTATTATTGAAGAATAAGCTGGTGATTCTGACTCCGAAAATGAGGTATGTAAAAACCATAATGAAATTTTATACTTTTTTTATATAAATGTAAGGAAAGTTATTGGTAAATACAAAGGGAAACTTCCCTTGAAATTATTTGAATTTGGAACTGTTGGGAACTTTGCATCCAATTATCCATGAAGAAAGAATGAATAAGAAATAAGGCCAAGAATGTTGTGGAAAAAATAGGGTGAAAAATGAAAATTGTATTCCACAGGGAAATATAAACAATTCTCAAAATCTAAAAGGGGTAGTTTCTTGTCTAAAGATGAAGAATAAGAAGATAGTGAAGCTGAATCCAGAAATTCTACTAAGTTTGTTGGTGAGAATAATTTTATTTCAATAGTGAGTTATGAATAATTCGTAAATAGAAGTTCTAATGAAGAAGAAACTAAACTTGAAATCCATTTGAAAGAAGAGTTAAAATAATGTCTAAGAAAGGTCATAGGGCTTGAAAAAAAACAAGAAATTAGGAGAAGGATGTTCCTAAAAAACTCAAAAAAAAAATCAGAAGAGAAGAACAAGATTCTGGTGGAAATTGGTTATTTTAAGAAATCTCTTGAGGAAGAAAAGAACTGTAATGATCATCTGGAATTAAAGATGAAGGAAAAAAGGAAGAAGAGTTGGAAATTTTCTAACAAAAACTATCTAAAGCTGAATTGAGGAATATAAGTTTCAAAAACTTTATCTTAGAAGTTAGTGAAAGTTATGGAAAGGGTAAGCCTAAGAAGGATCAATAAAACTTACCTTCAAAGGTTGAGAAGAAAGGTGAAATTGTTTTTGGAAAAGAAAAGTTTGGAAAGGTTATGTATATGTCCAAGATTAACAAAGTGTAGAATTAAGAAGTTTCAAAATACCCTGAGTCTAAAAATGTTTCTAAATATTTTGAATCTAAAAATATTTCTAATAGTTCTGGTTTCATTAAAGTTAGAAATAAAATCAATCTAAAAAAGAAGATTCTGATTGATAACAGAAAGGTTGGTGATTCAGATAAGAAAAGAAAAAAGGGTGCTGAGAAACATGTTCACAACTCTGGTCAGTATGGAAGTTTTAGAGGAAAATATTCTTTCTATGGATACTATTGGTATTGTGGTGGATTCGAACATATGGAAAATATGTTTTGGTTTAAATAAAATTATTATTATTCCACAGTTTATGGAAGTCAAATTTTGAGGGGGAGTCAATCTTCTCAAAGAAAGAAGTCTGATAAGGTTGTTTTGAAGAAACTTGAGAAGGTTGGAGTAAAGACTAAAAATAGGTTCCAACCACTTAAAACTATTTTTGAAAGGTGTGAACAACCTGTAAGCCTTTTAAAAGGATGTCTTGTTTTGTTATCGGTATAACAAAAGATTGTTAATAATTATCAAAATCCATAAATGAAGAAAGAGAAGGCTCTTATTGTTGAAACCACTTTGAAATCTATAAAAGGATAACAGGCTCTTGTTGTTAAAATATTTAAAATAATAAATTGTCACATTCGGCAATGACGAATCATTAATAATCAAAGGTGTTGGATCAGCTATCATTGTAAAATAAAAATTAAAATACAAGAAAGATTTATATATTTAAGGGTTGAAACATAACCTGATAAGTGTTTCACAATTGTATGATGAAGGTAACAAAGTTACTTTCAAAAAATATGGTTTTTTGTGACAATTTAGAAGGATGGAAAGATAGTTATAAGAGGCCATATAGAGACCCGTATCTTGACGTACATGGACATTACATTACATTTGCGGAATACTTAGTACATAACAAAAACACACACACAAGGATCGTAATAGTTTAGTGTCTTTGGAAACTCGGAATATAATCTTCTAATCGTGGTGAAAGATCTTCAACATCTCCCATAAAGATCTTCTTTTTTTTTATACCTAAAACCTTTCTTTATATCCTGGGGAAAAGAAAACATAAAAGGGTGAGCTCAAATGCTCAGTAAGGGTAAACAAAAGAAATAAAAATCATATCATATCTTTTTGAAAATCATAACCTGCAAAAGAGATCATAATATCTTAACATGGAATAAATCATAGAAGTGAAAATGAGATCCCCATAATCATAACATGAAACTTGAAACTTTGTGGCATGCACACATAATCAAAGAAAATCATTTCTTGTTAGTCATGACTCATTGCCAAGACTATCTTAGTGGACAAAGTCCCTTTCTGAATCGAGTAACCCTCGTTTCAGTCCTGTTTCACTGAACCGGTATAACCTACCATTTCAGCCATGTCTATCTCATGAGATATAAAATCTTTACCCAATGCATTGGAGGGAGATATAGGTCCCACCCATCTTATAATGAATCCTTTCTTATGTGTGCCACATAATCATAAATCATACATCATCGCATAACCCATGTAATAAAAATGGGATTCTTAAACAACATGACATCATAAAACAATTCATATAATATAAAGGAATCCATAAAAATGTTTCCATCACAACATAATCAAATCCATGTAATAATAGGGATAAAAACAGGACCCTTTTATTATCTTAGATGGAAAATAATTTTGATAAAATACTTGAACTTCATTCTTGAGGAAAATATCTTTTCTACTTCAAAAACACTTTTCCTTTCTTAACATGTCATAAAACTTTAAAATAAAAGAAGTTGATTAAAAATAAACTTGAAAACTTGTAAAGGAAGCTTCTTGGAAATAATGTTTTAAAAATCCATTCATGCCGTATAAGTTAAAAAAAACATTCTTTGTACTTTTGTCGGAAAAGTCAAAAAGTACCTCGTACGAAAAACGACAAAAGATTCCTATCATTTCTTTTACTAAAAACTCACCGAAGGGTAAAAATGGATTTAAACAATTGTAGGTGGATAGAATTAATATTACATATTGATGAAAGATGGACTTGGATGATAAAATACACCCCAGTAAATACTTACGAATAAACAATCTCGAATAAAAATGAGATTGTGATATTTCCCTTACCTTAGGTCTGACGTGCTTTGTAAGTGTCCAAACCTCCTGTATAATGATTTAAATCATGTTATTGACTTATTCCAGAATCATATTCATTGTTATTATATCATATATGGTTCACTTATGACATTATATTACCCGTTCTTTTGTAAATTCCATGTTAAAGAAGCGTTTTGGGTAAAATCGTTTCATTTATCTTAGGTGTTTTGACTTGTTGTTCTTGACATCATTATTACTTATATCATGATTTACTTACTTCCAGAATATAAAATACGATTTATATATCATATATATTCAGTATATATATATATAATAGATAGATAAATGAAATGAAAAACACCGTTCATGGAGACGGTAGTCCGTACGTACGCATGAACGCTGTTTTTCTTTCTTTATTGTCTTGAATGGAAGTAAGTAGATGACATACATATATATATATACATAAATCCAGTATCATTATTATGTCATATATTTCATTAGTACTTATTATATATACTTTATAATCATTCATGAATGGTTAATCATTAAGAATGAATCTCATCGCGTCGTGGAGACGGTATTCCGTACGTACGCACGAGCGATGATATCATTTCCATAATTATTGAATTGAATTGGAGTGGATTATACAATATATCAGAATCAATATGATATTGTAATAACTATGTATAGTTATTCTTTACACCATTATACCCATCCTTGTAAGGTGGTGGTGGAAAATAGATTACACCACGGCGTGGAGACGGTATTCCGTACGTACGCACGCGCGGTGATTTCTTTTTCCGTAGGATGGATAGATGGTGAAATAGGGTTGTTTAATACTTATAATAACATATCAGTATATGATTGATACTGATGTTATTACTTCATAATGAAACAACCTAAGAAGAAGAAGTGGAAGAAGAAATAAAGATGAAAGAATTGGTAACGGTAATTACCTCTTCTTTGAAGCGCCTCTTTGAGACCTCCTCTTAGGGCACTAAAATTGGTCTTTGAGGAAGACCAGAACCTCTAGGATGTTTCTAGGGAAGTGGAGAAGATATTTTGGCAGGGGTTGGCCGAGCTTGAGTGCTCAAATTGGTGTGAGGAGGAGGGGGAGGAGGTGTCCTTTTATAAGGGAGGAGAGGGGCACCTTAGGAATATCTCAAAATATTATTTTATTATAATGTCAAGTTCGGTTTTAATTAGCTCCAAATTGATTTATTTCGAGGCTAAGGTGGGGATGGGTCGAAATCCTCTCATCCAATAGAATTTAGACAAGTTTAGGTTCCTATTTTAACCTTATCATTTAGATTTAACATTAAGTTAAATAATTTTACTTTTACCGTGTCTTCTTGTGTTCTTATACTATAAGGTTAATAAACTTACTATATCAAGCCAAAAGAACCCCAAATTGTTTATTATTAATACATATATCCTTATCTAAGTCATTTGGCCGAACCTTAGATTTTTAGGAATAAAATAACAATTAATAATATAATATTTGATTTAAAAACTATTTTGTGTCAATTTTGACACTATTTGATATATGATTTTTGTGAAAGTCATAACAGAATTATATGTTCGAAACAAGTTGATTAAATCAACACTAATATATCATAGTAACCTATAAAATTAGTTTAATTCATAAAAAATCTCAAATTACATTTATTTTGGTGTTTATAACATCAATTATGTCAATATTTCATTAATAAGATAATTATTGCATCATCGTTGTGTCATAAATAAATTAAATTATTTTATGTCTAACAATTACAAATAAAATACAATCATGTAGGAAATCTTTTTAGCTTTCTAATGCATATTTACAATCGAATTTATCTTATGTATAACCCCATATTAAAAATGATTTACTTATTAAACTTTGATTTTAACTATTTTAACCTTTCTTTAAATAAATTAATAATAAATGTCCTAATCTAATCCAAGTGGGCCTAAATGGTCATATTTTATTCCTAAGTTTGTTTTTGGTCGAATTAAACTTGTCCAATAGAATTAGGACATGTGTTAGGGTAATATTGATATCATATTTACCCTTAGTTACCCTATTTACTATTAACCGCGGTAAAAATAGTAAAAAGTTACTATTCACCAAAAAATTATTTTTATCTCATTGAACCACATTTTACTTACTGATATCAACCGTGTCTGTCGGATTTTTGAAATTCCATTCACAGAAGCGGTAAAATTAAGTTTTATGAAAAATTCAGTTTTTTAACTACCACTTAGTAGTTTCACTATTCATCAAAAAATGAAGGATTTCAGAAAAATGCCAAAATTTCATCCTAAGCTATATTTCATATTCCGAATTCAAAAATGAAGTCTATTTTACCAAATTCATAACATAGAAGTTGAATTAATTAATTTTATAATTAAATCCCGCTGTTAAGACAAATAGCGTGTTTTTAAGAAACAATTTCTATCAAAAGATTGACACTTGATTATGTCTGGTTTAAATGTGAAATTACAACCAATGACCAACATTGAATTAAATTGTAAAAATATATTCTAAATATACTTTAAAACCACTCAAATTAATAATTTATCACTATTAATTATTTCGATTAAAAAGTTGTTTTTTTAATTATAATTAATAATTTTCACTATTCATCAGAATATGAAAGTTATCCGAAAAGTACCAAAATTTCACCTTAGGCTAAATTCGATACTCCGAATCCAAAAATGAAGTTCATTTTGAAATATAAGATTTACAGAATTTTAAAAAGTGGTTATTACTATTCATAACGGCTAGTTTTAATAATATTTTAATAGCATATCGTTGTTTAGTGAAACTCGTTATTGCGTACTACACACGCTATCGAGGAAGGTCGCGATTGCGTGTATGCAAGGCAAGTCAAGGATGCGTGTTGTGCAAGCTCCTTTTGGTGTAGCGTACAACACAAGACATTAATAAAATTAAAAAGTATATTTTTTTTTATAAAATCTTGGGCTGTTACATTCTACCCCCCTTAAAATGAATTTCTCCCTCGAAATTCGTCGGGGTTATAAATGGTTTACTATTTGAAAGTTTCTTTAATAGAAACCCACATCGTAAAAAGGAATATCAAAACCAATCTTTAAAAACAAAAGTATGAAACGTAACGGTTACCCAAATAAACTAATCATTGGGTTTCCACATAGGTGAAAATATGGATATGGAAGAGAAATCTAACCATCATGTTCTGATGAAGAGTGGTAGAGAACATGGCTATGGAAAAGCCAATAATCACAAATCCATAAATTTGTGACGATCTAAGGTACCATCCGATTCATCAGGTATAAGATCACTAGGACAACATTTTTGGTTTTCAAGATCATTTCCCTAAAGTTGAAAATTTGAATTGGAATAAATACTTTCTTTATTTTGGTACAATCTCACTATTGTTCGTGCCTAGAACAATTTCCACTTCATCTCTTAAATAAATGAAGTTGAATTTGTTATTCGTGAAGTGTTAGCAGATCATGTGATAGAATGACGGGTCATTCCATCTGTCTCAAACAAAAGGTTAGCAAAAATTATATACATAAGTCGATCTATAGTGAGATTAATCATATATAGTTCCTAAAATGGACTTTATACTTCATATATCATACTGCTCAATATAATAAAACTAGTTTCTAATAAACAGGGACTTCCTGTAGGACAGTGGTAAGCGATAAAGGCCAGTCGCACTTCGGTTGTGGGTTCGATTCCCACAGCCTTGTCCGAAGCGATGGGCTGTCGTCCGTCCTGCAGGTTGTCCTTTTTCTAAAACTATATTACTATAACATCCCATAAATAATATCGAAAAAACTTCTATCCTTAAACAATACTAACTTATGTCCAACATAATCCATTCCAATCTTTAGTCCTATCCATAATACTGCAGTCCATTCTCATAACATAGTGAAAACGATTACCAGAGATTTAATACCATCGTTGATCCCCATATATCATAAGATATATCTTGTTGGACACATTCCAAACATTCAAAGGCCTTAATCTTGCACTCTCTTGAATACCCATTGAACCTTAGTGAAAACTTGAATACAGTTAAAAGTTAACACTTTCCACATACCAAAATCCTCAAAATTCTATATACTCAAACCATGATATCACTTAGTCCTTATATCAATCATGAGCTCATGAATACTGTTAAACATTTCATTTTCTCGTTTTCCCTTCATTATGCGCATAATATCTCAATCACTTTGAATACCACATTAGACCAATACATAAATATTCCAATATTCCAAGATACAACATTATTTTGGAATCCCATTACATAAACACTTAATCATTCCACCACATCGTTGTCATATTCAACATTGCCAATAGTGATCGCATGTGACTTCCCTTTGTCCTTTTCCTTAAGCGGTTGCTCATGTCGATCATCACTAACCCTTGGATTAGGGCATTTATTAGCATAATGCCCCATTTCCTTGCACTTGAAGCATTGAAGTGTTGGTTGTGCGTTCTCTGCAGTGTTTGCTTTATTCACTTTATTAGAATCCGTTTTTCCATTACTTCGACACTCAGCTGCTCGATGACCTTCTTTTCCACACTTAAAACATTTTCTAGTCCCTTTAAGACAATCTCCACCATGCTTTTTTCCACACTTTGTGCATAAGGAAACATTCATCTTCTTTTCACCATTATTCTGAGATTTCTCCTTGAACTCCATCTTTCGTTTCTTGTCAAAACCATGAGATGGATATGTAACACCAACTTCCATTTCTACCTTGATAGCACAACGCACAATTTCTTCATAGCTACTGAAGTCTCTTATAGCTAATTCCCTTCGAAGACTTGGTTTTAAGCCACTGAAAAATCGATCAACTTTACTTTCAGGTTGGATGATAATACCAGAAGCGTACCTTGCAAGTCTTGTAAAATTTGCTTCATAGTTACCAACAGATTCATCATCCCTTTGCTTCAGTTCAAGAAACTCTTTCTCCATCTTTGTTCGGAGAATACGGGGGAAGTACTTATTGAAAAATAAGTTCTTGAACTCGTCCCATTCCATGGACTCAATTTCATCTCTTGGCCTCGTATTCTTGATAAGATTCCACCATTGATCAGCTTCACCTTCCAAACGATATACTGCTAAAATGACTTTATCATGTTCAGAACATTGAAGAACTGAAAATATCTTTTCAGTGGTGCTGATCCATTGTTCAGCAACAAGTGTATCGGAAGTCCCACTGAAAGAAGGTGGACGTTGCCTCATGAAGGACTCAATAGAATATTGTTCCCTTCTCTGCTCATTTGGATGTCCAGAATGATTCATAGATTGTGTAAGTATAGCAATAAGATTTTTCACTCCATCTCCCATAACATTTGTTTGTTCAGGAGGGCAATCATTGCATTGTCCATTGCATTGATCAACACGGTTCCTTCGGGTTCCAGCCATTGTCTAAAACCCAAAAAGAATAGCGTGAGAGGCAAAAATCATGCTAGGGAAAACAACATAATAATGGGGGAGTACCTTGAACATCTAACATCTTAGGTTTAATTCTATGATCGTTAGCATAGTTCTAGTACTATAACCTATACGTATACTTAACCTTAGGGACATCCCTAGACATACCTTAGAAATATCTCTAGGGATCTCACTAACGTTTTCGCATCCTAGTTTCCAAAGGTTGACTAAACCTTTCCTCTGATACCAACTGTAGCGGTCTGGAATTACATCCAGTGGACTATAGTTGATACCTATCAGGGCACTCCATGGGCGGCTACACCCCCTGGGCGGGACACACCACCATCCCCAGTGGCAGCCATTTCCACATGAAGCCCTTGGGCGGAGAGCCATGCTTCGTCCAACGCTCACATGTGAGAGTTCCCAAGGATCGGATACATTCCTACCTCCTTTGCCTCTGATACCAACTGTAGAGACCCGTATCTTGGCGTACATGGACATTACATTACATTTGCGGAATACTTAGTACATAACAAAAACACACACACAAGGATCGTAATAGTTTAGTGTCTTTGGGAACTCGGAATATAATCTTCTAATCGTGGTGAAAGATCTTCAACATCTCCCATAAAGATCTTCTTTTTTTTTATACCTAAAACCTTTCTTTATATCCTGGGGAAAAGAAAACATAAAAGGGTGAGCTCAAATGCTCAGTAAGGGTAAACAAAAGAAATAAAAATCATATCATATCTTTTTGAAAATCATAACCTGCAAAAGAGATCATAATATCTTAACATGGAATAAATCATAGAAGTGAAAATGAGATCCCCATAATCATAACATGAAACTTGAAACTTTGTGGCATGCACACATAATCAAAGAAAATCATTTCTTGTTAGTCATGACTCATTTCCAAGACTATCTTAGTGGACAAAGTCCCTTTCTGAATCGAGTAACCCTCGTTTCAGTCCTGTTTCACTGAACCGGTATAACCTACCATTTCAGCCATGTCTATCTCATGAGATATAAAATCTTTACCCAATGCATTGGAGGGAGATATAGGTCCCACCCATCTTATAATGAATCCTTTCTTATGTGTTCCACATAATCATAAATCATACATCATCGCATAACCCATGTAATAAAAATGGGATTCTTAAACAACATGACATCATAAAACAATTCATATAATATAAAGGAATTCATAAAAATGTTTCCATCACAACATAATCAAATCCATGTAATAATAGGGATAAAAACAGGACCCTTTTATTATCTTAGATGGAAAATAATTTTGATAAAATACTTGAACTTCATTCTTGAGGAAAATATCTTTTCTACTTCAAAAACACTTTTCCTTTCTTAACATATCATAAAACTTTAAAATAAAAGAAGTTGATTAAAAATAAACTTGAAAACTTGTAAAGGAAGATTCTTGGAAATAATGTTTTAAAAATCCATTCATGCCGTATAAGTTAAAAAAACATTCTTTGTACTTTTGTCGGAAAAGTCAAAAAGTACCTCGTACGAAAAACGACAAAAGATTCCTTTCATTTCTTTTACTAAAAACTCACCGAAGGGTAAAAATGGATTTAAACAATTGTAGGTGGATAGAAGTAATATTACATATTGATGAAACATGTACGTGGATGATAAAATACACCCCAGTAAATACTTACGAATAAACAATCTCGAATAAAAATGAGATTGTGATATTTCCCTTACCTTAGGTCTGACGTGCTTTGTAAGTGTCCGAACCTCCTGTATAATGATTTAAATCATGTTATTGACTTATTCCAGAATCATATTCATTGTTATTATATCATATATGGTTCACTTATGACATTATATTACCCGTTCTTTTGTAAATTCCATGTTAAAGAAGCGTTTTGGGTAAAATCATTTCATTTATCTTAGGTGTTTTGACTTGTTGTTCTTGACATCATTATTACTTATATCATGATTTACTTACTTCCAGAATATAAAATACGATTTATATATCATATATATTCAGTATATATATATATATAATAGATAGATAAATGAAATGAAAAACACCGTTCATGGAGACGGTAGTCCGTACGTACGCATGAACGCTGTTTTTCTTTCTTTATTGTCTTGAATGGAAGTAAGTAGATGACATACATATATATATATATACATAAATCCAGTATCATTATTATGTCATATATTTCATTAGTACTTATTATATATACTTTATAATCATTCATGAATGGTTAATCATTAAGAATGAATCTCATCGCGTCGTGGAGACGGTATTCCGTACGTACGCACGAGCGATGATATCATTTCCATAATTATTGAATTGAATTGGAGTAGATTATACAATATATCAGAATCAATATGATGTTTTAATAACTATGTATAGTTATTCTTTACACCATTATACCCATCCTTGTAAGGTGGTGGTGGAAAATAGATTACACCACGGCGTGGAGACGGTATTCCGTACGTACGCACGCGCGGTGATTTCTTTTTCCGTAGGATGGATAGATGGTGAAATAGGGTTGTTTCATACTTATAATAACATATCAGTATATGAGTGATACTTATGTTATTACTTCATAATGAAACAACCTAAGAAGAAGAAGTGGAAGAAGAAATAAAGATGAAAGAATTGGTAACGGTAATTACCTCTTCTTTGAAGCGCCTCTTTGAGACCTCCTCTTAGGGCACTAAAATTGGTCTTTGAGGAAGACCAGAACCCCTAGGATTTTTCTAGGGAAGTGGAGAAGAGATTTTGGCAGGGGTTGGCCGAGCTTGAGTGCTCAAATTGGTGTGAGGAGGAGGGGGAGGAGGTGTCCTTTTATAAGGGAGGAGAGGGGCACCTTAGGAATATCTCAAAATATTATTTTATTATAATGTCAAGTTCGGTTTTAATTAGCTCCAAATTGATTTATTTCGAGGCTAAGGTGGGGATGGGTCGAAATCCTCTCATCCAATAGAATTTAGACAAGTTTAGGTTCCTATTTTAACCTTATCATTTAGATTTAACATTAAGTTAAATAATTTTACTTTTACCGTGTCTTCTTGTGTTCTTATACTATAAGGTTAATAAACTTACTATATCAAGCCAAACGAACCCCAAATTGTTTATTATTAATACATATATCCTTATCTAAGTCATTTGTCCGAACCTTAGATTTTTAGGAATAAAATAACAATTAATAATATAATATTTGATTTAAAAACTATTTTGTGTCAATTTTGACACTATTTGATATATGATTTTTGTGAAAGTCATAACAGAATTATATGTTCGAACCAAGTTGATTAAATCAACACTAATATATCATAGTAACCTAGAAAATTAGTTGAATTCATAAAAAATCTCAAATTACATTTATTTTGGTGTTTATAACATCAATTATGTCAATATTTCATTAATAAGATAATTACTGCATCATCGTTGTGTCATAAATAAATTATTTTATTTTATGTCTAACAATTACAAATAAAATACCATAATGTAGGAAATCGTTTTAGCTTTCTAATGCATATTTACAATCGAATTTATCTTATGTATAACCCCATATTAAAAATGATTTACTTATTAAACTTTGATTTTAACTATTTTAACCTTTCTTTAAATAAATTAATAATAAATGTCCTAATCTAATCCAAGTGGGCCTAAATGGTCATATTTTATTCCTAAGTTTTTTTTTTGGTCGAATTACACTTGTCCAATAGAATTAGGATATGTGTTAGGGTAATATTGATATCATATTTACCCTTAGTTACCCTATTTACTATTAACCGCGGTAAAAATAGTAAAAAGTTACTATTCACCAAAAAAATATTTTTATCTCATTGAACCACATTTTACTTACTGATATCAACCGTGTCTGTCGGATTTTTGAAATTCCATTCACAGAAGCGGTAAAATTAAGTTTTATGAAAAATTCAGTTTTTTAACTACCACTTAGTAGTTTCACTATTCATCAAAAAATGAAGGATTTCAGAAAAATGCCAAAATTTCATCCTAAGCTATATTTCATATTCCGAATTCAAAAATGAAGTCTATTTTACCAAATTCATAACATAGAAGTTGAATTAATTAATTTTATAATTAAATCCCGCTGTTAAGACAAATAGCGTGTTTTTAAGAAACAATTTCTATCAAAAGATTGACACTTGATTATGTCTGGTTTAAATGTGAAATTACAACCAATGACCAACATTGAATTAAATTGTAAAAATATATTCTAAATATACTTTAAAACCACTCAAATTAATAATTTATCACTATTAATTATTTCGATTAAAAAGTTGTTTTTTTAATTATAATTAATAATTTTCACTATTCATCAGAATATGAAAGTTATCCGAAAAGTACCAAAATTTCACCTTAGGCTAAATTCGATACTCCGAATCCAAAAATGAAGTTCATTTTGAAATATAAGATTTACAGAATTTTAAAAAGTGGTTATTACTATTCATAACGGCTAGTTTTAATAATATTTTAATAGCATATCGTTGTTTAGTGAAACTCGTTATTGCGTACTACACACGCTATCGAGGAAGGTCGCGATTGCGTGTATGCAAGGCAAGTCAAGGATGCGTGTTGTGCAAGCTCCTTTTGGTGTAGCGTACAACACAAGACATTAATAAAATTAAAAAGTATATTTTTTTTTATAAAATCTTGGGCTGTTACAGGCCAACATAAAAAGGGAAATTTATTTCAATTTGGTGATATCCAAAACTCTTGTTACTTTTTTATGGTGTAAGAAAATAAATTTTGGCATAAAAGGATGGGAAACATTTGTTAGAGATATATGAGAAAGTTATCTAAAAGAAACAGTGTCTGAGAAATTCTTGATTTTCCAATAGAAATAGATTGGTGTTGTACTATTTTTTCATAAAGAAAATATAACAAATTTATTATATAATAAAGTTGATATTTGTTCAAAACAACCTCTATAACTTATCCATTCTGATATTTATGTGCTGATGAGAAAAAAAATCATTGAATATAGATAGGTACTTCATCACTTTCACAGATGATTTTATTCGCATCACTTGTTTCATGTATATGAAACATAAATCATATGCTCTTGAAATATTTAAAAGTTTCAAGATTAAAGCTGAGAAAGAATGTGAGTATTCAATGAAGAAGTTGAGAAATGAAAATGGTGGTGAATACATAAATGAATAATTTGAAATTTATCTTTAAAATCATGGAATTCAACATGAGTATAGTTTCCCATACACTCCTCAACAAAATGGGTTTGCTGAAAGAAAGAATAGAATTTTGGTGGAAATGGGGAGAACTATGTTACTTAAACATGGTCTTTCTCATTACTATTGGAGGAAATCCATGAGTAATTTTATATGCATTCAAAATGGATATTTCTATATGCCAAGTTCTGATATGACTCCATATAATTTTTTTATGGAAAAACTCCAAGTTTGAAACACTTAAAATTTGTTGGGAGTCCATGCATTATAAATAATAAAGTTGGAAACTTGGGAAAGTTTGATCAAAAAGGTGAAGATGGAATATTTCTTGGCTATTCTCTAGAAGGAAGAGGCTATATATGTTTCAAAAAATAAACAAGAAGAATTTTTTATTTTGTTGATGTGAAAGTTATTGAAAAGACAGAAGAAGATGAACATACTCATGCAGATATGGGATTTGAGTAGGATAAGTAAAACATTTTTGATAAGGATATATAAAATTTTAATCCTACTCAAGAAGAATAATCAGACTCAACTATTTCCAACGATGACAAAGATACTCGAAAATATAATTATAGGCTGAGGAAACAAGTGGAAACTCAGAATATTATTGGTGATCAACATCAAAATGTTCAAATAAGAAGAAAAAAAATTATATTTCACATACTTATTTGTATTCAAAAGTTGATTCAAATGATGTGAATAAATATTTTGAGTATCAGGAATGGGTTTAGGACATGAATGAAGAGCTATATCAAATAGAAAATAATGATACATGGGAACTTATTCCTAATCCAAATAACAAAAATGTTATTGGTACAAAGTATATTTTATAGAAAAAACTGAATGAAGAAGGTAAAGTAATAAGAAACAAAGAAAGATTAGTGTTCAAAGGTTACTCAAATATTTAAGGTGATGATTTTGATGAAAAATTTTCTCTGGTGGAAAGGTTAGAAAAAATTAAGATTTTTCTTGTTATTGTTGCACAATAAAGTTAAAAAATATTTCAAATGGATGTGAAGTTTTCATTTCTAAATGTGAATCTTGATGAGGAAGTTTACATTGAACAACCATGTGTCCATATTGTTGGGAAAGATGAAAGTTATGTTTTTGGATTGAATAAATCCTTTTATAGGCTGAAATAAGCTCTGAGAGTATGGTATTCCAAATTAGATACTTTCTTGAGGAAGATAAGTTTTATGAAAGGAAGAGTTGATAGCAATCATTACATAAAATAAAGTCAAGATTTTTCCCTAATTTTAATTGTTTATGTTGATGATATTATCTTTTCTGGGAATTATGAAAGGTCTTGTGAAAGATTTTCTGAAAAAATGGAAAAAAATTTGAGATGTCCATGCTGGGGAAATGAAAAACTTTCTTCGGTTGAAAATTTTACAAAAGAAGAAACACATTTTTCTTTCTCAAGAAAAGTATGCTAAGAAAATTCTTAAGAAGTTCATCATATAAAACTCAAAACATGTTTCCACACCAATTTCAGTGGTAACAAAGTTATCTAAATATGGATAAGGCAAGGAATTTGATTAAAAAGATTTTCAAAATCTGATTAGAAGTTTGTTGTATTTGACTGACTCAAGATCCTAAATTGTTTATGTTGTTACCATATGTGCAAGATTTCAGAGTGCTCCAAAAGAATCAAATTTACTTTATGGAAAAATAATTCTTAGATACATCAAAGGCACAACAAATTTCGGAATCATATATGATTTCTTATAAAGTATTGATTTGTTTGGGCATTCAGATATTGATTGGGAAGAAAATGTTGATAATAAAAGATCCATATATGGTGGATTATTCTTTCTAGGGAAAAGTTTTGTTTTTTAGCATAAAAAGAAATAGAATTCAGTAACTCTTAGCATGACTGAAGCTAATTATGTTGCTGCTACTCAAGATTCCACTCAACTTATGTGGATAATGAGTCAATTAGAAGACTTACTTGTTAGAGTGAAGTTTCCCTTTCTCTTGGGTTGTGATAATCAAAGTGAAATCAACCTTACCAAGAATTTGGTTCAAAATTATCATTCAAAACATATTTATATCAAATATCTTTTCATCAAAGAGCATGTGAAGAAAAATTAATTGAAGTTGGAGTATGTTCCTACTTCGGAACAAGTTGCTGAAATTTTCACAAAACCATTACCGAAGGAATCCTTTTCTAAATTGAGGTTGATCATGGGCATCCAACTTATTTCTCATCAGGGTTGAGGTATTTATTTATGTCTCCTCTCTCATATTAACTTTGGATAGTATTGTCAAGGGGGAGGGATTTTTTCATAAATCTATCCTTATGGAAGCATGTAAAAAGGGGGAGTTGTGGATAAGGTGTGAATTCATCATTTTTTGTGTGTGAACTATTCTGAATATTTGTTAGAGTGGTTGTGGTTGTAGGAAAAAAATTGTATTCCAAGAAATTTGAAGAGCTGAGGAAGAAATATAATGAAGGTTTTCATGATCACTATTTTTGGATAGTATGGATTTGTTGTCAATAATTATTGTTTCCTATAATGAGTTAGCTCACATAGGATTATAATTATTGATAAGTAATCTATTTATTAAGCATACAAAGTTTAATGATTTATGAATCTTGATTGACAAAAAAATCCAAAGGGAGAGATTGTTAGGACCAAGCTGATAAGGATGATGATTGTATTTGGGTATTGTCTTTTGTTGTCAAAGAAAGTTCAAGAAGAAAAGAAATCACCTCACTTTGTATTTGGTGAAAATCGAACTTACCATTATATTCAAGAAATAGGACTCATGATGCTTGAAAAATTCCATCATATTTAGGAGAAGATGGTTAGAAGAGAAGGCTCATCAGATTCACACTAAATTAATATTGAAAGTATTTATCATAAATGGGGAGAATCAGAGTCTGTATGGCCATGATAAAAATGTGATGATGATTTTATGATCTTAGAGTTCTCATAAATCATAATTATTCTGTAAAAATTATGATGAAATATTGATAAAATAAAGGTATAGTGAAAGATATTTTTACAATCGTATTCATCCTAAACATAATCATGACAATCATATTCAGGCTAAGCAGGAAAGAAAGATGTTGTTAGAGGAATGGGAAGTTACAATACTTTCCATTTTAAGTTTGACGATGATGAAGTTAGTCTCAAATGTATTCAAAGTCATGAAGTAATTAATGATACAAGAATAATTTTTTGAAAGAAAGAAGATTCTTAAGTCAAAGTTGTCGACACTAGTCCATCATATTTAGAAAAGAAAGAAACTGTTGAATATTAATCCATCCTATTTGGTATACCATCGTATTCATCAGAGACAGAATTGTTTGTGATGAAAATTAATTAGTATCATATTCATAGGAGAAATAAGTTGTTGAAGACGAATTTTCTAATACCAGTCCATTAGACTCAATATGTCATCATAATCATCGTAGGAATAATTGTTTGGGACTGATGAATGCAAAGAAAAATAAGAGTATGTGGTGGCCTATATGAAGAAGAAATTATGAGATTAATCAACAATGTATTCAACCATTTACAATAGGTTTAATTACCTTGAAGATCATTCAAATTTTTCAAGATAAGATATGAAGAAGGATCTATTTATTTACATTTGTCTTCATTATAATGAGACAAATCATAATCATAATTGTAATCGGACTTCAGAGAGCTTATAAGAGATAAAAAAGTACTGGAAAGGGGAATCTTGAAATTTGAAGAAGATGTTTTGTTTCCATAATTTAGTGAAAATCAAAGTAATGAAGAAAACATATCATGTAATCAGAATGAAGAATTAGAATAGAGTTTTCTAAGAAGATCAAAAGTTGTCTATTTATTTATATGTTCAATTTGTATAGAGCATCGTAATGAATAAATTGTACTGAGAAAATTAGAATGGTAAATCTGAATTGGACTTGTGTTTGTGAATAAATTCATAAGAGATCTGAAGTTTTTAGAATATTCGAGAAGGATGGAGAACAAATGATAAGAGTTGAGAAACATTGATGAAGTCAAGATGCACCTAAAATTCAAGGGAACATAAAAATTCAGCTAATTTGATTAAGTGGGAAAGTTTTTAGGAATCCCGCCCAAACCATATTCAGGGAGAGAATAAAAGGCAAAAAGTACATTATACTTTTCTGACTGAAGTATTGTTCATGATAAGTAGAGAGAAGGTAGATATCTAGAGAGAAGAAGGGTTTCCAGATTATTTTTCTTTAAGAAGTTGTGTTGGACAGAAGATAAAGTAGAAGAGATAAGATTACAATATATTCAGTTGATCATAGTATACATTTGATTATCGTATTCATCCGATTATCATATTGGGAAGTATTATTGTATTCAGATTTCTAGACTGAAGAAGAAAGTGTTCATAATTGTATCAACTATATTCTGACATAGGTATATTTTCCATATTAAGCAATCAGACTGGGAGAATCAGACTGGGAAATTGGACTGAGTTTTATTACAAAGTCCAAGAGGTTCTTACCGGCTTTTGGGTAAGAAATTGAAGAACTATTTTGAAATTTTATATTTGTGAAAGTTGATAAAGAAGCACCATAACATGTTTTGTTACAAAAACTTTGTATTACATCATTTATTCTAGAATAAGAACATGCATTATTGGATTGTTTATATAGTGCTATACAAGTTAAAGGGCATATCCTACTCGTTGTATTCTATACTAAGGAATTTTTTCTAATGGATTGTGTGGTATTTTATTATTTTCAAACCATAATAAGGACGTAGCTATTATTATTAAATAGTGAACCTTTTAAATACTTGTGTTCCTATGCATGTGTGTTTGATTTATTTCAGTAGGGAAATAAATATTTAACAGGAGGTTAAGGTTGTTTCATTTTCAATGAAACATAAAATAAAAAGTTATCATGGATTCACCCCCTCCCCATCTCAGTGATATAATTATCCTGATTGGTAAATTACACCTATGCATTATAAATTGATTCATCAATTTATTGATTAAAATTTTGTATGGAAAAATAAATATTCATTGATTTTTAGGGAGGGAAGAATTAGTTTAAGAAGTTTATTACCAACTCATTTCAGGTAGTAATGGAATAAGGTGGATAGATTTATATCCACTGTCTCACCTTATATCTTAGTGAAAATATAAACAAACATAGCCTAGCTACAACACTCAAAAAAATTTGGAATTGAAATGTTTCATAGAGTTCAAGAAAACTCCCTAAGTGAGTGTTGGGATATTCATGTGGAATCCCGTAAGACTAGATCAAGTGAAAATCATTTTTATTATAGAAGGTTTGATTTCAAAATGGTTGGTAGTGATTGGTAGCACCAAGATACTATATTGTATCCCCACACTTGATGTTCTTCCATACTCCATTAATGTTCTTATCCCTGGATCTCTTTGTTGCACACCACCATTTGTTGGTTGTTCTATTTTCACTCCAGTCATAGTTTCTTTTATAACCTTACTTGGACTCTTATCCAGCTCATGATCACATTTAATAAGTTCTTTACTTTTCCTTCAATTATAATATTCATGCATAAATAGTTATACCTAAAAACATAGCACAAAAATACCCAGTATAGAACAAAAAATAAAAAAGAAAAAAGAAAAACAATAAAAAATCCTAAGTCTACTTGGTCATTGCCACGGGAAATGGTGAAAAAAATGATAGGCTTGAAGGGCATCATTAAAACCTCTAAGTTAAATCAATCTATAAATTTATAAATTTATAAATAAAACTCAATCTAATTATTACTAACTAAATGAATGTTTTATATGGAAACTTCAAGGTTGAACCCATGATATAGTTTAGTAAACTTTAGAAAATTTAAGTGAATGATTGAGAATAAAGGAAAGTGGGATTTGGAGGGAAAAAATCAAGAAGTTTTACTAAGTTTTTTAATTCTATTTTTGTGTGTTAGTGAAGTGAATTTTTAAATTCATCATTCATATGGTCAACTACTTAGGTGATTATTGAATTAGGTAAATCAGTGCCTTTTTTAAACATAATTATCCAAAAACATGCTATGGTCATGCATCATTCCTATAAAATCAATTGATACATTTAATTTATACTCTTTCACTCACATACACAATCCCCCCCCATCATTTTAGCTGCCTCCTCTTCAGACGCATTAAGCATTAAGATCTGTTCAACTGCTTCCTCTTCAGAGCATAACAAGAGCTCCGAGCATTGATCCCCCTGAACCCCTGACCTCTGAGTATCCACATCTTGAAGAGATTCCTTTTTGGATTTTCCCTTTCTAGTCGATCGGGTCTCCAAAGTTGGAGGTAAAGAAGAGTAATCCTTCCTACTCTTCCTCCGCCTATTACCCCTACTGATTCTCGGACTTTCAGCTTCACCAACCGAGAGGCTATGAATATCCTCTCTGCATTCTTCCACGCACACCCCAACGGCCTTCGAAGAGAGATCAAGATCCTTGCTCATTCCTACCTCAAACAGCCCCTCGAACCTATTGTTTAAAAGTATAGGGGATCAGATTCCTGCACTGGGTACCCCTGGAGTCCTATCTTCTTTTGGCAGGTCCGTCTCCAGACCAAGGTCCTGCTTCCCTCCCCACGAGTTATCCCTGCCTGCAGCAACTTCTTCACTGACTGTCGTTCTCACCAAGGCTAATTCACCCCTGATTTCCTTGTGACCATCACAAAAGTTGTCCTAATTGGACCCACCTTCCACTCTCACTCCATCATTGCAAGCAAAGGGACCAGCCAAATCCTCCCTCAACCTGTGGAACACACTAGCAACTGATGGATTGACTTGAGAGGCCCCTGGAAAACTAACACTAGTGTCCAGACCCACTTCTGCCTCAACAAGTGAAACACAGACCCCTGATGTCCTGGCCGCTTCCCTATCCTCCTGAATCAACCTTCCAGCGAGTTCGCCCCTGTCCAAATCATTGCTCAAACCTTGAGGCTCCTGCACCATCCTCTCTGCCTCCTCAAGGACCTCCGGCTGTCTACCACCCTCATGTATCTGCCTCGAGGCTTTAAACTCCCTTTAGCAGTAGGCTCACGAGTGCCCCAGTCGCCTGCATCCGGTACATAAATCCATCCAACTTTCGTATACCACTTGTTGCTTGCAGTGGTACTCTTCTCCCACCGTAATCCACACAAAATCAAACAGAATTCTTGAAACATCCATTTCAACACATATACGTGGATTAACAGGGTGACAAAGAGTCGTAGTGCGGCTATCAGAACACATATACCTACCAATGAGGTTCCCTAGCATACGAAGAACCGCAAGATTTTGGAACGTAAGAGGTATATTTGGGAAACTAACCCATGTCGCCATTGATGGAAGATCGCACTTCATGTGCAAATCGAAGGACCAGCGACACAGAAAAAATCTGAAGTCATTGAAGCAGCGAGGTGCGCTTGACCAGGCCTGGTTGAGGTCGGCTTCCGATGCGAAGCGAATCATTATTTTCCGATTATCCAAAAGGCCCACAGTCGCCCTATCTTGAAAACCCCACGTACCGAATACATGCATGTCGAAGGAATCGACTGAAGGTCGTCGCCGGTAAAATCTAGCCACCAAGGTGTGCTTCAGTAGGTTCGAGGATTCCGAGAACTCCGTGGTAGACAACGAGAGGTTAGGGAAGCCATCGAGTAGCTCTGAGACCTTCGGGCCGATCGATATTTAAGGAAAAGGGGGAAAGAAGTCCGGGTTCGAAAAACGAATGAATGAAGGTTTAGAGATGAACGACGAGGGTCCCTCCCCCGGCGGTGGGGGAGGGACCGACGCAACAGCCGTCGTCGGGACGATGGAGGATCTCCTTAGGGTTTTGGGAGGAGCCCCACAGCAACCACCAATTCACTCACATACACAATGATCATGGCATGAGAATAGAAAGATATTAAGAAAAAAGTGTGTATGAAACAACCCAATCATAAACTAGAGAAGAAAACATATTTAAATGCACACATGACCCATTCAATTACATTACTTGGCACTTAGAATACTATCCCCTCATGTTATTTATGAGGGGTAAAAAATATAAAAAAAACCTAAATAGTGGTAGCACCAGCCTCGAATAGTAACAGAACTCCAAGCCTCTGACCTATAGAACTCATCTCTCCTTTCAAATATATCATATTTTCCAGGGAGAAGAATTCGGTTATCCTAGATATCTACATTGTCTAATGTATCCTCTCATTCAATTCAAGTATCCTCATCCACTCTATGACATGTGTCATTTCTAGTGCTGCCTACATGAGCTTTGAATAGTTCACATCATTAAGTTCATTCATGACATAAATCACACTTCTTTACTTAATTATTTTTATAAATATTGAACCATTTACATTGTGTATGGTATTCATGGAATGAATGTATCAACTTCATCCTCATTGTTACTGTATGAATGAACAATTCACAACATGTATGCTCACTTCATTGCATAAATCCAAACTCTATAATTACTTCTTCATTCTATGACATTATTCTCACTATGAATCATCCTAATATAATTCGTGAATCATTTTCTTCATTATCTAGTCATGCTCACTCATATTGTCCACTGCGTGTACACACCATTAATCATGTGAATACACCTTGACTATCACCAAATCTTCATGATCAAACTATTCATGTTATGTATAAGTAATTCGGGCCACGAATAGGTTATTTATCTTTAAGAAGTGGCACTGCATTCTTCATTCATACATGGCTTTATTCATAATCGTAGAGTCTATAGTGGATCACTTGAGCTTCTACATTTCATCCATGGTGGTTTTATTCTTCACAGTGTCATTGTATCTTGAGCCCAATATTTGTATCATAATTCATGGTGGTTCTCTAGTGATAGAAGTGGTGGGGATAAGCAAGTGGTGAGATACATAAGGTAACAAGATCTATGAGAGGAGGGTGGTGTAGGGCCAAGCCAAAAAATCATCATTTTTTTATTGTTGAACATTGTTGAGGTGCCCCAATCCCAAATCAATTATTTATATAGGATATAGATTCCTAATATATGGTTCGATCCCTTAGCTGAACAATAAATTTTGTAAGGGTGTCAGTTCTCACCCCCATCCTTTCGTGCTGCCTTGCTCATGAGAGGATTAGAACCAACTCCTATGTGCCTACTTTTTTACTTCATGATTTACTTTGGCTCTTACTATCTAGATTGTACATCCTCTCATTACTGGTTGGTTTGTGCATCTGATTGTATCCTTGGTGTACAGTGGATAAAAAGGCCTTAATTTTTCCTATCAAGAAAAATAGTTTCCTTTTTTAAAATTATAAAATTCATAAAATTGAATAATAAAAAAATGTATACAAGATATATAATCATCGATGAAACAAGTTATCATATTGTTTCATCCCATCTCTCCCTTGCCTTCAGCCTTATTTGACTTGCATACACTAAAAAGTTATGTAATCAGTCTATGTCCATATTACCAAACCTTTGGTAGTACTAACGATACCCAAAAAATCTCATTCTTTTTCTTGTTAATGTAGTCTATTCAGACTTTCCTTTTTTCTATTTTTGGATAAAACCCACATTCTTTAAGGATCTATTTAGGGAAAAAATCTTGGAAATTCCTATATTCACCCTTGATTATGTGGTGAATTTCTTGGCATTTTTATCCTTTCATATTTTTATAGTTTTTTATTTTAAGTCTATATAACTAATTAAAACATATTTAGTAAAAATGGATACAACTAGGTAATAGATTACCTTATTGCATAATCTTGTAGTAGATTGATTAGTAGATGATATCATTCTCTTCTTCTCACCAATAGGATTCTTATTACAAGTAAGAATACCTTAAAATGTTTGTATGGTAATATATCTTTTCTCAACAATTTTTAAAGATCTAATATGTTTGTTTTCCTGATTCTTTATCATTGCATCTAACTATAGACATTTCATATCAATAATATTTCTATCCTTCAGGTTATTTTTCCTTTTCTTCACAATCCTTATTCATCTTAATCATATGAACTTAATGCATTTATCTTCTCTCTCATAAATAATTGTTAATATCTTTTATCCTCTTGTCTTTTACATTTAGTTGGGAATCCTTAACATTAATGGAGAATTTTTGTAGTATCTCTAATGAATGGATCACTTATTTAACAAATTTCTCAAACACCTCTTCCTCACAAACATCCCTTTTCAAATCTTCATCAGCTCAATAATATCTTTGATTTTTAAGTGAAATAGATTCATCCTCAACTTTTAAAATTTATGTGAGGATGTTTCATGTGACAATATGTTTATCCAATTCATCTTATATAGAATTAGATTCTAATTCCAACTATTAATTTTGATCCATTATTACTTTGATATAAGAAAATATATAAGTGATAACCTCAATATTATCTTTATTCAGTTCATCCTTGATTTCATAATAAAATTCACTAAGTGATTCATTAAATCCAATGTCTTCGCAGAGTGAACTTTCTTCATTAGAGGAATAAAAATTAATAGATTTTTCAAGATGATTACCATTCTAAATACCTTGAGGTAATGGTGATTCATTATTCACTTTTAAACATTTTCCAATATTCTTAGCCTCTCTATTGTTCCTTTTTCTTAAGGTTTTGGTTAAGACCACAAAATATTCACTGACAAGGATGGAAACTGACTT
This sequence comes from Viscum album, assembly GCA_963277665.1. Lineage (NCBI taxonomy): Eukaryota > Viridiplantae > Streptophyta > Magnoliopsida > Santalales > Viscaceae > Viscum > Viscum album. The sequence continues at coordinate 797,128,111 of OY728137.1, forward strand.
CTCCATCTAAGACTCTTCTTCAAACATTTCAAATATTCACTTAATCCATTCAAATTAAAAATACCAAGGAAAGAAAAATGTATATCCAAACAAAGAGAACATTTTCTCTAATACCAATGTAAATTACCTTAGGATCATTGAAGAAACCTGAGAGAGAGGTAAATTAGGTGTTGCCTATTTTTTCATAAAGGACCCCCCCCCCCCAGTTCATGATATTTTCCACTCTAGGAGTTCCACCCAGATAGTTTTGTTTTCCCAAGGCATCCCACCCAATATGAAAAAATTCTCATGATATAGGGGTTACCTTGTGATATATATTTTGCACCTTAAACTCCCCATTTCCCTTTTTGGGACTCAATATGTGATCCTAAGTGAGGCCTTCTTCAAGACATCTCGGGACATCAAGTGGAGCATGAGGGCGATTAAGACCATGTTTTGAAATATTAGGGGAGTGTTGAACAACCTTGGGTCAAACAATCTCCCACTTTGTGTTCCATGAGGTGTTTCGAATCTACTCTTTGTGCACTGATACCACATACAAGACCCACCCACCCCTATATTCATGATATTTTACACTCTAGAATTCCCACCCACATGTTTTTTTTCTAGGGAATCTAACTCTATCTAGAAAAGGACTCATGATAGGGGAGTTCCCTTTTCATATATATATATATATATACACTACACCTATAACTCCCCCTCGACCCATGTGGGACTCAGGATGTGGCATGACTAGAAATTCCTTCTTCAGGACATCTCAGGACACCAGGAAGAGCAATAGGGTCATTAAGCCCATGTTAAGAAACCCTAGGGGAGTAATGGATAACCCTGGGTTTAAAAAAACTCACCATGATAAGGAAAACCTAAGTCTTTATCCCATTTAATTGAAGACAAATTAATATTTTATCCATCAATCATTGATTTGATAAATCCATTCTTCTAAAAAATGAACTCAACATTCAAATAGAATTTTTTAAATAATTAGTTTTTAAATGTTTCATGTGTAAAAAAATTATCCCAAACTTGATCCTTAGTCACTATATAGGACATTGATCCAAAGTGCTCACTTACCTTTCTCTATAAATGAGTGATTCAATATGTATATAGGGAAAGTAAGAGAGAAAGAGAGGGTATCAAAAATGGAATGGGGTTAAAAGAATGAAAAAATATTTCACATTTAAATGGTTTTAAGAATAGTTTTTTGTAATTTCATAGGATTAAAAATAAATAAGTAGTCTTCCCAGATCATTTTGGGGGGAAACTGTTAAAAAAATATTGATGATTGATGCTAGATGAATTGAAATAAGTAAACCCCTTAAATTAACCCAAATAAAATAGTTATGGTCAACCTTGTTGTAACACATGGTAAATATTTTATATAGAAACAAGTTATCGTGAACCTTTAAGTTCAAATAAAAAAGAAAATAATCATAATAAAATTTAATAATTAGTAATAAATTCATAAAATTATCAAAATTCGATAAATAAATTAAATAATTTAAATTTATTAAATCTTATAAAATTTAATTATACAAAAAACACACAAACAAATAAACGCTTATGAGTAGTTAATCATCAAAAATTCATGTTTGATATAATTAATTTTCTCAATACTCAAAGGCATTGTAAATATTTTAGTAAACTAGAAATCAATGACAATGTACTCTAGCATGATATAACTTTTTTAATAATGATATATAAAAAAATTAATGTCTAATATAAATAAATTTTTTCCTTTATTGAGACACTGGATACTTGAATATTTTAATAGAACTTATTATCAAAATTTATAAGAACATACCTAAATTAAAGTCCATAATCTAGTAGTGTGTGTTTCACCCAAAAAATATGTGCATAACAACTATCATCACTTATGTATTTATATTCAGTAGTAATTAATGAAAAATAATTTTTTTATTACTACCCCATGATACCAAAGGCTTTCCCAAAAAATTACATGTATTAAAGGTACTCTTTCCATCTAATTTACAACCATTATAATCAATATCATAATAGCTAAATAAATAAAATGATTTCTATTTTAATTAAAATAAACCAAAATTTATATCACTCTTCATGTATTTAAAATTTCTTTTAAAAATAACCAAATGATATTCTTAGAGGTTTTCTTGAAATCTAGTATATATATAAATACTAAACATGATATCAGGACAACTAGCATTAAGTTATGTTAAATTTACCTTTCTTTTATTTTTTATTTTATTTGGTCATGGGATATTCTTCTTTTATATGTCCTTTTTTATACACATTGATGATAATTTATATTGATGTACCACCTTCATTATAATAAGATTTATTATTATGATTCCCTTTGAAGCTTGATGATATTTAAAAAGGTCTCTTATTCTTATAAAATCCTTAAACCTCTTATCCAAATGGACTATCTCCTTATCATTATCTTCATTATAAATTTCAAGGTTTCTTGAATTCAATTAATATTTATTTATTTTAGTGGATATCTCCAATGTTATAGATTTATTCTTGGGATCATAATAATATTATATTTTTGTCCTTATTTCAAATTCATACATCATAATTTTACTAATAATATACTTCACCCTAATTGAATCAATGTTTCAGGACTCCCTAATTATAATGTTTGTATTTTTTCACTTTTATGGAAGACACTTCAGTATTCTAAGAGTATTTTTCTTATACATTATGGATTTTCCAAGTGAAATAGTTGTATTGATTATCACATTGAATCTATTATGTATTTTAGGAATAGATTTAGAAGATTTCAAATATCATAATGAGTAACATAAGTATTTAAGTGCATCTTCTTAAATTTAGATGCTTATTCATGGAAAACAGCAAGGGTATCCCACATTATACAATTTTTGGCAAAAACAAAAATCCTATTGAACTCATCCTCACCCATATAAAATATGATGGCATTCATAGACTTATTGGAATCACTTAAATCCTTTATATACATATTAGGTTTCTCATACTTGTCCTCGATGCTACCCTAGATATCAAAATCTAATATTTTTTAGTGTATTTTCATTTTGATCTTTCACTAGACATAATAGGTTCTATTGAATTATGGAGGTCTGTTAGTTGCGTGACCTTCCTATTAAGATAATTCCATCTTAATAAGAAAGGTATTTTTTCCTTCTTTATTTGATCAAGGTTTAAAAATAAATTTAAAATCAAAAAACACGAATGAATTGTCACCAAATGTTATCTCAGAAGATATATCAATAGGGGTGAATTGATTTTTTCTAATAAAAATATGTAATTTAAAACTTAAAACTTAAAACATATTTACTGTTAAAATAATATTAACTAATAAAAATAGTGTACAAAAATAAACACTTGAAAATATCGGCTATGAAAGAATAAAAAAACTAAAAAGAAAATAATTTATAAATAATCCTTGATTAAATAATATATGCTTTGAATTAGTGAGAATTTTTTTTCATCAGTGACAAAAAAACTCACAAAATAACCATATGAAAATATTAAAAAAAAAATAACACAAAAAATTCAAGAGGTTTAGGCCTACATAAAACCATAATCCACTCTACATTATAGAAAATACTTTCAATAATTCTTTAATCATTGATAGATGTTTTATACTCAATGGACAAGCCTACAAACTAGATTAGGTTTACATAGTAGTAACAACTACCAAGTAACTATAATCAGAACCTCTTCTTCAATTATTATTGGGGTGTAAATTAAAGTGTATGAAAATAAATATAAAGTTTAGATGAGTTATTTATAGCATAATGAGAGAAACCATGAATAATATTGAAAATTAAGACAGTAAATCTCTAAAAATGTAAAACAAGATAAACTATGAGAGATAATATTAAGTATTATTATTTTTCTATAATATCTTAAATTGGATGCTTAAGAAGTTGAGGTAGTGTGTCCTCCACAAGTCTCCCTAGGTTTCTTAATCAGTAAGCTTCAAGAGGTAGCTTGGAGATACTTGTTTATTGACTTTTAAAAGAAATTGATCATCATGGAATTTCTTTTTATTCAAGATAAATTTAAAAAATCATTATTGTATCATTATTGTAGCAAGTATTGTAGTGATATTGTAGAAATCAAAACTATTCATCCATTTGGTCCTTCGGGCCACCAATTTGGGCTTACTGAACACAACTTTAGCAATTGAAACCATTCAATCATTTGGGCCTTCGGGCCACCAGTTTGGGATTACGAGCCACCATTGGATTTTGGGCTATAAGACCTCCATGCCACCTCAGGCTTAAGGGTTGTGGGACTTCAAACCATAAAGAAAAAAACCATGAAGTGGTCTGGGTAGACCACACAGGATCAGACCCTAGAAAAGGATTCATATTAAGTGACATACACCAGAGCAGATCTAATCGGATTGGAAGAAAGAGAGGGTATAAAAATTGCCATCGATAACAGGAACCATGCAGCTCTGCATAGGAAAATGCTAGTCGATCATCCATGTGAGGTGGGGAGCTAAATGCCTGCAATGATGCAGATGTTGGGGAGGGTCAGTTCTAGTGTATTCATGTCTTTGGGCCTTCAAATATTGTATTATTCCTTGCGTCTTTAGGCCTTCGGGTCATGTACTGGGCCTTGTGCCTCTAGGCCTACGGGTCATATAAGGGTTCCCTCTCAGCCTAATTAAAAAAGGGATTATCCAAAAATAAATTAATTAATTAATACCTTCGGTCCATTCAGTATTTCCCACATATATAGTTTCTTCTTATGAAAATATATATCAAAACTAATTATAATTTTTCCTCAGACTAACTGAGCGAGTGACACGATCCTATCTCCATATCATAACATTAAATTTCATTAATATGCCTTCCAATTATTTTTGGATCTAAAAATTTGATCTACTTTGAAATATAAGACACAATACCTAGAATGTTCATCACAGTCACTTGAAGTTAATTACATGGTAACTTAAATCTTTTGTAGAATCGACAAATATGGAAAAAAAACTCACAATGATTTCAAGCATATTGCACAATCCACTACTACCACTACTACAAAACTGGACTTGACTTTTATTAGTGCTAGAAAAAAGTGTTGATAAAGGTTCCCTTTATCAGTGCTAAAACAGGCACTGATAAAGGGTACCTTTTATTAGCGCTGATAAAGGGTACCTTTTATTAGCGCTTTTTTCTAGCACTGATAAAGGGTACCCTTTATGAGCGATTTATTTTTAGCACCCATAAAGGGATCCTTTATTAGAATTTTTCATCACTGATAAAGGTCTGAATAAAATGAAATAATTAAATAAATAAATAATAAAAATGAGTTTATTAAAAAATATTTAAAAAATATTAATTAAATAATTATTGATAAAAATGAATAAATTGATTATACTATATATAAATTATAAATACTAATAAATAGTCTGTATTAAATATATAAATATATATATAATGAAAATTAAACAAATAAAAATTAAAAATAAGTAAATTGAGAAAAATATTAACACTTTATTAACTAAATAATTATTGATGATGTTAATAAATAATATATATTAAATATATAGATATATATGAATGTATATTAATATGATTTATATAATATATAATATTTATGATTTACATTAAATAATAATATATTTAGTGAATAATGGTTTATAATTAAAAATTAATATGAATTAAAAATACTGACTAATTGCATCGAGTAATGGACATAATTGAATGTCGTTTGATTTTTCAATTTAACATAGATCAAATGTGTTATATTGATTTCAAATATATATAATTAATACATTTTTATATACAACAAACACACCTAAATATTTACGTAATTAATGAAATCTTATATAGAAACACATACACCTAATATTTATGTAATTTATTCAAATTTTAGTATTCATTTTATAATTTCATTATAATATGATACATTTAATATATCATGTCTTTAATCATGGTAAATTTTATTTATTTATTTTTAATTTTATTAAATTTAGGTATTAATTCATTTTTAATATGTTTTATTTTATTTTTATTTTTTGAATTTAATCAATTTTTATTAATTATTATATATTTATTTATTTACTATGTTTTAATATTTTCAATATGTATTCATCTTTATTTCAATATATATCCATATTTTTTTAATAATTTATATTTAATTAATAAAACTTATCCATTTTTTCAATATTGTTAAAGTGTGCTCATTTTTAATTATTCAATCTCACTCATTTTTAGCATACATGCACTTAAGATTAAATATTTATTAATAATGTTAAAGATATATTTGTAAAAAAATATTTATAAATAAATATATTTATAAATGTATATTTACTATATTTATACATTTATATATTTATAATTATAAATAAATAAATATTATTTTTTTTAAAAGTATTTATATATTTATAAATAATTGATTATATATATTTAAATAATCATAAAATTATAGTAAATTTATTTAAATAATGAATATATTTACTATATTTATATTTATATTTATTTATTAAATATATATATATAAATATATATAATGATATAAATATTATTTTCTGAAAAGTATTTATATAATTATAAATAGATAATTATATATTTAAATAAATAATATATTTAGTATATTTATATTTATATTTATTTATTAAATATATATATAATTACATAAATATATTTACAAAAAAAATATTTATAATTATAATTATAAATCTTTTATCAGCTCTTAAGTAATAAGCGCTGATAAAAGAAATATTTATCAGCATTTTTTAGCGTTGATAGAGATGTCTTTTATTAGTGATAATTAATTTAGCGCTGATAAAAGGGATCTTTTTTAGCACTTTTTTGAAAGCACTGATAAAAGTGTCCCGGTCTATTTAAATAACCCTAACCAGTCGCGAACTCATTATGATATCTGAAGCTTTCTGTGGAAGCCACCCTCTATCGGCACTCCTCCTCGGTGAATCAAATCTCAAATCAAGGCTCGAATAATTCCAAGGCTCAAACAATTCAAGGGTCAAATGAATTTAAGGCTCAAATGTTTTCCAGGTTTTTAATATCTCTACTTTCACTCAAACGATTCAAATATTCAATCCAAAGTATCTTATTTTCTCCTCCTCTTCCTCAGTCGTTGATTCCTTATTTGTTGATATCTATTTTCATTTTTTTTATCATCATTATTTATTTACCATTGGTATATCACTATAGTCAACAATGTTTATTGGGGATGTTTGGTTGAAAGGAGATAGGGCTATCAAAGATTGAGTAATAGGTGTGAAGGAGTGTCTATCCAAAACTCTTAGCATCCTCTCTTGAGTTTCCAAGTGATTTTGGGAACAATATTTTAATTGTTGATTATTTTATACTTCCATTTGAGATGGGCCATGGACTGTGCACATTCACTATATTTATAGAGTGACATGAATTTTTATATCCATTTTATTTTGATTTAATTGAACATTTTATGGAGATAAGGATCATGATCAAGATTTTCTTCACCATAATCATCCATCTTTTCAAGGTAATATGATCCTAAAGAGATTGATTATTTGGTGGAGAAAATTGAGAGGATCTTTGACACCCTTAATATTCCACCATCCATTAAGGTGAAATGTGCTACCTTTATGCTTGAATGTCCTAACCAAATGTTATGTGAGATGATGGTCCAAGATAAATGAAATGAAAATCTATAATGGAAAGACCACTTTAGGTAAGGATCATATTCCTTCTAACCATACAATATCTCATCCAGATATTCTAATTAAAACTTATGAGTAAGTTGAGAGAGAACTCACATTTGAAGATCCATAATTGCATCAAATATTTGATATACCATTAATATTAAATATAATTGTTGGTCGGAGTGGATACTCAAGAGGGGGGGTGAATTGAGATCCAATTAAAATTTCTATTAAAAACAATTTCTATTAAAATCCCCCAATTTCAAAAACAAATTAAACTGTAGTGAATTTATACAGATTATAAAGGTTCAATTAGTTTCTCAAAGATTGATTAGTTCTCAGTTAACTTAATCTTATGATTAAATTAACTTTTGAAACTAACTTGCTGGTTTAAAATAAATATAAACACTTGCGAGTTTAACTATCAAAGTAGCTTTGAAAATAAATTATATTTCAAAGTAATAGCAGCGGAATATGAAATAAATATATATAGTATGGATATAAACTTTAACTAAAAACACAGAGGAGTTAACCAAGAGGTTCAGTCTCAAGCTGAGACTTAGTCCTCTCAAAAGTTTATAAAGATGATCCACACCCTGGATCGAGGTTCAACAGTTTACAACTGTCCAGGTTCAAGACCTCTACCACTGTTATTCGTGGGAAACAAAACAACAGCAACCAGCTGTCCAGGTCACACATGACCTCTACCACTATCCACAGTGGGTAATGACGTATAAAAAGGTTTGCTGAGGATTTACAGATCCTCCAGTTAAAGTACAGGAGTCAGTGTGTGTGTTTAATACAGCAGATAACACACACTGCTCAAAATGTAGAATAAATGAATCAAGAGCAGAGATGTAGAGTTTAGAAATGGCTCTAGTGATTTCAGTGTAATTCTGGACTCTTTTTGGATTTGATCAGAAGTAATTTTGAGTCCTCTTCTCATTTTTGTTTGAGAAGCAGAGTGTCGTATGCTTCAGGTTCATAGGCAGTGAGATGTAGTCGATGAAGTTCTTCAATGTTCTTTTGTATGCACAGAACTCTTCTTGAGTAGGATTGATTGTGTATGAGGTTCTGTGTAATCTCTTGATATGTATCTTCTGTTCTACTTGGTTCTTCCTCCTCTTTCTTCTTGTATTTCTCGTGTGTTCTCTAATGTCTTTCTTCTTCTTCTTCCTTTTTTTTAAGCAGAGTCTTCTTGTATTTATGTCACGTGCTTCGGAAGACAGAAAAGGTTTCCTTTCCGCAGGTACGAGGTACGGTTTCCTGACATCCGACAACCTTTATTAAGTAATTGACATAGCATTAAAATATACCTGATATGACCGTTGGTTAGATTAAATAAAGATAAAGATAAAGAAATTAAAATAGTTGCTTATGACTATCGATGAGTTCAAGTGATCGGTAGGTCATCAGCATCAGCATTGGTGGCTAGACATCGGTGTGTCCTGACCGGTGACTCAGATGATTAGCATCAGTGTGTCATTTGATCGGTGACTCATTTGCATCGGTGTATCATTCGATCAGCATCGGTGAGTCATATTGATCAGTGACTCATTTGCATCGGTGTGTCATTCGATCAGTATCGGTGAGTCATATTGATCAGTGACTCATTTGCATTGGTGTGTCATTCGATCAGCATCAGTGATCCATATTGATCGGTGACTCATTTGCATCGGTGAGTCATTTGCATCGGTATCGGTCTGTTGTCTTGATATTGGATCGGTGTGATCGTTGTCTTGATATGGATCGGTGAGACCGTTGTCTTGATATTGGATCAGTGCGACCGTTGTCCTCTGATATGGATCGGTGGGACCGTTGTCTCGATATTGGATCGGTGCGACCGTTGTCCTCTGATATTGGATCGGTGCGACCATTGTCTCGATATTGGATCGGTGCGACCGTTGTCCTCTGATATTGGATCGGTGCGACCGTTGTCCTCTGATATTGGATCGGTGCGACCGTTGTCTCGATATTGGATCGGTGCGACCGTTGTCCTCTGATATGGATTGGTGAGACCATTGTCTATTTGATCCAGAAGACTTCCAAAAAACTTGTAAATCAATAAACACATAGATAAAAACATGATAACAGATTCACTAATAGATTGAGATTAAGTTTATGAGAAATCCAACCGGATTAAGTAATAACGATTTGTGATTATTAAAACAACAAACATAGGAATGAATTCAGCAATCTTCCAGAGGGCTCAACAATAATAATTCCTTATGTTGTTACATTACTTGTTCCAAAAAATAGAATAGTGGTTATCAAATTCTATATATGTTGGAATAATTATTAGAAAAATTTTTTAGGTATTCATCATTTTAGGTCTGCATGTATTGGTTCCATCCCTAGGAATCTCTTATTACCATCCATGTATATGAAATAACTCTTTATTTATTAAAATTTTTTATCAATACATTTTTATATCTTCTAGTTGATCAAATGATAGTTTATTATTCTTTTTTATCATGTTTGGGTTTCTTATTACTCCTTAAATATTATATTTTTATTTTTTTAAGTGATTTAAAAAAGACTTAATGGATTATTTTAATAGAGGTGGTACTAGTCTTGGTTATAGTATTGAAAGTATTAAAAGTGGTATTTCTCCTATAAATATATAATTCATAGAGGCCCCAAATATTCATATATCATAACATGTCCCCATCAATACCCCTTGAACCACAGACAAGAATGTTTATGCCCCCCAAATCTCACCTTTAATAGGCCATGAGTTAATAACTAGTGTCAATGGTGTAATTCTCACAAATGGTAGGCATTACCCCTTTTAGATAACACAATGCAGTACAACTGTCATCCTCATCAGCTTCATCTCCCAAATAGTTATTATTGAAATTTTTTTCCTAAGAATCATCCCTCATCTCTTTTATGTTGATTTTACTACTCTAAGAATTAATCATACCATGGATGAATACTACTTAGAGTATTTCAAGAAACATAGGTGCATGTACACAAGAGATGAAGTATGTGTGTTGAATAACAAAATGAAATGATAAATTTTCAGGAGATGATTTGATGAGGATGAAAATTGTTTATTACTTTCACCTTTGAATGAATTAGGGGGATAAAACCTACCCTGGTGGATTAATTATTTTCTTAAATTTAATTACCCATTTTCTTCAAAGTATTCTAAAATTCTTTGAAACAATCAAATGTTGTGTTTCCATTATTAGAATTATTTATAATTTTCACTTTTGATAATGAATATCTTATGTGTATTTATTTATTTACTATAAAAAATTAATATTTTATGAACCCAATAGGGTGGATATGAATAGAAAATGGATGCATGTTAATCATTTCACAAAAGAGTATGAAGATGGAGTTAAATAGTTTATCAAGTTTGCAATGGATCATGCATACAACCCTTCTCAAGTCATTTTTTCGTGTTTACATTGTTGTTATTCAAGAAAAATTAGTCTGGAAGAGTTGTAAAAACATTTAATTTGTCACAAAATAGATTAGAGCTATAAATTTTGGAATAAACATGGGGAAAATATGAACATGCACACTGATTGGGATATTATTGTGGTTTATGGATCATTTGATATGAATACTAATGTAAATGATGATGGAGATTTCATGGAAGAAATGAGAATGGAAATTGAAGATAACCTTTGTGATTGTCCAAAGTTTTTTGAGAAGTTAAATAGTCATTCTAAGAGACCATTGTATATTAGTTATACTAAATACACAACATTTTCATTTGTATTGAAGTTATATAAATTGAAAGCTGGAAACAGATGGAGTGACACCAGCTTTACAGAACAACTTGGTCTCTTTAATGATATGCTACCAGAAAAAAATAAACTACCATGTCGAACATGTAACATTAAATGAATGCTACGTTCAATGGGAATTATCTCTAAAAAAATACATGCTTGTCCAAATGATTTCATATTGTTTTGAAAGTACCATTATTCACTCATAAAATGACCTGAGTGTGGCGCAGATTGATACAAGAAAAATGAATCAAGTCCTTTGAAATCTGTATGGTGCTTTCCTATCATTCTACAGTTTAGAAGACAATATGGATGTCAGGAAACCACGAGATAATTGGCATGGCATGTAGATACAAGAATTAAATATAGGAACCTATTTCATCCAGAATATTATCCTCAGTGGAAGAAAATTGATTACGAGTATCCTGAATTTGGAAATGAGATGAGAAAATTTCATATTGCATTATGTATAGATGGAATAAATACTTTTGGTGTACATAGTAGTACTCAAAGTACATAGCCCATCATGTTGGTAAATTATAATGTGCTACCATGGTTATGCATGAAGTGAAAATACATTATGTTGTCTCTACTTATATCTGGGCCAAAGAAACCCAGTGATGATATTGATGTCTATTTGGATCCATTGATCAAAGATATGAAATTGATGTGGGATATAGATGTTACAATGTATTATTCTCATATAAGTGAAGAATTTACATTGAGGGCCATGTTGTATAGGATAATAAATGACTTCCCCACTTATGGAAATTTATCAGGCTATAGAATTAAAGTAATATTGGGGTGTCTCATTTGTGAAAAACGCACACAGTTAGTTTGGTTGAAACATTCCTTGAAGACTATATTTTTATGACATCAGAAATTTTTACCTCGACAACATAAATACTGATTCTAGACGATAGCATTCAATGGAATATCAAACAAGGTGCAACATTGTCTCTAATAATGGGTGATCAAATTTTTGATAAAGTAAAATATATTGACACTATTTTCGGTAAACCATTTTCAAAAAACCTTATGAAATCAGCTTATAAAAAGAGATCAATTTTCTTTGAATTACCGTATTATAATTTTTTGTATGTCAGACATTTTCTTGATGTCATGAAAATAGAAAAAAAATATATTTGATAGTGTTATTTAAACATTACTAAATGTTCATGGTAAAATTAAATATGGAATCAAGGCTAGGTTATACATTATTTACATGAGGATAAGGGAAGATTTGGCACTAGAGAAGGGTAAATGGGGTAATTTTATTCCTCCATCATCTTACACTCTATCCATTTAGAAAAAATTTCAATTTTTTCTTCTCCTTAATAGTGTAAAAGTTCAAGAGGGGTATTCATAAAATATAAATAATGTAGTTTCAATGACTAATTTGAAGTTACAAGGAATTAAATCACACAAATTTTATGTTTTGATGCAAGATTTGATGCTTGTTTCTTTTCATTTCATTCTTCCTCAAAATGTACAGTATACATTAACCAGACTCTGATTTTTTTTCAAAGCCATGTGCAGTAAAGTTATAGACTTGATGAAGTTTTCAATCATGAATAAGGAGGTTTTGGTCATATTATGTGAATTAGAGATGTTCTTCTCACCATCATTCTTTGATATAATGGTCCACATGATGGTTCACTTGGTTAGAGAGGTTCAAATATGTGGTCCTATCCATTACAGATGGATATACTTCATTGAATGGTATATGAAGATTTTGAAAGGGTATGTCAAAAATCAAAGTCATCCAGAAGGTTGTATTGTATAATGATATATTGTTGAAGAAGCTATTGAATTATGTACCAATTACCTATCAGATGTTAACAGCATCGGTCTTCCAAAGTCTCATCACAGCGGAAACCTTATAGGCAAAGGGATTTCTGGAAGAGGTGTTGTTACAATTACCTTGACAAAGCTGAATCAAGTTCACCTTTACATTTTACATAATAGTGAATATGTTGATCTATACATTGAAGCCCACAAATAAATTCTTAGAGATTTGAATCTATCAAGGATTAAAGGATGGATATCAAATACACATAATCAATAGTTTATAGGATAGTTCCAAGATCAAATTTATAAGGAATTATCTGAAAATATGAATTCAATTGTTGAACAAATTCAATGGATAGAAAGGGGACCGAATGGAAATGTTATATCTTACACTGGTTTTGTAATCAATGGTTATACGTTCTATACAAAATAACACAATTATTACAGTACGATGTCAGGATCAATTTCCTTTATCCCTAGGTCTTCCAGACCCAACACATAGGCCCTTTTTGGGTTCCATCCTAAAACCCATGGGTGATAGGAGGAATTTTACATCCAAACTTATATATAGGACACCATCCTTGGTGGGATCTGATATAGGACTTGGGTTTTTACCCAATAATCCAACCCTCAAACCAAATACCACACAATTGGGCCTCCCCGTCAAGGATAATGCATCAAATCCAACCATCTTGCACCGATGTTTTCTCATCATTGGGACTCACCGCTTGACCACCATTATTAGGAAGAATTTTGACACAATGCACCATGGATTCACATACTCCAAATAAGAAACTTCTATAGTTTTCAAATCAGTTTGGGAAATACACTACTCTACATCACACCTGGTGTAATGACCTGCTAATTCTCATTAGCTTGAGAGTACAATGAGTCATTACTGGGTCTTAAGCAACATCCCCAAGGCACCAAAGGTTGGAAATAAATTCCAAAGGGTTTCAAAGTAAATGGGGGATGATTTACCCTTTAATGACTGAAACCAATAACCCAAAAAACCAACAACAAACAGCAACCAAATTATGATACAGTGTAAGACAAACCAAAATCAAATTAAATAGGAGAAAGATGGAAAATAAACTCCAAGACAACAACCAAACTCCAATCTCCACAAGCTCAATTCTCTAACATCACCAAGTATTCCAAATTATCATGATGTGGTGCTAAATAAGTGTGATACTTTACCTTTTCCCAATTCCTAGAAGGTAGAATCTACAAAACCACCAAAGTGACAAAGTAGGGATGAGTATAAAACACATTCGGTTTTCCCAATAAATTTCCTACTCATTACACTATGATAGAATGGTTATCACATTATATAAAATAGTTTATATAAAACAATTTACCAAAATAGTTTATAACCAAATATAAACAAGTTTGAAAACCAATTATAACCAAGTTCAAACAAAAGTAAATGAAACTAATTTTCAGCAAGTTATTTTCTAGAAATAACTAATCAAGGATTATAAAAAAATTATGATTATTATTTTGGCATACCCATTCCATAGTTCACAACACACCCACACATGCATGCTTCATTCGACAGTTCCATACTCATGAACGGTCACTTGTCCAATCGCTTTGTGTCCCACTAACACCCACCCTCGATCTAGGGTCACGTACCTTGTACCCCAATGGTACTCATCCCTTATTCAAGGCCCGTTAAGAATGAACTCACACCAACACCGTGTATGTCAAATATTTCCATTACCAAAATAAACCACTTCAATAAAACTGAATTTTTATTGAAAACCCAAGCACAACCAATTTCAAAGAAACATTTCATTTCAATAAAACTTTTCCTTTTTATTGAAAACATATAATCCAATTCATGTGCCAACATTCCTGAAAAAAATCCCCATTTTAAAATCCATATTTTAAAACCAAGAACCAAAGCACTCGTTCAAAATCCCTAATTTTCTATATTTCACAAACCGTCGCTCAAGAAGGTTTCCAACAAGTGTTAAACAACCAAATCACAATCAATTCAACACAATAAATTCAATTTGAAATCATTCCAATTATTCCTACTAAGAAGAGTCAATAGTGAAGTCACCTACCTTGAAGTTTTTGACAAAACCCAACAAAGAAGGAAGAATTCTCATAAAAACCGGGTTGATTCTTCAAAGAAACGACCTTAGATCCCTTATCCTATCAACAAAAAAGACAAATATCAACTTAATTGGAAAAGAAAAACCTATATCTACCCATAAAGGTCATAGATATTAGAATCAAGAGGGTAGGAGAAGTAGATCTAACAGAACACTTACTCAGAGAGATGTACTGCAGACGCAACGAAGATCCAAAGTCAATCAGATCAATCTGGAAGAAGTAGTGCCTCTGAAAATTGCCTAGGGAGAGTTAGGGTCAAGATCAAGGAGGTCTGGAAAGAATAGACTGATTGGAACTTCCAAACATGTGACTTTAAGCTGGGTGTGGACCGGATCACGATGTGTACTCCCTGGTCATGATGTGAAGGCCACACTGGATAAGTACGCTGAAAAACCCATCACCTCAGGTTAAAAAAACAATATTTAATCCCTACACAACGTATACCTTAGGTACACAACATATACCAACTCACGGAGTGACCCCCACTTCACAACTTGAATTTGTTCCCAAGTACACGTCGTGTGCTTCAGGTACACGGTGTGTACCTATCATGAAACTTGTAGTAAACCCCAGAAAACTGTTTTTAAGGATTTTTAATCAAAAGGGGCCTTAGAGAAAGGGGAGTCTTACCCGATTCAGGTAACATGATGCTACAAACCAGAAACTGGGGGTACTATATTTTCCCCACCATTGGTCTTTCTATCCTCAGAAAGTAGAAAACCTTTGCAGCCCTGAAAGAGTTTTGGTCATTGCTCTTTCATTTCCTTCTTGTGTTTCCAAGTCTCTTCCTAAATCTAACCATGCTTCCATAAAACCCGCACTAGACTGATGTTTTTTCCATGCAAGACTTTTTCTTTCCTATCCACAATCTTCACCAAGATATGTATCAACAAAGAATCTGGCTCTAGGTCAATGTGATCCCATATGATCACATGGTCAGGATTAGGCTGATACTTTTTCAACTGGGATACATGAAACACATTATGCACCAAACTGAACCATGGTGGTAATGTTAGGTGATATGCCACCTCTCTGACCCATTTCAGTATCTCAAAAGGGACTATGTATCGAGGAGATAACTTTCCCTACTTCCCAAAATGATGATGTCCAAACCTTGGAGATATCCTCAAGAACACATGATCACCCACGGTGAATGACAACGGTCTTCGACGGTGATATTCATATGATTTATGATGACTATGTGTTGTCTCTATCCTCTTTCTAATCAACTGGATCTTCTTAGTTGTTTCTTAGACAAGGCTCGGCCCAGCTAGTGAAGTCTCACCCGTTTCCACACAACACAGTGGAGAACGACAAGGACGCCCATACAAGTCTTCAAACGGAGCCATATATATCGAGTCCTGATAGTTGTTATTGTATGATAATTTCACCAAGGGTGTATGCTCTTCCCATGAGCCACCAAAATCCATTACACAAGCCCACAACATGTCTTCCAACATCTGTATCGTCCACTCAGACTGGTCATCTGTTTGAGGATGATATGTCATGCTCATAGTCAACCGAGTCCCAAGGGATTTTTGTAAGGATTTCCAAAAACAAGATGTGAACCTTAGATCTCTATCTGACACGATTGAAACCGGTATGCCATGCCTCTTCACCACTTATTTGATATAAATTTTGGATAGATCCTCCACCATATGAGTTTCACAAATAGGGATGAAATGGGACGACTTGGTAAGTTGATCCACTATCACCCAAATGGCATCATGTTTCTGAACCATTCTTGGAATACCTATAACAAAATCCATAACTATTTACTCCCATTTCCACACTAGAATAGGTAGAGACTACAACATACCTTCAGGTATATAATGCTTGGCTTTAACCTGCTGACAAGTTAAGCATCGCGTGATGAACTCATCCACCTTTCTTTTCATGCCACTCCACAAAAATTGCACCTTAAATGCCTTATATATATTCTATGTTCTTGGATGTATAGACCATCTCGAATGGTGGTAAGCATGAAGGAGTTGTTCCTAACAATCCATAGGTACAACCATCCAATATCTTAAACATAGAACTAAGCTTCCATCAAGTTTCCATCCCTCAATGGTCTCCCCACTATTGAGTTTTGAACTCATAATTAGGCTTTTTGCATCATATTTTTGTGCCACTTTGACCATATTTACCAAATCATGAACAAGCATGCCTAAAAAGAAAAGTGTAACATCACCTCAGTCTTTACATTCCACATGATTTTTGGTTAGGACCAACATCAACTGCCATTCATCTGAATCTTCTTTCACCAACTGAGCATATGACTTTTTACTCAATGCATCTGCCACAAAATTCCCTTTTCCTGGCGTATACATCAAGTCAAAGTCAAACATATAGAGATACTCCATCCATATCCTTTGTTGCAAATTCAAATATCACTTTTATAAAATATGTTTCAAGATTTTATGATCTATAAGCATAATGAATTTATCACTAAAGAGATAGTGTCTCCATGTTTTCAAAGTATGGATGATTCCAGCTAACTCCAAATCGTGTGTTGGGTAATTATTATCATGCACCCTCAACTACCTTGAACCATAAGTAACCACATGGTCTCATTGCATGAGAACATATCCCAACCCTGATCCTAAAGCATCACAGTACACCACACCCCTTTCCTTATTTTGGAAAAATCAAGACAGGTGTCGATGTAAGACAAACTTTCATTTCTCATAAATACTTTTGGAATTCCCCTGTCCATTGAAATGGAGAATTCTTATTTGTCAAAGATTTCATTGGAGAATCTAGTCGTGAGAATTCACCCACAAACCATCAGTAGTAGCCATCTTGACCAAGAAAACTTTGTATCTTGAAGACATTATTTTTTGGTTTCCATGAGACAACAGATTATATCTTTTTAGGATCAATAGAAATGACTTTCTCAGAAATGACATGGCCAAGAAAATGTACTTCCTGTATCCAAAAATCACAATTTGATAATTTGGCATACAAACAGAGATCTCTCAAGATTTGTAACACTATTTCTAGGTGTTCCTCATGGTCAGCCCTTATCTTTGAATACACTAAGATTTCATCCACAAACACTGCAACAAAAGAGTCTATATATCACTGAAATATCTGATTCATTAAATCCATGAAGACCGATGGTGCATTCTTCAAACCGAAAGGCATGACTACATATTTTTAGTGGACATATCTTCTTCTGAAAGTTGTCTTTGGAATATTTTCCTTCCGAACTCGCAATTGGTGATATCCGGATCACAAGTCAATTTTAGAGAACCACTGAGCTCCCCTTAATTGATCGAACATATCATCAATGTGTGAAAGTGGGTACCTATTCTTTATCATAACTTGGTTCAACTTACGATAATCAATGCACAACCAAAGAGTTCCATCTAATTTCTTCACGAACAAGACCGATGCAGCCCACGGAGATGTACTTGGCCGAATGAAACCCTTGATTTCCAACTCCTCCAATTTCACTTTCAATTCTCGTAACTCTATTGGTTCCATACTATAAGACATAAAGGAAATATGAATGGTTCCTGGAAGGAGATCAATCGTAAACTCCACTTACCTTAGAGGTGGTAACCCTAAGAAATTCTTGGGAAAGACATATGGAAATTTATCAACAACTTCTGAAAAACTATCTTTCTCGATCTCTTCCATTGATTCCAAAGTCAATGCTGCCAACTGATAAGAGATTGTTCCCACCGTTGGTTCCAACAAGCTCTTTTCACCTTTATTTACCATCCTCTCTCCTCTAAAGAAATACCCACTACCATCATCAATGACGAAACTAACAATCTGTTCATAGCAGTTGATGTGAGCCTTAAATGTTGTCAACCAATCTATACCCAAGATTACATCATAGAAATCCATGTCCAACACTGAGAATTACCATTTCATCTCATCTCAGTCAATAGTTATAGCACATGCTCTACACACAAAGGCTTTACATTCTCTTTCCCCAACAGGAGTTTGTAGTTTTAAAACAGAAGGCATCATTTCCAAATTTAAACATTGAAAATAAACAGAATGAGAAGAAATGAAAGAATTTGATGCACCAGTATTGAAGATCACTTGCACAAGGTTATAATTCAAAAGAATCGTACCTATCACTGTAGATGGTCCAGCCTGATCATCAACAATCATCTGCTCAGCTCCATACAATTGCTTCATCACTACAATATTCTCCTTATTTTCTTTCTAAGATTTCTCTGGTTGAGGATTCATGGTATTTCTAGAATCACCATGGATAGTTATGCTCTGCTGATGAGACTGATTTTTTTTTCCTCGCCCTGTCAAAGCATACGATGCTTGCGACGCCTGAGAAGTGTCTCGAGCACCTGACCTTGGATCACTATGACAATAGCGCTGAAGATTCCCCGTCTTCTTGCAGTTATGGAATTCTATAGGTTGTTTCATACACTCTCTCTTTATGTGGTCAAATGAATCACATTGAAAACAGCATGCTTTTCTCTTGGGTCGTGGAGGAAGGTTCATTGATCTAGCCATATGATTCTGATTTCCACTTCCACTTTGGAAATAGGTGTCCCTTTTCTGCTTTCTTCCAGCTTTTGAGTTCCCAACATTACATGTAGGTATCATCATACCTCCTCCCATAGATCTCGAGATATCACGTCTAGTCACAGTCGTTCTGCTCACTATCTCTGTATAATCATTAATACAGAGCACTGCAATCTTCGATCGAATCTCCTACCTTAGTTCTGATTCAAATATGCATGCCTTTAAAGATGAACTTGCCGCAAATTTTGGTGAAAAAAAAAACTAAATTCGTGAATTTATCCACATAATCTGTGATATAAAGTGTCTCTTGTTTCAGGCTGAAGAAGTCCATCATTTTATGGATCTTGAACGTGTGAGGATAAAATTGTTTGTTGAACAATTCCTCAAAATCCTCCCATGTAAGGCCTTCATCAAATTTTACCTACACCTCTAAATCCCACCACTGGCATACAATATCCTTGATCATATATGTGGCTAGATTGACCTTGATCGCCGATGGTGTGCCGATGAAATTGAAGATGCGATTCATCCTACTCAGCCACACCTCTTCTTTTTTGGGTTCAGCATCACCCTAGAAGTTAGGTGGATTCTACTTCATGGACTGGATGGTATGATCCACATACCTTGGATCATTCCTCTGGTTCCCTGTATCCATGGCTTTAAAATATTGGACAATACTCTAAACTAGCTCTTGGTTCACCTGTGGTTCAGGTGAAACCACATTCTCTATAGCTTCTTCGGGTCTGTTTCGACGATGCCTATCGAGTGCGATTTTCTAAACCAACAACAAAATCTGTCAATCTCACTCTCTAGAAACTGATGGCTTATCATTTCAAATTATATCACATCAACTATCACAACATTTTTTTCTAAAAACAAACTTTTTCCATGTTCAACCATTTTTGAAAAATCTAATTCTTGTTTTTGAAAATCAAACCATTTTCAAAATATATCAACCGTTCTTTTTCAAAATCTTTCATTTGAAAATAGTTTCATATTTTTTTCAAAAATCAACACTTTATACACAACATGAATCATTACTCAAAATGATGTATGAACTCCTGGTGGGAAATCATTCCTCTACAATGCATGTCATGCTTGTCTCAATGGTTAAACTCATGACAATGAGATTTCAAAATCCTAGAAGTGTCTCTAAACACTTATGTACCCAACTCCCTGGTAGCTTGAAGTTCAGCATAAAAGGGTTATCTATGTCCTTTTATGCTATGCATTTCAAGTTCCAACAATCATACTCCTTTATAATATTCCAACCCAAGGAATAGACAAGAAATAATTTCAACTCCAAGACCAAGAACATTGATGACTACTTGTTAGGCAAGGACCCAACAAGCTGATACCATTTGTAATGACCTGCTAATTCTCATTGGCTTGAGAGTACAATGAGTCATTATTGGGCCTTATGTGACATCCTCAAGGCACAAAAGGATGGAAATAAATGTCGAAGGGTTTCAAAGTAAGTGGGGGATGATTTTCCTTTTAATGACTAAAACCAATAACCCAACAAACCAGAAACAAAAAACTCACTATATAATGCATGAAATAAACTAAGTCATTTTAATCATTCTCTTTATAACAACCAACCAAAGTATTCTACAGTGGAAAACAAACCAATATCAAAGTAAACAGTGGAAAGATGACAAATAAACTCCAAGACGACAACCAGACTCCATACTCCAAAAGCTTCATGCTCCAACATCACCAAGTAGTCCAAAGTATCACAACATGGTGCTAAAAAAGTGTGATAATTTACCTCTTCCCAAGTCCCAGAAGGTAGCATCTGAAAAAGCAGCAAAGTGCCAAAGAAAGGGTGAGTATAAAACTCAGTAGGTTTTCCCAATGACTTCCCTACTCACTCCACTATGATAGAATGGTTAGCACATTATATAAAACAATTTATATAAAACAATTTACCAAAACAGTTTATAACCAAATATAAACAAGTTCAAAAACCAATTATAACCAAGTGAAAACAAAAGTAAATGAAACTAATTTTCAGAAAGTTATTTTCTAGAAATAACTAATCAAGTATTATAAATAAATTCTGATTATTATTTTGGAATACTCATTCCATAGTTAACAAAACACCCAAACATGCATGCTTCATTCGACAGTTCCATACTCATGAGTTGTCTCTTGTCCAATCACTTTGTGTCCCACTAACACCCGCCCTTAATCCAGGGTCACGTACCTTTTACCCCAATTGTACTTGTCCCTTATTTTGGTCCTATTAAGAATGAACTCACACCAACACCATGTATTCCAAATATTTCTATTACCAAAATAAACCACTTCAATACAAACTGAACTTTTATTGAAAACCCAAGCACAACCAATTTCAAATCAATATTTAATTTCAATAAAACTTTCCCTTTTTATTGAAAACATATAATCCAATTCAGGTTCCAACATTCCTGAAAAAAATTCCCATTTTAAAATCCATATTTTAAAACCAATAACCAATGCACTCATTCAAAATCCCTAATTTTACAGATTTCCCAAACCATCGCTCAAGAAGATTCCCAACAAGTTTTCAACAACCAAATCACAATAAATTCAGCACAATACATTCAATTTGAGATCATTACAATCAGTTATACTAAGAGGAGTCCAGATTGAAGCCACCTACCTTGAAGGTTTTGACAAAACCCAACAAAGGATGAAGAATGCTCACAAAAATCGGGTTGATTCTTCAAAGAAACGGCCTTAGATCCCTTATCCTATCAACAAAAAATCCAAATCTCAACTTAATTGGAAAAAAAACCTAGATCTACCAATAATGGGCATACATATTAGAACCAAGAGGAGAGGATAAGTATATCTAATAGAACACTTACTCAGAGCCATAGACGCAACGAATATCAAAAGACAATCGGATCGATCTAGAATAAGAAGTGCCTCTAGAAATCTCTTAGGGAGAGTCTAGGGTTGAGAGAAAGGAGGTTTGAAAATAATAGACTGAGCAGAACTTCCAAACACATGACTTTAAGCTGGGTGTGGGTTGGCTCACGACGTGTACCCCCTGGTCATGATGTGAAGGTCATGCTGGATAAGTACTCTGAAAAACCCATAATCTCAGGTTAAAAAACCAATATTTAAACCCTACATGATGTGTACCTTAGGTACATGACATGTACCAGCTCATGGCATGACCCCCACTTCAC
Organism: Viscum album; assembly: GCA_963277665.1. Classification (NCBI taxonomy): domain Eukaryota; kingdom Viridiplantae; phylum Streptophyta; class Magnoliopsida; order Santalales; family Viscaceae; genus Viscum; species Viscum album. The sequence goes on from OY728137.1 coordinate 797,151,090, forward strand.
AAATTGAATATGTCCCCAAGTACACGTCGTGTACTTCAAGTACATGGCGTGTACCTATCCTAAAACCTACAGTAAACCCCAAAAAACTTCTTTTAAGGATTTTTAATCAAAAGGGGCCTTAGAGAAAGGGGAATCTTACCTAATCCAGGTAACATGATTCTATAAACTAGAAACCGGGGGTACTACACCTGGGCTTCACCATGGTTTCGATACCACTTGTCAGGATTGATTTCCTCCAACCTTAAGTCTTCCAAGACCAACACATAGGCTCTTCTAGGGTTTCATCCTAAAACTCATGGGTGATGGGAGGAATTTACCATCCAAACTTATATGTGATCCACTATACTTAGTGGGATTTAATGTGGGACTTGGGTTTATACCCAACATACGACGCAAAACAGTGGTGTTACACTTATGGAGAAATCGATACACATATCTAATTCCAAGGATAGAAATATAATTTATAAAAATATATCATATTTTTTCATTATCAAAAAAATATATGAGTTGGATTATACAACATTTCAAGTGTTGATTTTCTGTTACAAATGGGTTGAAAATATGAGTACAGTGAAATTTGATGAAATGGGATTTGTAAATGTGAATTTCAGTATGGAAGGGGGAAAAGGATGATCTGTTTATAATGGCCTAAAAAGAAGTGCAAGTATTTTATGTATTAGATCCAAAAAAAATAATTGGTTGATTATCCTATTGGAGACTAAAACAAATGTCAGGTCAGATGAAAATTCAATCGAGGATGACCCTTTAATTAGGAGATCACAATTAGTTCATGTCGGTCTCAATGTAGACAATGTCTTGTACGTTAGAGGGGACCACAAAGAGGGGATTTGGATTCTTGATAGAGGAACCAAATCCCTAAAACCTTTAAAAAAAGAAAGAGAGTTCAATGAGAAGGTAAAAGTGTTTTTTAATATACTATTTTTTCCCTCATAATATTATATGTTCCCTACTGCATTAACATGATCTAAATTAAATGTTTGACTACTCATGCAGACAATGTATTCTTCACAGGATGATGTTACCAATCCCTTGTAAGAATAAACTATAATGAAGGAAACCCTTTGATAATATGTAAAGTTAATGTTACGATATATTTTCTCAATTTTACCAAAAAATTATATAATGAAACATTGATTTAATTTTCATTATTTCTTATGGAGTTCATTTATTTTAGAATATTTTTGTCAATATTTCATGTCTTTCTGCACCAAAACTTACATATATTTCTTCTCCCTCAAAACCTCTTCATCCCTATAGTGTTTCATTTATCACTTTCCTTCAAGTTCCCTCCACTAACTTTGCAGGAAGAGCAACGACACTACCTCTGCTCAATCACAGAGGTTATCTTGATGTTTTCATAGTAAAATCATTGTCCATAAAATCAATGTATTTTTTCATATTTATGTTTAATTTATTTAGTTATAGTATTACTCACATAAGAGTTGTTTCATTATACATGTGGATTCTTTTGTTCAAGTTGGGATGGTATGTCCATCTTTCATGCCTTTATGTACCAAAACTTCCACAAATTTCTTCTCCCTTGAAACCTTTTCACCCCTATAGTGTTGGAATTTATCACTTTCCTTCAAGTTCTCTCCACTACTCAATCTCAAAGGTAGTCTTGATATTTGCACAGTAAAATCATTTTCCATATAATTAATGTATTGTTTCATATTGATGTTTAATTTATTTCTTTTTAGTATTGCTCATATAATAATTGTTTTTTTATAAAGGTGGATTCTTTTATTCAAGTTAGGGTGGTTTGTTTGAAGATGCTCATGTACATGAGAGATTGGACTTGGATCCTGCAACTGAGATAATGAAAACAAGGAAATGCGTCAAGAATGCATACAATCATCATAAAAAGATGAATTCCTACTACTTATTTAATTAATTTTTTCATCATTTTATTTACTATTTCTAAGTTAATTTCCTTATCATTTTTATCTAATACTTATTTATTTATTTTCACATATCTTTTGGGAAGTAATATTTTTCTTTCAACTATCTGCAACAAGCCACATAAGAGATAAAATGTTTCTTTCTACCAATGTTACCATGCTTTGCATTGTCTTTCTTTGTCAAACTATCAATACTACATATTAAGTCAATGTTATTAACCGAAAAACCTTTATCATTGTTGAAATCCAAAAGAGTATAGGAAGATCATGTGCCAATGGGCACATGAGATTCCTCTACTCTTCTCGATTTCAATAAATAGAAAATATTTTTGGTTAAGAACATTGGGTCAATATGCGTTGTTGGAATTTTGACAAAGAAAGGCAATGGAAATCATGGAAACATTGGAAGATAGGATTGTTTTGAGACTTTGGAACATGTAGGAATCATCTACACCTCAATCTGATGTACGGTGTGACTAGTATGACTCCAAGTACATCTTTTATTTAAAATTGACATCAATTTTAATAAAAAGGACAACTGACCTACTCAAAACTGATCAAACATATTCGGATTGTTTTGATACTTTAGGGAAATGATCCATAAGTCATTTTTGATGTGTAGGAATCAGTCGCACCTCAATCTGATACATGATGTGCCTGGTATGACTTAAAGTGTCCCTTATCAGTTTAAAATCGATATTTTAGTTCAAAAAATGTCACTCATTGAAAACCAAGAAAATGTGCTCGAATTTTCATAATAATTTAGGAAATCAATTCATAAATAATTTTTGACGTGTAGGAATTGGTCACACTTAAAATCGATACACGATGTGATCAGTATCAGTCAAAGTGCATGTTTCCTGTTTAAAATGAAATTTTAGTAAAAAAGAAAAGTGACATAATCAAAACTGAGAAAACACATTCATATTTTTTTTATACTTTAGAAAAATGATCCATAAGTCATTTGGGACATGTAGGAATCAATCACACCTTAATCTGACATACGGTGTGACCGGTATGACTCCAAGTGCGTATTTTTATTTAAAATTGTCATATTTTCTTAATAATATAATAAATCGATTCATAAATAATTTTTGACGTGTAGGAATTAATCTCACTTCAAATCGCTACATGATGTGATCGATATGAGTCAAAATGTGTGTTTCTAGTTTAAAATGACATTTCAGTAAAAAATAAAAGTGATGTACTCAAAACTAAGAAAACACGTTCATATTGTTTTGATACTTTAGGAAAACGGTTCATAAGTCATTTGGGACGTGTAGGAATCATCTTCACCTCAATATAATGCATTGTGTGACTAGTATGACTCCAAGTGCATCTTTTTATTTAAAATTGACATCAATTTTAGTAAAAAGGACAACTAACCTACTCAAAACTGAGCAAACACATTCGAATTGTTTTGATAATTTAGAGAAATGATCCATAAGTCATTTTTTATGTGTAAGAATTCTCACCTCAATCTGATACACAATGTTCCTGGTATGACTCAAAGTGTCCGTTATTACTTTAAAATTGACATTTTAGTACAAAAAGTGTACTAACTGAAAATTGAGAAAACATGCTAAGATTTTATTGATAATTTATGACATCAATTCATAAATCGTTTTTGATGTGTAGGATTTGGTCTCACATAAAACTAATACACGATGTGATCAGTAAGATTCAAAGTGCGTGTTTCCAGTTTAAAATGAAATTTTAGTAAAAAAGACAAGTGACGTGCACAAAACTGAGTAAACACATTCGGATTGTTTTGATACTTTAGGAAAAATATCTATAAGTCATTTGAGTTGCGTAGGAATCAGTCTTGCCTCAATCTAACGCATGGAGTGACCAGTATGACTCCAAGTGCGTCTTTCTATTTAAAATTGATGTCAATTTTAGTAAAAAGGACAACTGACCTACTCAAAACCGAGGAAACACATTCGGGTAATTTTGATACTTTAAGGAAATGATCCATAAGTCATATGTGACGTGTAGGAATCAGCCGCACCTCAATCTGATACACAATGTGCCCGATATGACTCAAAGTGTCCGTTATTAGTTTAAAATTAATATTTTAGTTCAAAAAGTGTCACTCACTGAAAACTGAGCAAATGTGCTCAGATTTTATTGATAATTTAGGACATCGATGAAGGTTCCGAGAACAGCGGAAGCGTGGTTGGGACGGGACCCAACTTTTATTTTTACCATAACCAATGATTATTCTGGGATCAATACGATGATGAACGCCAGTCTCCATGGAATATAATCAAAGATTTAGATAAAGAAGAAAGAGGCATGAAACCTTAGAGAGGATCTTGCACATCATGTTTATAATTAATTTCATAAAGAAAAATAATACATGTAACTTTGGTATTTTTCTTTGTTGATGATGTTGATCATCCGGAATGACCCTTTCAGATTATCTCATTGCGCTTGTAAGGATCCAAACTAGAATCCCTCTAGCGGTGATCCACACGTGCTCTGATGGCCTCCAATTGACACCGCTCGTTCTCTGAGTGCTATCATGATGAAGCGAGTTTCTTGTGTCGGTCATTCTTGATCGCTTGTTCTTTGGCCTTGAAGAATATATCTCGTTCTTGAGAGGGGAGAGAATAGGATTCTAGAGAGAAATTTTTTGGCTTAACAATTCTCAATTCACCAAGCGTGTGGTGTGTTCTGGCACAATAGGCATACTTGCCTATTTATATACATGGAATTTCAGTTACAATATTTAATTGAATAGAAAAAATTAAATATATTCATGAACTTAGAGAAAACTCGTGTATTTAATAATAATACTGCGTCATTATTTATGGTGTGCCAACTTGCACAAAACGGAATTATAAATAAAATTCTGCACATAAAATAATAGTAGTGTTATTTTAATTTGTTCCAACTTGTTAAATAATTATTTACCATCTTGAAAATAATTATTTTACTACTGAACTGACCTTGGTCCGCTCGAACTCCACTTCCATTTATTGAACATTCGAATAAATAATTTATTCTCTTAAATAAATATTTTATTTACAAACTAGTAAATAAATATTTATTAAATGTTCAATAAAATAAATAAATATATTTAATTTAATTTATGCGATATTTGTAACTTGAATAAAATTATTCCACGATCTTGATAATAATATTTATTTCATTAATTAAATTCAAATAGAATTTAACCAAGACCGCCAAAAACACTTAGTGTGTGACCCTCTAGGATTCTTTCTCATTGGCATTAGGAGGGCTTGCCTAAAGTCCAAGAGTAATGTTTAGCAATGGGTCAAGACACCCAAGAGAAAGAGCGTAAAGTCACAAAAATGACATCCACATACGAATGCTCACTGTGTAATATAATCCCTTTGTCGCAAAATCTCATCAAGCAGGTTTCATGATTGTGTCATCAACTTTTATGCTTGATATGTTGTTCTTTGACTACCTGAAATAAACTCGTCATTACACCATGGCCATGGAATTCTGCATGACAGTTCTATTTTAATAAAAGGGATGAGATATAAACTTCCATAAATGGAAGGGACAAATCCTTCCTCGACTTATCCATTAATAACATGCCACTCGTGACGCACCCAACGTACCCTACTTCCTTCCAACTATTTGCGTGACGGTTTTCATTAGTAAATCAAAGTGCATAAGTCGTGACACGTATTAATGATAATATTAAATTCTAAGGATCATTACACATTCTCGCAGATAGAAATATCCGATCACACCAAAACATGAGGAATTCCTACTAGCGGGTCTATTCTCATAATATCCTATCTTGGAGATTACCAAGTGCGAACTTCATGAGAGTAAGTCTCATATGCTTACAAGTACTCGCATCTAACGGTCTTCATGCTATGTGTCCCATCATAGCATGTCATCCAACTACATAACTATATTTAAGAATATTTTTATAGCATTTCAAGGTTCTCATCATAGCGGGGAACTTCCATGACCTTATCAATGCAACAAATACTCTAGGAAATTATTATATAATAGTCATACAGAAAAATGAACAATATGTAATAATACATTAAATATACATATAATAAAATTAAAACCAGTTGGTTCTAGGACACAAACTCTTACAAACTCCCACATGAACTAGAGCCAACTGCCTTTGACTTTCAGTCCGCTAGACCTCACATGATGATCATGTTTCTTCTGAGTCAAGGCTTTAGTCAAGGGGTCTGCCACGTTGTCTTCCTTGAAAATATTGCTCACTGTAACTTCACCTCTTGGAGAAAAATACTTCAAGAGATGATACTTCTGAAGTATGTGCTTCGTCCGCTGATGTGACCTTGGATCTTTTGTTAGAGCCACCGTTGCAGTATTATCACAGTACAGTGTGATGGGATCTTTACTAATAGGTATCACATCTAGCTCATGGATGAAGATTTGCATCCAAACTACTTCTTTAGCTTCCTTAGAAGCTGCGATATAATCAGACTCTGCTATAGAATCTGCGACCACACTCTACTTTGAGCTCTTCCAGCTCACTACACCTCCATTAAAAGTGAATATGTATCCCATTTGAGAATTCATGTCATCTTGATCAGTCTGGAAACTAGCATATGCATATCCTCTAATGAATAGTTCCTCATCTCCTCCATAAACCAGAAACATATCCTCAGTATGCCTCAGATACTTTAGGATAGTCTTGACTGTCATCCAATGGTGGTCACCTGGGTCATCTTGATATCTTCCTACCACACTCAATGTGTAGGCGACATCCATTCTAGTATATAGCATGGAATACATGACCGACCCAATCACTGATGCATATGGATTCCTTGCCATTATCTTTCTTTCCTCATGTGTCTAAGGACAAATTTTCTTGGAAAGATGAATTCCATGTGACACTGGAAACAATACCCTCTTGGATTGTTCCATACTGAATCTCTTCAGTATCTTATCAATGTATGTACTTTGACTTAGGCCTAGCAATCTCTTGGATCTATCACGATGTATCTTAATCCCAAGAATATACGCTGCCTCGCCCAAGTCTTTCATGGAGAAGCATTGATTCAACCATGCCTTAATAGACTGTAAGACTGGTATCTCATTTCCAATAAGTAATATGTCATCAACATAAACTATTAGGAAAACGACTTCACTCCCACTAAACTGTTTATAGACACAAGGCTCACATTCATTCTTGATAAAACCAAATTCCTTTATGGCTTCATCAAAACAGATGTTCCATGACCTGGATGCTTGCTTTAATCCATAAATGGATTTCTACAACTTGCATACCCTATTGGCATTCTTTGGAGTCACAAACCCTTCAGTGTTGGATCGAAATAATGATGTAGATGCTCAATATACAAGAGGGGGGTGAATTTTACACCTTAAAAAAATTTCCTTAAACAAGGAAAGATCTAAGTTTAACAAAGTTAAACTAAGAAAATTCACAACACCTCTAACACCAATTGAAATATTGGGATAATGTATGAAGTTACAAACTTCTAGTTCTATACACTTGCTTAAATCTGGAAAGTGATTCCATAAAACTGGTTCTGTAAATATGGATCCGGAAATTGAAACTTAACCAAAGTTTACAATATGAGATTCTACCTTAAAACGTATAGAATCTAAATGAAATAGAGTACAATTGTAAGGAAATATAAGAAGGTTATACTTTCCTTACAATAAAAAATGCAGCGGAAAAACTTGTAACAAAAACAAGTAACAAGATATAAATCTTTTAACCCAAAGAGAAGGGTATCCAACAACCTTGGATAAAGGTCCCTTGATTTATACTTTCAAGAAAGTTTGTCTTACCCACACCCGGGTAAGCCCTCGATACGAAGATCAGAGTCTCTGTCTTTCTATCCACACAAGCCCTAAACTTCAAGGTAGTTGGAACCTCTATCTTCCTCAGTAAGTAAGCCCTCAACTTCAAGGTGTTGTAACCTCTGTCTTCCTATCCCTGGAAGCCCTTGATTGTAATCAGCAACAATCGGAGTCGCACGAAGAAAGTCTGCACAAGGCAAAGTTTGAACAAGCTGTTAAAACTTTCTACACGAAGCTTTGAGAGTTAATAAGAGCCTCTCTCTCTAGAAATTACTTCAACATAACTTAGTCCAAGATCAATTTCAAAGTTTTGTGTTCTGTTCAAATGAGCTCCTATTTATAGGCGAAGCTCCAATGGTCAGCTCCCTCCTCCAACGGTCATATTTTTCCTTGAATTTCATAGGGACCTGTATACGTGTCACTCAACCAATGGTTAGTTAGAAATAGAATGGAAGACATCATTTTATAACAAAAAATTTGTAACTGAAGGCACTACATCGTTTTATAATTAAATGAGTGTAAGCATAAGCAAAACTGAAATTCGGAATGTAAGCAAATAAAAATTCAGAGTCTAACCAAAATAGAATTCGGACTCTGTAATAAAGAGATATTCTGATTCTATTTTGTAGGAATTCGATACCTGAATTCTGTGGAAATCCAGAGTATGATTTTCTACGGAAATTCGGAGTCTGATTTCACTAGAATTCAGAACCATAACTTATAAAGTTTGAAGTCAGAGTTCATGGGAATTCGAAGTCAGAACTCATAAGAGTTTGGAGTCTGAATTCAGAGAACTTAGAGTCAGAACTTAGATAATTTCATAATCATAATTCGGAGTCGAACTACATGAGAGTTTGTATCCATAATTCGGAATGGAACTTCATGAGAGTTTGTATCCAGAATTCGGATTGGAACTTTATTAGAGTTCCTATCCAGAATTCGGAGTGGAACTTCATTACAGTTCATATCCAGAATTCGGAGTAGAACTTCATTACAGTTCATAACCAGAATTCGGAGTGGAACTTCATTACAGTTCATATCCATAATTCGAAGTGGAACTTCATTATAGTTCATATCCAGAATTTGGAGTGGAACTTCATTATAGTTCATATCTAGAATTCAGAGTGGAACTTCATTACAGTTTATATCCAGAATTCAGATCCTAAAACATAATGCTTCATATCTAAGTATTATATGATTCTGAGGTTTTTGATATGAATCTGATTTTTATACTTAAGAAAAATATTGATATGAACAATGAAACCATGGTAGGGGTAAATTCCTTTGATAAGTAAATTTTACTTATATAAGTAAAATATATATTTTCTTAAGTATAGGGTGTTTGTGATTTTCAAAACAAGAAGGAATGGAAAAAGTCATAAGGAAAACCTTATTGACTTAACAATCTCCCCCTTTTTGGAAAGCACAAACAACCTTACGAAAAAGAATATAAAATAATTTGGAAAAAATTCTTTAGACTTTGAAATTAAAACTTATCTCCCTTTGTTCATAGATGATAGTGAATACAACTAACTCCCCCTTAGGCTTTAGAACTCTAAGGATTGTAATATGAATTTCCGGAATGGACTTTTTTTAATAAATTTGGAAATCTTCTTTAATGAACACTCCCCCTTAGATAAACTCCCCCTTACTTAGGAAAGTTTATTCTAAGTTTTAGAGGACTTTTCTTTGTCTCCTTAGAATTATTTTTCATTCTCCCCCTTTGTGATTTTCAAAAAGAATTTGAGGGAATGGAAAAGATAATAAAGTACCTGAAATATTAGTACATGCAACCAACCAAAAGACAGGTAACCAAAATTTCATTACTATTGGAAAGAAATAGTACAAGGAAAACAATACAAAAAAAGATTGGGTTTGATTCTATTTGGCTTATTTTTCCTTGGATAATAGACTTTTCAGAATTGTCTTCATTTTCTTCAGCTCTTTATGGTCTTCCTCAACTTGCTTCTCTAAAGAAACGATTCTTGCATCTTGAGCCTCTATTGCCACTTCCTGAGATTTAAGAGTTTCATCTTGCTTTATAACCTTTTCTTCCAACTGAATCTGAAAATCTTTTTCCTCCCTATAGTATTGGACAAGAGAACTTAGCTTCCCATTCAGATCTTTAACCTCCTGCATCTGAACATCCTACTCAAGAGTTAACTTCTTCTCAAAAGAATTTGTAAGATCCTTGATTTTAGAATATTTGGAATCAAAAGCATATTTAACATATACTTGTAATTGATCAAAGTCTCTCATGTCTTGAACAACTTTCTTAGACCACTTGGTTATCTTCTTGCAAGAAAATATATGAGCATCATAATTGATAAGAAAATTTTTATGATCAGCCTCAAGCTTAGCACATTTATCCATCACCATGGATAAAGAGTCCGATTTTTTATTTATGCTATGCTGAAGCATCTGGAATCTAGATTTTATTGCTAGAAAAATCAGAATGACATCCACCAACTTCGTTAGGGACTGTTCCGCAAAGTCATATCCAAAGACAGATGACTCCGAATCTGATAGTTGGGTAGGAGATGGTTCTTCCTCTATCTCACCCAAATTTCTTTTAGAAGATTCAAAAACTGCCTTCTTTCTTATAGCACTCTTTCTAGGTGTAACAGAAATCACCTTTTTTCCTTTGTCAACTTTTGGAACTGATTCCCTATTTGGAGATACTTTCTAGATACTTGAACAATTTGATCTTCATCAACTTTGTCCTTCTCATCTCCTTCTTCAATGAAATTATGATGAGAACTTTCTTCCTGAGAAGGCTTATCTACTCCATCTTCACCTTTCTCTTCATCTGTAGGTGTAACCAATTTTGAAGATCCGGATTGAGAAGTCCGGATTGAAAACTTTTCATATGGGGTCCCTTTATCTTGATATTCTTCGATTTTCCTGATCACATCATCAGAACCTCCACTCCCTTCAGCTTGTTGTACTTCCTCCACAACTTTCTGAACTATTGCATCTGTTTCAACTTCCCTTTCTTCATGAGCTATCTCTTTAGAATTTTCCGGAGTCTTATTTCCCAGAGTTTCAGGCAAATCTTCAACCAGAAAAGATTTTGGAACGAGAATATTCTCTGAAGCAATTTCAGTGAATTTCAAAAGCGTTTGAACAACCTCAGCTTCGGACATCTTCTTCTTCAATTTCTTCTCTTTTTCTTGCTTTTCAAGTTCTTCACCAGCTTTTTCCTTTAGGGCCTTAGCCTAAGCAGGGTCCAAGACAAACTGTGGCTCCCCTTCTTTCCTTTTCTCTTTTTCCTCCATCCACTTGGCAACCAAATCATTGGGATAGGACTTTTGTTTCTTCGGCTTGGGAGGTGCGGAATGGGTTTCCTTAGACTTAGGAGTTTTCTCATCATCAACCACTTTCTTCAACTTCCTTTTCTTCTCAGCTTTCTTAGACAATTCTGGAGTTTCTTTCTCCTTCTCAGCAGCTTCAATATCTTCCTCAGGTAAAAGATATAATTCTCTGAATTCAGCTAAAAACCCCATTTTCATCCTTTTTAATGTGTCATCACTGACGATCATTACCTTACAATTCCTTTGCTTGGAGGTGCAAGCAATATTTAATGAATCAAGACTTCGAACAATCATCTTTGAGATCAAAGCTGGATACATGATGATTTGAGCCTTCAAATTCCCTTCTTTGATATTCTTAACTGTAATAAGAATATTCCTCATCAGATTTATCTTCCTTAGATTTACCAAGAAATATAGGATGTAAATGTCACTCTTCTTGAGATTATCCTTGTCTCCCCTTCTCGGTATGAAAAACCCTTGCACCCAAAGTTGTAGAATCCGATTGTTGGGGGTGAGATCAGAAATCTTTATTGTTATATCATCTGAAAGTCCAAGGCATTCCATGGCCTTTGCTTTGTTGAAACTTCCTTGCTCATCGGGCAGCTTATGGGAGAAAAACTCAGCTTCTCCCTCATAAGATAATCCCACCAAACTTGTAGCCTTGGTGTAAGAAAGCTTGTAGGTCTTCCCATAAGACTTAAATGAAAACTTCTCTCTGCCATCTTCCTCACAGAAGGAAACAGACTCATAGAACTCAATAAGAAAATCCAAATAGACTGGATCCTGATCCCTTGGATTGGATATGCAAACATCTTCCCATCCATTGAGCTTGATGTTCTTGGAAATAAGAGAATTATACTTATAAAAATTCGGATGCACCAACCTCTCCCTGTAAAACAACCACTTAGAGATAGGCTTCACATATGACATTTCTTGAGAGGTGGCTTCTACAGACATTCGGAACTGAAATCTTCTGAAGAATTCATAATTGTCTTGACAAAGATCGGAATGGCCTTAAGAAGAGAGGCAGGGCTTCGAGACGCGAGATATTTAAAAAACCGATGTGGGACGACCCTCGGGGGTCCCCTTTATATAGGCGTTGAGGCAGCGGTTCAACTTCCATGTTTGATCGAACGATTGAGATTCATTGAGATTTGATCTGACGGTTGAGAAACAAGCCATAAGGAAAAACTTGACTCTGATCTTTTGAGGTTTTAATAAAAACAATCGGATTTAAGAAAACTAGAATCCAAAAAATTTTAAAACACATAAGAAAATACCAGCAAGAAAAATATGACTACAAAAACTTAAGTAAGGAAATCATACCTTTCGGATTAGCTAGGAAGATTATTCATAATAAGTGATATTCTTCTTGAAGAAAATTTGACTACGAAAAACTAACTGCGAAAAACTTAAAGTTTGAAAAGACTTTGAGTACCAGAAACTCTAGTACAAAAAATATGAGTACAAAAATCCCAGTATGAAAAGTATCATTACGAAAATTCTCATCACGAAAATTTCATTACCAAAATTCTCAGTACGAAAATGTCATTACGAAAATTGTCATTACGAACATTTCCAGTACGAAAATTATTAGTACAAAAATTTCATTAAAAAAATTCTCATTACGAACATTTCATTACGAAAATTCTCAGTACAAAGATGTCATTATGAAAATTCTCATTAAGAACATTTCCAGTACGAAAATTATTAGTACGAAAATTTCATTACGAAAATTCTCATTACGAAAGTTCCAGTATGACAATTTCATTACGAAAGTTCCAGTACGAAAATTTTGATTACAAAAGCTTGAAAAACTGACTACGAAAATTTTGATTACAAAATATTAAAAAACTTACTACGAAAATATTGATTACAAAATCTTGAAAAACTGACTATGAAAATTTTTATTACAAAAGCTTGAAAAACTAACTACGAAAATTTTTATTACAAAATCTTGAAAAAATGACTACAAAAATTTTTATTACAAAATCTTGAAAAACTGACTACGAAAATTTTGATTGCAAAAGCTTGAAAAACTGACTACGAAAATTTTGATTACAAAATCTTGAAAAACTGACTGCGAAAATTTTGATTACAAAAGCTTGAAAAAATGACTACGAAAATTTTGATTACACTAACAAGAAAATTTACTCCCCCTATGAAAAGGAGTTTATTACTGTAAGGAGAATTGTTCAACAAGAAGTTAATGAAGAAGGATTACCTCACGGTTATCATTCCTAACTTCTGTTTAATGTATTCAAATCTATCGGAGGGTAAAGATTTTGTGAAAATGTCAGAAAGTTGATCTTACATTCCGATAAATTGAAGAATGATATCTCCTTTTTGTGTGTGATCCCTATCAAAAAGAACACTTGAAAACAAGGTTTTTCCAAGAAGAACAATGTTACCTATACCAATAATTTATCCCTGAGCATTATCTTCAAAAGTTATTTTTCCTCCTTTCGTCTTGATAATATTTTTAAAATAGTTTTTGTTACCAGTCATGTGCCGGGAACATCCACTATCCATGTACCAAGTATTAATGTTGGTACTTTACTTACTTTCCTGAAAACAAAACAAAGTTAGACTTTCGGAATCCAAACTTTCTTGGATCCGGGAATTTTAGAAAGCAAAATTTTAGGCACCCACATCTTCTTAGAAAAATAAGCTTTGTGAAAACCTAAAGATTGGGTTTTGTTTAAGGAACAATTTCTTGCCCAATGACCAGCACATTGAAACTTGTTACAAAATGGGGCACTTTGAGGAACAAAATAATTGTTACTAAAAACAGGTTTAGAACTAGTATAACCAAAACTTGAACTATTCCTTAAAGGTCGTATTTATGAATACATTTTATCAAAATTTTCTTTACCTAATGTAAATTTTGAAAAACACTTCCTTAAAGATAATATTTCGGATTTGAGTTTGATAACTAAGTTCTTATCTTCAAAATCATTTGACTTTGAACTAGATCTATCCTCAAAAACATTTTTATTAGAAAATACTTTTTCTAGTTCTTTAGAAAGTTTTTCCTTCTCAGAATTTACTTCTTCAAGATTTTCTGAAACACTTATAAAATCAGCATTTTTCTTATCAAGATATTTAGAAAGATCTGATATTTCCTTAGTAAGAATAGTATTTCTATAATTTTCCTTATCAAGTTTTTTATTGAGTTTTGAATTCTCAATCTCAAGAAGTTCAGCAAACCTAGAAACTTATTCATAGGTAGGTAAAGTATTTTCTTCATCAGAAGAGGATTCTTCATCCGAAAAGTTATAATATTTACTATCATTAACATTTAAAGAAATATTGGTCAATGATTCAGCATTGTGTACCTTAGCCATAAAACAATGATTGTTAATAGGTATTCTGACTATAAGACCAAGATTCTTCTGTCCAGAAGATTTATAATCAGAAGATTCATTTGAAGAGTCACCACCACTGGAACTCCAAGTATCATTAGCTTTCAGAACTTTCTTAGCTTTGGACTTGTAATACTTCTTTCTATTCCTTTCAGAATGCCTTTCTTTTCTTTCTTTCTTCTTGAGAAAAGGAAAATCAGGTCTTATGTGTCCAGCTCTCTTGCATTAATAGCATGTGACTTCTGAATCTTTCTTATCTTTCCTTTCCTTCTTTTTAAACTTGGATTGGAAATTTCTCTGTCCAGATATCTTGTTCATCCTTCGAGCAAGATTTTCTAACTCATTCTCTGAGACTTCACTCTCACTAGATTCTGATTGGATAACAACCTTCTTAGATTTGGATCTAGTTACTCTCTCAGGAGTCTTATCTTTAATGTGATTTGATGTTGTAGTAAAAGCAACAGTACCATTCTCATTCTTCTTTTTGATGTTGTCAGCATCTCTTTTCATTCTAGTTTCATGTTGGAGAAGAGTTCCAAATAGCTCATCCAAGGAAATATGAGTAACCTTCCTGTTCTCATCAATTGTTGTTCTCTTTGATTCCCACTCATTGAGCATAATATCAATGATCTTGTCAACAAGAGCTTCATCATCCAGACCTTTCTCTCCCATATATTGTAAGTTATTCACGATAGTCATAAATATTTGTTGCACCTTACAAATGGGTTCTCCATAAGGAAAGTTAAAACCATGATACTCAGCTCTAAGCATGGATCTTCTGGTCTCAATCACTTTAGATGTACCAAAATGAGTAACTTCAAGTTTCTTCCATATACAGTTAGCTGCTTCACAAGAATAAATTTGGCTATATATGTTCCTAGTCATTGAACAAAGTAAAGTGTTGTGTACCTTATAGTTGATTTGATAATCATGCTTCTCTTGGTTTTTGAAAGTACTAACTTCCTTATCAGGAATTTGATAACCTCCAGTAAGCATAACAAAATTTTCTACTCTAGTATTGATAACGAATGTCTTCATTCGATCTATCCAATACTCATAATCATTACCATCAAAAATTGGTGGTCTTGTAGGATTTAAGTTGTCGATGGAACCAACATTGATTCCTACCATCTTAAAAATATTTCTACACAAAAACTTGTTAATAACAAAAGTTCAGATTCAAGGAAAATATTCCTAAGCAAGGAAAATGTATAGAACAATGAAAAACTAAGCAAGAAAAACTTATATGTGAATATAATTATTTCAGATACCTGCTCTGATACCAATTGTAGGATTGAAATAATGATGTAGATGCTCAATATACAAGAGGGGGGGTGAATTATACACCTTAAAAAAATTTCCTTAAACAAGGAAAGATATAAGTTTAACAAAGTTAAACTAAGAAAATTCACAACACCTCTAACACCAATTGAAAGATTGGGATAATGTATGAAGTTACAAACTTCTAGTTCTATACACTTTCTTAAATATGGAAAGTGATTCCGAAAAACTGGTTCTGGAAATATGGGTCCAGAAATTGAAACTTAACCAAAGTTTACAATATGATATTATACCTTAAAGCGTATAGAATCTAAATGAAACAGAGTATAATTGTAAGGAAATATAAGAAGGTTATACTTTCCTTACAATACAAAATACAGCAGAAAAACTTGTAACAAAAACAAGTAACAAGATATAAATCTTTTAACCCAAAGAGAAGTGTATCCAACAACCTTGGATAAAGGTCCCTTGATTTATACTTTCAAGAAATTCTGTCTTACCCACACCCAGGTAAGCCCTCAATACGAAGATCAGAGTCTCTGTCTTGCTATCCCCGCAAGCCCTCAACTTCAAGGTAGTTGGAACCTCTATCTTCCTCAGTAAGGAATCCCTCAACTTAAATGTGTTGAAACCTCTGTCTTCCTATCCCCGGAAGCCCTCGATTGTAATCAGCAACAATCGGAGTCGCACGAAGCAAGTCTACACAAGGCAAAGTTTGAACAAGTTGTTCAAACTTTCTGCATGAAGCTTTGAGAGTTAATAAAAGCCTCTCTCTCTAGAAATAACTTTAACAGAACTTAGTCCAAGATCAGTGTCAAAGTTTTGTGTTCTGTTCAAATGAGCTCCTATTTATAGGAAAATATCCAACGGTCGGCTCCCTCCTCCAATGGTCATATTTTTCCTTGAATTTCGGAGGGACCTATATACGTTTCACTCAACCAACGGTTAGTTAGAAACAGAATGGATGACATCGTTTTATAACAAAACATGTGTAACTAAAGGCACGACATCATTTTATAATGAAACGAGTGTAAGCATAAGCAAAACTGAAATTCGTAATGTAAGCAAATAAAAGTTCGGAGTCTAACCAAAATGGAATTCGAACTCTATAATAAAGATATATTCAGATTCTGTTTTGTAGGAATTCTGAACCTGAATTCTGTGGAAATCCGGAGTCTGGTTTTCTAAGGAAATTCAGAGTCTAATTTCACTAGAATTCGAAACCAGAACTTATAAAGTTCAGAGTCAGAGTTCATGAGAATTCAGAGTCAGAACTCATAAGAGTTCGGAGTCTGAATTCAGAGAACTTGGAGTTAGAACTTAGATAAGTTCGTAATCAGAATTCGGATTCGAACTACATGAGAGTTTGTATTCATAATTTGGAATGGAACTTCATGAGAGTTTGTATCCAGAATTCAGAGTTGAACTTTATTAGAGTTCGTATCCAAAATTCGGAGTGTAACTTCATTACAGTTCATATCCAGAATTCAGAGTGGAACTCCATTACAGTTCATAACCAGAATTCAGAGTGGAACTTCATTACAGTTCATATCCAGAGTTCGGAGTGGAACTTCATTACAATTCATATCTAGAATTCGGAGTGGAACTTCATTACAGTTCATATCTAGAATTCGGAGTGGAACTTCATTACAGTTTATATCCAGAATTCGGATCCTAAAACAGAATGCTTCATATCTAAGTATTATATGATTCTGAGGTTTTTGATATGAATCTGATTTTTATACTTAAGAAAAATATTGATATGAACAATGAAAACATGGTAGGGGTAAATTCCTTTGAGAAGTAAATTTTCCTTATATAAGTAAAATATAGATTTGCTTAAGTATAGGGTGTTTGTGATTTTCAAAACAAGAAGGAATGGAAAAAGTCATAAGGAAAACCTTATTGACTTAACATTCAGGTTGTGTCATGTAGACATCTTCTTGAAGGTTCCTATTAAGGAATGTTGTTTTGACATCCATTTTCCAAATCTCATAGTCATGGTAAGCTGTAATGGCAAGTAGAATTATGATGGATTTTAGCATTGCAACTGGTGAGAAGGTTTCATCGTAGTAAATTCCTTGAAGTTGTTTAAAACCTTTTGCAACTAGTCATGCCTTATATGGGTACTGACTTGTCCTTCCATGTCCAGTTTCTTCTTGAATACCCATTTGAAACCAACAGGCTTTACATCAACTAGAGGATCTACCAAAATCCAGACTTGATTTTGGTATATGGAATCCATTTCAAAATTCATGGCTTCTTACCACTTGGCAACATCTGTGATACTTACTGCTTCCTTATAGGTTAGAGTATCATTATTATCAACTAATAAGGAGTCACCATCCTTGGTAACTAGAAAACTGTACCATTATGGTTCTCTAACCTCTCATGTACTCCTACACAGTACTTGTGTCTTTGGAATAGATTCTTCTTCCACGGGGCTTTGTGGAATCTGTTCTTGTACCAACTCTTGTGGACCTTGAGCCTTGACTTCGTCGAAGTCTATCTCTCTCCCACTATCTCTTTTGGAGATGTGCTCCCTCTCAAGGAATATGGCATGTCTTTCCACTATAACCTTTTTGTCTAAGGGGTTGTATAGGTAATATCCCCTTGTTTCCTTGGGGTATCCTATAAAGGTACACTTTATGCCTTGGGGTGCAAGTTTGTTACTTGAAGAGGCCTTAACAAATGCTTCGCTACCCCACACATGTAAATTCAATAGCATGGTTTTTCTTCCATTCCAGAACTCGTATGGAATTCCATTTATCAATTTAGTTGGTAATTGGTTTAGTATGTGTGCCACTTTTTGTAATGCATATCCTCAAAAGGATAATGGAAGACTCGCATGACTCATCATTGATCTCACCATGTCCAACAGAGTGTGGTTTCTCCTTTTTCTCACACCATTCCACTGGGGCATGTTTGGAGGAGTGAGTTGGGATAGGATCCCAAACTCTTGTAAGTAATCAATGAAGTATTGATTAAGATATTCTCCACCTCAGTCTGAGCAGAGTTTCTTAATCTTCTTACCAATATGGTTCTCAACTTCATTCTTGTATTCTTTGAACTTATCAAAAAAATCTGACTTATACCTCATAAAGTAGATATATCCATATCTACTAAAATCATCAGTAAAAGTTATAAAGTATGAGTACCCTCCCCTTGATTCAACTGGAAATGGTCCACACACATCGGTATGAACCAATTCAAGAAGTTCTTTAGCCCTTTCACCTTTCCCACTAAATGGGGATTGGTCATTTTTCCTTGTAAACATGCATGACATATGCCAAGTGGTTTTAGTTCGAAAGAATCTAAATATCCCTCTTGATGTAACTTTTTCAAGCATTTCTCGTTTACATGACCTAGCTGGTGATGTCAAAGTTGGATTTGGTATGATTCATGTGAAGTATCTTTGTTATTTATTGTCATTACTTGGTTTGTGTAATCCAACACGTAAAATCTGTTTTATAAATTTTCCCTACCATAACAAATGCTATCTCTGTAAAAGAAGCAACATTCATTTCCAAACTTGAAAACAAATCCATATGTATCTAATCTAGATACAGAAATTATGTTTTTAGTAACAGAAGGCACATAATAACAACCCTTTAACACCAAGATCATCCCAGTTGGCAACGTGAGGTGGTAGTCCCCGACAGCTACAGCAGCAAGTCTGGCTCTGTTGGATGCTCGTAGATCTACCTCCCCTCGATCAATCTTCCTGAATCTACTTGGTTCCTGTATTTGGATACATATGTGAGCACCACAAGCTGTATCTAATACCCAACTTGTAGAAACAGATAGATTGCATTCGATAACAAACGCACCTGAAGCTTCCCCTTGCTTTTTAGGCTGGGTGCAGTTCTTCTTCCAGTGGCCCTTCTTGCTACATGCAAAACAAATAGCCTCATGTTCCCTTGCCTCCCCTTTGATCTTACTTTTCTTGTAAGTCCATGAAGAATCTTTGGGCTTAAATCTCTTTTCCTTCCCTTGACTCTTATTCACCATAAGGACAGAAGGCTTTTTTCGCTTCATATCTTTGTCCACTTGGCGAATGAGGATAAGAAGATCAGATAGAGACTTCTCAATGTTGTTCATATTGAAATTGACAACAAAGTTAGAGAAGATCTGAGGTAGTGATGCAAGAATGAGATCGGTGCCTAGTTATTCAGGGATTTTAAACCCTATAATCTCCAGGCACTCAATGTAGCCAATGATCTTGACTACATGAGGCCCAGCTGGGGAACCTTCTCCAAGCTTGCTCTGAAAGAGTGCCTTAGAGATCTCAAACCTATCGTGTCTTTATCTCTCCTAGTAAAGACCATGGAGGTTCTTGATCATGCTATAATCATCCATGTTTTCATGAGAATTCATGAGCTCACTAGACATTGATGATAGCATCAAACATTGAACGTCGACCACGTCGTTCATATGTTTCTCATAGACCAGGAAATCCTCATCAGTCGCCTTTTTGGAAGGCAGATCAAGTAATGCTAACTACAGCACGTAAGACTTCCATTCATGGCATAGGATAACCCAAAGGCGTCTAAACCATTCCTGGAAGTTACTACCGGTGAGGATGTTGTCTTTATCCAGAATTGATCATAGGGATAGTGTGGTTGATGAGTTTGTCATTTTTATTCTACAATTAAAAGAGCAGATCATTAGTACTTTCTTGATTACATTTTATAATAAATAATAAATTTTATTAAGTCTCCCACTATTTTATCAAGTCCCAATAGCCCTCACCATTGAACTCGGAATGTCTAGTTTCCATGACATTCTAGTGGCAAGGATCCATATTCCCCTTCGCATAACCCCAACAAGGGTTGGTCAAGCTATTAGAAGGTATTTAGGTAGGTAGGTATTTTCCAGCTGTAGGCTTGTAGCTCCTTGATATGTTGAGTGGACTCCCCAATCCTAAAATCATGACTTTGGATTTCCTCAACTCTTACCTCCAATATTACACCAAGTCTAGCAATGGATACTCCTCTTAGATTTAATATGGTTAAGTCAACCCGAAACCTTTCATAAGGGCTTCCTGTATAAAAGTAAGTGTCCCAACAAGGGTTGGTCAAACACATAGTTTTATTGAGTTTTTTCCTTAATCAAATAACGGAAGTCTTATTCTGACTTAATATTTTATTTGATGGATTTTTTATCTCTTATGCGTGAATTTCTTATTATCATTATCACATGCTTGTTAATATTAAGTGGAACTTACTTAAGTGAGTAACCATGTCTTGATAATATTTACGCATAAGTCTAGTTTATTTTAGTTCCATCTTGCAGGATTGTTGAATTCGTTAATTATGTGATCATGAAAATGCATCCATAATGATAAACCATGCAACTGACAGAAAAAAAATAAAGTAAATGGAATGATCATGAGCTTTTCTAATGGTTAGTTTATCTAGCGGTTGATAAATTAACCCTGACCTAGGGGATAAACGCCTTGAACCTTTTGGGTTCGTGTTTACAGCTTCCACCTGTCCACCTCTGTATCTCCTGGGATTGGTTTCGTATTGGCTACATCTTGAACCGCATCCACTAGCTTGGGAGTTCCATCCATTACATATGACCTTTTTTTTTAACTCACATGTAGGTGAGGGGTAAAAATAGGTTTTACATAAAAGAAACATTGGGCACGCAAGCCCTACATATTAATGAGGAGAAGGCTCGCAAGATAACAAATTTAATTCAAATAAATAAATTAAAAGAAACCATCCATATACAAAGGTCTTGGTCTAGATCATGATCATCCATACATGCAACGATATTTACACATAAATAAAACTAGCAATAAATTCTTTAATCGTTCTTGTTTAAGATAAATCACGCTCGAATCAATTAATTATCACCTTTAATTAATCAATCCTTTTATCTTAAACCCTTTTCTGAATTTCCTTGAGATTCCCATCCATCATATTTTTAAACAAATAAATTCATTTAAAATTATCTTTGTACGTAACTTGTACCTTGGAGGCAACCCAGTGAATTCCTATTCATAACTACCCAATGAGTAGAAATGAACATTATGCAGATGTTAAATTAAACACATATATATAACACCTATCACGTGTTGTGCCTCATCTTTATGCCTGCATGATGGTACACGTCTCAAGGGTTTGTATAATATAATAATAAATTTTAATAAATCTGTGTAATTTGGATGAGTACACGATGTGTAGTTCTAACTACACGGCGTGTATTATTTTTCATCGTCTATCCGAAGTACACGCCCGGGGAAACGGTGTGTGAGTATACTTTGGAAATCTTCAGAGTACATGGCGTGTCCAGCGGGCCGCACGCCGTGTAGTTCCTCGTTACATGGTCTCCAGCCGGGCAGCCGTGTATGGGGTACACGGTCCAACCCTAACCCAAAGGAACTACACGCCCTGTCCATTAGGTCACATGACATGTAATCTGGAAACCGCGTGCCATGTGTTCCTGGTCAACACACTGATTCATTTAAGACTTAGAAAGACTCTATCACACGACTTGGTTTGGCAGACCGGTCTGAAGCATTGAATCTTGACTACACGGCATGTACTGCCAAATACACGCTGTGTGTTCTGGTGTTGTATGGCCAGGAAGCTTTGACACCTCTGGATGAGATCTTCTATTTTATTTTAATCAAAATTAAAAGAAAAGATTGTTTCTATAAGGTGAACGAGAAAAAAAATAGGAGGAATAGGTCTTGAGATTCAGATTTGCAGAACGATTAACTTGAATTGAAACAACTAAATTATTAAATGCGTAATTCATCAATGAAATATTTAAATAATTATAAATTATGATGTAACCTCCCTTTGATACTACTTGAAGGTTCTGGGCGCAGCGGAAGCATGGTTGGGATGGGACCCAACTTTGATTTTTACCATGATCAATGATTATTCCGGGATCAATACAACGATGAACGCCAGTCTCCACAGAATATAATCAAAGATTTAGATAAAGAAGAAAGAGGCCTGAAACCTTAGAAAGGATCTTGCACATCATGTTTATAATTAATTTAATTAATTTCATAAAGAAAAATAATACCTGTATCTTTGGTATTTTTCTTCGTTGATGATGTTGATCATCCAGAATGACCCTTCCGAATTATCTCGTTGCGCTTGTAAGGATCCAAACTAGAATCCCTCTAGTGGTGATCCTCACGTGCTCTGATGGTCACCGATCGACACCGCTCATTCTCCAGGTGCTAGCACGGTGAAGCGAGTGTCTTGTGTTGGTCGTTCTTGATCGCTTGTTCTTCGACCTTGAAGAATGTCTCTCATTCTTGAGAGGGGATAGAAGAGGATTCGAGAGAGAAATTGTTTGGATCAACAATTCTCAATTCACCAGGCATGTGGTGTGTTCTGGAACAATAGGTGTATTTTCCTATTTATATACATGGAATTTCAGTTACAATATTTAATTGCATAGCAACAATTAAATACATTCATGAACTTAGAGAAAACTCATACATTTAATAATAATATCGTGTCATTATTTATGGTGCGCCAACTTGCGCAAAATGGAATTATAAATAAAATTCTTCATCATAAAATAATACCCACGTTATTTTAATTTTTGTCAACTAGTTAAATAATTATTTACCACCTTGCAAATAATTATTTTGCTACCGAACTGACCTTGGTCCGCTCGAACTCCACTTCCATTTATTGAACACCCGAATAAATAAATAAATAATTTATTCTATTAAATAAATATTTTATTTACAAACTAGTAAATAAATATTTATTAAATTTTCAATAAAATAAATAAATATATTTAATTTAATTTATACGATCATTGTAACTTGAATAAAATTATTTCACGGTCTTAAGAATAATATTTATTTCATTAATTAAATTCAAATAGAATTTAATCGAGACCACCAAAAACACTTAGTGTGTGACCCTCTAGGATTCTTTTTCATTGGCATTAGGTGGGTTTTCATAAAGACCAAGAGTACTATCTAGCAACGGGTCAAGGAACCCAAGAGAAAGAACGTAAAGTCACAACAACGACATCCACATACGAACGCTCACTGTGTAATATAATCTCTTTGTCGCAATATCTCATCAAGCAGGTTTCATGATTGTATCATCAAATTTTATACTTGATACGTAGTTCTTTGACTGCTTGAAATAAACTCGTCATTACACCATGGCCATGGAATTTCCTGCGACGGTTCTATTTCAATCAAAGGGCCGAGATATCAACTTCCATAAATAGAAGGGACAAATCCTTCCTCAACTTATCCATTAATAGCATGCCACTCATACACTACTTCCCGCCAACTGTCTGTGTGACATTTTTCGTCAGTAAATCAAAGTGCGTAAGTCGTGACACGTATTAATGATAATATTAAAGTCTAAGGATCATTACACACACTCGCAGATAGAAATATTAGATGACACCAAAACATGCGGAATTCCTACTAGCGGGTCTGTTCTCATAATCTCATATCTTGGAGATTACGAAGTGCGAACTTCATGAGAGGAAGTCTCACACTACTAGAATTTCTGGTTTTTGAGGCGGGTTACTTATAGCGGCCGCCATTTGGAAGCCGCTAATACTATCAACAGCGGTCGCTGCACTTTAATTCCTAAAACCTATTTTCCCCTCCCTCCCCTCCCCGACCCCGCGACCCCCCCTTCCCCGACCCCGCGACCCCAACCCCCGCGACCCCGACCCCTCGACCCGGCGACCCCGACCCCCAGCGAGCCCGACCCCCGGCAACCCCTCACCGACCCCCGGCGACCCTCCCCGACCCCCGGTGACCCCTCCCCGATCCTCGGCGACCCCGACCCCGCCGGCGACTTCGACCCCCGTCGACCCTAACCCCCGACCTCCCGGCGACCTCGGCAACCCCCGGCGACCCCGACCCCCAGCGACCCCGAACCCCGGCAATCCCCACCCCCTTGCCTCCGTGTTGCGCCACCGGCAACCCCGGCAACCCCTACTGCCTTGCCTCCACGCTGCGCCCCCGTGACCCCGACACCCCATGCCCGTGCTGCACCCCGGCGACCCCCACCGCCTTGCCTCCGCGCTGCGCCCCCGTGACCCCGACACCCCCCGTGACCCCGACACCCCCGCGACCCGGCAACCCCCACCCCTACCCCGCATTACACCTTTGGACAGTCCCGCCGCCGTCGTCCCCTCCCGGCCCCATTGCATCCCTCCGGCAAGTCCTCCTGCCTCCGTTGGACCCTTCCGATCCATTGTGCACCGCCGTGTAGAACCCTCCACACTTCATCCAACAGTTCCGCTCCTTTCAAGTCCAGCCGTCAAACCTCTATCGTCAAGTCACTACGCCGTCATGGATCCGCAATCGAGTCACACCCCATTACCCGCGGTCGAGTCCTCCACATGTAATGTTTTTTATCCAAATTTGGTTTTTAAATTTTAATGATATGTGTTTTTTTAGAATTTAAATAAGATATTTCACTTTGATTTCTATTAAATACAGATATGGATAGGAGTTGGATTGATATGAAAAATAGATTTTTAGCTAAATATTATGAGGGGATTAAGCGATTTATGGATTTCACCAACAAATTTCCAAGCGATATGATTAGTTGTCCA
Organism: Viscum album; assembly: GCA_963277665.1. Classification (NCBI taxonomy): domain Eukaryota; kingdom Viridiplantae; phylum Streptophyta; class Magnoliopsida; order Santalales; family Viscaceae; genus Viscum; species Viscum album. The sequence continues at coordinate 797,176,350 of OY728137.1, forward strand.
TGCAGAAAATGTGCAAATAGATATCTCTTCAAACGAGATAGTGTTAGAGAACATTTGTTTTTGAATGGGTTTTTGAAAAACTATAAGACATGGACGCATCATGGAGAAGATTCTGTTTCATGTCATTGCTCAGAAAATATTCATATGAATGTTGATTCGAGAACAGTTGATCCGATGAACATAATGCTCAATGATATGATGCGTCGGTTTCAATCTGAAGATAGTAATGTCGTAAATGACGACGTTGGATTGAGTAATCATCGTTCTTCTGCAGATGGAGAAGCATTGAAATTATTTGAAATTCTTGATGATGCGCGTACTGAATTATATCCTAGATGCACTAAATTTAGTAAACTGTCGTTCATCGTTGAATTGTTACACCTGAAGGCCTTGAACCAGTGGTCAGACACCTCATTAGACATGTTGTTGGTATTATTGAAGAAGGTACTCCCTACTGGAGCGAAGATTCCGGATTCATTCTATCAAGCTCGCAAGTTAATCGATGATCTTGGTTTTACATATGATACAATTGATGCATGTCGCAATAATTGTATGTTGTTCAGAAAAGATAATGCGCAATTAAATAATTGTACTATTTGCTATACATCTAGGTGGAAGACCAATGAGATTAATCAAGGTAGTCAGATTCTTCCTGGGAGAGTCTTGAATCAAGGGAAACAAGTTGCCGCTAAACAGATGTGTTATTTCCCACTAAAACTGAGACTGAAGAGATTCTTCTTGTCCACTAAAATTTCTAAATTGATGACTTGGCATTCAGAGAGAAAGAAGGAGGTTGATAATTGAATTATAAATTTATGTTTATCAGGATCTACTACTTCTTCCAGCAGACGCAGGGGTCCTGGTAGAGGGGTTCAATCCTGGAACTCTGTAGCCCGATTGGATGTGTTATTTGACGACACATTTCATCCAGTTGGAGATGGTGTTGCTGCATTGAGTCATCAGTTTGGGCATATGATACAAGACTCACACAGATTCCCTCTGACGACTCGTGACTGGAGTTCTTTCCCTCAGGATACGATGGACAGATTATGGAGGGAGGTTCAAGTAAATTCAATGTTTAATTTTTCATGATATTGTTATTATTATTGTCCCATCTACTGACAATATTTTTAACAGGATAATTTGACATCCTGTCCAGATGAGTTTCGAGCTGTTTATATGTCCAAATGCTGAAAATTATGGAAGGATTACAAGTCAAGGGTGAAGAGAGATCACTGGATACCATTTGTGGGTGTTCCAGACATTCTACAGCGAGTCCCTCTGGGCATTCTTCCTGCGCAGTGGCAGGATTTGGTTGCGTTTTGGTCGAGTGAGGCAGCGATGGTAAGATTTATTACTTTTAATCTATAAATGACTAATTTTTCAAATGTCTATTAAGTAAATACGTTGAATGTAGACCGAGTCTGCTCGTCATTCACATAATCGGGCGATGCAGGGCACGCCTTCCAGACTTGGCACTCGACATGTGTCACAGCTCAGACATGATGTAAGTTCAGAATTCACTATTTCATTCATATTTTAAAAATATTGTAGTATAACATGGTAAACCCCTTTATTATAGTTACACCAACACGGCGATCCAATCGATCAGATATCCATATGGATGAGGACTCGTAGGGCGGGTGATCCCGATGTTGCCGGTGTTATAGTAAGAAAATTATTTACTAATAAATGTATTTTTTATTTTATATAAATTATTCATATTTGTTCATTGATTTATTATATGCTACAGGCTCAGTTTGACGCTCAGTTAGCAGAGTTTCTAGAGGAGCAACGTCGTAGTATTGTGCGTAGAGATGAAATATTTCACCGTGTCGTGGGGCGTGACGGTCATGGTTATTCTTTGACTTATGGCGGTGGTGTCCCACGACGTGCAGTTGTTAGAGAAGATGTGATGGGTGCATGCAGAGAGTCAGGGATGCGCACACAATTTTGATTCACAGTTCCATGCAGGATATGCAGCACAATTTTGATTCACAGTTTCAGCAGTTACGTGCAGAGTATGAGGAGAGGTTGTCACAGATGTCATCACGTATCGATGAAATGACGACGCAACAAGTGGCGCCACAGGTAAACAATAAAACAAACCATACTCAAATTGAATTTTATTGATATTTTTAAGATACAAAATATTGATATATATTGTAGGCTCTGAATACATCTGGTGGACATCACAGTGATATTGGTGATCCAGATGAGAACGAACCCCATACATGAGGTAATTTCATTTGTATTGATGAATTCTTTAGAATTTTTTATATCCTTGATGAATATAATTTTCCTTTTTTACCTATATTAGTTTGTTTTAGTATTTGTGGATGACATCTTCGTGCACTCCAAGACTGATGATGATCATACCCAACATCTTGACATCATACAGATTACACTTATTGACTATACGTCAAGCTATAGATATGTCAGTTTTGTATTGATTATATAGGTATAGTTATTGGGTCAAATAATCTCAGAGGAAAGTGTGTCAGTGGATGGAGAGAAACTCCAAACAGTTGTTTCTTGGGAGAATCCCAAGAACTCTTTCGATATTTTTATCTTTTTAGGGTGAGTGAATTGTGATGTGCATGCGCAGACGACACGTCAATCGGACGTGCGGTCTGCGCCATATGGCTCATTATGCGTTCTTTAAGTGTTGTGCGTGCTTGATAAACGCACGTGTGGGGGGTCCAAACGGGACGAATGAAGTACGAATGGCCTGAAATCAGACGAAATCAAAGAGTGAGTGAATTGTGATGTAGTCGAGTAGACGGCACGTCAATCGGACGTGCCGTGTGCCCGCGGTGACCGGGAACGCCGTTCTGGTGTCATAAACGGCCAAAACGGGTGTGTAACGGTCAAACTCATAGCGGACGACATCTGATTGACCTGAAATCACAGGAAAATAGTCTAATTATTATTCGTGACATGTACGCGCAGACGGCACATCAATCGGACGTGCGGTCTGCGCGGTAGTGCTCAGTATGCGTTCTTTAAGTGTTGTGTGCGCTTGATAAATGCGCGTGTGGGGGGTCCAAACAGGCCGAACGAAGTCCGAATGGCCTGAAATCAGACAAAATCAAAGGGTGAGTGAATTGTGATGTGTTCGATCGGATGGCACATCAATCGGACGTGTCGTGTGCCCGTGGTGACCGGGAACGCCGTTCTGGTGTCATAAACGGCCAAAACGGGCGTGTAATGGTCAAACTCATAGCGGACGACATCTTATTGGCCTGAAATCACAGGAAAATAATCTAATTATTATTCGCGACGTGTACGCGCAGACGGAACGTCAATCGGACGTGCGGTCTGTGCGGTAGTGCTCAGTATGCGTTCTTTAAGTGTTGCGCGCGCTTGATAAATGCGCGTGTGGGGGTCCAAACGGGCCGAACGAAGTCCGAATGGCCTGAAATCAGACGACATCAAAGGGTGAGTGAATTGTGATGTGGTCGAGTAGACGGCACATCAATCGGACGTGCCGTGTGCCCGCGGTGACCGGGAACGTCGTTCCGGTGTCATAAACGGCCAAAACGGGCGTGTAACGGTCAAACTCATAGCGGACGACATCGGACTGACCTGAAATCACAGGACAACAGTCTAATTATTATTTGAGACGTGTACGCGCAGACGGAACATCAATCGGACGTGCGGTCTGCGCCGTAGGGCTCATTATGCGTTCTTTAAGTGTTGCGCGCGCTTGATAAACGGGCGTGTGGGGGGTCCAAACAGGCCGAACGAAGTCCGAATGGCCTGAAATCATATGACATCAAAGGGTGAGTGAATTGTGATGTTTTTGAGCAGACGGCACGTCAATCGGACATGCCGTGTGCCCGCGGTGACCGGGAACGCCGTTCTGGTGTCATAAACGGCCAAAACGGGCGTGTAACGGTCAATCTCATAGCGGACGACATCTGATTGACCTGAAGTCACAGGACAATAGTATAATTATTATTCGCGACGTGTACGTGTAGACGGAACGTCAATCAGACGTGCGGTCTGCGTGGTAGTGCTCAGTATGCGTTCTTTAAGTGTTGCGCGCGCTTGATAAACGCGTGTGTGGGGTCCAAATGGGCCGAACGAAGTCCGAATGGCCTGAAATCAGACGACATCAAAGGGGGAGTGAATTGTGATGTGGTCGAGCAGACGGTACGTCAATCGGAAGTGTCGTGTGCCCGCGGTGACCGGGAACGCCGTTCTGGTGTCATAAACGGCCAAAACGGGCGTCTAACGGTCAAACTCATAGCGGACGACATCGGATTGACCTGAAATCACAGGACAACAATCTAATTATTATTCTCGACGTTTACGCGTAGACGGAACATCAATCGGACGTGCGGTTTGCGCCGTAGGGCTCATTATGCGTTCTTTAAGTGTTGCGAGCGCTTGATAAACGCGCGTGTGGGGGGTCCAAACGGGCCGAAAGAAGTCCGAATGGCCTGAAATCAGACGACATCAAAGGGTGAGTGAATTTTTATGTGGTCGAGAAGACAGAACATCAATCGGACGTGCCGTGTGCCCGCGGTGACTGGGAACGCCGTTCTGGTGTCATAAACGGCCAAAACGGGCATGTAACGATCAAACTCATAGCGAACGACATCGGATTGACCTGAAATCATAGGACAACAATCTAATTATTATTCGCGATATTTACGCGTAGACGGCACGTCAATCGGACGTGCGGTTTGCGCCGTAGGGCTCATTATGCGTTCTTTAAGTGTTGCGCGCGCTTGATAAACGCGCGTGTTGGGGGTCCAAATGGGCCGAACGAAGTCCGAATGGCCTGAAATCAGACGACATCAAAGGGTGAGTGAATTTTGATGTGGTCGAGCAGACGGCACGTCAATCGGAGGTGTCGTGTGCCCGCGGTGACCGAGAACGCCGTTCTGGTGTCATAAACGGCCAAAACGGGCGTGTAACGGTCAAACTCATAGCGGACGACATCGGATTGACCTTAAATCACAGGACAACAGTATAATTATTATTCGCGACGTGTACGCACAGACGATACATCAATCGGACGTGCGGTCTGCGCCGTAGGGCTCATTATGCGTTCTTTAAGTGTTGTGTGCGCTTGATAAACGGGCGTGTGGGGGGTCCAAACGGTCCGAACGAAGTCCGAATGGCCTGAAATCAGATGACATCAAAGGGTGAGTGAATTGTGATGTGGTCGAGCAGACGGAATATCAATCGGACGTGTCGTGTGCGCGCGGTGACCGGGAACGCCGTTCTGGTATCATAAACGGCCAAAACGGGCGTGTAACGGTCAAACTCATAGCGGACGACATCAGATTGACCTGAAATCACACGACAACAGTCTAATTATTATTCGCGACGTGTATGCGCAGACGGAACATCAATCGGACGTGCGGTCTGCGCCGTAGCGCTCATTATGCGTTCTTTAAGTGTTGTGCGCGCTTGATAAACGCGCGTGTGGGGGATCCAAACGGGCCGAACGAAGTCCGAATGGCCTAAAATCAGACGACATCAAAGGGTGAGTGAATTTTGATGTGGTCGAGCAGACGGAACGTCAATCGGACGTGTCGTGTGCCCGCGGTGACCGGGAACGCCGTTCTGGTGTCATAAACGGCCAAAACGGGCGTGTAACGGTCAAACTCATAGCAGACGACATCTGATTGACCTGAAATCACAGGACAATGGTCTAATTATTATTCGTGACATGTATGTGTAGATGACACGTCAATCGGACGTGCGGTCTGCGCGGTAGTGCTCAGTATGCGTTCTTTAAGTGTTGTGCGCGCTTGATAAACGCGCGTGTGAGGGTCCAAACGGGTCGAACGAAGTCCGAATGGCCTGAAATCATACGACATCAAAGGTTGAGTGAATTGTGATGTGGTCGAGTATACGACATGTCAATCGGACGTGCCGTGTGCCCGCGGTGACCAGGAACGCCGTTCTAGTGTCATAAACGGCCAAAACGGGCGTCTAACGGTCAAACTCATAGCGGACAACATCGGATTGACCTGAAATCACAGGACAACAATCTAATTATTATTCACGACGTGTACGCGCAGACGGAACGTCAATCGGACGTGCGGTCTGCGCCGTAGGGCTCATTAGGCGTTCTTTAAGTGTTGTGCGCGTTGATAAATGCGCGTGTGGGGGTCTAAATGGGCCAAACGAAATCAGAATGGCCTGAAATCAAACGAAATCAAAGGGTGAGTGAATTGTGATGTGGTCGAGCAGACGACACGTCAATCGGATGTGTCGTGTGCCCGCGGTGACCGGGAACGCCGTTCTGGTATCATAAACGGCCAAAACGGGCGTGTAACGGTCAAACTCATAGCGGACGACATCGGATTGACCTGAAATCACAGGACAACAGTCTAATTATTATTCGCGAGGTGTACGCGCAGACGACGCGTCAATCGGACATGCGGTCTGCGCCGTAGGGCTCATTATGTGTTCTTTAAGTGTTGCGCGCGCTTAATAAACGCGCGTGTGGGGGGTCCAAAGGGCCAAACGAAGTCTAAATGGCCTAAAATCAGACGACATCAAAGGGTGAGTGAATTTTGATGTGATCGAGCAGACGGCACGTCAATCGGACGTGTCGTGTGCCCGCGGTGACCGGGAACGCCGTTCTGGTGTTATAAACGGGCAAAACGGGTGTCTAACGGTCAAACTCATAGCGGACGACATCGGATTGACCTGAAATCACAGGACAACAGTCTAATTATTATTAGCGACGTGTACGCGCAAACGGCACGTCAATCGGACGTGCGGTCTGCGCCGTAGGGCTCATTATGTGTTCTTTAAGTGTTGTGCGCGCTTGATAAACGCGCGTGTGGGGGGTCCAAACGGGTCGAACGAAGTCCGAATGGCTTGAAATCAGACGACATCAAAGGGTGAGTGAATTGTGATGTGGTCGAGCAGACGACACATCAATCGGACGTGCCGTGTGCCCGCGGTGACCGGGAACGCCGTTCTGGTGTCATAAACGGCCAAAACGGGCGTGTAACGGTCAAACTCATAGCGGACGACATCAGATTGACCTGAAATCACAGGACAACAGTCTAATTAGAACAATAGAATTAATGATTTTAAATTTTTAAAACGGTAATCAAAATTATGAATATATTTTGAAAATCAAATACTTTAGATCTATTGCAGTAAGTTTGAAGTTAAATATGTTAATTTGTTTTCTAGGTTTTATTCGGTACTAATTTTGTTATTAAATTTTGTTATGCAGTTATATGTAATGATGGATGCGAGTTTGGAAGATGACTGCCGAAATTTATTTGGGTATATATTAATGTATAATTGAAATTTTTTTTAAAAAAATAAAATTTTATAGCGGCCGCCAAATGGCGGCTGCTATATGTGTTTCCATGGACACCTTTAGCGGCCGCCAAATGGCGGCCGCTATAGGTTTTTCAATGGGACCTCTAGCGGCCGCCATTTGGCGGCCGCTAAAGCCTATCCCGGCTTGCCTACAGCGTCCGCCAAATGGTGGTCGCTGATAGCAACAACGACGGGGCAAAAGCGGTCGCCGTTTGGCGGACGCTAGGCGGCCGCTATAGGCCTTTAGCGACGGCTTTTGGCGGCCGCTAAATGTCATTATTATACTAGTGTCATCTGCTTACAAGTACTCGCACCTGATGATCTGCATGCTATGTGCCTCATCAGAGCATGTCATCCAACCACAAAACTATATTTAAGGATATTGTTATAGCATTTCAAGGTTCTCATCATAGTGGAGAACTGACATGACCTTATCAATGCAACAAATACTCTATGACATTATTACATCATAGTCATGCAGAACAACGAACAATATGTAATAATACATTAAATATCCATGCAATCAAAGTAAAACCAGTTGGTTCTAGGACACCAACTCTTACAATCGATTCATAAATCATTAGTGACATGTAGGAATTGGTCTCACATCAAACTGAAACACGATGTGATCGGTATGAGTAAGTACGCATTTCCAGTTTAAAATGACATTTTAGTAAAAAAGACAAGTGACGTACTCAAAATCGAGCAATCACATTCGAATTGTTTTGATACTTTAGAACAATGATCCATAAATCATTTGAGACGTGTAAAAATCGGACATACCTCAATCCAATGCACGGTGTGACCCGTATGACTCCAAGTACGACTTTTTATTTAAAATTAGCATCAATTTTAGTAAAAATGACAAGTGGCCTACTCAAAAACAAAAAAACGCATTCGGATTATTTTGATACTTTAGGAAAACGGTCCATAAGTTATTTGTGATGTGTAGAAATCAGTCACACCTCAATCTGATACACGATATGCCCGGTATAACTCAAAGTGTCCGTTATTAGTTTAAAATCGACATTTTAGTTCAAAAAGTATTATTGAAAATCGAGCAAACGTGCTCAGATTTTTTTAATAATTTAGGACATCAATTCATAAATAATTTGTGACATGTAGGAATCGATATCACATCAAATTGATACACAATGTGATCGGTATGAGTCAAAGTGCGTGTTCCCAGTTTAAAATGACATTTTAGTAAAAAAGACAAGTGACGTACTCAAAAACGAGCAAACGCATTCGGATTGTTTTTATACGTTAAAAAAATGATCCATAAGTCATTTGAGACATGTAGAAATTAACCACACAGGAGGTTCGAAATCGAGACCTCCCAAACACCACCATAGGACATAACTACTAAGCTACGCCCGTGGGGCTTTATCTTATACTTATTTAATTAATTTTCACAAAGATAATGCTTGAATACGAACAAGAAATGGTGTGAGGTGTAAGAATCAACCACAACTCAGTCTGATACATAGTGTTCCTAGTGTGACTCAAAGTTTAGTTTAAAATTAACACTTTCTGTTAATTTATTTCTTTATATTATTACGAACATAAGAATTGTTTTCTTATACAGGTGTGTTCTTTTACTCGAGTAGAGATGGTTTGTTCAGCAATAGCATGAGTCGGGGTCAGGTAGCATGAGTTGGGGTTAGGATCAAAAGACAAAGAAACATTAATGTTTTTGAATGTATGTAATAATTTGTACTAGTATAAAATCGATGTTTGAAATGTCTATAATATAGTGTTTGTGTTTTCTTGTATTTGTGTTGTAAATTTCATTTCATTTAAATTCTGTATTGGTACTTGATTTTGATGATATCCGGTGGTGTTTTTGGTATTGCGGTATGTTGTTACAGCACATTGCACTAGTGTTGTAATGTATTGTTACAACACACTACAGTATGTCCCTTTAATCAACGCTTTTAAAAACGCTCATAAATAAGTCATTTATCAACCTTTTAAAAGCGCTGACAAAGTTCTTTTTATCAACACTTTTAAAAACATTGTAGTAGTGTACATGGTAACTTAAAACTTTTGGAAAATCAACAAAATATGGAAGAACACTCAATAATTTGAAGCGTATTACATGATCCACTACTACATATCGAGCTTTTATCAAAGCTAAAAATGGCTTTTATCAGTGATAAAAAGCACTTCTGTTTTAAGCACTTCTGTTTCATAGCGGACACACCATGTCAGATCGATATATGGTTGATTCTTAGTCATAAATGATTTATGAATCTTTTTAATAAAATATCAAGACAATTCATGCTTTCTTGATTTCAAGTACATAACGCATGTTTTGAACTAAAATTTCACTTAAACTGAAAATACATTTTTAGTCATACTAGTCACACATGTAAGATTAATATACAATTGATTTATACATAACAAATCATTTATGGATTGTTTAGATAAAGTATCAATACAATCTGAACGTGTAAATATATTATTATTTGTAAGCATATTTACATGGCATTTCATATAAAAAATTCGAGGTTTTTAAATTTTATCATTAATGAAATATTTTTTGATTATATAAGCATAATAATATCAAAAATTAAATTGACCAAACAAAAATATTTTCAGTATTGGACTTCGACAATGATGAGTATTGTGTGCTTAATCCGCCGCACAAGTTTTGCATATTGGGCACGTATTTTTCAAGGATAGCCACCTCCTTATGCACCACCCATGGTATCCGTGACCGCATACTTTTAACCTTCCAATATCATCCATCTTACCGTACGCCTCCTGTCCACCGAAATATATTAATTTTAAATACGATTCAAAAATGTATTAATTTAAAAGGTAACACATACCAGACAAATCACGCAGCTTCCTCCCTCGCCCGACCAACCTGGTGTGGTAAGGCAGTTGGAAATCGCATCTTCAGACAGCCCTGTATTGACGCTCCCAATTCTTTCTCCTAGTGCAACCAGCTCCTGCAAGCAGTGACACGGCAGAGAAAATGACCACTTATTTACAAGAAATCTAAATATGTCAAATCCAAGTTAACCTCATAATTCATATTGTCTATGTCTAGCCTCATGTCTCCGTGTCGATCCACACCCACACCAACCTGCAAACACACCAAATTCCAATCACTTTCCAGCCTTGGGTGTTTATTATATTTTATAACATTGGTCATGAAAAGCTATTCCCGTTTTTCACGGGATAACAATAATAATTTTGAGAATTTAAAGTCATTTAAAATAAAACGTATAAAATATGTTTTGGACTGATGTGAGAACTTAAATAGTATTACGAAAATAGATTCAAACCTCTGAGGTCAATTGATCACCAGCAGAAAACAAGGGATGCTCATCACTGGACACCCTCGATCTCCTGACTGTCTCGCCATTACGCCTACCAAACACATGCAACGGCCTCAAACATCTGGATGAAAAATTTTCTGCCACCGTGTGCGAATCCTCATCTGACATTCTGGACCGTGAGTTTCCAAGAGTCGGAATAAACCTTTGAGAATAGCTGCCACTGTAAATCCCTCCCGAGAATTGTAACGAAGAGCCCTGCAAATTTTGCCCCAAATTCCAATCATGACGGCAGTGCCCTTGAATATCAACAGAACCGTTTCTAGCATTGCTCCCTGTCAAAAACCGGTCTGTCTCGCGGTGTAAATCTGCAAGATTGACGACATAAGAGCGTGTTTGACACACGAGAACATTATTCGTTTTAATTTTTTAAAAAATTGTCGAAAAATGTGCTTCAAAACATCTTAAGAGACTGGGAAAAGGATAAATAATTATTTGAGTTTCCTTTCGGGGTATTTTTAGCTGCATTTGGTTATGGAAAACGTTTCCCAAAACCAAACAAGTTTTATTTTCAAGAAATGTACTGAAAAATCGGTCGAGAAAACAACTCACCAAACACAGCCTCCATTTTCTAGAAAAAAAATGAAAACATTTTTTTATCTCAATAAAAACTTAGGTTTCCATTTTTCGTTTTCTAAAAAATATATTTACATTTACACAATTCAAAAAATAATTTTTAATACATTTGTTAAAAAAGAAAAAAAATGATTTAATGTATCAAACACACCCGAAGATTGCATTTCATTTTAAAAAATATTTTCTGCCATCGTTTTCCAAACATGCATTAGAAAATATGTTAGAAAATGTTTTCAAAGGACTAAAATATTCATTTTTATTTTCTAAAAAATTATTTTCTGTCTATTACATAACTCAATGCATTCACTGATATATTTTTAGAAAATGAAAACCGGAAATATTTTTCAAAACCAAACACAATCCAGGTTTCTTATACATGCTTGGGTGCACACCAAAAAAAGGCTTAACGTAACCTGCAACCGGAGCCCCCCAACAGGGAGGAGGAAAGACAACATGTGCTGATAAAGGGGTCAAGGGATCGCTTGATAAGGGGGTCCTGGGTAAATTTGATTCCAGATCAAGAGAAGACCGCCTGCTCACATTCCTTAAAGACGGAAGGGCATTGGCTCTAGAACCAGGTGTCATGGCCATGGGACTCGAGAAGAAACGCTGAGCATCCATGCCAGGATTACGCTGCCTCAAGGGGCACAGAGAAAAAGATAAATCAGAGGAACTTCCATCATAATAATGAGCCCCGGGGCTTTTCCGTTTGTATGAACCTCTTCTGGTAGTGGAAGGCATTTGATAAGGGTGATAGTTCTCTGGAGACATACGGAAACTCCTGGCAACTGAATGATGGAGAAATGGATTGTGAGATGGGACCCGAAATTCTGGCTGATGCTGATGCGTATGCATATAGGGTAGCTCTACATTTGTAGGAATCCGGCTTTGACCATTCTCAAACATTTGGGATGTGCTGAACTGCCTGTGCTCCATAGTGTCACCGAGAGGGTCGGGATAATAGAAAACCACAACCTGCAAATATTTTAACCTATTAAACATGAATATCTTCAAATATATATATATATATATATAGAAGTTTATAATTTAAGAAAAAAAGCAGGAGCAAAAGGGTTGAGCATTTAATAAAGTTAATAAATGAAAATTCCACAACTACCGACTTGATATACTAGCAGAAGATGTAGAATTTATAGCATATCATGTATACAAACAATGAAAGTGACTATATAAACAATGAAAATAGAAGTAGATTTAATTTGAGCACATCCCATATTTCGCTTTGAGGTCCAAAACCATGTTAAGCTAACCAAACCATAGAATTTGAAGAACTTGTCATGAACAAGAAATGTTCCCAAGTAACTGGACCCACCTAGAAGATAAGGAATCCAGGTTTTTCAGAACTACTTAGAAGAACCCCAGAAAGTTGGATTTGATTGTGTCATAATTTATAGGTTTATTATTGGATGAATTGCAATGCTGATATCAATTCACCAGAAAGAAAACGGTGCATAATGATTGTACATTGCAACGTAAAAATGGGGCAAGTTTGATCTATTGTATTATCATTTTGCCTCCCGCAAAAAGGATAGACTAAATTTATCAACTCAACGTGATAATTTCAGTAAAAGCAGAAGCTGTGTTTGGTTTTAATAAATATTTTCTGTTTTGACTTTCTAAAAATGTATTAAGAAAATATTTTAGAAAATGTTTTGAACAGTGAGGGGAAAACAAGTGTTACAGAACCAAGAAAGTATTTGAGTCAAGTATCCGGTCATTTTCATTTTATGAAAACATGAAAACAACTTTTTTTTTTTATTTTCCAAAAATTCCTTATTTCTATTTTCATTTTCTGTAAAATCCTTTCAATTTGCAAAATAAAATACATTTTTGAAAAATGAAAACACAAAATGCTTCTCAAAACCAAACGCAGCCTTAGTTACTACAGCCAAAACTACTAGTTTGGCAAAAGGATTCAGGTTTCCCCATGTCCAACCGCAGCAGGATGGATAGATGATGTTCTTATCATTAGATCCCAATGGGGTGATAGCAAAGGTAATAAGGTATGAAGCGGTGCACTTGATCAGAGTAGATAAATAATGCGGAATGCAATAGTGGAAAGGATATAACAATACCCAGGCACAAAGATTGTGAAAATTGAATACCTGAAACTGTGCCTCCAAGTGAGGTCCCAATAGGTTTATTTATAGATGAAGATATGAGATCCAATCCCGATATAATGAGAGATTTGAAATTTAAAAAATACAAAGAGCTAAAGACCTGGTCAAACCCCCATATTTAACACTCCTCAAGTTGGACCATAAATATTTATCATGCTCAATTTGCCGCACAAAAATTTCACTTGAGCTCCCGGGAACCCCTTTAGTAAACACATTAGCCAATTGCTCTACAATTTGTGCATAGCCAAAGGTAAGATTCTTCTTCGTGAAATTTTTCCAATCAAAATGACAATCACCCTCAATATGCTTAGTCCGCTCATGAGACACCGGATTTGTAGCAATCTTGATCGTTGCATGATTGTCACACCATATATGTGCAGGCCTTTTGACAGGATATCCAATCTCATACAGAAGATGTCGCACCCACAAGATTTCAGTTGTTTCATGCGGCATTGCTCGGTATTTTGACTAAACACTAGAGCGAGAAACAATGGTTTGTTTCATGCTCCCCACCAAGAGATGAGATTTCCGCCAATAAAGACAACATAGCCAGATGTGGATCTGCAAGAAGATAAACAACCTACATAATCAACATCATAGAATGTCTCCACGTCAGTGTGCCCATGACCTGAATACAGAAGTCTCAAACCCGGTTCCCTCTCGATATATCTGACAATACGAAGAACCACATCTCACTACAATGTGGAAGGATGATCCATGAATTGACTGTTAGGTCCCAAAGAGGTTATGGCAATGGACAAGAGGGGGTGAATTGTCTTTCTTTAAAAATTAATTAAAGTATAAAATTAATGAGTAGAAATTGATCGGTTCAAATATAAAACAATTTGTAGATTGATACAATTCCTACCTCAAAGGGAGGTGGAGTGACAGGCTCAGAGGGCGTCGTTAATTCTCCTATGCAAAAACAAAATTTATAAAAACTCAACTATGCTACTTAATTAAAATGAGTATAGCAGCAGGTCGAGATCGATTCATAGAGACGGAGAAATTAGTTTGATTAGGTTTTCAAAAGATTTTAATTTTATTAATTTTAAGAAAAAGGTGAGAATAGTTGGGTTTGATTCAATTTTGAAAAAGCAAAAGATGAAAACAAAGAAGATTGATAGGTTTGTGATCAAATATGGAAAGCATGCCAGGGTTTTTATAATTTCAGGATTCAGGTGCAATTGGATTTAAAAAAATAGGTTGATTCAGGATTGGTGTCGGAGTCGAGATGAGGAAGATCCAATGGTCGTGGTATTTCCTCCTCAATACGGCAATACCCTATTTCCCTTGGTATGGTAATTTAGGGTTGCGTCGAATCAAGTTTATCTCGATACCATATTTAAACCTGATTCTCCCTAAAGTTGACAATGATCATGCCTTCTTTAGGGTTGTCAGTTACACAATTTTAAAATTCCTTTTTGATTCAATTATCAATGGTCATGATAAAAGCAAAAGAAAGGGATTAGACGTTGAATATTAAATTGCGGCAAACCAAATACATGAATAAAATAAAATGAAATAAATTCAACGCACCTTCTCCCTTCTATTACATTACCCTAGCACATGGCGGGTTTACCCCCTCATCCTAGTGATGAGAGAATAAGAGGGAAGGAGAAAAGAGAAATAAAACATAAATGAAAAGAAGAAAGAACTCGAAAAGGGCCCTGCAGCTTCTCGCTCCAAACTTTGGTCTCCGGATCCCCAATGCCTCCAACAGCAGCAACCTAGCCTTTCTTTTATAGGCTCCACATGGCTCGTACAACATTGAAAATCATTAAGGAATGGTCAAAAGGTTGTTTTGGGTGGATCCCAAGTCATAGATTTTGTGAAAAAAATTGAAGATACGCATAATTTGGACTTTGAAATTTCGTCCCGTGAATTTACACGACTTAATGTGTTTACACAACGTGTAATCTTTTAATTTTGAGACGTCGTGAATTCTGGTGTCTCTTCCAAAAACTCATCCCGGTGTAATTGGAATACACTACGTGTAATGTGGTTTGCTCCAATTTTCTAGCTCCGCTACATCCTCAAAAATCCGGTGTCGCGCCGTGAGGCGCGGGGTTTAAACTCCAAAATTTACCTTTTTTGCTCATTTTCCAAAGATATATTCTTCCATAAAACACAAAACAAGTTAAACTGTCCAACATTTGGCAAGAATAATCATTTAAATACATAAATCAAGATATAAAAATACTATAAAATATATGCATGAAATACACTATCATGGAGACCTTCATTTAAAGATAGATGAAAATAAATACGTGTAGAAGAAAACACTGTGGGACTCAGAAATACACTTAAACGGGTCTAATACTCTCCCTCAAGCTAGAACAGGTATAACTTGAAAGAAGAGTCACGAAAAAAGAAAGTAAGAAGACACCAAAAACAAGACTGCACACACTCCCCCTCAAGCTGGGTCGGTGATGCTGTGGATGCCCAGCTTAGTGCATAGAGAATCCAATTGAACTCCCGGCAAACCTTTGGTGAAGATGTCGACAAGCTAATGAGCTGTTTGAATGTAGTTAAAACTGATATTTTTTTGCTCAAAGTGATGCGAAGAAAGTGACAGTCAATCTCAATATGCTTTGTGCATTCATAGAAGACTGGATTAGAAGCAATCTTGATCGCCCGATAATCACACCAAATATATAGATACACGTCAGGCATCGCATGCCAAGTCATTAGCCACTCCAAGGCACTAATCCTCACCGGGCATCCGCATACCAGACTACCCCTCAAGGACCATGATCTCATCCACACATGTATAACGACATCGTCTTATGACGATTCGTGTTGAGTAACCCATAGTCACATTGTTCGGTTAAGTAGAACGCCATCAAGAAATATGGGAATACATCATATGGGTTGTTGTTGACACTTTAAATAACTGAACATATTTTCCAATCGCCCACAAGGGGTTCATCATGATGGCATTCAATGCCCGAACCAACCCAGTGAGGGTCATTATACATCCCTTACAAGAGGGACTGCATAGTTGTCATTAGTGAGCATCCCTCTGTAGAATCCACATGACCCGTCATCAAAGGAAAACATATTGTAGTTCAGCCGAGTAGAATGTCGTCAACGAGTTGTATGGCGGTCTTGTGTAAAGTGACTCACATATTGTATCGAGGTATCTTCATCAGCCTCACTCCCCCTTTAACAATATGCTTATTGCATCAAATTTACAAGAGAGATCATGTAAAACCTTGTATGGCGGTCTTGTTGACGGCATTCTACTCGGCTGAACTACAATATGTTTTCCTCTGATGACGGGTCAGGTGGATTCTACGGAGGGATGCTCACTAATGACAACTATGCAGTCCCTCTTGTAAGGGATGTATAGTGACCCTCACTGGGTTGGTTCGGGCATTGAATGTCATCATGATGAACCCCTTGTGGGCGATTGGAAAATATGTTCAGTTATTTAAAGTGTCAACAACAACCCATATGATGTATTCTCATATTTCTTGATGGCGTTCTACTTAACCAAACAATGTGACTATGGGTTACTCAACACGAATCGTCATAAGACGATGTCGTTATACATGTGTGGATGAGATCATGGTCCTTGAGGGGTAGTCTGGTATGCGGATGCCCGGTGAGGATTAGTGCCTTGAGTTGTAGCACATGTTATGAACTATAAAAACTAAAAAACTAAAAACATTTTAAGCAAATAAATATTATGATATGATCATGATTAAGCATACTTTACATAATTCAAATTATTAAGACTTTCAAATAAAGTTTTGTAATTATTAAAACATAAAGTGGTTTAAGGAGGAACTCAACATTGACATACCTTGTTTACAACGCAGATAATGTCTAGTCGAGTCATAGTGAGATGGTTTAATTTACAAACAAGTTTATGATACCAGTCAGGTGAGGAAAAAACCTCGCTTTCTACATGAAGGGATCTCTCACCAAGTTCAAGGGCAGTATCTACAATGTCATCACAAAATGACATTGTCTCCTGAAGCAAATCCGCATAAAATGACATTGTCTCCTGAAGCAAATCCAAAACATACTTCCGTTGAGATAAGAAAATCTCTTTTGAACATCGAGACCACAATTCCCATAAAATACTTTAAGAAGCCTAAATTCTTCTTCTGAAAGTTGTGGTAAAGGAAAGACTTGAATCAATCAATTCTTGGGGAATCACTGTATTGAGAGGGTGGGTGAATCAGGGTGTTTCCCAATTAGAACCATTTTCAATTTGTTCGCACCTTTCTGCCTGATCATGTTCCTTCGTTCAATCGGTCATCCTCATCACCATCCACATCAACTACAACCAACAAATGCAGAAATAAAAGCATGCGCACATGGGGATTTTAGTGGATTTTTTGGTACACTGGCACAATGTCGAGTGTAAACTCCTTGGATGTAGCCCAGTTTGGGTGAATCAAGTAAAAGCTTGGTGTCCATTGCTCGATTCACTTTCTTTATACGCTTTATGCTTGGGAGTAGTTGAGATGATCATCAGATTGAACACTAGTTCCTGCCAACACGGCAATAAGATCCAATAATGAGGCTATCAAGTGAAGAAAAACGTGAGTTGGGCAACGCCCTAATTCACTCCCCCTTGGGGTCTCTCTCGGGATACAACAAGTGGTATCAGAGCCTGAAAGTTCTGAATTGAATTCAACCTAACCTATCTTGCTTGTGATGATTTGATGGTTATTCAACATATGGATTCAACTGTGAATTGGGACCTTTGATGTTCTCTTAATTGGATTTGTTTTGCAAAGTAGACATGGAATTGTAATTGATGCGGATCAAAGAAGTCTGGATATTGATGCATCTACGAAGAAGGTTTTAAAAGATGCCCTAAAAGAAGTATACAAGGAAGTTGCTCACTGCAAGACTTCAAAAGGATATGTGGATGAAATTGGAGGGTTTGTATAGTGAAGAATATGTGTTGAAAAGAGAGAACCAGGTTACTTCTACCGGTAAAGAATATGAATCAGTTGAAGATCTAGGTATGAGTTTTGTTGAAGAATGTAGTGGGTGAATTCCCCTTACCTCAATGTGAGGTGAGGACATCCTTTTATAGATTAGGAAACAAATAAACAAGACGGGTAAGTCCGATGTGGGACTCACCCATTTACACTTCAATGGGTTCCAACACTCCCCCTCAAGCTGGACATGCCCAGATTGGATAGAGTCCCACACAAAAAGAATAACAGGACAATCTCAAACTCCCCCTCAAGCTGGGCCCGGGAGGCTCTGAATACCCAGCCTGGAAGTGAGAGACTCAAGACGAGCTCCGGGAAGACCTTTGGTGAAGAGATCGGCAAGCTGATCGGCCGTCGGGATATGGCCGAAACCGATATGGTGCTGCTCCAGATGGTGGCGGAGAAAGTGACAATCCACCTCGATATGCTTCGTCCGTTCATGAAAGACGGGATTCGAGGCAATCTTCGTAGCGGCCTGATTGTCACACCAGATATGAGCAGGAGTCGATGCCGGGAAACCGAGCTCCTGGAGAAGATGACGAAGCCAGAGGATCTCAGTAGTGACAGTGGCCATGGCGCGATACTCTGCCTCGGCACTAGAACGGGAGACCACAGTCTGCTTCTTGCTGCGCCAAGAGATGAGATTACCGGCGAAGAATACGGCGAATCCCGAAGTAGACTTGCGGGTAGCGAGGCAACTGGCATAGTCCGCATCACAAAAAGCCTCAACATCCATGTGAGCATGATGTGAGTACCGAAGGCCGCGGGCAGGATCTTTCTTGATGTACTTGGCAATGCGGAGGACAGCATCCCACTGAGAGCAGGTGGGATGCTCCATGAACTGGCTGACTTTGCCAACGGCACATGCAATGTCGGGACGCGTCATGGTGAGGTAGTTGAGTTTACCGACCAAGCGCCGATAGCTCTCAGGATGAGAAAAGAGTTCCGAGTCGGAATGAAGGGAACGTTCCCCAGGCTCAAGGGGAGTGTCAACTGTGGTGGCGGTGCTCAACCCGGCATCCTGCAATAGATCAAGAGCATACTTGCGCTGGCAGAGAGAGATAGCGTCCGCAGTTCGGGAGACCTCGATGCCAAGAAAGTAGGTGAGGGGTCCAAGATCCTTGGTGTGAAAGTGATGGTGCAGATGCGTCTTGAGGCTGGCGATGCCTCTGGAGTCGCTCCCTGTGATGATGATGTCATCAACATAAACGACAAGCAAGATACAGCCGTGTGCCGTCGTACGGAAGAAGACGGTGTGATCCTTCATACTCCGAGAGAGGCCAAAGGCGGTGACGACAGTGCTGAAGCGGCCAAACCAGGCGCGAGGAGACTGTTTGAGGCCGTAGAGGGAGCGACGGAGACGGCAGACATGGGAGGCGGCACCAGAGGCAGAGAAACCAGGGGGCTGCTGCAGGTAGACCTCCTCGTCAAGAAAGCCATGGAGAAAAGCATTCTTAACGTCGAGTTGATGAAGGGGCCAGTGATGATGAGCAGCCAGAGAGATGAAGAGGCGGACCGAGGCCATCTTGGCGACGGGAGAGAAGGTCTCAAAGTAGTCGACGCCATACGTCTGAGCAAATCCCTTGGCGACAAGCCGGGCTTTGAGGCGGCAGAGAGAGCCATCGGGATTGAGACGGATCGTGAAGATCCATTTGCAGCCGACCGCCTGTTTGTTTGCCGGAAGGGGAACAAGATCCCAAGTATGGTTGGCATCCAGAGCCTGCAATTCATCTCTCATTGCGGCTAGCCACCCGGGGTGAGATTTGGCCTCACCGACCGTTCGAGGAAGCGACACGGTCTCCAGAGCTGACAAGCCCCTGTAAGAAGATACAAAGAGAGGAGTATTCTGACACGAGCGAGTACCTTTCCGGAGTGCAATCGGCACATCCTCGGGAGGTGTGTCAGGAACATCAGGCGAAGCGGGAACAATGGTTTCCTCGGCCGAGACGGGAGGTACAGTGGAAGGACGACGAGAGTAGGTCTGTCCAAAGAGATGACCGGTCGGAGGAGACACCAGAGGCGGGTGAACCATGAGCGGAAGGCAGTCATCGATGGTAGTGTCAGGAGAAGGAGAGGGGAGAGTGAAAGGAGAGCTCTCGACAAATGAAACGTCGGCAGAGGTGATATACCGGCGGAGGTCTGGAGAGAAGCATCGGTACCCGCGCTGAGTGCGGGAATACCCGAGAAAAATACAGCGAAGGGATTTGGGGGATAGTTTGGAGAGATTTGGGCGAGTGTCCCGGACATAACAGAGACAGCCGAAGATACGGAGTGGAAGGGAGTGAGGAGGGAGAGAGGGAAACAGGGTATGAAAAGGAGTCTCCCCCTGAAGGATGGAGGAGGGAAGACGATTGAGAAGGTAAGTAGCAGTGAGGATGGCATCCCCCCAGAAAAGAAGAGGGACCTGGCGGTGGAAGAGGAGGGCACGAGCGGTCTCCAAGATATGTCTGTGTTTCCGCTCGGCCACCCCATTTTGCTGAGGAGTATCAGGACAGGAGGTCTGATGGATGATGCCGTGGGCCCTCATAAACTGCTGAAAATGAGTGGATAAGTATTCTCGCCCATTGTCAGATCGGAGACATTTCACAGGGAGAGAAAACTGTGTCTGGATTTCCTGAAAAAATGTCTGAAAGGTTGAGAGAACCTCCGTTCGATCTCGAAGAAGATAAAGCCAGGTCATGCGGGAGTAATCATCGATAAAGGTGATATAATAACGGTACCCTGACTGGCTAGAAACCCGGCAAGGACCCCATACATCGGAATGAACAAGAGCGAACGGAGTCGCGGCCCGTGGTTCCGGGCGAGGAGCATACGTCGTCCGATGATGTTTGGCAAACTTGCAGGATTCACAATGGAAGGAGAGGTGAGAACCGAATTGGGGGCAAAGTTTATGGAGGGTGGAAGACGGTGGATGACCAAGGCGGTAATGGAGGTCAAGGGCTCGAGCTGAGGTGGATGAGCAAGCAAGGGATGATGGGGTATCAAACAGGTAAACCCCATCCCGAAGATAACCTCGACCAATTTCCCGATTCGTCTTCCGCTCCTGAAAAACAACACCAGAGGAGCTAAAAATAGCAACACAATTTAATTCGGTGGTGAGTTTGCTGATAGAGATAAAATTAAAGGGGCTTTGAGGAACATGAGCGACCGACGTCAAGGGAAGAGACGGGGTCAAGGAACATGTGCCAAAGCCGGTAATAGGGATTGTTGAGCCATTAGCAACAGTAATGGTAGAGGCACCGGTGTACGGATGATAGGTAGTGAACATACCAGAGTCCCCGGTGAGATGTTCTGACGCACCAGAGTCAAACATCCAAGCTGTCTGGCGATGCGAAACACAGGCGGTGGAGTCGCCAGTCTGAGCAAGTGGAGCTAGAGAAGAAGATGGTGGCGCAGTCGCACGATAAGTTTTTACCAAAGCAAGCTCCGTCGGCGAGAGTGTGGTCCTGTAACGGGTACTGGATGAAGGAGGACCGCTGCGCGGTAGAGCCGATGATGGAGGATGGGAGAGCCGCTCGGCTGAGTGCATAGGTGCGCGGGAAGGCCGCCAATGGAAGGGAGGGTGCGGCCGGGCCGGAATGCTGGCGTCCGGAGGTGATGCCGGAGGGCCGCGGGCGGACACGCCCGCCATGAACGCAGGGAGCTTGGCCGACGGCGCAGGAAGGCCGCAGGGCAGCTGCTGGTAGACGGGCTGGGGAGCGCCGGACCGGGCGGGAGCCGCTGCCGGGAAGGGAGCTGCTGCGGAGGGCGGTTGCAGGAGGAGGGCCGCCGGAGGAGGAGTCGGCGCGGGAAGAAGCGGGAGGCGCCGGGAGGCGCTGGAGCAGCGGGAGGCGCCGGAAGCGCTGGAGCCGCGGGAGGCGCCGGGAGCAGCGGGAGTCGGGAGCCGCGCCGTCGGGGCGAGCCGGGGACGCCGGGATGAGGGCCGCCGGGATGAGGGCCGCCGGGATGAGAGGGCCTCCGTGAGGGGAGCGCCGGAGAAGGGGCGCCTGGGCGGGGCGCCGGGGCGATGGCGGCTGAAGCCGCGGGGAGCCGCGGGGAGGGAGCGCCGTCGGGGAGGAAGTCCGCAGGGAGGAACCGGCGCGGGCCGCATCGGGGAGAGAGGGGGCCGTCGGGCGAGGGCGAGGGAGCCGGGAGGAGGTGCGCCGGGACGGCGGGGCGAGCCGGGAGCCGGGGAGCCGGGAGCCGGGAGCGGCCGCGGGAGCAGAGGGAGGCGCGGGAGGCGCGGGAGGAGCGGGAGGCGCCGGGGAGCAGCGCGAGGCCGTCGGGAGGGAGCGCGCAGGGAGCAGCGGGAGGCCGCCGGCGGTGCGCAGGTGATGGTGTCGGGAGCCGCGGGAGCCGGGAGCCGGGAGCCGCAAGCAGCGCAGGGCAGCGGGAGCGCCGTCGGGGAGGAAGGGCCGTCGGGGAGGGAGGGCCGGCCGGGAGAGGGAGGGCCTGCTGGGAGGGAGGGCCGGCCGGGAGAGGGAGGGCCTGCCGGGGGAGGGAGGGCCCGTCGGGGAGGGAGGGCCGGCCGGGAGAGGGAGGGCCTGCCGGGAGAGGGAGGGCCTGCCGGGGGAGGGAGGGTCTGCCGGGAGAGGCTTAGGGCAGGAGTGAGAGAGGCGGGGCCGGGAGAACGCCGGGAATCCGCAAGGGAGGGAGGGTTCGGGATAAAAATCCCTCTGATACCATGTAGTGGGTGAATTCCCCTTACCTCAATGTGAGGTGAGGACATCCTTTTATAGATTAGGAAACAAATAAACAAGACGGGTAAGTCCGATGTGGGACTCACCCATTTACACTTCAATGGGTTCCAACAAAGAAGAATGGCATATGTTTAGAAGCAAGAAGAAGAACAAGAAGAAGGCAACCAAGAAATTGAATACAAATTATACATCACCAGAATGCTTGGAGAATGGTGGTAGAAAGAGACAACCACATCATGTGGTAAATCTGGAGATTGTTCGTGTGGCAGAGAAGAAAAGCTTTAAGCCTTGAGGATTAAAGTGCAATTCTTGGAGGCTGGAGGTGAAAAGAACTCTGCTTACATAGAAACTTTTGAGAAGAGCAAACAGAAAGTTGATGAAGAGGCTTCGAAGGAGTCCATTACAAGAATGAACAAAAAAATGAAGGAACAAAGTGACACACTCAAAGAACGTGTTCATGAGTTAAGTTAAGCATGGAAAAAGAGAAGCTCCATGAAGGAATAATGTCTTCCCTGAGAGAGTAGCGTAAACAGCAAGTGAAGATTGTACATAATGAAAAAAATCCACACTGAAAAATTAAAAGGTCAACTGAAGGAGAAGGATATAAGAATTTAAAAGATCAACCAGAGACTTCGGCAAGGGCAAAGTCAGAAGTAAAAAATCTGCATTTATTGTGGAAGGATTGAACACACTATAGATGTGTGTATGAAGGTTATTGAGACAACCTTTCAAAGAAGACCAGCTGTTACATCTCATCCAAGGAGACCCAATGAAAGGAATGATTTAATTGGAAGATGTTTTGTATCTGCTAAATATGGTCATTTGGCAAGATATTGCAGAAAGGGTGAAAGAGCAGAGAAGAAGACTATGTTAGGTCGAATAAGTTGAAGGCGGATGGTGTAGAGGGAGGGTGAATAGACCTTAATTAAAATTATCGAAATTATTAAAATTAATCGTGATAAAGAAGCGGAAAAAGAAACAAAAGAGAACACAGAATTTTATAATGGTTCGGCTTAAACGACTTGGTCTATTCTTCACATCCCAACCGATAGAGTATGACACCCACTATGAAAGAGACTTTTACAACGAGAGAAATCTAAACTCAGACTTTTACAACGGGATGAATCCCAACCCGATACTTTGTGAGGAGCCCCAAACAGAACAACACACAGCCTTTTGCGGGAGCAGACAAAACTCAGGCTTTTCTACACGGAGCAGCCCCAAACCTAAGTGTACTGTTTTTGGTCAAGTGAGCATAACTAGGGGAATACCTTTTATAGATATTATAACCTGTGTGAGAAATGATAAAGTGCAGGCCTCTACGCATACAGAAAAGATAAAACAAAGATTACAACTGGATAGAAGCCAAAAGATTGATGGTGATGAAACAGTTGATGCAGGCCCTTTTGAATGATGTCGACGGTATACTCCGAACGTTCCAACAAAGGTAGAGATCAACTCTTCGAGGTGTTACGAAGTCGAAGAAGATTTGCCCCTCCCTTGAGAGTTCGTCACAAAAAATGTAAACAGTGAGCAAAGAATCACTTGATTGTCGTATGAGTGTAAACGCTTTGTATCGCTCCGAAACAAAGGTGTGTATGGTCGTCGTAATCGTATGTAATCATTGTTGTCCCATGCATCCTTCAAGTCCCTTAAATCGAAAACTATCCGGACCACACACTCGAATAAACCGTTAGAACAATTCAAAAAATAAACAGAGTCAATCAGAAATCTTGCGGAGATAAAATAGTTTCTAGAAAAATCGAGAAATTCAAACTAATTTAAATACAATGTTTCAATAAGTTTAAGCGAGTCAAACAAATTAAATCGTTCAAACTATCTCCATTAAACTCCGTCAAAGAAATACTTTAAAAGAGCGTAAGATAAATATATTTAAAAAATACACATAAAATATTCAAGATAATTATTCCGTCAAAATAAGAAAAAGGTTAAATTTTCAAATATAAACAATTTAAAACACTTAAAATTAAATTTTAAAGTTTTTAAAATAATTAATACGTATTTTCGAAATAAAGAAATAGATAATAACTGTTAAAACAAACTTGCAAAAAATCATATTGTAAAAAATATATATAACAAAGTATCATAAAATTTTGAAATTAAATTAAATTAAATAGGCACAGTAGCAGAAAATAAGAGCCTGGAAAAGTGGTACCGTTAGAAGTCACAAGCCTGACAGTTGCAAAATTCATAACCAACAGTAGCAGATTTTTTGACCTGACAGTGGCATGCTTTTTTGAACCGACGTTAGCAAATTTTTTGAGTAGCATATTTTTGAACGGTAGCAGATATACTGAACCAAGGATACCATAAATTTCAAACCAACAGTAACAAAAATTTATAACAGTAACAAAAAATTATAACAGTAGGAAAAATTTATAACAGTAGTAAAAATTTATAACAAAAGCAAAAAAATTTAACACATTGTTTTTTCACAAAATAACACACGATAAATATATGTGATATAACACACTAACATGCTATAAATTTTCAAATATGAGGATTTAAACAACTAAAAGCATGTGAGGAATTATAATCAACCAAAACAAAACACTGAATATTTAAAGCACCCATGCACAACAATCTTCCCTTGTAATCAAACAAAACAAAACATAAACAATCTTCCACCTTTTGTTTGATTACAAATATAACTATTAAGTACACGATGAACACAAAATAAAATAGATGAAGCTTCCCCTAAAAAGAATAAAATATTAGACATAAGAAGAGTTCCCCCTGAATTTATGCTATGATTCAAAACAGGATTTCCACTTGTATAAAAAAGTTAAAAGCATATAAAACAAAACTCAAATACTTCCTGAATTGTAGAGCATCCACCACTTTGATTAAACATCGAGGTACATGTGGCATGGTCCTGTAAAAAACCAAACACAAACACTTTTTGGTACCCATGTTATTTTGAGTCCAATTGGGTTAGTAACATAATTTTTCAGTACCCATAGTAACGGTTGAAACCTTCTCTGTAGAACTCTTAGCAAAAGAAGTCTTGTGCATCTTAGGAATTTGGTTTCATCATAGCAACCATTTTATCATATTTCTCTTTGCCTTGAACAAAGGTAGATATAATTTCATTCAAATTTGCAATTTCCTTTTTCATATTAACATTCTCCTAATGAACAATCTCAAGATCATCACGGACTTTATCTTTTGTAGATTGTTGGAGTCTGCATCCCACATCGGACTTGAGGTCCGGTGTGGTCTTAATTATTTGTTATAAAAGAACCCTAATGGCTCCTTTAGAGAGTACACCTTGTGGGTTGGGTTCACCTCTTTGATTCCCCAACATGGTATCAGAAGGAACCTAATCCCGACCCTCCTCCCATCTATTTTTTTTATCCCGTTTAGGGTTCCTGATAATTTCCCCAGAGGGGGGCGGCGGCTCTGCCAAAGGCCATCGAGCCCTAAAACAGCTGCCACCCCTGGCCGGGCTCTGCGGATTCCTAGTTCACCCCGGCCCCGCCTCCCTCCATCTCCGACAGATCTCCCCCCTGCCGGCGCTCCTACCATGCGGCCTGCCCTGCCTCCTTCCCTCTGTCCGGCGGATCTCCCCCCTGCCGGCACATTCTTCCCCTGAGTCCCCTTCCGCAGCGGCGCCCTTCCCAGCGACGACTCCCGACCGCTCTTCCCAGCGGCGATCCCGGCGTCTCCCGCTCACGATCCAGCGCGCGTTCCCGGCGCCCTCGTCCGCCGCGACTCGCGACTCCTCCAATCGACGGCGGCTCCTGCTTCACCCGCCGCTGCTCCTTCCGCTCTGCGCGACTCCCGGATCCCATCCCGGCGGCTCCTGCGGCTCCCTCCGCATCTCCCCAGCTTCACCCCTCCATCGCGACGCCTACCTGCGCCCCTTCCGACGACTCGCGGCTCCCGTCGCCCTCCTCCCGCTGTCCGTCACGGCTCCCGGCGCCCTTCCCAAACGGCCCCTCTTCCAGACGTGATTCCCGGCTCCCGCAGCACATCCCGGGGCCCCACTGCCAGACGTGCTGTTCGCCAGCCTCCCTGTGCGACGCCTTCCCAACCCGCCTCCCATCACGCTTCCTTGCTCGCCGTCCAGATCCAGTGTGCCAGCCCAGACGGCCCCTCTTCCAGACGCGGTTCCCCTGCTGGATCTCCTCTTTTTCGGCGGTTCTCTCCCAGCCGGCCTCTGTCCGGCGGCTCGCTCCAGCGCGACGGCCCCATCCCGGCGGATCGCTGCTGCCCTACGGCTCCCGGCTCCCTGCGCCTCCCGTCGCGGCGCATCCTGTCTCCCGTCGCGACATATCCCGAGCAGCATCGTACCGGCCCGCTGCTCCACCTGTGCGAGACTCCCAACGGACCAGGTTCCCCGTCCGTTGCTCCCTCCTTGCCGGCCTCCTCCTGCAAGGCAGCCCTCCCTCCGGCCGGATTCATCTGCTCCCCTCCGGCGAATCTCATCATTCGGCACTTCCATGTCGGCCTCCTCCCAGCGGCTGCCTGCTTCCAAATCCGGATCTCTGGCACCTCCTGTGGAATCCCCACCTCCCATCGCCGGCATCTTCCCGGCAGCCGCCTCCCTGTCCGTCGGCACGCCTTCGCACTTCCTCCACCGTGGCGCAGCAGCTCGACCACCTTGGATTCGGGCCCTTTGGCGCCGCCAGATCCCGCAACACTTCTGTGGAATCCCCGCCTCCTGTCGTTGGCCCCGCAAGTGCAGTTTTCCCGGTGCTAGTGTGGATTTCTTGGCGTCTCATCGACCGGCCCCACTAGTACGGCATTCTTGGCGTTCCGTCAACCGGCCCGGTCTGTGTGGTTCTTCTGCTGCGCCCGTGACATCATCCATCCATCATCCAGAAGGGAGAGCTGCGATCGTGAGGGGGAGTATCAGCCTTGCAACTTTATCTTTTATTCTGCTTTGTCTTGTTTTGTCATCAAGCTGGGTATGTCCAGCTTGAGAAGGAGTGTTTGTAGTCTGTTGATTGCTTTGTTTTCATTGGTTTGGTTTGTTTTTTCTTTATGTGTCCAAGCTAGGTTCACCTAGTTTGAGGGGGAGTGTTGGAGTCTGCATCCCACATCGGACTTGAGGTCTGGTGTGGTCTTAATTATTTGTTATAAAAGAACCTCAAGGGCTCCTTTAGAGAGTACACCTTGGGGGTTCGGGTTCACCTCTTTTATTCTCCAACATAGATGAAACAAAATTTCTCAAACTTCGGTTTCTTTCTGCAGTTCAAAAAGACTGTTCTCCATAATCTTCATTTTCTCCTTTTCTTTATCAAACTCAAGAATATAATTTTTCTAACTGTTCGTTTTCCAAAATAATATTTGTATTTTCTTTAAAAACCTTCTTATAATCCGTAGTCAGATTTTCATATTTTTTAGCAAGCTTCTCAATTTCCACTTGAAATTCTTCACATAAATCACTTAACTCTTTAACTTTAAATTTACCACAATTAGAACTAGAAGAAGATTCAGAATCAAAATCATAAATAGAAGAATTACAAACCTTATTCGATGCAGCCATTAAAACACAAACCAGCAGGCTTTAACATATCATCAAAAGGATTTGTTACCAGATGATATTTTCCCGTTAGAGCAAGGTAGTCAGTCTCCTCACTTTCAGATTCTTCACTGGAGTCAGATTCTTCAACGCAACTCCCCAACATGATAAGCATGTTTCATTTTCTTCTTTTATTTTCCTTCTTGTTTCAACTTTGAACACTAATATTTGGTATGGTCGGATTTCCTGCATTCATAACAAATAATAGTGGATTCAGCTTTTTTGTCTTTTCTTTTGAAGTGTTTATTGTATCTCTTGCTTTTTTCCTTCATCCTTTTGGGTAGTATGTCTTTTCTATATAAGTCCTTGAATGCATTTTGTAACTTGATTTAGATCATCATCCTTCACTGAGCTAGAAGAATCTGAGGAATCGCTAAAAGAGTTAGCAGAAATATATTTAGATTTAAAAGCAGCTCCCTTTCTTTTATCAGATGAATCAAACTCATTGTTCTTCAATTCAAGCTCGTATTGTAATAGAGATCCAATCAGCTCATCTAGAGAGTATTCTGCAAAATATTTGCTTTCTTCAATAGCTACTTTCTTTGAATGTCTCTTTTTGGTAAGGCTCGATGTATCCTTTCAATCAATACTTCATTCTTCATAGTTTCACCAAGTGTAACCATATTGTTGACGATCTTTGTGAATCTATTGAACATCTCATTTACACTTTCATGATCAGACATTCTAAATTCTTGAAATTCAACCCTGTGAATGTCAAACTTAGTTTTCTGCAATTTGTCAGTTCCTTAATGAGTGACTTAAAGTCCTCCAAATGTCAAAAGCGGTTCTAAAAGAAGATATATGACTATACACACTTCTACTAAGAGAGCAATAAAGATAATTTTCAATTAAAGTATCAAGATCAACTTCAAGTATTTTATAAGGTTTAGTGATGATAGTCCAATATTCAATACCTATATTTTTCAAAAATACCTTTATTCGATCTTTCCAATATCCGTAATCACTTCCATTGAAATGAGGTGGTCTCACCAGATTCAAGAATTCGATCTTCTGATTTGCCATCACTGAAAAGAATCTTTCTTTAGTCTTGTTAAGGACTAGGATACAAGTTAGCTCAAATAATCACAAAAATATAAACAAAGTTAAAACAATCCTTTTAAGGACAACCTCTAATACCAATTGATGGTATAAATAAAAAGATAACATAGCACAACTAAAGATTCCTAAAAGGGTAGCCCTTAGATGCCAATTGTTGGTATCGGAAAAAAAAATAACAGAGCTAAGCAATCCTTAAGAAGGTTCACCTCTGATACCAATTGTTAGGTCGGATAAGTTGATAACCGATGGTCTTAGAGGGAGTGAATAGACCTTAATTAAAATTATCAAAATTGTTAAAACTAGGCGTGATAAAGCAGTGGAAAATAAAACGAAAGAGAACACCGAGAATTTTATAGTGGTTACGTCTAAGCGACCTAGTCCACTCTTCACACCCCAACCGATGGAGTATGACATCGTCTATGAAAGAGAGAAAGATTTACGGGAACAATCTAAACCCAAACTTTTACAACAGGATGAATCCCAAACCAGGACTTTGTGAGGAGCAGCCACAAACCTAACAACACATCCTTTTCCAAGAGCAGACAGAACTCAGGCTTTTCCACAAGGAGCGGCTCAAACCTAAATGTACTACTTTTTGGTCAGGTGAGCATAACCAGGGGAATACCTTTTATAGGTAGTATAACTTGTGTAAGAAATGATTAAGTGCAGACCTCTACCCAGACAGAAAAGATAGAACAAAGATTACAACTGGATAAGAGCAGAAAGATTGTCGGTGATGAAACGGTTGAAGCAGACCCTTTTGAATGATGTCAATAGTGCACTCTGGACATTCCAGAAAAGGCAACTCTTCAAGGTGTTACGAAGTCGAAGAAGATTTGTTCATCCCTTCAGAGTTCGTTACAAAAAATATAAACAGTTGAGCACAAGATCACTTGATTGTCGTATGAGTGTAAACGCTTTGTATCGCTCCAAATCAAAAGTGTGTATGATCATCGTAATCGTATGTAATCGTTGTTGTCTCATGCAACCTTGAGTCTCTTAAATATAAAACTATTTGGGTTACACACTTGAATAAATCGTTAGAACAATTCAAAATAATAAAAACAGCCAGAAATCTCGCGAAGATAAAACAGTTTACAGAAAAATCGAGGAATTCAAACTAATTTAAATACAATGTTTAAATAAGTTTAAGCGAGTCAAACAAATTAAATCATTCAAACTATCTCCATTAAACTCGGTCAAAGAAATCCTTTAAAAGATCATAAGATAAATATACTAGTACTTCGCCCGGTACTTCGCCCAGGCAAATGCACGAGGTTGTTCACCATTAAAGTAATGCTTAAAGCCACAAGGCTGGGAAGTTGGGAGTCATGAAACTAAAATTAAAATAACGCTTAAAGCCACAAAACAGGATTCATACCTCGTTGCCTGTATGATTTTGTGAATTGATATAACCTATGTTTGGATCTCGCGAGCCTGGTTTTTAGCTGTTTATGTATAGCAACCCGTGGTTTTGAAATCTGCAACTGTAATAAGGGAAAGACCTTATTTCTTCCCCAAAGTGTGTGTTACCTACACCTGAAACAAATCACATTCTCCCAGTAGTTTTAAATCAAATATTTGATTACATAAAAAAACAATTTGTAGATAAAATAATGTTACAAAATATATATAAAACAAAATACAATATACGTTCAATAAATAAATAAATAACAATTTCAAATCATTAAAAAGGAAACTAAAACTAAATAGTAACCCAAAACAAAATTGGAAACGTATGAGATTTAAAAAGGGAATGCATAATAAATTTGCCTACAAAACAAATTTGGTTAAACGACAAATTCAAATACATAATAAATCAAAAAGAGTTTACTTTGACTACTCAAGTTGGAAAGAAAAATTAATAAAATAGGATACGAAATCAAAACCTAAGATTTATCCGGAATCACTGCATGTGGGGGTCAGCACCTAAAATCCGACCAACAATGTAAAGTATTAAGATTCGGTTATGATCTATGTCGGGTCTCAAAACATGGAGGCACTCAAACTCGTTTGGCCTATTCCTTTTATGAAGTGCGTATTTAATTTTTTATAAGAAAAATAAACATGAGTAACAAAAATAATTGAAAGGTGAGGTATTTTGACCATGCCTTAAACAGTAGGACTCACCATTGAGCTTGCCCAATGTAAAATACAAATAAAACTGCTATGAACTGTAAAACAATGTGTTAATATAAAAAAATAAGCAAACAATTATGCAAACACTACTGAACTGTAAAATAGTATATTAAAAAAATATAGTAAACGAAGTTTAAAGAAATTATTTTGGAAAATCAAGAGAAGAATTCAACAGAAAATAACATGCAAGTGTATGGTGGAATTGATGAATAATATACCCGTAAGCTTCACTGCCACGATTACTTGATTAGAAAATTGTACAGTGGCCCAAGGGCATTCAGGATAACCAAGAACAAAAAATTGGAAGACCACACCCTAATTGATGGAAATCAGAGGGTTGGGTTGGAGATGGATAAACAACCTCATGGACCGGTAGTGGACGAATATGAACACATAACGGAAATGACGAAGGCGACTCCTACAAATCACCAAGTGGCTATGACTTTGGACTTATGTGTTCGGGTGTGCGGGGAGGATAAGAGATGGAATGGCTAGGGCTTCCGACAGAGTGCTTCTTCAATAGAAATCGTGAGGGGAGAGGGAAAGAAACCTGGGGTTTCACAAAATCAGGGGTTCCAATAACATGAAAAACGGAAGACAATCAAACTGAAACTCAAAAAATGTAAAAATGGTTGCAGAAAATCAAAATTTCAAGGAATAATCCATGGGACAACCGACTAAGAGAGGATCAAGAATGTGTGAGGCTTACTTGAGAGATGAGCAGAGCTAACTTCGAACACGCAAAGAGAAACGCACTAAGGGTGGGTAGGTACAGAGGAGACGAAGATGGAGTCGGAAGTGCGGAGGCAACGAAAGGGAGGCCCTAACCATTCCATCGCTACTACCTGAATGATCAAAAAGGGTGGGCACGTGGAGGCGCAAGATGGAGGTCGATATGTGATCGATAATACCAAAATCTAGCCACTGGGATTTGTCTCACACCCTGTTTGGGTCATATTTTTGGATCCAAACAGATTATATGGTTGCAGGTATAGATAAGGGTAAGCGCCCTTCTTTATGAGGTACTTGATTGTTGTTGGAGCTAGAAAGCATGGGACCAAGCTGAGACTTGCGACGCGGACTCGGATGCAAAGGCGGAGAGGATGGGGCCAATAAAGCGAATATGAAGACGACACCAGAATAATCGTATTAGAGATGCACAGAGATGGAGCAGGATTTGCGGTGGAGAGCAACGGGATTTGCGAAGGGAGAGACGAAGGCGGAGATTCGGGGAGAGAAGGACGACGACGGATCAATAGTCGCACGATGAGGTCGATGTGTGAAGGAGAGCAAGACAATTCGCGAAGGGAGATGCGGGAGCGGAACGTCGAGAAGGGAGGAGAGGAGGGAGACGCGGGAGCGGAACATCGAGCAGGGAGTAGAGACGGGAAGAATAGGGAATGCGGGAAACCTAAAGTCTAGATCCGGAGAGGATGGAGACGCACAACAGGAATGTCGAGAGTGGAGGATACTTGAGAGGGTGAAAATCCATGGAGGGAAAAAACGCAAGAGGGGATGACGCGTGTGGAGAGGAAAAGCTAAGTTTAATATATATAGTAGATTTAAAAAATAATCGACACATAAAATATTCAAGATAAGTATTCTCATCAAAATAAGAAACAATTTAAATTTTCAATATAAACAATTTAAAACGCTTAAAAATAAATTTTTAAGGATTTAAAATAATTAATATGCATTTTTGAAATAAAGAAATAGATAAAAATTGTTAAAACAAATTTGCAGAAAATCATACTATTAAAACAAACTTGCAGAAAATCATACTATCAAAAATATATAAAACAGGGTTGTAAAAAATTTGAAATAAAATTAAATTAAATAGGCATGGTAAAAAAAAACCTGGAAAAATGGTACTGTTAGAAATCACAAACGTGATAGTCACGCAATTCATAACTGACGGTAGCAATTTTTTTGAACGAACGGTAGCATATTTTTTGAACCGACGGTAGCAGACATTTTGAACCAACGATAGCATACATTTTGAACTAACGATAGCAAACATTCTGAACTAACAGTGGCATAAATTTTGAACTAACAGTAGCAAAAAATTATAAATAATAGTAGAAAAATTTTGTAATAGTAGTAAAAATTTATAACAATAGCAAACAAAAATTAACACATTATTTTTACACAAAATAACACATGATAAATATATGTGATATAATACACTAACATGCCATAAATTGATCAAAGCACCTATGCACAAATAGACAACAAAGAAGATCACCACTCTGAAGGGAGACAACAAAGAAGATCATCAATCCGGAGGTGGCTAACAAGACAAAAGGAGATTGAGGTGGAAATTGATCAAATCCAAGAAGAGTAGTGCACTAGTGGTCACTCAATGGAATACCACTAAGAAGGCATGGAGAAAGAGTGGAAAGCATGGGTTGGTTCATCATGACCAACCACAATCCTCTACTTTAAGATATTGAGGAAGAACCTCGCTCCCCATGTACATTATTGTTATATCTGATGATTGAAGTGATACAGGATTAAGGAGGTATGATCCATGAGGTGTATAAGGGATTAAGTGGAACGGAGTGAAAAAAGCATGCCTCGGAGCGGCGTGGTCTTCCCCAATCTCGCGGATCTAGGGTTTCCCGTGGCTTCTTCCTCCTCCCCCCTTCGGGCTGGGATCTGCTCGCGGCGGCGGTGGGTTCGACTCGGCGTGAGCGTGGATGCTTGTGCGGTGGCGTCACATCTCGGAGGAGCTTCGGCGGTCGGCTCGGCTCGGGTTTGACTCGGCGTGGTGATGCTTGTGTGGCGGCGGTGCATCTCGGAGGATCTTCAGCGGTCGGCTCGGTGCGGATCGCACGTCGACGTGGGACGACTTTACCGCTTCTCGGCGAAGCTGCGGCGGTCGGCCCAGCGTGGCATTCCTCCTCCGACGGCGTCGAGGCATGGGGTGGCCCGATCTGCCGGTTCGGGTTGTTCGGCTCGTCCGGCGAGCGGGTTTGCTTCCAGAGAACTCACGATGTGGCTTTGGGCCAGATTTTCAGTGCTGCGGAGGGGGGAGGTTCTCCATTTTCAGATTCTGTGAGCTTTTACAGGTGGTTAATTCGGTGATTTGTGGATTTGTTCTCTGGATGGATTTGTTTTTGTTGTTCTGGTGCGGCACGATGGTCCTTCTTGTTCTTGTCACCGTGGCTTGGCCGGAATCTGGTGAGGGTGCATCTGCGGTTATGATCGGAGCAGATCCATGCCCAGAGCGGCGTTTTTGATTCAGGATGACCCAGATTCCCTCATTGGTGGCGGTCCCTTGGCGCGGGTTTGGGCCATCCAGTCCTAGGTGACGATGGCTTGAACTCGCGTTTTTTGGATTGTCCTCCGGGCTTCTGTGGTTGCGGTGACGAGGGTCTGAGGTGGTTGTTGGAGTTGGTCCAGATCGAGTTTGTTGGAGGTTTCTGGTTCTATTCTCTTGGAAGGGTTACGCAGCAGCTGGACTTACCGCATGGAACGACCCCAGAGGAGGAGTCTGAGCTGGCGGTTCATCTTTGCAGGGCTTTTCAGATTTGGTTGTTTGAGAGGGTATGGCGTCAGCCGTCGGATCGGGTCTGTGCTTTGACACAGGACACTTGCCCGCTGGACTGTCATGCAAAGGTGGAGGGCTTCATTTAGATCATATGCTGGGGTGGGGCATCTCCATGATGTTTTCCTGGCTTTTATCTCTTTGACCTTCGGGTCCAGTAATGTCGTAAGTCCTTGATGTCTGGGTTCTCCCCTTATTCCCTTAAAAGGGGGTCTTTTATAATAATAAAAAGTTGAAGGCCTCTGGGCCGTTGGATGGATGATCCATGAGGTGTACATGCTAAAATGAGATACATAATGCGCTGAAAGTAAATATATACAAGTAGTGACGGAGCAAGCACCAATGGTGTCAAGGAAAAATCTGAATTAACAAGTGATATCAAGCAGCCACCATGAAAAATCAAAGCTGAATCTGGTTATACATGCTGAGATGATGAAGTACAGGTGGCAGAGCCTGATTTGGAGTGAAACAGGTGTCAAAACCATATCCGAGTTTTCAAAATACTATCAAGCCAATTTCAGAAATCAAAAAATGGTATCCGGCCTTTACCAAGTGGTGGAAGACCCTAAGTTAGAAGGCAAACTTGATTGAGGAGCAACTACATTCATGTGGGAATTCATTTTTTATTTGTTTATGAACTAACAATGTTGTATCTGGTTGTTTTCCAAGATACAAAAGCAGCTAAAATAAAGAAGTGTTATGACCAACAAGTGGTTTCCTCGTGTTGAAGTTTTTCTCAATATTTGGTGTCAAGAGTTGAAGAAATTAAGGGGGAGTGGGTGGTGAGCATTTAAAGGCTGATCGGGGCCTCATCTAGGAAAGGAGAAGCCCTGTTAATGAACAAGTGGTATCAATTGGTTCGATATATAATATGACTCACACTTTGTGATTTATTGCTTATTTGTTGGCGGTCTTGTGTAAGTGTGACTGAGGTCACAAGAAGCCTGATATTGAAGGAACTTAATTGCTCAAGTTGTTTGAGTTTATGGAAGTGAGTGATATGGACAAAATTGAAGCTATTGACTTGGACTCTTGTTTCCTACATCGGGTTCTGACTCGGTAGGCTTAGAGGATTTGTTAAGGACTCTGTCAAATGGTAAATTCACTCACTGAAAAAAAAAACCTTGAGAAGACTGCAGTTGAGGGTGAAAGTGAGTTGAGAGATGAGGTTTCAATAAGGAGGGGTTGAGGGCGACAGCAAGTGGATGAAAGTTGTTAAGAAGTTGCATGCTAAAGGGGAGAGTGCATAATCTCAAGTTTTAAGCAGAGCTTGAAGTTCATTGATGTGAAGTCTTATGGAGATATGGAGTGCGTAGATATCAAAGGGGAGTATAGTCTCTAAATCTGGAGCTTCTTGAAGTAACGATGAAATAATGCTCTCTCTTGTAAATTTGATGCAAGAAGCATATTGTTAAAGGGGGAGTGAGGCTGATGAAGATACCTCGATACCTTTCATGGACAAAAGGGGGGAAAGGAATGAAATATCCGGCGAAGATGAACCCTTGGAATTTTATTGACAGAGGAAGAAAGAAGTTCATAAAATCCATATGCTTAGAAAATCTTGGATTGAAAGAGAAAGGGGAAAAGATCATCACCACCTCTTGACGGTGCATGGATTTTATGAAAGTATTGTCAACAAAATTAAAAGGGGGAGATTGTTGCAACCAGGAGGTTGTGTGTTGAATTTGTTGACAATCACTCAAGGTAGATGATTGTAGGATTGGTGTTGCCCGATCCGGTTGGGCCGAATGCTTGTGGCCCGCAACTGTCGCGGGTTGAGCTCTGCGGTGAGCTCGTTCGGGGTTGCAGGGGGCAACGCGCCCCTGCTCTAGGGGCCAAAGGCCCCCGGCCCAATTTTTTGGTACTGTAGCAATGCTGACACTGTAGCAGAGCTGACCGACCGACACCGACAGACACTGTAGCAGTGCGGACTTCGGAGTCAACTTCATTGTAGCACTTTTGACTTCCAGTCGGCAGTCACTGTAGCGCTTTTGACAAAGTTGGCCGCCGATCACGGTAGCAACACGGACTTACTATTCGGAACAGTGGACCGTCTTCTTCATATGTAGCACATTTCGGGCTAGGGTTTACTACTGAAAATCCTCTGTATTTTTGTGCTCCCGATATAGTGAATTCTGCCTCTCCTGTGGACGTAGGGATTTTTCCCGAACCACGTAAATCGCTGTCCTTATTTGCTTTTTCGTTCTTTCGTTTTCTCGTTTCTGTCGTTGTGTCTCCCGACGATTCCGCAACACTTGGCCCCTTAGAGTAGGGAATAGTGAGTGACTAGGTATGGAAAACCTTCGGAGTCACCTAAGAACTCGAGGGGTAGGTCATGGCAGACTTGAGATGTATTAGAGCCTTGAGCTAGATGATTAGAGAGTGGGGCGAGTGTTCTACCCTGCCGGCATGCGAACAGAGAGGCTGCTCGTGAGTTGTTGGCATCGAGCTCAAAATGGTTTTGGATGTGATCTGAGGGTGAGTCGGATCGGAGACGAGTTGATACTCGTGAGTGGAGTGCAACGATGAATTTGGTTGGTCGGGTGGAATTACACCGAATATCGGGTTTGGAAACTTCATCGAGCGGGTCGTTAGACCACTGGAAGTGCGTTTCAATAAGCGATTTCGATTGTGAGGAGCATCGTGGCTCGGAATCAGCCTTTATGACTTGAGCCTTATGGCGGGGAGAACCATGAGCCTAGGGATGAATTGGTTGACGACACTATGGTGTCTCGGAATCATAGTAATCAAAGGCAGGTTATAGTGCGCGCCATTGCGTTAGATGATTTTGCGCCACGCAAGGATGATAATTCGCAACATGGCGTGCGCAAAGTTGTGTCATGGCGAAGTGCGCAAAGTTGCGTCATGGCGAAGTGCGCAACCGCACCATCCAAATTTTTTGTTTTTTTCTGCCCAAACTAAAAGTCATCCTAACTCGATTTACCCTGACAACGTGAACCAAAGACCACCTTCATGACGGCGTGTGCAACCCCTAGACTCGGTTAAGATCCCTCCTGATGGCTTGGGCTATCTAGCAATCCAAGCATTCATGTGTCGTGAATCTTTCCTTCCTAATGTTGTGTGTCTACCCCCTCTCTTCCTAATTGTGCATTGTCACGAACCAATCCCGGGTACCATGAACCGGTCACCCGAACCGGTCCGCGACATGTCCCGAAGAGCGTTCCCGATACCCCCGGGATGGCAACTAGTGTAGGGCATCAAAACTAAACAGGTGGGAACGATTTGACCTATAAAAAAAGACAAATAAATTAATAAAAACTAAACAAAGAAAAAGAAAACTAGCAGCGACAAAAACAAGACTACACATACCTCCATGTGACTCCAACAACTAACAACCTGTCTCGCACGGGCAGATGAAACAAGAACCTGAACCAAGCAACCGAACCTGCATCTGAAAGGGTAGGATAGGCGTGAGCATTAAAATGCTCAGTAGGGATGCCAAAGTGAACCACATAATCCATGCATTTCCAAATTCCAAAACAGTCCAATAATACTAGTTTGAACTATAGTTATAAAAATAAGGTTTTCATATATACAATGCATTTTGAAAACTAACAATCACAATTCCATTTCCCTTAAAATTCAAAAACAAGGAAAAGAAATAAAGAGAGGCGCACACAAACTTTTCCGAAACAACTACTTTGAAATCCGTTTTAAAACCAACCATACATACAAGGTTTTCCAAGAAAAGACCAAAAACAAGGTCAAGATTATGATTTTACACACAGCGAGGGCAATGGTACTAATAGTGCTCATATCAAAGGATCACGAAAAACCTAGGAACTCAAAGGAAGACAAGAACATACTAATACCTGCGACTCCATCCCCAGTAGCATGCCACACACGACAGAATCAAACGCCCTAACGCTCGGCCACCCTTTCTCAGGTCAGCCCGAGGAGCCCAATCCCATAGCAATAATCTCGAATGTCCACCTACTATGGGCCACTGGACAGTACATGAACTTCCAGTGAAGCAAAAGTTCTCAGTAAACCTCCTTGTTATGCCAGGTTTCCGTGCTATGTTCGCAAAAGGGTGTGCCACGCATTAAAACAACAAGCCTCATATCTAACCAAGCACGCTACACAATCTGGCACCACCCGACCACCTCATGGTTAGTCCCCTGCCTTAAATAATAATTACCCAAATGAGGTCCTATAACGAGGACCCTCCTGTCTCATGATCAACAACCGAGGCGAGAGACCTAACCAAAGAGGGGTTTTCCAAACATAACGTTTCAAAAATGCCAAACGGGCCTCATACAAATCCCACATATCAAACCTTTTATAAAAAGCCCATTTAAAATGCCAACCGGGCCTTTAGCTTCACAATGCTCGACCTTTTATTAAAACATTAATTAACCATTTCAAAACAACCCCAAATACCATCTTTATACAAAAGTGGCCAAACGAGCCCTTAAATCAAGTGTTCCCCAAAAGTGCTCAAGTGCTCTTTAAAACCAAATTAAAACACACCAAACCTTCGCAAGATACCAAACGGGTCATAGCTTTCAAACACACACACACCCAACCATGTTTCAAGGTCAACCGGGCCAAACCACAGGAACCCATTTGAAGTTATTTTTGGAACATAAGGAGTACCACTTCCCCAATTTCTGGAAAACATGGAAGCATTTTAGGGAAAATAAAAAGAAGGGGAGAAGAGCTACTCATGAGGGAGAGTAGCTCTAGAGTGCCATTTTCACTTGATTGCACAACCATGTGTGCACCTAATGCACCCATGGTTGTGCCTTCATCCAATGGGACACTCTAAAACCGATCAAAGCATTTGAAATCCGATTTCGTAAATCCACCATTCACTTTCCACTCAAAACCACCCATTTCAATCATTTATAAAATACAACACATGTCTCCAAATCAAGAAACTCTTTCAAAATCAAGTTCTAAAACACATCAAAGAAAAACACCTTATTTCACATATAAAACCCAAAACATGTTCCAAACCAACTTAACCAAATATCTCAATGGGGAAAACGCCACTCACCCTTCCAAATTACCTTTGAAAGTTCATTTGACATTTCAAACACTTTTCGCACAAACACACAAGAGCATAAATCAAGTTTCATGTAAAATCCTATTGTTAATACAATCATTCAACTTGAAAATGTCATAGCAAACTAACTAGAGGAACCGGGTCATGCCGAACATTTTGGAACTTGACGAAAAAGGCGGCGACCACTCGTAACCGGCCCGCACTCGCACGCACATACCTATATATATACATATATACATAATCCAATGCACGTATTCCCCGCGCCATGAGGGAATGCGTACTTGGAAGACATATATATATATTATATATATACATACCTTAAGTATATGCGTGCACGCGCCCTCTGTCGTTGATAAAAAATTCACTATAATAACAAAAGATACCCAAAATTAAGGCGGCAAAGACCAACGCACGACCAAAAGTACCAGGAACTCACATAAACCAAAATAATTTCAAAACACGTCTTTCATCAATTAAGACTTTACAATTCATATAAGAAAAAAACGCACATCAAGTTCAATATGTAAAGTATTTCACTTTCCTTTAAAACTCTATTCCAAATTCATTCGCACTTTAAGTGACCTTAAAAACAAGGTTCGCACTTTCCGAACAATTCATAAAAACATTTTTCTAAAACATTGCAAAAGCCAACCGGGCTATTTCTCAAACAAATGGTGTGCACCACTTAACAAAAATGCACCACACATTAAACCCACTTTTGAAATCAAGTGCACTTCAAAATTTCTCCAAAACATAATCCGCACCACTTATAATATTTAATAAATCAGTTAAAAAATTATAAAACAATTTTTAGTGAGTATCACATGGATTTACTCACACAACACCTATTCAAAAACCTGTTTTATGATTAAACACGCGCACGCAACATGCCATATCATAACATGTACCACTTGCACAGTTAAAATAATAAATTGAACAATTTAAATAAAATTATTAAACAGCACAAAGTTGGTTTCCGTCAAAACGCACCTTATTACACAAGGTAAAATTTATTCTAACAATTTTAAGTATCTAATTAGCAATAGAAAGGGGTGAAAACATCAAGCAATCAAAGAAATCTAAATTTAAAGATTATGTGCAATGAGTTCCTACCTCAACCAATGAAGAACACCGGGAAAGATGATGCAAAACCCGTTCGTACCCCAACCAAACCCTAGCCACACCCCGACCAACTCGCGACGAACCGGGGAAGCGTCGTGCGCCGGCTGGACAGCGGCGGCAAGGCAGAGGCACGGCGGGGGCGCGCTGGCTGCGACGGCGGCGGCGCAACAGGAGACCGGGAGGCGGGCGACGGCTGGATGGCAGCGGCAAGGTGGAGGCGCGGCGGGGGCGGACGGCGGTAGCGCGGCGGGAGGCCAGGAGGCGGACGATTGCTGCGCGCGAGGAGAAACTAGAAGGGGGGCGTTGTCGCGCGACAGACCAAGAAGGGGGGGAAGAAAGTCGACCCCCTTAGGGGTTTCTCCCCTAATAAAAAAGAGATTAAAACAAAAATAAAAAAAAGTAAAAAATATATATATAAAACCTAAAAATATTGCTATAAAAATAATAATTTATGGTTCATTTTATTTTAAATAATAATAATATTATTATCAATGTTACAATAACAATAATAATAGTGAAATGATATTAATAATAATAATAATAATAATAATAAAACAAAATAAAACCAATAGCAAACTTAATAATAATTAAAAAGATAACTTTGTTTCATTTCATTTTAAATAATAATTATATTTATAATAATTTAACAATAATAGTATTATTATCAAATTAAATAATAAAAATATCATCATCTGCGTAATAATATTATCATCATTAGGGTTTAAACGTTAACCTTGTTTTATCGTTATAAAATTTCATTTAGCTCCCTTTTTCAATTAACTTAATTTATATATTTAATTTATTATTTATTTGAACTATCGGGCAACCGCGCATTTACCAAAACCGAACGCATGGTCGCCGCTAGCGGTGCGGTGACCGCACACTGGCCCGAGACCCACCAAAAATATCAAACTTCGAAAAATTTCAAACCAGGACCCAACTAAACCTCGTCCAAACGACGCGAGGCCGAGAAAAGAATAAAATAAAAGGGCGTCCGAGGTCGGGGTGTGACATGCATTCTTCCCCTCACCAATCAATTCCAAGAGCGCCTTCCCCATCCTTTCTCCCTCTCCTTGATTGTACAGTTCTTCACACACCAATATGTTCCAACGATGCCTTTTTGTTTTCGGTTTAATTTTGTATTTCTATTACAGTCACATTTCTATTTCTATTTCATTTTGTTATATTTAACCTTTTC
Organism: Viscum album; assembly: GCA_963277665.1. Taxonomy (NCBI): domain Eukaryota; kingdom Viridiplantae; phylum Streptophyta; class Magnoliopsida; order Santalales; family Viscaceae; genus Viscum; species Viscum album. The sequence goes on from OY728137.1 coordinate 797,219,019, forward strand.
TGGAATTTGGATGGTTATTGTTGTGTCTATTATTCTTATTGATTGTTTTTCGAGATTTATGGATGGATGTTAAACTTCACCTACTGTAGCGGTGATAAACTTTTTGTTAGATGGCTAGCAGTGACTGATGATTATAAAAAATAGATGATTTTTTAAAATAATTTGTAACTAAAATTATTAGATAATAGTTTTTATAAAATCTTATTATTAATAATATTTTGCTATGTTTATATGTGTTTTGTCATAAATCAATATTGTCATGTGTCACACGTCGTGTAATGCGCTTTTCTGTCAGGAACCTTTGTCGTCATTGTGCGTCATGCGTCATAAATAACTATGCTCGGAATAGACAGGTGTCGTTGAGAGTCATCTCGATATTGGTAATGGTGACGAGCAGGTGGCTCGGTTTTTTATGAATAGTTCGCCTCGTGTTTGGAGTTGTGCAGCAGAAGTTCATTCTGCGTTCGGGGATAGAACGTGATGAGTTGATCATGAATTGGCGGTCAGGATAGGTCAAGATTTTCGATTAAGGACCGTCTGGGCTTCTCGAGGACGAGAAGTGCTATGGTGGAGAAGTTGTAAAACCCCATGCCTTTCTAGGTAGTGAATTTCAGAGGAAATTTGAATTTTTGGCTTCCGAGCATGGGTTGTATCGTGAATTGGAATTCAAATTGGAATTATGAGTGTTTGGACATCCCTAGGATATGTTTTTGGATGTGGTTAGAGGTTCAAGAGGTGTATTGGGCGCTTGGATGAGTGGTAGAGTAAGGTCGGGGGCCTTGCTGAAATTTTGCACCGGCAACTAGTTGTGCCACAACCCCTCTGTCGTGTAGTGACCGACAACAACAAGGGCATTGCAACGTGTGGCGCAGGGTACCGCGCCGCGAGAGAGGGAGGCAACGCCTTAGGGTCTAGACATCGGTTGGGTGAGGCGTGTTACATTGCGATCACGGTGGATCGCGTCGTGGCAGAGGCAAATCGAGGGCCAGGCCCTTTGTCGGGGATAACCGCACCGCAACCCCTTATGGTCGCGCTGCGATAGTCACCTAGGTGGCTTTTTCTAGCAGGGGCAAACTGGTAATTTACCAGTCATCCCCTAGGGTTTTTGGTAGAGCAAGGGGTCGAGGAACGCTATTTTTGGCCCAGCGCTTCCCCTCTCATCTTCTACCATCGATCCCCTATGGCGGGGGATGGCTTTGGTTGCGTTTCAGCGGCGATTCAAGGTACGCCTTTCTGTTTCTTCCTCCACTCGTTGCCCGCTGAATTCGTTGCGATTTCGACTTAGGGTTTGGCTCTGATTTCATCGGAGCATGGTGGAATCAGGCCGAAACAATGGGGCTTTTGCACAACATGGCTAAAGGGTATCCTAGAAGAATGAATGCATGTTGTTGCACGCCATTTCAATGAAGGTACGTCGCCCGGTGGATTTATTTAGGGTATTTTGCCTAAATTGGATGAAATGGGACATTGTTTTGGGTATGGTCGACCAAGGTGTCGTCGTGACAAGTGTGATGTGCTCAAACACACTGCAGCATTAGTTGAGGCGGGTATGGTCGACCCGGGTGTCACCTTAGAACCGAGGATCAACGGTGTGTTTATTTATACTTCTATGGTTATTTTATTATTTTGAGCATATCACTTGTGCATACACTGTGTTTACTGGTTATGTTTGAGATCTCGTTGGTGGTGCCCTACTAAGTTGTACTCACACCAAACTCGGACAGTTATGGCACTTGGGTACCCAAGTAGACTTCAATGTTCGCGGGTTCAGGTAGGGTTGAAGCTCAATGTTGCATGATCGAGCGGGATAGCTCGGATGAAACTTATTGCTTCTGCGTTGATTATTTGTTATGAATGTTGTTTGATTATTTCCGTTGTAAACTAGTCTAATATAAGGGTATAGTCTTCTCACAGTAACACCCTAGACCCTCACTGCTAGTCGGCATTCTCTGGCATATGGGGAGTCATGCCTGAGTTCATGTGGCGATTCCGGCCAAGACACCGATCATGGTCTCCGACTAGGGAACGTTGCAAGGTTGAACACGAGTTCCTGCCAACCAAGAACAAAATCTAACAATGAGGTTATCAAGTGAGAAAAAAAAAGCCCTGATTCACCCCCCCGAGGGTCTCTCGGGATACAGCACACTACCTGTAATTACAATATCATCCACATACACAACAAACGTGATAAGATCATGGAGTTCTTGAGTGAAGAATTGTTGCAGATTTCTATTAGCAAAGTATGAGATTACAGCATTAACACTGATTGTTCCAGAAGAAGCGAACAATCCAAAAGATACATAAGAAGGAGAAGGAGAAGAAGACACCCCAGGGATTCTCTCCCCAAGGCCAAGACCGTAGTCTCCAATCAGACACAGCTGAAGCCAGCCAAAATAATATCCACCCCCACCAACTACCATCAGCCCCTGATTAATATCCCCTGCGAACTACTACCAGCCCCAACAAACAGATAAAAGGAAAAGGACAACACTGCCCCTGGCAGTAACCAACCCATATCCCCCACACGAACAGCCCTACTACCACATTCCCATCACTTCCACCTGCTCAAAAGACCACCTTGTCCTCGAGAAGAAAAAATAGAAAGGTGTCCTCAAAATCATGTTTGGGGGCGCCACTTCCATAGGGAGTTCCAGGAGATGGTCTGGTCATTCCTTCTCTCGGAAGTTAGTGTTGTTTTCCTTCAATAGATGCAGCAAGCTTATATAGCCTTCCTTCTGAAGTGTCTCTAGAATAAGTGATAATTCCACAGCTTCCTGGCTTCATGCTGGGAGTATAGTTCATGATCACTGACGCAGGAGGGTCTTCCATCTTCTTAGAATCTCTGGCTGCCTTAACTGTTCGCAAGTAACCAAAAATGCAGGATTCAACAACCTCTTCACCTTCATCATCCCAGCTTTCCCACGGATCATCATCAATATCATCAACCAATACCCCGGTTTCCACAGTTTTCCCTGCAACTCCACCATTCTTCTCAAGCAGCTCCATTAAACCATGGAGAAACTTCAACTGCACTGTCGACAGGCTTTCAAGGACTAAATCCCGAACAGCTTCTTCCCAGAAATGCTCCTCCGGACATGAAAAGGGGCCAGACCCAGAGGTTGGAAAATTCTCACCAGCTAAAATGTATCCAACTATGGTAAGATGCAACACATCTTGCAGTGATAGTCACCCTTGGGGGGGGCCTGCAGAAGAACTTTTCTTGATAGGAACAACAATCTGGGCAGCGAGATTCTGGCTTGTGTCACTGACACTTTCAATCAATAACATCTCAGCAGAAGAGAACATGTTCCATCCCCCACACTTTAATCCATCAAGAACATGTACCAACAGAATAATACTTGTGTGTCTTCAAGGATGACTAGGTTCGAGCCAGAGCCTTAAGCATGGACTGTGGCTCAGCCTTCGTATCACCGATAGCTTCTTGGGGCCATTTCTTTACCAGTACAGCCCCATCTTTGGCTCCCCCCTGTCCAATACATCTTCCAGGTATGGAGTTTCAAAGGCCCGGTCAGGAAAATCAGTATCAGAGTGTGACTCCCTGGCTCCATTTTGTTTTCACCCGCATAGAAAAACTTGAATATTCTGCAAAATCTGGGAGCATCTTTCTCACTGAGGATTCTTCCTCCATAGCATGTTCCAATGCCCTAGGGAGGCAACCCATGGCTAAGACAATCTTCGTGTTCCGATGTTAAGTATGTCGCAGCAGCTGATCCCTCTGAAGGTAAGACAAAAACATGGGGTGAAAGTGGACAAAGCAAGAATGGGAAACAATGCACTGAAACAAGTAATTTTTGTCCAACTTTTTCGATGCGGCCTGGAGTGCTATTTCTAGAGGAATCTCCAGGATTGGAAAAAAAAATCAAGATTTGAGAAAGATTGAAAGTAGTCAAGCAACTCCAGCTTGTATTACTGGATTCGAGGAGCACCAACTATTAGTAAGCTCGCAGGCAAAGTATAGCAAATTTGTTAATCTTGGAGAAAAATTAAACCTGTCATCTTTCTTGGACTTCTTCCAACAAACTTCAAATGTAGTTGCCTCCAGTAGCACTGCAGCCAAATGAAACAACAATGGCTTCTCTAGCTTTGGCTGTGTGCCGTACGGAGGCCCGTGTTGACTAAAGAAGCTTCTTGCAGGGTTTGGCCCTTCATGGAGACAGCATCCTCTGCAACGAGAGACAAGAGAACGTATGTGAGCACCTGAGCAGAGGATGTGGATGCAGCCAGTTGTGCGGCAACTACAGCAGTCGTTGTAGTCATGCTCTCGCTGTCCTCCACTCACTTCATTAGTACCGGAAAATCCTGTCAAAGATGCTACCTCACGAGCTCCGCATGTCTCCTAGTGAGGACTTTTATGGATATTTGAGTAGAAGGTGATTTTCTCTATCCCAAACCAAACCTGTGCAGCTGGCGGAACTCCCAGAACTCAGCATCTCAGCAGTTTGCATGCATCCCGTTTTGAGTTGCTCGCTTGAAGCCACGGACTCTGGGTCTTCTATGCATTAAAGAGAATCAAATGTCTAGTATTTAATAATATTCTTCTAGATTGATGTCGGTTCCATTATTACAACAATTCGAGGATGGGGGATACAAAAAACCGAGTACTCGGAGAGACTCGACCCTGAGACCTCCTACGAGACCCCTCAAAGGCGTAATCACTAAGCTACGCCCCTCGGGGATGTGTGGTTCGAATTTTTTAACTCTTAACTCTTGGTTATACACACTCATGGGACTAGCATGCTTGTAAGATTTCTTTTTGGCAAAATTGAATTAAAAATGGAACTCGCCTTCTTAAAAAATAACACATCATCCACTTCTTGAGAAGGATTGTTGGGTATCTTAGGATTGAATAACACTTATTCAAGCAGTGAAAGGTTTAAGAAATCATAAACCAAGATCATTTATGCTTTGAAACCGAAATTGAAACCACGCATCATATAAAATAAAGAATGTACCGTGCACCGAATATGGTCAAGCCTCTTATCTTCAACCACACGCTTGATGAAGATCGCTTAGAAGCAGCCAAAAGGATGAAGGACAATAGAGCTTGGCTAGGGAGAATCAACAAGAAGTCTACTACAATTCTCATGACTACAGACTCCTCATGTAGGCCTCGAGGACGCTCCCCGAGCCATCATGGCATTTACTCGAACATTATGAAACGTTTGATTAATGTCTTCGATTACAAACACTCCGCAACCTTTGACCGTATACATTCATTTTTGTTGAAATTGTGTACTAAGGGCACCACCACGACATGGTGGTTTAGACCACATCGTGGTCTGCCTCAGGATGCACCATGGCGTGGTGAGTGTCACCACACCGTAATGTTTTGCATGGTACCTACGTGATATGCGATGTCACGTAGGCCCGATCTTTCTCTCGCTCGGCTATAATATGCCGATTACAATCATCATAAGATGATGATTGTGAGTTTAAACATTCAATATATTCGTTAAAATATTAAACGAATTGATGGTGGATCGGGTTGAATGTTGCAAAGAGTTGTAACGTTAAAAGACGTTCATGAAACGTCACATGAATGAAGGTCGACTATTTGAGGCTCTTGGGTGCCTACATAAGTTGGCACAATCCTCAAGCAAGTTGTTGTGATCGTTAGAACGCCTCATAGCCGAAACTTTCGACCTCTTCATTTCTCAGGTCGTGGTGTTCAGAGAGGTCATTCTCGAGCATTGGGAGATTCCCACTATCTGTGGATACCAAAGGAAGGAGGAACTTTTTGGTTGCTCCTCAGTGATCTCAATCAAACGCCTGTTTGAAGCCTGGACAGGCCGAATCATCAAGGTGAAAGGTACATGTTTTTCTTCGTTTTATTGTTTATTCCAAACGTATAGATAGATTCCAGGCTTAATGGAGTTTTGGAGTTGTTCTGCTGCGTTTTGGATGCTTAAATATCCCTCTGAAGCCCTTCAATGGTATCAGAGCAGATCTGTAACTGTTTGGTTTGAACTTTGAATGAACGAAGAAATTGGAAAAATGAGTTCTCCGGGCACCATGGCATAGTTTGGTGTGAAATGCTCGTTTTAGTTCAAGAACCACAGCATAAGCATTGCTCGAAAGAGGCATTTCAATTCTTGTTGTTTACCGCCACAACATAGTCTAAGCAAAATGGAAGTTATGGGAAAGATAGGAAAATTGTGAAAAACAAAGTATCGTAGGATGATGCTCTACGTCATGGTCAGCCAATTTCTATGTCGTGGTCGAGCTCCACCATAAGGACCACCACGACATTGTCAAAAATGAAAAGTTGTTTCGTGAAACGGCTTGGCTGCCTGAAACAGCATTCTCCCCATAACGTCGGGCCAAACGGCCAACCCAATACGGCTTTCACCTAAAACGATTGCAGTGCTCCCCATGGAAAGGGTTGTCAATGCAGGGAAGACCATGCCATAGTGCAAGCCGTGGTGGGCAGAATTTTAAAGAAAATATGTTTTTGTTAAAATTCTCAAAAACCTTCAAAGTTTTGGTAAGTGTGATCAAGGTTTAATGTGAATTTACATGGTTGAATAATTTATAAAGTGTTTAAATGTTTATATTAAGACCTTATTTGGAAATTATTTAAGTCATTCTAAAAGGAGTTTTGGATGATGATGTGATCAATGGTTTAAATAAAATGTGAGATAATTAATCATGTAAAATGTTTACATAATATATGAAATGTTTATTTTGTAAAGTTTTTCATAAAATATCTCATATTTAGAATATAAAGGAATTCATATTAAAATCATGTCAATGATAATATGAATTGTTCATATTGAATAAAAGTAAATTGTTCATATTTATCTGTGCCTAGATTATAAAGTAATTATAATTTATCTATGAATTATTCATAAATGTTTGACTCATGTCTAAATCTATGAATTATTCATTTGTTTAGTGTTATTCTCTGCTTTATTATTCATGAATGTAGATGTTATATTATGAATTGTGATGTATGCATTAGTTTAAATGTATTTAAACTGTTTCTTTAGATTATCGTACATGCATTTCAGAAGCTACAAGGTGTGATAATTGATTTAGTTTTATTCTACCTTAAAGTCTCTCTTGATTAAAAAACCATGGGAGAAATATTGGGTCGGACTGCCCACTGGCCTGAGGCTTTTATCTTGTCTAGAAAAGTGGGGGTTGGGTCACCGTCACTTCATGGTTACTCTTGTAGGGATTTGTTAATTTTATATAATTTGAAGCCTTTACATGGAAGGGTTTCACATACCTTATGCATGGGATGCATTTGGATACGTGTAAATATAAGTTGGTTTTTTTGACATGGATTAGTAACACAAGTTATGAGTTGTATAAAGAGTTATACATGAATATGGTTTGAACATTTTGATTTGGTGGAAGGAGTGGAGATTTCAAACTAAATTATTAAAAGCATGCATACATGTAAAGGGAATACATGAGATAAGATAGTGAGATTAAATCCCCTTTAAAATTTTAAGTGTCAGATTCCTTCCAAAGCAGACACTTGTCAAGACCATGATAATCCAACCATGTAGGTCATGCTAAAGTTGGGTGCCCCATAGATTATCTTAATGGGTGACCCTAATGGGATTAGATGTTCACTTTTAGCGTTTGTTTTGAATTACACTTGGGAAACCCTAATAAGATTAGGATACTGGAGGAATAACGTTGAGCGAATCCATATGATAGATTAAGATGAAGAGTTATCTGCTCAACTATCCAAAAGTCATATCTGATATGATTTGACCTGATTGTCTACCTATATAGCTAAGTGATGAGAGAAATGCTAAAGCGACCCAAAGCTTAGAGAAATATAGATGTTAGCCCACTAATTGATATGATGTATATTTCAAGAGGTCGTCATTTTAGTAGCACATTTAATAAAAGTTCTTATTGAATGAATGTATAACATGATACTCCTCTGGTAAAAACTTCTATTGTAGATATAATGGCATAATCATCATCCTCAAGCTTAACTTTGAGATTTATCTGAGAAGGAAAAACTTAATGGAAGTAATTTCCTGGACTGGTACTGAAACTTGAGAATAGTTCTCAAGCAGGAAGAAAATTTTATGTTAGAGAAACTCATTCTCAAGGAAACACCTTCTGAAGAAGCTAGTCAAGAGGAGATGAATGTTTATTATAAACATAAGAGATGCTCTTGACGTATTGACATTGATGCTTGTCTCTATAGAGCCCAAACTCCAAAAGCTACATGAAACCATGGATGCTTATGGGATGACAGATAACCTGAAAATTGTCTCTATGGAGCCCAAACTCTAGAAGCTACATGAAACCATGGATGCTTATGGGATGAAAGATAACCTGAAAAGGTTATATCAAGAACAAGCTAGACATATGAAGTTTCTAAAGCACTCTTTTGGTGTAAGATGGTTGAAGGTACTTCCGTCTCTACTCATGTGCCCAATATGATTGGGTATGACTTGGAGAGACTGGGATCACCTCTCGCGCTTGATCTGGCCACGGACTTCATTTTACAGTCACTGTCGGAAAGTTTCCAACAATTTATTACGAATTATAATATGAATGAGTTCAACAAAAGTTTACTTATTCTCCTCAATATGTTAAGGATTGCTAAGCAGAACATAGAAGGTCCAGGCTCAAGTGCCATGATGAAGGTACATAAAGGAAAGAGTAAAGGTTTTGGCCAAAAGGAAATGAAGAGAGGTCGTGGAGAGTCACTGCCATCTAAACCGAAGAAAAGGAAAGAGGGACAGTGTTTTCATCGTGGAAAATCTACCCATTGGAGAAGAAACTATCCAAAATACCTGAAGGGTTGCAAGAAACTCTGTGGAGAGTCCATGTAAGGTATTAATGTTATAGAATTCAATTCTTTTATTTTGAAAGGTGTAGGATACTAATTGTACATTATACTTATCTTGTTTATAAACAATGGTTGTTCTCAATAAAGAAGATGATGTTTCAATAACGTTTTGATCCGGTTCTGAAAAAAGATTCTAAGGAGGAAAAAAATAAAATGAGTTTTATCTTGGAATAAGAGTTTATCTAAGCTATTCATTGAAATGTGAGGAAAAAAGTTTTCACCACCTTCAGTGGCATGTTTTAAAGAATAAAGTTTTCTTTTCAGAATATTGCTTTAAACACATAGAATGTCATATATGATATGGATACAATAGTTTATTTGTTAAATATTCTCACTAAGAGGAAATAAGTGTTATTTCCTAAACACAGAGAAGTTTATGTATCTTAGCATGATATTCTGAAGAGAATATAGTTTCTAAAAGGCTGGTAGGAGTATGTTTGGACTTAGAGAAGCTCGAAGTATAACAAATAAAAGATTATACCAATCAAATTCGAGTGAATATCACTTTAATCCTAAAAGAGTTTAGGGTGTGTCAAGTAAAGAGAAATGTAAAGAGTTGCATTTAGTTACCGTAACGAAATGAATATCACTTTATATCCTAAAATAATTTAGGATGAGTTGATGGAGATAAATTAATAGTCATATTAGTTACTAAATGATCTCAATGAAATGAAACTGTTCCATAATGATGATGATCAACTTAGAAAGAGTTCTAAGTGGGCAACAAAAGTTATTAACATCGTAACATTGGATGTTGTGAGATAAAGGAGTTTGAATACTATGATCAAAGGTGCTTGTACGTATAATATATTTATTCTATATAGAGGGTCTAGATTGATCATTCATAGAGTATAGTACATCTAATCATATTGTAAGATAGACTGAGGAAGTATACGACCATACCTAAATCTAGTACATATGATGTGTTTATATATTTGGATGAAGGGCATGTGATGTGCTAATCCGCTTGAGATAAATGACATGTGATGTGTTCATCAACCTGGTTAATCTATACTTGGGGAATCGAGAACATATGAGCGGCTATACAAGATTGACATACTTTGTGTCTCATGGACACTCGATGTCTTAGACAAAGGGATTGTATGATTATGCATACTTGTATATGATACAACCGGTAGACACAGGTATGTGTTTGATAGAGATCACGACAGATCCCTTTATAGCTTGAGTAGCATTGGTGTTTTGTTAAAGGTCACTCCTTGCTTACATTTATAAATTCGGAATCCATAATCGCCGTCAAAGCTACAAAGGTCCGTGAGGTCGCGTTTTGGGGTTGTGCAAATGAAGATCAAGTTTATAAAACATTGAGAGCTACTCCAAAAGCATTTTAGAGGATATCTGAAAGAAGTTCCCAATGGATTTTCACAGGTTACATATGATGTAGCATAAGGTGAAAATGTCTGATCGCTTTTTCAGAGAGTTTTGGAAGATATTCAAGAGTTTTGGATATGTTTTCACAAGTTGTTGCATATAATGTGATATAAGGTGAGAGTGTGTTAAGTCTAGAAGGCTTTAGTGCAAATGAGAGATTATTGGAATTGTGCGCTAAAGGCACCACCACGGTGTGGTGGTTTAGACCAAATCGTGGTTTGCCTTGGGATGCATTGCGGCGTGGTAAGTGTCACGACACCGTAGTGCTTTGCATGGTAGCCTCTGTGATGTGCAATATCATGTAGGCCCAACCTTTTTCTCCTACTCAGCTATCATATGTCGGTTACAATCATCATAAGATGATGATTATGAGGAGTTTATACATTCAATATATTTGTTTAAAAGTTAAACAAATTGATGGAGGATCAGGTTGAACGTTACAAAGAGTTGTAAAATTAAGAAACATTTAAAAAATGTCTCGTGAATGAAGGTAGACAATTTGAGGATCTTGGGTTCCTATGTTGCGATCGTTAGAACACCACATAGTCAAAACTTTCGAGCTCTCATTTTTCTCACCTTTAAACAAGGTTCTAGCAGGTCCTCGTGTTGAGAGGGACCTTCCCGAGCGTCAGGAGATTCATAGGATCCGTGGATACCTTAGGAGGAACCCTTTGGTTGCTCGGTGATCTTGATCAAACGCCTGTTTGAAAACTGAACAGGCCGAATCGTCAAGGTGAAAGGTACACGTTTTTCTTCATTTTATTATTCATTCCAAATGTATGGATGGATTATGGGCTTAATGGTGTTTTGGAGTTGTTCTACCGCTACATTTTGGAAGTTCGACATCCCTCTGAAACCCTTCACATTTAACATTTAAATTCATCCAACCAATTCTCAAGGCTAATGATTCATTATAGCTTGTATGGAAGATGACCCAAACGCTAACGCTTAAGTTCAAATGCCACATCAATCATAATATACAATTGATAAATAACGCAACCCTTGTGATATGCCCATATTGTACAATACGATATGGCTAAAGGCAGTGGTACGATATCTATACATTGTGCGTTACGATATGTCAATCCAAGGCATGCGATATGTTTTGGCTTCATGTATATCATATATTACGATATACCCCATATCATACAATATCATATAGCCAAAATACATCATACGTATGTAAGGCTTTAGGGCATATAGCCATCAAGGATTTATCTTCAATCTGCTTCATAAAGTCTACAATGAAAACTAATGTGCGGAGGGGGGAGAGGCTAAAGGCAGTGGTACGATATCTATACATTGTGCGTTACGATATGCCAATCCAAGGCATGCGATATGTTTTGGCTTCATGTATATCATATATTACGATATACCCCATATCATACAATATCATATAGCCAAAATACATCATACGTATATAAGGCTTTAGGGCATATAGCCATCAAGGATTTATCTTCAATCTGATTCATTAAAGTCTACAATGAAAACTAATGTGTGGAGGGGGGAGAGACCACGCACATTGAAAATTGAACTTGCTTTGTATTCTCCAAAAAGCTCTAACGTGTGAGCATTCTCATAAATATTCATAAAATTTGTCTTCTTTTCCGCATTCATGAGCAGGCAATGAAACCAAATCATGATATGCAGTTGGATAGAATTCATCCTGTCAAAATCTGCTTAGCTTGAATGTTACTGTGCGTTCGAAAATTGTTTTCTGATTTCACTTCACCTGCATTTTCTTAAATATTTAGATTTTGATGAATGACAATCAATTCTTCTTCCGCGTACACAATATGTGCTTCTTTCTTAACTTCAACATCTTCATCTTCACATTGAATCTCTTCAAGATTTTCAGAAATTTCTATAACTTTCAAATTTGAATATTCAAAGGCAACATGTTCACTCCCATGGAATATGAATAACTCAAAATCTAGACTTTGAGAAGTTGGATAAGAATTTTCAACCTGATCATTTTGCTTGGGAAAAACTGAAGGAAACATATTTGAGTTCGGGTGGTTTACTCATCACTGTTTGTTGTACGTTTTTGTTGTCCTTTCAACTCCTTTTTATAATAAGGAGATACAAACCTCTTTTCCATGAACAACTTTATTTGTCTCCAACAAATAATGGGATCAGCGTCATCACACCTTCATTATGCCTTTGTATTCACCCACCAAAGATTAACATGATAATTGAATTGTTGGGTCACGAGTTGTACCTTATTAATCTCAGAATAATCATCATACTCTTCTCCACTTATACCCATTACAAGAATTCTTCATGAGAGCCCGTACCTTTGAATGAAGGAATTTTTACTTGAACATTTTCAAGAAATTCATCGTGTTGCCTTTGTTGCCTTAATACTTGACATTGTTGTTGTTGTCGTATGTTAATCCCCTTAATAGCCATTGATAAACGAGCAAGTTATCTCGCCATTTCTTCTTGACTACAACAGATATCAAGAAGTTGCACTTGCTGCATTGTCACCCACTTAGAACATCATCTCCTGCCATGACCAGAAACCGAGCTCTTGGCATGTGGAAATGCCACAATCAAAAATATCATGAGATTCGCCATACTCAAGAAAGGGAAAAGGACAGTGTTAAGAATCAAAAGGGGGTTTCTGTCACCAAATATAGAACTTTAATAAGAAAATTAGTGTGGAAATAGTCATTGATTTTATACCACCAAAAACTTGTTTTTTTATTAATAGAACGCATTTATTTAAAACCAAGAATGCCCCCAGGGTGCACCCTAGTGGCTGCGTCTCTGTGGATATCGTGGGAGGTCTCAGGATCGAGTCTCCCCGAGTACTTGTAGGTGCAATAGGTCTCTTTGTTTCTTTGTAATCCCCCTCCCCTAACTGTTGTAGTTATTTAAAACCAAGAATCCTTCTTGGCATATGAAACATTAAATATGAATTTACAACCCTTCTCAATGTATTTAATAACTTGCCTTAAATGCTTCAGTCAATGCCTTAGAATTGACCTTTTAGAGAAGGCGACAATCAATGCACTGAAGAAAGATAGGTTTTGGTTTCTATGCATTAAAGTGAGACAAATGTCTCGCATTTAATAGTATTCTTCCAAATTGACGTTTTTTCCAAATTTTCCCGGGAACCCACATACTCTAAAGGTGTAGTTTGACTTTTCTTGACCTTAACTCACCAATTTGGTTATATTTTAAAATATATATATATGGGACTAGCATGCTTGATGGATTCTTTCTGGAAATTAACTGAAAAATGAGGTTCGCCGCCTTAAAAAATGGCACATCATCTTCCTCCACAATTATTTCAAAGAAGTCCGACACAGCAAATCAAAACCACAATAGAGATGGACTTTCCAATCAGATTACTGGTATGAACACTTTTATTTTCTAGAGTTAGAAAGCCCCCCATTAAAATATGAACTAAAAATGGAATAAAATTAATGATAAAAATAAAAATGGTGAGCAGTTGTGCATATAACCACAATAGAGATGGACTTTCCAATCAGATTACTGGTATGAACACTTCTTTTCTAGAGTTGGAAAGCCCCCCCCCCCCAATTAAAATATGAACTAAAAATGGAATAAAATTAATGATAAAAATAAAAATGGTGAGCAGTTGTGCATATAACCTAGTATTAATAAATTGAAAAAACATTGGCAAATTCCCTTAGTGAACTTATAAATCTAAGTTTTTATATAAAAAAATACACGCACTTCTCTTTCCCTTTAGTGCACCTACAGACAACAAACAGCAATGAATGATGAAGCAAATAACGGCAAAAGATATCAAACAAAGATATATAAACAATTACACTCCCATCATCTAACTAAAAGGTATTTTACATGGAAGATGTGTAAAAGAATACCAGCCCTCTCGCATGAAGTGCAAGGCAAATACTACGGCAGCCCTTGAATTCCAATTATCTATGGGTTCAATTTTTTATTTAATTGAGAAAAAATGTATTTTGGATGCCTCCGAGAGAGTAGAGGCTGTACAAATACATAGAACAAGACACAACCCGAATTACAGTTCTTGACCCTAAGGCTCCATTCAATACTACGGTGAACAATAAAGCATCCAATTAATACTGAGACAAAACAGGCAGACAATAAATAAATAAAAAATTACAAGTAATTTGGGATTGATAATGAGGCTTAGTTGAGTTAAATTGGGTCATTTGGGGAGAGTGCTATAACCAACCAGCATAAAAAATAAAAGCAAACGAATTACTTCCCATTTTGGAGGGTTGAAACCTTTGGAGAACACAGAAAATGGCAAAATGAGTGCCAACTGAAACCGTTATTTAATATGATCAACTGACCAAATTTCCGCATTTTTCCTGATGAACTTCCAGTGCCTAAACGGTTCTCAACTGCAAACCAAAAGAACTAAATATTAGACCCCCTCTTCATAAAACTAAAAATGTCCCCATCGCCACTAAATCCTCATCGGCCTGTTTGGAAGGACGGTCTATAATACAAAGAGTGTATTAGCAGCTCTGCAGCACTGGCGGAAGAAGAAATTGTTGAGAAGACGAACAGGCAACAGATTAAAATAATGGCCATGTTGTGCTAAAATTAAGCCTCCGCGAGATGGAAAGATACAAGATGTTAGGTTGGCATTTGACAGAACACAAATGAGGGTGAAGCCTAACAGAGTCCGATCCACCTGCACAATGATCGAAGACGGGGTAGGTGCACAAGAATGGAGGTTAGATGTATTAGCTGCGGGCATATAGAATGATCAAAGGCTGCAGCAGAATTCAGTACCAAAAAATATCAAATCCAGCTATGCGTAAGGATGCATCCTACTAGCAACCATTTACATCCATGCAACAACAAAAAGAATTACCTGAAAGATTAATTTCTCGTAGCATTGGTGTCCAACGTCACATAAAGATTTTAAATGGAAAAGTTCCAAAAATAGGACCAACAAGGATTACCAACTGACTGAGAACCAGATGGCGAGCCAGGAATCACAGATAAAGGATGAAGCATGGCTATTGATCATTGAATGGTACTGTGCCATTTAAAGAGACGAAAAATGAAAATGAAAAATTAAAATGTGTTGGCGCATTCTACCACTAAGGCGTAAATATATTCGATAAGAAAATGATCCCGATGACTGATGATACGTCTTCACATATATGCAGCAAAACAAGCATACCTTATTAGTGTAACACCATAAATACTGGTATGTGGTGTTCAAATAATTGGACTGCAAATAATAGAAACAAATTATAAGGAATTTATCATAACCCAGAAATCCAAATTTTAGAGAATTGATTAGTTTCTAACTTCTAAAAGCTGTCATCACTACAATCGAGTGAAGATTGAATAGATAAGCTGCTTAAATCTGCAAAACCTGCAACTTTGAAAGCAATATCCAATTTGACATTTATACTTGAGGAATCTCTTCCTCCTGGTAAATAGCCGAAACATATTTGTCAACCAATTAAAGTGAATCCATAAAATTGTTAATAACGGAAGATTTCAGGGGCAAATGGAAGCTTCTACAGTCATACACCCATGGAATTATTCATGAAGAGGCTGATAAGGGTGAGAAAAATATCCTATGTAACCATCAAGGCACTCCATGACATGACAGCACCTTTCATGAAGATGGCTTGTCAGAAAATTTACTATGACGTGAGATCAACTCTTTAGATAGCGGAGCCAAGGACTTGGAACAGAATTATGAGAGCCAATGGTACTGGGCCAAATAAGTGGTCCCGGGTAGAAATCTAGCCAAGGACTTGGAACAGAATTATGAGAGCCAATGGTACTGGGCCAAATAAGTGGTCCCAGGTAGAAATCTAGCCAAGGACCTGGAACAGAATTATGAGAGCCAACGGTACTGGGCCAAATAAGTGGTCCCAGATAGAAATCTTCTTCTTCCCATTTAATCATTAGCATCAAAGGAATCAACCCAAATAGAAATCTTCTCGTTTAATCATTCGCATCAAAGGAATCAAGACAGGCATCCTTGTAGACTACCAGTGCTGTAGATGACGGTTGCCTGTCTACTAAGTAAATACAAATTAACTTAAATCCATTGTAAACAGTTCACTATCATCAGATCTGCATGTAAGGGTGTAGTTGCCCAAGTGACATCCAGCGCACTGCAATCCTGAGCCAAACTTCTTCATTGTAAAGGCAATAAAATAACAGCCTAGAACAAGGGGGCACCAGACCAAAAATGCATAGGAAGCCATAAACCAGTAGGCACACAATCCAACAGCACGTGGATATTTGACTGGTAAACCATGACTTAAAACTGAAGAACTTATTTACAAAACCCTGGGAGCTCTGAAAAAGTGATCGAAAGGTTGAAAGCCCTCTGCCAACTAAAAGGAAATCATTAAAGATTCAAATCCTTGAATACAAAAGACACGGCCAAGAGAGGCACACACCCAAACCAAATCGAAACATTGGAAGAACTCCTAAACCTTGCAAAGTGATGGGCAACCAAATTTCCCCCTCTTTTCACAAAGGTGAAACAACAATGCTTAAAAGCTGAAGATGCACAACAAATCTCATCCAAAAGGAGCTCCAAAGATGTTAAGACAGTTGGTCGAGCATTAAACAAAGAAATCAAAGAGAGGCAACCTGACTCCAAAATAATATTGCACCACCCTTGGTCCAGTGCAAATCTCAAACACACAAATTGCAATTGCTTCAGCAACCTGTAGGCACCATCTAGTAATAAAAATTTGACGCAAAGAGGAATCACGACCAACAACGCCAGCGCCAACTCGAGCATCTTCAAAGATTGCAGCATCCACATTAATCCTAACAACCCCAACCGGATGCAAAGACCAGCAAACCTCATCAGGGAACCTCCTATTATTAAAAAGTAAGTCACTTCATCGCATCCAAATGAACCAAGCAATTGTACAAAACTCCTGGAAGCCGTAGAATCAAGAGTATTAAACCATCTGGTAAGGCCATCAGCGGCAGAGCCAACCTCATCCAGACCCAGACCCAGTGAAGCCACCTTCCTCCATTTCTCCTAGATTGGTTTGACACTTGAGCAGTAAAAAATAGAATGAAAATTAGTCTCTGGGAAAGAAAACTGTAACGGACATATATCATTTGCAGTTGCGTGCTTCATTCGTAAAACATCTCTAACCGGAAGCACATTAGCCACAAATCTCTACCGGAAATCTTGAAACTGAGGAGGCAAATTTGATGACCAAACCTTCAACCAAGCCGCATCAAAACCATGCTCGTGTCTCCGCATTGCCATCCAGTATCTTGACTTAACGGGATACACTCCATCCCAAGTAGAGTCCAAAAAAGCCCATCTCCAGCCATTCGTCTACGAACAGGAATCCTCAAAGGCAACTGTTGTAAAAAGTGAACTATACTAAAAAAATGGACCATATCAGAAAAACATGATCATTAGGTTCCTGGATTTCCCTCTGTAATACAGAGGCAACTTATGATGACACAAAGGCTAAGCAGATCATACTAATGACTGATGATAACAAAAGATATCACTATCAGTTTTGTTCTTCAGGAGCTCAACTGACCAGAGAATGCCTGCAACGCCATTAAAATTCAGGTGATGTGTTCCAGTGAATTTTAGTTACTAATCCCACCGGGGCAACTGACATTTTAAAGAAAAAAGATACATCAAAGTGTGAAAAGAAAAAATATATATATAAATAAACATTATGAACAGAAGGTAAGAAAATAAATGCCAGATTGTCAGAAACTCAGCAATGCTGAGAGGTGACAGCAAAATTAGGTTCTACCAACCCAACTGATGGACAAAAAAAAAGGTACCATAATTGATAGTAGAAGATGAGTTGGAATATTGAATATCCAGTATGACTACGGTGCAAAAACCAAATGAGAAGAGAAAGAATCGGTATCAGACCTATATAAACATCATAACTTCACCTACAAATCTGGATAAACACCGAATAGCAATCATCCATTTCCCACGCTGCAGTAGGGGGCATGATGCTCTGTGATTTGAAATCAAAAGGAAGGCATCGGAATTTTTATAATTTGGTAGGGCAAGCATACACACTCACTTATGCCAAAATCCAAAAAACAAAAAAAAAATTAAGGATGAAATACCACTAGTGCTCCTGGAATGAGTATACCAGTAATAAGCAGGGGATGAAAGCATGATCCAGAGACCAAATAAGAAAAAAATAATCAATAGCTACTCATTAAACCAAAAAAACACTGGAATTCCCGAAAGTTGCAATTAATTTAAAAGATCCAAACTGGCATTGCGTCACTAAGCAATGAAAAAAATACAGATGCTTGCTTTCCTTAAAATGGTGGCAAAGAACATGTCATACCAAGCTTGATACATCATACAATGCAATGCAAAACTACACAGAAATATAGATCTTAATGATAATATAAATCAATAAGGGGGGAAACAGAGTGATAATTTCATGAGTATGCTGAATCAAAAACATAAAGTATTCAGAGGCGGGAAAAAGTTTGCCACGTGAAATGAATGCTGAAGAAATTTAAGATTGAGCCTTGCCATGAAACTAAGGATTGCTCAGACATGGACATCTGATTCATTGACATTTCCATTACCTGTTAATAAATATGATCTGTGGCAGTGCTCTAAAAATTCAGAGGTGGATTTTAGAAAAACAAGGCTAGGCACAGTATCTAGCTGATAAGGATTGGGTTAGCTTTCTTATTCACTGACCTGCCCCAGTTGAGGGTTATGACGATGACCAGGAGTGCAAATATTAGCAAACATGAATCTGATCAATATAGGTCCTAGATAGACTAATGTGTAAATCGCATCAGTCATCCAAAACAATGACAACTATTAAATCTGGAAAAAACCATATCTCTTGATTTTCCGAGGGATGATTTAAACTATATAGGCTGATTAAGATCCGCTTCAAGACTCAAATCTAATGCCCATTCGTGCATATCATATAGGTTAAATTATGGTCTAATTCAAGACTCAAATTCCATGTCCTTAAGTGCAAAACGAACAAATCAATAATGTGAATGAAGGATAAGGCTTGCATTTATTTATTTAAAACAATACAAAGACAACAAATAAGTCTTAAACCCAATTAAATGGGGTCGGCGACATGGATCAAACGTCACCAATTAGCTCTAATGAAGATATATTTTCATTGAAACCATTCAGAACAAGATCATCTTAAATGATTTGTTTAAGAGTCCTTTTAGTTCTACCTCTACCTCTTTTAAAACAATAAAAACTATAAAATCCTAAGATGCGTCAGCTTTGATGAGGAAGGGAAAGACTGAACTAGTGAACGTCTGACTAACTACTTTTTTACCCAAATTCTGGAAAATGCAACTGATTGCAGAAAAAAAGTCATTTGGATGAGAGAAACCTGCAAATGAAAACGTAAAAAATCCAGGAATCGGACAATCAAGCACGAGGCATAGAAATCGGACATTACATAACCATCGATGACAAAGACGAAAACAACAAAAAATGACATGATCGAGAAAGATAAATTATACATAATATAAACTTACTAAAGACAATTACGGCAAACATGCAATTGCGCGTCAAAGGATGATCGACCTGCGAGGGAAAACGATTTTGCGAAAAGAAAGAAAAACATACCTTCGATTGAAAACAGCTTTCTGTTCTTGGACGATGAAAATAGAGAGACGCAGGCTCTCTCTCTCCGTTTCCCCCTCAACAACCACGGTTTCGTGTCGGTTTTATTGAGGTAAAAGCCGGGAAGACTCTCTCATTTTACCGGAAACCGATGGAATCCGTTGTACCTTTGGTCCACCACCGGTCATCCCATACTGGTTGACGGGACAAACATTGTCATCAATACCGTGAATAACTGAAATATCGAGTTTAAGGTAGGAGTAGATGATGCCATGTTTATCAAAAAATAAAAAAAATAAAAAAATAAAAAAAAATAAGGGGGTAAAAATAAAAAAATGAAGTTGTCATAATTTTTACAAAAAAACCATTTTTATCCTCTATTGTTATTACCACGTACATTTGTAAAAAAAACGTATCAAAAATATATCAAAAAAATATATCAAAAAACAAAAACAGTGAATAATAAAATGCTATTTAAAATGCTATAAAAACATATAAAAAACGTTGATATAAAAAAAACATAAAAAACGTTGATACAAAACATAAACATATCAAAAACAAAAATTAGATATAAAAAATGTTGATATAAATTACTATTTAAAACATATCAATTTATAAAAAAATTATAATATTGAAAAATATAAATTTCCTATAAATTGTTATTTTTAAAAATATATCAATTTTTTATTTCTTAAATAATATGGCAAACAACTATTAATCTTTGCAAGTTTAAAAAATATTTTTTATGAAAGAAATTAAAAATATGTACTTATAAAAATGTAACAAAACATTATTACATTTAAAAGTTAAATAAAAATATTGTTTGGAAATAATAAAATTTTCTCAAATAAAGAAAAACTCATTATTTTATAAATGCATAAGCATTATTATGTTGTAATTTTGTAAAGGCATAAAAAGAATATATTTTATAATGGAACTAAAAAATAAAAAATACCAATTTGAAGAGAAAATCACATTTTTATTTAAAGGGAAAAATGTCAATGAAAAATTTCCATTATAAAAAACAAAAAAAATAAATAAAAAAAAAGGCGAAAATGTAAATTAAATTTTAATGAATGTATTTATATTAAATGAAATTACATATGATATATATTAAATTTTTTACATAAATTTTATAAAAATAATATAATTTACCATTTAAAAATATACATAATACATGAATAAAAAAGTTAATAAAATGTACATATTTATGAAGTTTCAGTAGAGGTTCCAGTGAAAATTCTAGTAGAGGTTTCAGTTCCAGTGGAGCTTCCAGTGGAGGTTATAGTGGAGGTTCTAGTGGAAGTTCCAAGTTCCAGAGGAACTTCGAGTGGAAATTCCAATGGAGGTTCCGGTGGACGTTCCAATGAAGGTTCCACTGGAAGTTCCAGTGGAGGTTGCAGTGGAAGTTCCAGTGGAGGAATTTCCAATTGAAGTTTCAATGGATGTTTCGCAATACAACAAAAGTATATATTTATAAAACTATAGAATATATTAATAAAAAATAAATTTTAATAAATAAATTTATATTAAATGCAATTATATATAATATATGTAATATATTTTATTCAACATCTATACTAATAACAATTATAAATCTATGAATAGTAGGTTCTAGTGGAGGTTTCAGGTTCTAGTGGAACTTCTAGTAGAAGTTCTAGTGGAGGTTATAGTGGAGGTTCCAGTGAAATTTCCAATTGAAGTTTCAATGGATGTTCCACAATGCAACAAAAGTATATATTTATAAAACTATAGAATATATTAATAAAAATTAAATTTTAATAAATGTATTTATATTAAATGAAATTATATATAATATATGTAATGTATTTCATTCAACATCTATACTAATAACAATTATAAATCTATTAAGAGGAAGTTTCAGTGGAGGTTCCAATGAAAGTTTCAGTGGAGGTTTCAGTAGACGTTCCAGTGGAGGTTTCAGTAGAGGTTTCACTGGAGGTTCCAGGTTCCAGTGGAAGTTCCAGTGTAGGTTCCAGTAGATATTCCAGTGGAGGTTCTAGTGGAGAGGTTCCGGTGAAAATTCCAGTAAAGGTTCCAAATGGAAGTTCTGGTGGAGGTTCCAGTGGAATTTCTAAAAGTTTCAATGAATGTTCCACAATACAACAAAAGTATATATTTATAAAACTATAGAATATATTAATAAAAAATAAATTTTAATAAACATATTTATATTAAATGCAATTACATGTAATACATGTAATATATTTTATTCAACATCTATACTAATAACAATTATAAAACTATTAAGAGGATGTTTCAGTGGAACTTAAACCAGAAATTCCAGTGAAACTTTCTCTGGAACATTCCAGCGTGAATTAGAAGCTTACACCGATCTTCAATGAAAACTTTCACTAAAAAAATCAAACAGAGAACTCAAAGAAAGTCTTCATAAAAATTTTAATGATTCAACTATAAACTTTATAGTGAAGTTTTGTAAAAAAACTATTTTTTAAAATACAAATTATTTTGTCTTTTTTAAATGGCATAAACTTTTTTTACACAAATATTTCCTTTCATTTACAATAATAATTATATTTACAATACAATAAACTCAATATTCTTTCATGCATTAAAAAAAATTGTATGACATTAAATATATCAAAGAAAATCAATTAATTTTCTCCTAAATGATTAAAAAGACTATTTTTATCACATATTTATTTTTAATTATTTTTAAAAGATCTAACACAATTTTTTTAAACAAAAAAATATATATTTCAATTACAAATATAATCGGTTTTAAAATAAAATCAACTCATTAATATTTAAAATGTTTTAAAAAAATGTACGCACATAAAAATATTAACAAAAATATATTCATTTTACTCAAATAATCAAAAAATTGAACACATATTATTTGGTCATTTTTTAGTAAAGCGTAATAATTTTTTTATATAAGACAAATATAATTTCATTTAAATATATATTCGGTTTTAAAACACATCACAAATTTTATTATGTGTTTAATATATAATATAATATTATAAATTGGTGAGAGGAGATTTTGTTGATTGGAGAGAGGGAGAATCTGTCAAAATGTGTTTTGGTTGAAGACCAATATACCCCTTGCTTCATTTCATTACATAATTGCAACGTGTGGAAAAAAATCCAGGTGTCAACATCCCAGACTGTGAATGGATGATCCATTATTCTAAGGAATTGGAGACGATAAAATCCGGCTTCACGGCTGCAACACTGTTTGTGACCGCAAATTATTTGGGTAGGCAAAGGGATAAAATTTTATGTATATCTTTTAATATTTTAGATATGATGTATTGAAGGCGATTATTATCAGGTGATTATTAATATCCGATCTCTCCTCAAAAATTGATTTAGATATTTTTCCATTCACGAGATTTTGATTTTCTAATTTGATTTTCTAAGAATTCATGATTGAATAAGTTTGAATTTATTTAATTTTCTACAACCAGTGTACTAATACTATGGTGGGTACTATAACAAAGGTATTGTAGCAACAACACTGTTCACTCGATTTGGACTTTTGAACCACAAATTTGGACTTTCAGGTATCAAAAGATTTTTGGGTCACAGGCACTACTAAAAAGTGGAGTAGCGAAGGTTGAGGACACGAGCGACCACCTAAGGTGGTCACTGCACTTACATAAAAAAGGCCTACTCAATTGTCCCCCCCACCCCATCCCTCGTGGCTCCCTCACCCTTCGCCCATCGCTGCCGCCACAGCTCCGAAGCCCACCCCCAATCCTCCCACCTCGCTTGTGCCCCCCTCACCCTCACCTCCCCTGATCACGTGCCCTCTTCCTCACCCTTTGTCCGCCGCTTTCGTCATTGATCCATAGATCTCGCACGCCGTTGGTCGTCACCCGCCGCCATTCTGCAGATCCAGCTTCCCATTCACGACTCCCACCGCCTCCCCATCTACCGACCTCAGCCTCCTTGTCCCCGACTCCCCGTTTGCTAGCCTCCACCTCCCCGCCTTCAATCCCGACTCTACTTCCGCCTCAGCTCCCCCATCCACTCGCCTCCGCCCGAGCTTCTCCACCTCCTCATCCTCATCTTCCCATCTACCAGCCTTTGATCTCCATCATTTCTGGTCAGTATCCATTTTTTTCCATGATTTTGGAATGGAGAATTTGAAACCCTAAATTTATTTCCTATTTTTTACCATAAGTATTGCTTTCGAAACTGTGAACATGGATTGTTTATGAGTATTCATAATTCGATCTTGCTAAATGGGTTTACCTCTATCGATTATCCTTGTCATATGGTTTCTGTCATTCATTATTCTCTTGTTTTGGTTCATCTATTTTCATCCATGACTTCAATTCAGGCGACAAAAATTCTCAAGTTAGTTTTTCTTCAGTTTCCACCCTTTTGGTATTTTTTTTGAACCCTATCATTTTTTTAGTTCTGAAATAACATATTTTCATTTAACTAGTATCCTTTATTCAGTAATATGTTCAACACTTCTATGCCAAACTTGGATTTTTGAAATCTGGATATTTCATTAGGCGTTGTGTACTTTTTTAAACAATGTATTTTGTATTACTTTTTGTATGTAAATTGTATTGTTTTATGAAATGTATTTTGTGTACATGTCAATTATGTATTATCATTTATAGCGATGAAGATCTTTGAAACTCTAAAACCATTTGGTGGGTTAACTTACTTGATAATTTCACTATTTCATAACATAAAAGTTAATTAATTGGTCTTTTTTGGATTGATTGAGCATGTGATGTCGTTTTTGTTTCTCATGATCTAGGTATTATTGGTTTATTAGCATAATCATTATTCAAATAATAAGTTGCATGTGAGGTGCCTATAATAATCACTGTAAATGTAGTGCATGGTTAGGTTTCCTACTATTAGCCCCTTGCAATTAGTTTCTGTATATAACATGTTCTCTTGATAGGCATGTGTGTCAATATATCCTACATTCATTCTGAATACATGGAATATGCAATATGCATTCTGGATATATCCAATATGCATTGATATATGCAATTCACAATATGCATTTTGTTTATGCAATATGTATTCTATTTATGAAATATGAATTCTATTTATGCAATATTCATTTTATTTATAAATATATATGTTATGTTCTTAGATATATGCAACATGGAATATGAATTCCATTTCAAAATACATGTTTTGTGTCTCTAAATATATGCAATATACATTCTATTTGAATGCATGCAATATTATTTTTTTATTTTGAATATATTATATATACATCCAGTTTATCCTGAATATATGCAGTTTGTTTATTCATCGAGTCAATCCCATAATGATAAGCCTCTTTTACACCTACATTTCTTTGCTCACTATTATTTTTTATAGTATGTGCTTTATAAATTTTCAAAATAACCATCCTTCATAATACTAGTCTCATAGGATTTCCCATGAAAATATAACTGTATATACATACAATTATTACTGCTTGATGTAAACTTCTCGACCTTCTACTAAACACATATCATCAGGTGGACATGTCATATCAAATGGTTACATCGCTGGCTTTGCAGTTCTTGAAGGCACACTTTATTATAATTTTTATTAATATTATAGTATTACATTTATAATTATAAAAACTTTAGACCTGTTATTTTATTTTGACTACTTCCATTGATTACTTTTTAACACATGAAACATTTATAAAATTATATTAATTTTGTCTACATGGATTTTTATTACATGTCCAACATTTGTATGATTATGTGAAAACAGTAAGTCATATCTTTTTAATAGAAAAATTATTCTTCATCTTTTATCATCCATATATTCTTTGAATGTGATTATAATTTTTATTCTCCGTACATACTTTTAATCTCCATACATACTTATTCGTTAACTTTCATTACTGAATTCTTTTAATTTCCAATACATACTTTTATTCTGATTATATTTTTTAATAAATTAGATGTTTTAAACATAATAGATTTATTTTTTTATGTGTGATGGTGTTTGTTTCCAGAATTGCAACAGAACATATATCATGAAATTTTAGAATTTTAGAATTCATTTTACGTGGTTAGTTTTGCAGCTCCTTCCCATGTTATTTTGGAGTGAATTTTGTATATATAGAACATATATATGTTTGGTGTATAAATAACACATACATATGTTATGTATATAAAGGAAACATACACACACACACACACAAATATATATATTGTATCCAAATAAAACTTATATATGTTCTATATATAAACATATACAAAACATATTTATGCTCTGTATATAAATACAACATATGTATGATCTGTTTGTATACAGAACATATGTACGTTCTATATATGAACAAAACTTATATATTTTCCATATACATGTTCGGTGTATATATAAATTTTCTGAATATATATATGTATATCTTCTATATGCATTACATGTATAAATTTTATGAATATATATGTAATTGTTCTATATGATTTGTACACACACACACACATGTATCCTTATTTTATTGTCCATTTTTTGTGAGTTTTATAACTCTATTTTCAAGTTATAATATGATTGTATGTATTTTCATAAATTGTGAAATGTTCTTAAATAAACATATTGTGTTATTGTTGGAAAATTGTGCATTATTTCACAGTGATTGATGTGTACTGCAAGCTGTATGATTTGAGGGATTCTATCATTTGAAAGATGCTATCAATGTCCGACAACATATGAGGTCGAATAACACCTCTCCCAATCTCATTACCTTTAATTCCCTATAGGCTGAATTATGTCATGCTTAGAGAATAGAGGATGCATGGAGAGATTGTCCTAGCCGACTCCACCACTACATGCCATATCTGTCACTTAGTTATAGATTTTTCACGTTATCAAGTAATCCCTAATTTCTGTTTTAGGGTTTTGATTTTGGGCACTTCCACCACTCAGATTTCATAAAGCACTAAATTTTATTGGTTCACTTTAAGCATGTGACCTAAAAAATATATATTAATGATTTTTCGATTCCCAAATCTATTTTATTTCAATATGATAATTAATCAATACCTTATGCATGCAAACTTATCTGATAGGTCTATCATAAATATATAATATTATCTTTGAAAAGATTTATTTCTTAGGTAAATAAAAATGGGAGATATTATTTAGATAATATCGAGATCCATTCCCTATAACCCCATGAAAATTATAGAGAAAATAGTTATTTCCCATATCAAAATTAAAACATGACACAAAATGAATTCTAAACATACATTTCCTTTCCCTTATTAATAACCTATTTCAACCACATATCTTGTATTCTTTTGGTAACTAATTAATTTTCTCATATTCTTTTCGCCTTTAGTAAATCTTTTTAAGCCCTTTGTATGCCAATAATTCTTAGACTTGAGTGTTTTAATCTATTTTTATGAAGTTACTTTATTGTAAATTTTAGTTTTGAGCACATCCTTTTCCTTAGCTAACATTTATGTGTATTTTAAAGACTTTTTTACTTATCCTTAATTTAATTTGAAATTTCTTTTTAAATGGTATAACATTCTTCTAATTTCAAAGAAGGAATATAAATCCAATAATATTTTCATTTTCTAAAGAAATAAAAATAAAAATAAATGGTACCTCAACATGTGATTCCATAAAGTATAAGTTTTCTTTCTCCTATGGTTCATCTATATAATTATGATCTAAGTCACTTAAATTATCTTCAAAGGCACTCCATGTTGCATCATTCATGGATTTCATTAAAAATATATCCTCTTGACATTTCTTATTAAATTTTAACTTTTATAATTTTACTTTGAAGTGTTTTTTCTATTATAATTATAACAAAACACTTCACTAGAATTTATGTCTTCCTTTTTCTAGTCACCAATTCTATCACATTTTCCTTTAAAATACGATTATCATAGTAATAGCATTTTCATCTTGTAAAAATTCATCATTCATCTAATTTCAATGAAGGAATAAAAATCCAATAATATTTTCATTGTCTAAAGAAACAGAAAGAAAAGTAGAAGGTACCTCGGTATGTGATTCCATAAAGTATAGGTTTTCTTTCTCCTATGGTTCATCTCTGTCACTATGATTTGATTCACTTAAACTATTTTCAATGGCACTTTAATTTGTCATCATTCATGGATTTTATGGGAAATATATCCTTTTCCCATTTTCTCTTTAATTTTAATTTCGATAATTTCACTTTGAAAGATTTTCTCTATTACAATTATAATAGAACACTTCACTGGAATTCATGTTGTCCTTTTTCCAATCACATCTTTCATCATATTTCCTTTAAAATTAAATTATATTTGAAATAAAATTTCCATATTGTAAAACCCCCTAAATATCCTAGCTATGCGAGTTATCTCTTTATCGCTATCATCATCTTAACTATCACTACTTCTTTTGTCAAAAATAATTTTCTTGGCCTTTATGAATCATTATATTGTAAAATTATATTTATATTTTACTATTATATTATATGTTCTTGAAAATCATATACTTAATTCTATTTTAGGTTATTGTTAAATTAATCCATGAATTTGATTTAGATTAATTCAAAAAAGTAGATTGTGATTATAAACATTGGTGTGGATATCTCCAGATCAGTAAGGAAGAAATTTTAGATTAAAACTAAAGTTTTTGTGCATTCCATGAATCAAATGTTCATTTTTTATAATTTTGTATATACGAGTTTAAGTGTTTCTCAATGATCATACAAGATAAATATCTATTGTTTTATTTAAAAAACAAGTTATGAACCTAATATCAAAACCTACATCTAAGCTTAGAGAAAAAATCATTTAGGTAACTATTCAATTGTCATTATGATTTATATATTTAGATATGAATTCCATGATTAAATTGAAAAGTCTTACTTACTTACAGAACAATGATCTATTTAATTTCCCTCCAGATTTAAATATTTTTGAAATCTAAACAATGCCTGACATTACTCACTGGTCAATGGTTCAATTTCCATCCTTCACTAGTGTAGTTCTAGATGAAGAGAAACAAGAGTATTGTAAGGGATAGATGTTGTAAACAATTACAATAAGTGTCAAAAAATGCCTTATTGTTAGAATCAAATATATGTTTCTACAATTCTATTTTTGGCATCATTTTAGTTATATGGAATAGGACAAAAGAATATTTCTTTACATATCCAAGAAAGGTACCACCACAATTAATTGGCATGTTAGTTGAGATTTTTTCTTATCCCTGGGTTTAATCTATAATGTTTATTCAGTATCTATTTCTATATATACATTCCATGAGATAAATGGAGGGGCTATGTTTTTCATTATAAAATATGAGAAACATGTTTATGCTTTTATTTTTATATTGGGAAAAAAATTAGTGATATTGTATTGTGTTTATTGATTTTTTTCATTATTTTCATGTTATCCAAAGCCCGTGCTTCGGTTGTTCGAAAAAATGTTAGACTTTAGTAAATAATCACAGGCCAACAAATTCAAAGTTCATAGACTGGGATATGATGTAAGTTAAGAGGTTTTTCTCTTCATAGTTTTAAGTTGTATCATATAATGCTGAAACATGGTTATCTTCCTTACATTGATTAGGGTACTAATATGGGAAGATATATTTAACAATACTATTGTTAATTATGTTATGTATTTTGTTTCCTTGATCTAGCCCTTAAAAGGGTGGATTTCATGTTTTAGGGGGTGAAAGCTACTACATACCACTGTGAAGATTCAATGGACCTACATTGAATAGATGAGTGGCATAAAAAGTGGTAAAAGTCACTTCAAGGATATGTTTATTAGTCTATTTTGAAGTCATTTTCCTTTGTGTTAACTTCATCATTATAATATGATATTAAAGAAGGTGTCTGTTTAAATTTCATGTTAAGGGAAGTAATTTTTTATTGGAGATGAAACTAACCTAGCCCGAGCAACCTTTTATTGTCAAGAAACTATTTCTGCAAGTTCAATCACTCACCTGCAGGTGGTACCTCCTGGTTATTCTTTTGTTACATGTAATGATTAAAGCAATGTTTTGAATTTGTAAGAATATTTTTGTTCTTTTGCAGTTGATATATTTTTTTCATTCTTTGGCGGCTGTAAAATTGTATTTTTTTTTAAAAAAAAAACTACAGGCTAGTGACTACCTTAGGTGGTCTCTAATGCTTTTATCTTCTAGAAGCTTTAGAGACCACCTATAGTAGTCGCTAATACTCTTCCCAATGACTACTATTACGGTCGTGTAGGAGACCCCTACAGTGACCGCTAATGGTGGTTTCTATTTCCCTTTAGCTATGGGCCAACTACGATCACCAAAAGTGGTCAGATGACGGTATCTAAAGGTGAAATTTGTAGTAGTGGGGGCCTCCAGGCCATCATCAGTAGGCAGTGAGTAACATGGTGAGACTACGTGAATGACTCGACACGATAGGTAGGGGTGCAAGAATAACCCAATCGTTAAATTAACGGAGTGAATACGTATGAGAAATTTTAAAAAATATGTATAAAGATTTTATATAAAGCAAATATATTGATAAATAATTACTTATATTTTAGTAAAATTCATTTTATGTTTTAAAAATATTTTTTCCTCAAAAAATGTTTTATTACCTTTTATGAGAAAATAATAAATTTAATTTCTTCTAATTTTAAAAAAGTTATTTGAAAAAATGAACTTTATTTTTTAAATTATCATATCAAAATTATATTATAGTAATTTTTTTGATAGTTTT
Source organism: Viscum album (assembly GCA_963277665.1). Classification (NCBI taxonomy): domain Eukaryota; kingdom Viridiplantae; phylum Streptophyta; class Magnoliopsida; order Santalales; family Viscaceae; genus Viscum; species Viscum album. Next base: position 797,249,532 of record OY728137.1, read on the forward strand.
TTGAAAAGATTGATTTTTCAATGAATAGTGAAAAATATTGATTTTTATTGAAAACTGTGTTTTTGTTTCAAGAACTTACAAAGTTTAATTTTATTTTAAAATTATTTAAAAGGAAAATTAGTTCATTTATATTATTAATAATCCAATAAAGGTCACTAAAATTAATTTTATGTTGGATGTTGGTACAAAAACGTTTTTTACCTAAGAAAATATTTTTTTCTGAAAAACTACATTTCATCACGTTTCGAGGGTTTAATTTTAAATTAAATTATACTACTTTTGTGAATTGAATTTGATAAAATGGATTTAATATTTTGAATTAAGAGTTTCAAATTTTTTAAATATGTCACTTTTATTCTTGGTCATTATGAATAATAATCGTGGTAAATATTTATCATATCAGTAAAAGTAAAATAGGTAAAACATGGTTAAAACCATGATATAAGGTCTCAAAATCAATTCAACACCCACATCTATTTCACTGAATGGAATTAATTCGACCATAGACATCCCAAATTAGAATATATGACATTTTGGTGTCATTTTCCATTAATAATGAAATTTATATTATTTTAAGTAATTTTTTTCCAAATTGGAACTCTCTTGAATTTAATATCTATGAATTTTTTCATAAGGACCAAAGAAGATAAGTTCGGTTCTAAATGTTTGTTTGAAATATGAATTAATTTTTTTATCATGGTTATTTGTTTTTAATTTTTAGTGATGAAATAACTACTTTAAATGCTTACGCAACGCTGACATAGTGATTGTGTAAGCAGTAAAAAAGAAAGTAAATGGTTTTAAAAAACTCTAAAAGTAATATTGTTTAGGTTAATTAAAGTGTCATGTGATTTTTTAAGGTAAATAAAACATATTAAATATTTTTTAATGGTTTATATTCAAATTAAATTGTTTTCATGTGGTTTTCAAATTCAAATTATGTGAATAGTTTTTAAAATGGCATTAATAGCATTTTATGTTGATTTTTTTTATTAAATTATTTAAAAATCATAAAAATATTGAAAGTGGAAAAATAGGATAAATAATGGTCTAAAATGGAATCTCATGGTCATTTTATGAGCTAATTGTTACATTATAAGTAAAATTTAAACCTTTTAATATTAAAAATGTCATTACCACAGTTAAAATTAAAATTGGTTAACCAAAGGGTTAAACCAAAAGATAAGGTTTAAAATGTTACGAAAACCTATCTAGATTTCATTGGATGATGATATTTAGACCATATAATATTTTTATTTTAATTAAGGATATTTTGAATCATTATACATGAGAAGTACATTATTTATATTTAAATATTTTAAGTAATTCCAAGGGTTTCTTTTCCCTCCCTTATTAAACGACACTTCTTATATATTTTCTTCAGACCACTTTAAGTCATATAGATTGACCAAAATATACTAAATTATATTTTAAAATTTCCTATACATGAATTATAGGTGCCATTCATATTAAAATACCATTCAAAGTGTTATTAAGAAAGGATCTAAAGAAGGCCTACTAGATAAGAGGTGATCGTATTATACAACCACTTTCAATTTATTTCTTCTTCTACCTCCTATAAATCTATGGTATTTATCATAAAATAATAAATATAATAACCTAAATATAATAAAATGTTGTTATTATTATTTAACTACCATTATACACCCTCTTTTCCATCAAATGAGAAGTGAAAATATCGCTCATGTGTACGTGTGGACTATTGCCTCCACGGAGCGATACAATTCATTTTCCACCGTCATATTTCATGGATGATTATTATGATGAGTTTAAAGTTTATATATATTATATTTATAATATTATTATGCTTATGGAATTATAATATAATATTTATCTTTTTACCTTATCATTCGTTGGAAAAAGATAACATCGCTCGTGCGTACATATGGACTACCACTTCAACAAAGCGATGTGATTAGTTTTTCATTTCCTATTTACATGAATGGTAATAAGGATATATTTAATGAATATATATGATATTTATGATATTATAATTATTGTTTAATGGTGAATTATTATATACCTTCTTTTGTTCCATCCGTCAAAAAGTGAAAACAATGTTCATGCTTACGTACAACCTATCATCTCTATGAACAGTGTAATTCATTTTTATATCTATACCTTTTATAAATGATTATAAATATGTATATAGTAAATATATATGATATTTATATCATAATTAACATTATTAATATGATGTAACACTTATAAAAGTATAAGTACCTGAACTACCTGACAAAAATTCTCATGAAAAATAAAACAATTAACACCCGAAAATGACGATTTTAATAAGGAATTATTAATAAATGAGTGTTGAAATGTTATAAGTGGATCATATATGATATTATAAGTATATACATGAGTATTTTATATAATTATAATAAGTTCAAATTTATTATACTAGAAGTTAGAGTGCCTTCGAAGAAAGTCGAACTTGAGGTAAGAGATTTATGCCTTAATCTCATTTTAATCGGAATTGTTTATGCTTGAATTTACATTGAAGGAAATTATATGATATTTTTCTATTTAAATCCTTTAGTTTTATTCTAATCTACTTATTTCTTTAGAATATATGTTTTTATTTTATTTTCCTCACTTTAAGTACTCAAGAGACCAAAATAACGTTTTTAAGGAAAATTGACTTTATTTATCTATTCAGTTAAAAATCCTTTTTATTCAATGTGTATATTTTCTAAAAATGTTTTCAAAAATGTTTTTAAAATTATAATATTATTGTTTAAAGTCATTTTTAACCATGTTTTACTTTTTAAAAAATGTTTTCAAATGATTCTTCATACCGTTTTCTGAATGAGGTACTTTTTACTTTTTACTTAAAATGTGAAAAAATATTTATTTTAACATACACAACATGAACAAAATTTTCCACTGTTATGACTGATCAATGATTTGAATATTACTATACAGGTTTCCAAATTTCTTTTCAAAGAAAAATTTTCCATAATATTTGGGATTTTTTAATATTTTAATATGTTATTTAAAAATGAAAAGGGTATTTTTCTCAAGAAATATTCCAATGATCTTTTAAAGGAATCTTTGGATCTATGATAATATCCTTTGATGTTATTTAGGATTTACTGGGGATATGATCCAATGATACCATATTTATTCTTTCTCTAGATGGTTTATGGTTATTATGATGAAATATCAATGAAACCTCTCTTCTTTTACATGATTTAAGTTATGATGAACATTTTTATGATCTCGTGGCATAATTATGAATGAATTTATGATTATATGATGATTGGGCCAAAAATTATATATCCCACCAATACATTTAGTAAATATTAATGTTTTATGAGCTCAAAGGGTACACGAGAGGTTATCCCAATCCTAGAAAATAGGGTAAACAAGAGGTTATCCCAAGCTCGAAAGAGGGTACACAGGAGGTTATCTCGAGCTCGAAGCAGGTACATGAGTGGTTAACCCAAGACTAACATGTTATGAATGTATTGGTGGGTATACTTGACATAATATCATTATGATTATGATTATGCTACAATGTATTCTACTATGACATGATCTTATGCTAATATATGTTCTCATGACCCATGTTCTTTTATTCCTTTATGATTCATGTCTTATAAACTGCCAAGATTTATGCCATGACTCATGTTTATGATCTAAGAATTTTCAGGTATGAATTTAAAATGTTAATCTCATGTTCTCATACCTGTAATGATCATTTTATGTTTAAATTATAATTGATATCTCCATTGTTTACCCTTACTGAGCATTTAAGCTCACCCTTTATTATGTTTTCTTTTCTCTAGGATATAAAGAAAAGTTTTAAGTATGACGTGTCTAAGAAGGGTGTTAGTTATAAAGAACTATGCGGGATACTACACTGGTAGAAAAAATGTTTTTAACATCATCATTTTGACGTCGGTTTCATATAAACTGACGTAATATATGTTTTAAGATAATTTTTGGTGTCGGTTTTTTTAAAAACTGACACCAAAAAGAAAAAAAAATTAGTTTGAGCATCAGTTTTTTTAAAAACTGACACCAAAAATTTTAAAAACATATTTTTGGCGTCAGGTTTTACAAAAACTGACACCAAAAATTAGATTTTTTACTATGTGTTATATTATTTCATAAGCTTCGATTTTACTAGTCTTGGAGAAAAAATGGAGTTACAGATTAAAAGTTATGGTTTTCGGAAGTTGATCTTCTCTAATAGAAGTCTTAAAGAAGTCCATCTTTTAAAGGCCATAACTTTTAATCCGTAACTCTATTTTAGCTCCACAACCAGTCAAATCAAAGCTTAATAAATTATCTAAAACATTGTATTTTTTTTTCATTTTTGGTGTCGGTTTTTATGAAAACCGACACCAAAAATATTTTTTTTATTTTTCAGGTCGGTTTTTTTAAAAACCGACGCCAAAACAATTTTTTTTTAGTTTTTGGCATTGGTTTTTTAAAAAATCGACGCTAAAAGTTTTTTTTTTAAAAATTCTTATCATCGATTTATTTAAAATCTATGAAAAAATATATTTTATTTTCTTTTGAAGTCGGTTTTTAAAAAAATGACGTGAAAAATAATTTGTTTTTTACTTTTTAGAGTCGGTTTATTTAAAAACCAACACCAAAAATAATATCGATTGGCATTTTTGTCATCAGTTTTCTAAAAAACCGACGCCAAAATACCAATGTAAATGCTTTTTTGCGTCGATTTCAAAAAAAAATGACACCAAAGAGTATTCACCGATATACGGGATCATAATTTCAATTTTTTTCACAATGCGTGTTTAACTTTTTAAAATCCCACCTACATTTCCATAAAATGCTATCGAAAATATTTTAGTTTACTATATATAAATCCTTTTTCTCCTTCATTCAACATTTTAAACCTCTTCAATTCAATCAAGTTTTAAACGTGACTTCAATCATTAATTTGAACATGGTACCTATTCTAATCATTTATTTTCATTATTATTCTTTTCCTTCATTTCAAAACAACTCGATTAGCTTGCTTATAAAGATGATTTATTCTTATTATCGAGTTACAAATATAGAACATTCAGATGAGATTTAACAACTGTGGTGTAAATTTAATTATCTATCACCATTTTTATTTGGTTTATGTGATTTTAATTTATGTTTATCAAATTTTATTTGAAAGGAGTTGTATCAATCGAAACATTGACAAGTTCAACTTCTAACGACCATAACTTTTGATTCGTAACTCTGTTTTTGCTCCACAACCTATCAAACAAAATCTTTGGAAATTCTCTAAAAAATAGAAGAATAAAAAGTTAATTTTCAGCATCAGTTTTTTTAAAAACCGATGCCAAAAATATATTTTTTATTTATGGTGTCAGTTTTTTTTAAAACCGACGTCGAAACTATTTTTTTAACTTTTTGGCGTCGGTTTCCTTAAAAACCGATGCCAAAAATGATACTAATGGATTTTTTGGCATCATTTTTTTACAAAACCAACTCTAAAAAACAAATTTAATTCATTTTTGGTATCGTTTTACTAAAACTGAAGTAAAAAATAATATTTTTTACGTCGGTGGCTTCAACGTCGGTTAAAAACCAATGCCAAATTTAAAAAAAAATCGACTTTAAAGACCATTTTTATACTAGTGCTATGTATATTTATTATTAATAGGTTGTTTATATATTCAAGTTTTCAAAGACACTAAACTTATACAGTTCTGGCATGGATCGTAATGTCATGTAATGAATATTCATATAATAATATGTAATATTTATGTATAATAAGTATGGGTCTCCATAGTTGGTATTAGATAAAGGATTAGTTGAATTTGGAAACTAGTATGATAAAACATTAGTGAGAAACCTTAGGATAATCCTATGTATATAAGAACATCCTATGTTATGGTAAAGAAAGGACGATGGTTTTCCTAGTAAAACATCCCTGTCCAGATATTATAAGTGGACATGGTTTTGGCACAAATTCTTCTAGGGTTAATAACCCTGAAAAAGAGTTGGTCAAGTATATCTAGACCGTTATTCCGATGCACAATGATCATGACCTTACCACATACCTGGTTTGACACTCTCAGAGAACATGCTTGAGTTAATTCATATTTTATTTAAAACTATCATGAAGGATTTGAATAGATAATAATCACGGATGACCTAGGATAAACATAAGGTGTCATATATTGAAAATAAAGTGTCATTATTTATACATCTTATAAATTATTTTTCATGATTATGTAGTTTTAAACTATGATGATTATTTCTCACACTATGATTTTTGATTTTAGTCAATGGATAGAACCTGAAGGAACCGTGTTAATACTGAATGTGATAGAAAATGTAACGATTTTACTACCAAGAAACCAAATGTTATGGGAGCTAGAATGAAATCTCATTGATATTATTAGATAATTTTCTCAATCCATGAATCATACTGAGCTTCCAAATGAGAAAAGGAGGGAACACCATTCTATTAAGACTTTCATGAGGCAACATCCACCTTCGTTTAGTGGGTATGTTGATCTACTAATTGTTGAGAAATGAATCAGTACCATTGAAAATATATTTTCCATTATCTAGTGTTTGGATCATGAAAAATTCATTTTGGTTGTCTATCATTTGGAAGGAGAAACATATCAATGATGGACTCTCATCAAGAACATGAGGCAATATGAAGAAATTGACTCTATGGAGTGTGATAAGTTTATAAGATTGTTTTTCAACAAGTAATTTCCCTATATTATTTCTATGAAAATGAATGAGTACCTTGAGTTAAGGCATAATGATAATGAATCCATTAGTACATATAAGGAAAATTTTACATGACTTGTGAGATACACTTCTGGTATCATTATTGAACCAAAAAGTAAGATTGATCGATTCTTCAGTAGATTAAAACCAAGTATCTGAAGGGTGTTATACATGAGTGAATTAAGTAGATATGAAAAAAATCATTTTATGTGATACCAAGGTATAAATAGATATCGAAGTTACCCATAAATCTCATAATTTTGATAAGAAAAAAAAAATGAAATTCAAAGGGAATTCTAATAATAAAAACCATAGAGGAAAAAATACGAGCCTTCCATTATGCTCAAAGTGTGGAAGGAGACATGGATGGAATTTTCTTAAGGGTAATAATAAATGCATTAAGTGTGAAAAGGAAGGTCATTAGATAGTCGAATGCCGAAGTGATGGGAAGAAGTTAGCTAATGATGAAGAAAAAGCACCACAGAATGCACCACCCACACTCCAATGTTTCAAATGTAAGGAGTGTGAGCATTAAGCTAACTAGTGATCAAATACGAAGGTTAATAATGATGATCAACACAAACAACCTCTTAATACCATAGACAAAGGTAAACCTCACATGATCACTATTACTAATGTGGGGTATGATAAAGAAGCGGTGAAAGGTGCACTCACCATCCACTCTAGAACTAATAATGTCTTATTTGATTATGTATCTACCCAATCTTTTATATCTAAAGAATTTTCTAAGGGTATCAAAATTCCACCCTAATGATTAGATATTAAATTAGTATTAAAAATTCCTAATGGTACGATGATCACATCTCAAGTCTACGATTCTTCTCTAATTGTAGTTTATGGAAACATGCTTCCTAAAAATCCTATTATTCACCCTTTAGTTGAATTTTATGTTATATTAGGCATGGATTGACTTTATATACATAAATCCCATACCAATTTTTAAGGAAAGGAAGTCACATTTTATATTCTGAACCAACCTATGATTGTCCATTAGTGTGATGATTAATCTAAACTTCTGATGGAAATTGCATCCATTATATGGGTCTTGATTCCTATTCAAAAGGGTTGTTTATCTCAGATAGTTGAGGTGAAACTCAATATCAAATATATTCCTATTTTATGGGGCTTTGTTGATGTTTTCCAAGAAGAGTTGTATAGTTTTCCTCCAAGTCATGAAGTTGAGTTTTCAATAAAACTTATATCTAATGTTACACATATTTCAAATACTATATATATAATATACCCGATTGAGTTACATGAATTGAAGAAGCAACTTTAGAAGAATATTGATAAGGGATTAATTCGGCCAAGTGCATCACCTTGGGGTGAACCTATTCTTTTTGTTAAGAAGAAATATGGATAAATGTGACTCTGTATTCATTATCTAAAACTTAACAAGATCATAATCAAGAATAAGTATCATCTACCCCGTATTGATGATTTTTTTGACCAATTATGAGGAGTAAAATATTTTTCCAAGATTGACCTTCATTCTGGATATCATCAGCTGAGGGTCAAGAAGGATGATATACCCATGAAAACATTCCATATGAGGTATGAACACTATGAATTTATAGTGATGTCATTTAGTCTTACCAATTCCCACACCATCTTCATTGATTTAATGAATAGAGAATTTAGAGATTAACTTGATCAGTTTTTGGTAGTCTTTATATATGACATTCTTATATATTCAAAGAGATCACCTGAGGATTGTACTGAAGACTCTAAGGAAGGAGAAGTTGTATGAAAAATTTACAAATTGTGAATTTTGGCTATAAAAAGTTTCATTTTTGGGTCATATAATCTCAAGAGAGGGTATATCAGTGGATCTATAAAAGATAGAATTTATTGAATGTTGTCCCGGACCAACCATTATGAATAAGATCCATGGTTTTCTTGATTTTTCTTGATATTATTGATGCTTTATAGAGAATTTATCATGGCTATCAAATCCAATATCTAAGTTAACTTGAAAGGTATTCGAGTTCCCTTTGATATATGAATATAAATAAAATTTTAAGGAACTGAAGAGAAGGTTAATCAATGCACCTATACTTACATTTCCCTATAGTGGAGAAGGGTTTGTGATCTATAGTGATGCATAAAATAAGATACTAGGATTATTCCTTATGAAGAATGATATGGTGATAGCTTACACCTCATGCCAATTGAAGGTTCATGAGAAAAATTACCCAACTCATGATTTGGAGTTAGTTATGGTAATTTTTGAATTAATTATATAGAGAAATTATCTTTAAAGAGAAAGGTGTGATATATATACTGACCATAAAAGCTTAAAATATATATTCACTCAAAAATATATGAATATGTACTAGAGAAAATGGCTGGATTTGATTAAAATTTATGATTTCTTAATGAATTAACACCTTCAGAAAGTGAAAAAGGTGAAAAATGATCTGACTCTAAAGGATCACGCTAGCTTATCTATGATGAGGATAAAAAAGATACAATATTTTTATATTTGCAAAGGATTAATATGGAAATCTTTAAGAAAGAGGAGAAATATTATCTTTATCAAATGAGTGTTCATCCATCTATCTAAGTGAAGATTAAAGAGGCACAAAAGGAAGATGTGGAGCTACAAAAGAAGGTGAGAAATGCTAATTATTTCAACTTTTATTATGATGGAATGATAAGGTCTAGGAACCATGTATATATCCCATCAATACCAAACTTGAAAAATGAGTTGTTGGATGAAGTTCATAGTTCAACATTCTCTATTCACCCTAGAAGTAAAAAGATGTATAAAGACATGGAAGAGTTTTTTTAGTGTGAAAAAATGAAGAGAGATATTGCAGAGTATGTATCTCGGTGCTTGGTATGTCAACAAGTTAAGGATGAGATATGTAATTATAAGGGGATGTTACAACTATTAACCATACTATAATATAAATAGGAAAACGTCACTGTGGATTTTTTCATTATAATCCCCAAAACGTCTAAAGTTCATAATGTTATTTGGGTTGTAATCGATTAACTTATAAAGTCTGCACAATTCATTGTTATCAAATAATATTGATCTCTTGACCAAATTTCCATAATATAAATTAAATAATTGGTAAGGTTTCATGGATCACCACATTCTATTATATCTAATTGAGATATGAGGTTTACCTCAAAGTTATAGTGATGTCTCTAGCAGGATATGAATACAGAGTTGAGTTTTAATACAAATTATCATCCTCAGACAGATGGTCGGTTTGAGAGAACCATTCAAACCCTATAGGATATGATGAGATCTTTTTATATGGACTTCAAATGAGGTTGGGATCAACACCCTCCTCTAGTAGATTTTTATTACAATAATAGTCTTCACTCAATCATTCTTATGGTTATTTATGAAGATCCCTATGGAAATAAGTGTAAAACTCCAACATGCTAGGATGAAGTTAGATAATGGAAACTATTGGGACCTGAGCTAGCTGAAAAAATGGTATAGAAAGTCACATTCATTCAAAAATGCACTAAGGAATCTCAGATTTGATGGAAAATTTATGCTAACAATCATCAGTGAATTCTGAAATTCAAAGTTAGTGAGAAGGTTTTCCTGTGAATTTCTCCATGGAATAAGGTTATGAGATTTAGAAATAATAGAAAGTTGATCCATAGGTATATTTTCCCCTTTGATATTTTTGATCAAGTAGAGATGATAACTTATTTCTTGGTGCTTCCACTAAACCTCTATCAAGTTCACAATGTTGTAATAGAGGATTTTCATTATTGAAAATGGATTCTAGTTTGTGTTTTTTGTTAATACACATTGGGTCAATCAAGGAGTTTGCAAGGAAAGTGATATTATAGTACAATATAACTATAGTGTTGAAGGTGGCGTTATTTCCTAGTGTTTGACAAATTTTTGGGCTCAAAATCTAGAGGATAGAGCAAGCTTCACGAAAGGTAGTTTTCTGGATTTGAATATTCTCGAATATGGTAAAGTCATAAGTTTCACGATGACTGGGTTTTTTAAAAGTTTGAGTTTTGTGAAGGTGGATAATCATGAACGCGTAATGAAAAATGGTACATCTTCGTGACTATAATAAGTGGAGCATCATGAATTCATGAAGGTTTGATGATAAATATTCACGACTATGAGAAGCTTCAAAAACGGGTTAAATTTCACTAGAGATTTGTGAATAGGATTTTGGAGTTTCATGAGAAATTTGCTGAGAGCATGAGATATTTGTGAAAGGATGATCCTATATATAGGTGGCTACCCCCACTTCATTTGACACAAAAATAATTAGAGAAAAGGTTGAATTTATTTGAATTTTTGAAGGCTGATAGATTCATGAATCAAGTATTCATTGTGAGCCTGAGCATCGTGAAAATACTATCTTAGTGTTGAACAATGCTTAGGTATCTCTAAAAAAGGAGTTTCGCGATGACTAGTTTTCCATGACAACTTAGTGTTCCATGAAGTCAGTTTGCTTCATGAAGGTTGTGAGCTTTGCGAAGGGGCTTCATGAAGGATCTTTATGAAGAACAGTGTTGAATATCTGGTTCAAGTAAATAATGATTTTAAGTGCATCAACACAGGACTACAGTGCAAGCAGAGTCTTGTGCTAGTTAGGGAAAAAAAATTAAATTTCAATCTACTGAGGCGACCTTAAATTTATTAAACTGAGTAATAATTTACCCAAATAAGTGACATAGGGGGATTTAATGGAAGTGTAACGTCCCCGAACTAGGAGTCACTAAACTGGTGACCCGGGTCGGGTAGTTACATGACCTCAAGCGCACCTCCCTGTACGCTGGAGGTTGCCAACTAGCAGTGAGGGTCCAGTAGGTCACATGGGGAGACTATACCCTCAATACCAGAGTAATACACAATAGATAATAATTGAAATAGTGGAAACATAAGAGAAAAATCCATAACATGCATAAATAACCAAATCCCAAAACTGGGTGCAATCATAAACATCAATAAATATGCCATGCCATGCTACAGTGTCAAGTGAACAAAACCCAAAAGAAAGAAAATAGTAGAATCCCCAAAATGGTCCGGACTCCAAGTCTGGAACCTCACCCAAACATGTCCCATGTCCAACTCATCTCCCTAGCATAGAGACCTTGCCCTTGTCCTGACCTGCAAGCATGAAATCTGCTCAGGTACCCAATGACGGCCCGAGTAGGGTGTGATTATAACTTAGTAGGCCACCACTAATGATGTCCACAAAATATCCAGCAAAGGAAGATAGTGCATGTAAGTGATAAATGATGACAAGTAAGGATAAAAAGTTCATTGAGCTATTCTAGACTATGTTCATTTAGTTTATACTACCATTGAATCCGAGTTCACTACTTAGGAATTTCATGATTTAATCTACCTTCTTCATGTGTTCAATGGATTAGGCATGATCAATGTTTTAAACATATAAGAATTTAACAAGTCCTATCTCACTAGGCATATTTGACAACAAATCCCAACATCCTCACCTCGAAGCCTCAGTTCAGGTGGAATGCAACCGTTAGGGGAATAGAACTCCATCCACTTCCCTAACCTGTGCATTTAGGGGTGGAGCTAGAACCTCATTCCAACTAAACCCATGGTCACAGAACCTCAAGTCGATACCCCACTCTTTCAAGCCATGTGCACATACTTATTTATCATTCACCATAATTAACCATATCCCAACAAGCATAGGCAATATCATTTGCAACATCACAACAATATCAGTAAATGGGAAAATAACATTATTGCCTTGATCCATTAACACATTCATCATTTATATTACTTAACCCTTTATCCCCATTTCCCATTTCCCATGCATATCTCACTAAGCATATTCAAGTAATAAGCTAATCCCCTAGCATTTTCCCATTAATCCATTTAACCCTTTTCATGCCAACCAAACGACCCCTTAGGCCATTACCATTATCCAACCTAAGTTTATTACTAAACACCAATTAAAAATCCTTAAAGCATATTGACATATTCTTCATGGGATCTATGTTCTCAGACAACGACATACACTTACTTAGCTAACTCTAGGTCTGAGGAATATCGACATACCCCACGGGTGGCCCTAATTTGGTCGAGTCATCCTCTTTGCATCCCATGGGGAACAAGAGGGGTTCAATTAACTATTTAGACACCCTTTACAGTACATCATGTCAAAGGCACCAAGAAATCATCAAATAGGGGCAAGAATAAAAACCCTACATGCACAAATCTACTCAAAACCCAAGGGATATAACTTGTAGACCACCTACCTTGAATCTGTTGGTGAATGAACTCCCAACCGAAGCCTTAGATCTCAATTCTACCAACCCTTGAAGCTTAACCCTAAAACTCACTGAAAAATTAGGGTTTAAGAGATTCATATGGAGAGGGTAAAGAAATAGAAACCCTAAACCAAAAAGAAAAGCAATAGGGAGATTAGCCTTACTCGTATCTTCAATCCGCAACTGACGGTGCTCCAAACAGCCTAGGAATGAAGGAGATCGACCTCCTGGAAGATCTTGGAAGCTTGGATCATCACTAGGGTTGAAGGAGGAAGAGGGGGAGAAATCCCAACTTGGGTATAACAATCCTACAATGGCATTTTTGTAATTTTTTTTAAAAGTTTCTGGGCTGCACGGTTTACCCACATGGTTTTCCAAATAGTGCGCAAACCATGCGGATGCCACTGTCCAAAAATCCACCTCCTGCACGGTTTACCTAGGATACCTGCATAGTTAGCACTAACCATGCACGGACCATGCGGCTAGCCCAGAAAACTCATTTTCCCCCTTTTTCGCATCCCGAACCTCCAGAACACCTCTGAGCCTCCTTAAGTATTTTGTAAATCACTTAATTGACTAAAATAAAGGGATTAAACTGAAATGTAAGTAAAACATACCTTACGGAGAAATACAGGATCTCAAAACCTCCCCACCTTATAACGGATCATTCTCGAGCCACTCTTCCGAGAATCATTGAGTTCCCAAAGAAAAGAGATCGGGCCACTAGACCTGTATATCTAATTCCCACTCCCAAGTTTCCTCCTGGAAATTTTTATGCTGCCATAGAACACGAACCAAGGGCACAACCTTACTTCGCAAAACTTTCTCGCTATGATCCACAATACGAACTAGGCTCAAAGGACACATCATCCTCAAGATCGACATCCTCGGTATTTATCACATGAGATGGGTCAGGGTGATACTGTCGGAGTTGTGAAACATGGAAAACATCATGCATCCCACTATATCACTGTGGAAGTGCCAATCGGTAAGCCACCAGTCTGATCCTCTCCACAATATCAAATGGCCCCATATATCTAGGTGCCAACTTGCCCTGTTTCCGAATTCGACGGTGACCCAACCTTGGAGACACCTAAAGAAACACACTATCACCCACCATGAACTCAAGAGGTCTACAACGCTGATCTTCATATGACTTCTGCCTACTCTGAGCTGTTGCAATACGCTTTTGAATCAAATGAACCTTCTCCGACGTCTCCTACACAAGACTTGACCCTAACAACTCAGACTCCCCAGCCTCTAACCAACACAACAATGATCTACACGGTCTCCCATAAAGTTCCTAAAAAGGTTCCATCTGAACTGTAGCCTGAAAATTGTTGTTATAAGAAAACTTAACAAGTGACAAGTACTTTTCTCACAAACCACCAAAATCTAGAACACATGCTCTCAACATGTCTTCTAATACCTGAATTGTACGCTCCAACTACCCATCAGTTTGTGGGTGGTAAGCCATACTCAGAAACACTTGGGTACCAAGTGCCTTCTTTAATCCCTCCAGAAGCACAAGGTGAAACACATAACACGATCTAAAACTATGGTTCTCGGTATGTCATCACTACTACAAATATGGATTTTATCAATGCAAGAAAATGGAATTAACAGTGCTAAAAAAATCATTGTTAATAGAGCCGAAGATAGGGGGTCCCTTTTATCAGCGCTCAGATAAACGCTGATAAAGGTCCCTTTTATCAGCGCTAAAAAAAGCACTGATAAAAGGAGTCTTTTATCAGTGCTAAAAAAAAGTGCTGATAAAAGTCAAAAAAAATTAAAAAAAGTTAAAAGAATATATAATACAGGGGGGGGGGGATTTTAACAATGCTTGAACCCCCATTTATCAGCGCTAGGCGGACCCCCTCCCACTCTCCCGCACGCTGCCCTTGCCCGCACATCCCCCACATGCCTGCGCGCCCCTCCCTGCTTCCACCCGAACTCGAACCCGAGACCCCCCCCTTGCGCACTCTCACCTTTACCACTAAGCTATTTAGTTTTTTCTCTATTTAATGATATATCTATTTATTTATATATATATAGTTATATTTATTCATATGTTAATATAGATTCATATTAATATAAATATATTTAGTTATATCAATACATATATATTTATTCATATATTAATATATATATATATATTTATATTTATTCGTATATTCATTTATATTTATATTTATTTATATATATATAGTTATATTTATTCGTATATTAATATAGATTCATATTAATATAAATATATTTAGTTATATTAATACATATATATTTATTCATATATTAACATATATATTTATTCATATATTAATATATATTTATATATATATAGTTATATTTATTCGTATATTAATATAGATTCATATTAAAATAAATATATTTATTTATATTAATACATATATATTTATTCATATATTAATATATATATTTATTCATATATTAATATATATATTTATTCATATATTAATATATATATTTATTCATATATTAATATATCTTTATATTTATATATATATAGTTATATTTATTCATATATTAATATAGATTCATATTAATATAAATATATTTAGTTATATTAATACATATATATTTATTCATATATTAGTATATATATATATATTTATTCGTATATTAATTTATATTTATATTTATTTATATATATATTTTTAGTTATAAATTTTTATCCGTATATTTATTTGTATATTAATATATATTTATAAGATTAGTTTTAAATACATTTATAAAATATGTTTTTATGTGTGTTTATAAATAAATAAATACATACATATATACAACACACACACACACACATAGACACACACACACACACACATTTACGAATAAATACATATATATGTGTATTTGAAAAGCCATAGAATGTTAAAACGACCATAACTTCTAATACAGAAATCCGTTTCAACTCCAAAACCAGTCAAATTGAAGAAAATGAAATAATATTCAATATGATATGTGGTACAAGCCTAGTGGACATCCTAATCAGAATTTATACCTATTTGAACGTTAAATAATCGGGGTATCCCGACTAAAAACTTAGTTTTGGAGGACTTCTGGGCCTTGAAAAATGTGACAGAAGGTTCCCTTCAACAACTAGCGTGTAGATCTCATCACAAGATTTGATTTGATATGTTGTAGAGCTAAAACAGACAACCAAATCAAAAGTTATGGTCATTTGAAGTTTGAGTCACATTTTCAACTTATTTTAGATCTTTTATTATTATTTTTTTGATTTTTTGTGTCTTCAAATTGTTATTAAATTATTATTAATTTATTATAATTAGAAAATTACTAATTAATAATAATTTTTAAAATATTTTAAAGTCATTTTCACTAAATTTCTTATATATTAAATGTAATAGTCTATTTATATTTATCTAAAACATATTTAAAAAATATATATTATATTTATATCAATATAAATATACTTATATAAAAATATATTATTTTTCATGATTTTTTTTGAAATATGAACTTTATCAGTGCTAAGAAAAAGTACTGATAAAGGGTGGCACCGTGGAAACCTAGTTTTGTGGTAGTGCATGCAACCGTACTATTTCCCGAACATACAACTCCCCTAACTGGTCGACTGTATAGGTCTCCTGAATCGGAAATAAATGAACCACTTTGGTCAGCTGATCTACTACTACCCAAATGGAATCATTCCTCTGAGGTTTCCTTGGAAGACCCACTACAAAGTCCATCGTGACGTCATTCCACTTCCACTCTGTAATAGGCAACGACTGCAACAACCCACCTGGGTGCTGATGTTTAGCCTTCACCTGCTGACAGGTAAGACACTGTGCCACAAAACTCGCCACTTCTTTCTTCATTCTCAGCCACCAAAACTACCTACGTAGGTCGCGGTACATCTTAGTCAAGCCCAGATGCATTGCCCACTGTGAGGCGTGGAACTCACGAATCAACTCTTCCTGTACATTTGCCGACACCACAACACGACCATGAACATAAGAAACTCCATCGGTGTTGAAGGTCCAACTGGAAGGTGACTCCCCACCTTTATGAATTTCCTTCAAATCCAAACAATCCAGATCTACCAAATCACTCTCTTTAACTCGACTCAAAAGTGCGGATTCAACTGCTATAGATGCAAGGGTCATCTTCACGTGCCCCTCCTATACCTCCAAATGCATCTACGCAAACAAAGCCATCATTACCCACTCTGAACTGGATTCCTGAACTACTTGATTATGAGTTTTCTGGCTCAGAGCATCAGTGACACTATTCCCTTTTCCCGGTATGTAATCCAATTCAAAATCAAAAGACTACAGGTACTCAACTCACTATCACTGTCGAAGATTCAAATACCATTGAGAGAAGATGTATTTGAGACTTTTATAGTCGATAAACACCGTAAAGGGTTCTCCCAAAAAATAATGCCTCAAATACTTTAAGGCATGAATAACAATAGCTAGCTCCAGGTAATGAGTATAATAATTTCTTTCATGTGGCCTCAACTGTCTTAAATTGTAAGCTACAACCCGATCATCCTACACCAACACTGCCCCAAGTCCAACACTGGATACATCATAGAACAAGGTATACCTCTTACCTGGTTCGAGTAAGATCAAAATCGGTGCGGTGCTCAACTGCTTCTTCAGCTCCTAAAAAGAATTCCCACAAGACTTTGTACCAATTTAACTTAACCCCCTTCTTGGTTAGGCCTGTGAGCGGTGCTTCCAAATGAGAAAAATCTCTAATAAACCTTCAGTAATAACCGAACAAACCCAGAAAACTCTGAATATCAGAGAAATTATTGGGTTGTTCCCAAGAAACCATAGCCTACACCTTTTCTGGATCCACCGATATGCCTGACTCAGATATGATATGTCCCAAAAAGTAAACCTCATCAATCCAAAACTAACATTTTGATATCTTGGCGTAAAGTCTATGCTCTCTTAGTGCACTCAAGATGATGTCAAGATGTTTTACATGATCGTCATGAGTTCTGGAGTACACCAAGATGTAATCAATGAAAACAACTAAAAACTAATCTAGATACGGGTGTAATATCCAGTTCATCAAGGCCATGAACACAGCTGGTGCATTGGTCAAACCAAACGACATTACCAGGAATTCATACAACCCATACCTACTTTAGAAAGTCATTCGGGGTATGTCAAAAGGTATCACCCTCAACTGATGGTATCCCGATCTCAAATAGATCTTGGAAAACATTGAGACACCTCTATGTTGATCAAACATGCCATCAATTCTTAGAAGAGGGTATCAGTTCTTAATTGTCATCTGGTTCAACTTCCTATAATCGACACATAGCCTCAGTGATCCGTCAGCCTCCTTAGAAAACAACACAGGAGATCCCTGAGGTGATGTACTAGGGTGTATAAACACATTACACTCCAATTACTCTAGTCTAATCTTCAGTTCTTGGATCTCTGTTGGTGCCATTCGATAAGGTGGGATAGAAACTAGCTCTGCTCTAGGGAAAAATTCGATCATAAACTCAATATCTCTCTCAGGTGGTAACCCCGAGAAGTCCTCAGGAAATACGTCCTAAAACCGGTCCACAACAAAAGGGAAGACTGATTGTCCTTTCTCCCCATCATCTATCATAAGGAATGCCACTTGGGCTGCGAGCTCCCCCATATGATGGCGTAACAGCCATGCACGACCCACTTAAGTATCTCACTCACCACGAAGGACATGAGTGCTCCCATAGAGATATGTGAATGTTACCAGGTGTTGGTAACAATCGATATGGGCTTGATATAACACCAACCAATCCATTCCCAAGGTTAGGTCAAAACCTGACATATCTAGGACAAACAGATCCCATAGAAAACGATACCCACCAACCTTCAGAGCACAACACTTACACTACCTGATGTCCTCGACTCGCACCCCTAGCGGAGTATCAAGCGACATTACCCCACATGAAATCTCTATAGTTAATCCCAACACAACTACAAACTGAGCACAAATAAAGGAATGCATAGAACCTATATCGAATAAAGCACTAGAAAACATGGAAGCTACAATAATCGTACCTTGAATAGTATACAGTCTTGCCTCACCACCCTCAGGTGTATCCTGAACTGCATGGAGATGACCTGCCCCTTTACCCTAGGCTCTAGCCTGAGTACCCTACACTGCACTACTCTATTGTTAAGGGTGATCTCGCCCCAGAGTTCCACATCCACTTCCCCTACTAATATGGCTCATGGAGCTCCAACTACCTGCCTGATATGGGGTAACTGACCCCATGCCTACACTTGGAATCTGCCTCTGACCTCCATCATTCCCCGACTGTCATGGGTTCCTACAGAATCTCTGCATGTGGCCCATCCTGCCGCATGCTCGACACTCAACTAGTGGGTGGGGACACTGGTCACGCTTGTGCCACGACCTGCCATACTAAAAACAGAAGACCTGGTCACCACCCTAAGAATTTGACCCCCTCTTATGACTGCTCTGTGTGCTTCCCCCTTGCTGGAAGGTTCCAAAGTGGCGCTTCCTACTATCAGAAGCCACACCACTTGATTGCCCAACCAGCGCCACAAGTTCACTACCTGAAGCTCCCTTCAGATTTCATTCTGAGATAAGGGATTGATCCACCACTTCATAAAACCTTTTTAGACGAAATATATTCACCTGAGATCTGATCTTGTGACTCATCCCATCATGGAATCATTTTTCCATATCTTCTTCATCTCCCATCAATGTCAGAACGAATCATCTCAAATCGGTGACATGGCTAGCATAGTCCATCACCGACATTGTCCCCTGAGTCAACCTCATAAAATATGCAGCCTTCTCCTACCTCAAGGTTTCTGGATAGAAGTGCTCAAGAAACTTCTCCTGAAAATCTTTCCACATCATCCCCTCAGCCTGCTCTTTCTGAACTATAATGTCCCACCAACGTTTTGCTTTCCCCCTCAGCATATAGGCTGCTAACTTGACTCGCTTCTCGAGAGGAGTCTCTAGATGGTCGATAATAGTTTGGATGGACTCAATCCAGAACTATGCTTCTTCTGGACCACCCTCTTTGATAAAGGTCGCAGGGTGCTGCAGCTGAAACTCCTTGGTCAGCTCAAACATGCTTGGTGCAACCCGCCCTAGGTCTCATTCCATAATCTGCATAAAATGAGAAAAGTTCTCATGGAACTTATCTTTCCTATCTACTTGAACCACCATGTTCTCCTACTCCACTACTGGAGGAGCATTCTCGACAACTTCCTCATGTCTCCCAATCGGCGCACGTATTCGAGGTGGCATTTCTCTACAATGCCAAACACGAGCTTTAGAACGCAACCATAAATATTTTATGAGAAGGAAGAGATATAGATAGGATATTCACTTGTAATAACCAAACCGGTTCACATAAAATACCCAAAAGAGCCCACTTGCAACCAGGTCACTACCCTCATCCATCTTCCTAAGTCCATGGCCAGCACGATATCTAATTCACACAGTTACAAGCCTTATCTTTTACTCTCATTCAAACCATTTTCATATTCCAATTTACCCTTACAACAAGTTATTCCACTTTTAATTATTTATCAAGAATCATTTTCCAATTACTACTTGACATTTTAAATTCCCCCTTTTACTCATTCATACCATCTTATTAGGCATAATTCATTACTTTTAAGAGAACATATGCATCCTAACCTTTATATCTTGCACACCCATCTCGTGTGTGTGTCTATCAGGATGCATGTCATTTTCCTACATAGGTGCCTAGAATGATGCATGAATGAACAACCTCGTACCTTTCCGAACACGAGATAAATATCATGAAATTGTCAAATCACACAACAAGTGCATCACCCAATGGTGAAATATCATTAAATGTAACTACACATAATAAGAACAACAATCCACTCCTAGGGTGACTTGGGTTTCCCCCCGTACATGGGTTAGCTACTCCCAAGAACGAGCTCATTACCAAGGCCTGACACATTCCTAATATCCTTTCTACCATCCCCAAATAGTAATAAAGATAAAATAACTCCTCTGATACCACTTTGTAACATTCCCAACCCGGGAGCCACTAAACTGGTGCCCCGAGCCGGGTAGTTACATGACCTCAAGCATGCCTCCCCATATGATAGAGGTTGCTGACTAGAAGAAAGGGTCCAATAGGTCATGTGGGGAGACTATACCCTCAATACCGGAGTAATCCACAATAGATAATAATTGAAATAGTGGAAACATAAGAGAACAATCCATAACATGCATAAATAACCAAATCCCAAAACTGGGTGCAATCATAAACAACAATAAATATGTCGTGCCATGCTACAATGTCAAGTGAACAAAAACCAAAAGAAATAAAATAGTAGAATCCCTATAATGGTCCAAAATCCAAGTCTAGAACCTCACCCAAACATGTCCCATGTCCAACTCATCTCCCTAGCATAGGGCCCCTGCCCTTATCCTGACATGCAAGCATGAAATCTGCTTGGGTACTCAACGACGGCCTGAGCAAGGTGTGAGTATAACTCAGTAGGCCACCACCAACGGTGTCTACAAAATATCCAGTAAGGGAATATAGTGAATGAAAGTGATAAATGATGACAAGTAAGGATAAACAGTTCATTGGGCCATTCTAGACTATGTTCATTTAGTTTATACTACCATTGAATCCAGGTTCACTACTTAGGAATTTCATGATTTAATCTACCTTCTTCATGTGTTCAATGGATTAGGCATGATCAACATTTTTAATATATGATAATTTAACAAGTCCTATCTCACTAGGCATCATTTGACAACAAATCCCAATATCCTCACCTCGAAGCCTCAGTCCAGGTGGAATGCAACCATTAGGGGAATAGAACTCTATCCCCTTCCCTAACCCATGAATTTAGGGGAGTATCTAGAACCTATTTCCAACTCAAATCGTGGGCATAGAACCTCAAGTCGACACCCCACTCTTTCAAGCTACGTGCACATGATTATTTATCATTCACCACAATTAACCATATCCCAACAAGAATAAACAATATCATTTGAAACATCACAATAATATCAGTAAATGGAAAAATAACATTATTGCCTTAATCCATTAACAAATTCATCATTTATATTACTTAACCCTTTATCCCCATTTCCCATTTCCCATGCCTATCTCACTAAGCATATTCAAGCAATAAGCTAATCCCCTAGAATTTTCCCATTAATCCATTTAACCCTTTTTCATGCCAACCAAATGAACCCTTAAGACATTAAAAAACCTAAGTATATTACTAAACACAAATTGTACATCCTTCAAGCATATCAACAGATTATTCATGGGATATATGTTCTCGAACAATGACATACACTTACTTAACTAACTCTAGGTATGGGGAATATCGACATACCCCACGGGTGGCCCTAATTTGGTTGATTCATCCTTTTTGAATCACATGGGGATAAAGAGGGGTTCAATTAACCATTTAGATACCATCTACATTACATCATGTAGAATGCACCAAGAACTCATCAAATAGGGGCAAGAATAAAAACCCTACATGCACAAATCTACTCAAAAACCAAGGGATATAACTTGTAGACCACCTGCCTTGAATCCATTGGTGAATGCACTTCTAACTAAAGCCTTAGATCTCTATTCAACCAACCCTTGAAGATTTACCCTAAAACTCACTGAAAAAGTAGGGTTTGAGAGCTTTGGATGGAGAGGGGAAATAAATAGAAACCCTAAACCAAAAAGAAAAGCAAGAGGGAGATTAGCCTTACCCGAATCTTTAATCCGCAACTGATGACTCTCCAAATGACCTAGGAATGAAGGAGAAAAACCTATTGGAAGATCTTGGAAGCTTGGATCATCACTAGGGTTGAAGGAGGAATAGGGGGAGAAATCCTGATTTGGGTATAAAAATCGCGCAATGGAATTTTTGTAATTTTTTAAAAGTTTCTAGGCCGCACGGTTTACCCACACGGTTTTCCAAACCGTGTGCAAACTATACGAATACCACTGTCCAAAAATCCACCTCCTGCACGGTTTACCTGGGCTGCGTGCACGGTTAGCACTAACCGTGTGCAGACTATGTGTCTAACCTAGAAAACTCCTTTCCCCCACTTTTTTTTTGCGTCCCGAACCCCCAAAACACCCCTGACCCTCCTTAAGGACTTTGGAAAGCACTTAATTGACCAAAATAAAAGGCTTAAACTGAAATGTAACTAAAAAATACCTTACAGAGAAATCCAGGATCTTATAGGAAGTGTTCCAAGGGAGGTAGTATGTTATCCCTAAAAAATTGTAAAGGCAGTGTTCCTGGCATAGAGTGACTACGTCTAAACTTCTTTATTCCATAGCTAGTGAAGATTAGAGGATTTAGGTATGACCAACACACTATTGGTGCATGATTCTTGGAATTACCCTTAGTGGTGAACCAAGTAAAACTATTTGTGTTGTCTCTATGAATGTAAATGTTTGATTACTGCATGATTCCATCAGATGGATTTAACAAGTTCTTGCTAATTTGGGAACAAGATACATTCCTTTAAAAGAAAAATTCGACACCCTGATTCACCCATCCCCTCTTAGGGTGTTCCAGGGTCCTATACACAATTTGTTCCATGCATCTATTCTAAGGAAGTACATAGTCGATCCTTCACATGTACCAAACACAGAAGTTGCATCACTAAAGCATGATCTTTACTATGAATAACAACCAGTAAAAATCTTGGATCATAGAGATAAATTGTTATGAAATAGAACTACTCAAATGGTTAAAGTTCTCTAGAGGAATAATTTTTTTAAAAAAGATACATGGGAACATGAGGATACGATGAAACAAAGATAACATTTTTTTTATATCAAAGTAATGAAATTTCAAGGGATAGATTCATTTTAAGGGGTTGACTATGACACCCCAATCTTTTATGATACATTTCTCTTCAAATAAAATTAATTTTCTCGATAGCTTGCAATACATGCAACCCCGAGTCTAAATGAACCATAACATAGTACACCATTATAAACTAACCATTAAATTAAAGGAGCGAATAATAATAACCACTTTTTGGAAAAAAATATGTATACGGGTTTTAGATAAAGTAAATATATTGATAAATAAGTACTCAAATTTTAGTAAAGTTATTTTATGCTTCAAAAATACATTTTCCTCAAAAAATGGTTTTTATTTATTTTTATAAGAAAATAATAAATTTAATTTCTTCCACTTTTAGAAAATTTATTTGATATTTTTTTTAAATCACCATATCAAAATTATCTTAGAGTAATTTTTTTATAATTTTATGAAAAGATTGATTTTTCAATGAATAGTAAAAAATACTCATTTTTATTGAAATATGTCTTTTTATTTCAATAATTTAAAAAGTTTAGTTTAGTTTTAAAATGATTTAAAAGTTAAATTAGTTCATTTATATTATTAATAATCCAATAAAGTTCATTGAAATCAATTTTATGTTTTATTTTGGTATAAAAAAATTTTATACTTAAGAAAACATTTTTTTCTACAAAACTTATTTTTTTCGCATTTTATGGGTTTAATTTTAAATTAAAATTTTCCACTTTTGTGATTTGAATTTGATAAAATGGATTTTATATTTGTAATCATGAGATTTAAATTTGGTAAATATGTTAATTTTATTTTTAGTCATTATGAATAATAACCGTGGTAAATATTTTCCACCTTGGTAAAGGTAAATGAATAAAACATGGTTTAAACCATGAGATAAGGTCTCAAAATCAACCCAAAACTTTCCTTTATTTCATTGGATGGAATAAATTTGACCATATACATCCCAAATTTGAATATATGGCATTTTGGTTCTATTTTCTCTTGATAATGAAGTTTATATTATTTTAAGTAAAGAAAATTCCTAAATGACATTCTCTTGAATTTAATATCTCTATTTTTTTACATATGGACAAAAGCGGATAAGTTCGATTATAAATATTTATTTAAATTATTATTATTTTATCATGGTTATTTATTTTTAATTTTTAGTGATGAAATAATTATCTTAAATGCTTACGCAATGCCGATAGAGTGTTTGTGAAAACAGTAGAAAAATCAAGTAAATGATTTTAAAAAACTTTAAAAGTAATATTTTTTGGATGAGTTAAAGTATCCCACAATTTTTGAAGATAAATATAACATATTATATATGTTTTAATGGTTTATATTTAAATTCCATTATAAGGACCCATCCTTAAACATTACATAATCTAGTGTCTTTAGACTATAATTCACTTTCTTTCATTCCCAAAGATCTTTTAGGTTTTAAGTTTTATAAAATTACATCATAAATCTTACATAAAAAACCATATTTTACATAGTGGAAACCACTGAACAGTATCTCTTTTTTCCAAAATATAAACCTTTTAAAATAAATATTATTTCTTTTCATGATAAATCTTCATAACTTTCAACTTGACCTCTTATTTTCCCTTACCCATCCTTATAAACTATGAAAAACATTTTAAAACATGGGATTTGTACAAAAATCTCAGTAATGGACATAAAAAGAAATAAAGAAACCATTAGTACATTAATAATAATAATTTTTTTTCTTTTTCAAAATAAACTTTGGACTCAAAAAAAACATTTTCTTACCCAAGAAATCACATTCTCTGCCCAAATGTTTTCATAAAACGTTTCATAAAAAATGTTAAAGAAAAAATAAATCACATAAAGGTTTCTTTTAAATCATTAAAATCTCATAATAAAATTTTCAAAAAGTTATACTTTTCAACCTTATGAAGTAGAATATACTTTCCTTTACCTTATGAAATAATAAGATTTCCATAAATACCCATAACAAGCTGTAATGTCTTGTATTTTACATGTAATTTTTTTGAAAATTATATAAGATTATTTCGAGACCAGAAGCTGATACGACACATGAATATGAGGCCCGGGGTGCCTGGAATAAATGTTTGAACTATTTTAAGTAATTAAAATAGAGCTCATGCGTGGTTTTATAGAAAAGTGAGATAAATTATAAACAGGTGCCCAGATCAAAAATCTGAGGGCACCGTTGCGTTTAGAACAATGAGTTTTACCTAGGCGAGGCCTAACATTTACCGGCACAGGCAGACTGTGGAAAATATTTTTCGGATGTTTTAAAGAATAATAAAAATAAACTTAAAAAGTTTATTTTATTTCTTTTAAGAACTTCGTAGTGACGTAGAGACACTACGTCACCATAATGGGGTATCCCGTTTTCTCTCTTAAATGAAGCAGTGAGGCAATACTGTAATGCTACAATACAGCGATGGGGCAACGCGCTTTCCTTCCCTCCTTAATTAAATCGTAATCAAGGGTTAAGCGAACAACCCTATAATTCCTCTAGCGAGCGGCGAAGGAACTCTCTCCAATGAATGCCGATAGAACAAAAATCAATGACGACGAATTATAGAACAAAATATGGATCAAATATCGACTAATCAACAAATGACGACACAACTTCGCCCTTCGTCAATGGTCAATCCAAACTCCAGGTAGGGGTTTTATTTCTTTGTGAATTTCTTTCCCCGTTCTTGAATCCAATGAATAATGCGAACCAACCCACAAACATATTGATTTGAAGTTCCATAATTCTTACAGGATGGTTAATTTGTGGGATTTAATGGATTAAAGATTAGTGATTTATCCTTGTTGTTTCATCCCCCTTTTCTAACGGGACGAACGAAGGCCAAAACGAACAAGGCCTACGTTCTCTCTAAGGGTGTTATTGTGCCTATTTTTTTTATTACTGTTCTTCATTATTCACCGATGGACCCCTATGGTCATTTCGGGATTTTCCGGGAGGTTCCGAACATGGCCAGACCCCCAGAGTGACGAAAAGATGAATTGGAGCCCACAATAGTGATGGCAGCGAACCAAGGATCGCAAAGGAGTTCTTGGTTCGAAAAAAAGGACCACCATGATGATGGTGGTGGCCCACATAAGAGAAGCCACCAGCAGCATGTGATGACGTGACTACCCGGCAGTAGGTACCTAGTGGCAGTGCGGTTGTGGGCAGTGATCGGGAGCTGCGGCCAAGGCGGGACATGACGATGCGGACCGGTGACGCGGTCTCTTGACCGCGTCTACTAGGTGGGAGGGGTGCGGCCCACGTGTTGTGCCCAGCTAGATGAACCGACCCACATAGGTATACCAGGCTGGAGGAAAACCAGGCCGTCAGACTGGACCGTGCAGCCCAATGGGTCTGGCCTTTGGGGAATGTCGTTTCGGGCCGGCCCAGACCCAACCAGGTTGGGTCGGGTCAGACCCAGACCCGACCGACCTCTTTTTACTAAAATTACCATAACTCTCAAACAATGCGTCTGTTTGATGAGCCGTTTTCGGTGTTAGGACCATCAAGATAAGGCAGGCCTTTTGAGATACTCTATATGATTTTTTTGGAAGTTGGAGTATGAACTATTGGATTGAGGAGTAGGTGCTCCCAGAACGAGTGCACTAAGAGCAGAATCCTCTGGCTGAGACCTATGTAGAGTAAGTCTCCTGCGAACTGTGACATATGCGGAGTAAGTATATGGAAATGATGCATAATAAGTCTCCCATGAAGACAAGGAGTAAGTATCCTATGAAGATGTGAAGTAGGTAACCTGTGAAGATGCATAAAAGGTCTCCTACAAAGATTCAGAGTAGGTCTCCTACGAAGACGGGGGAGTAGGTCTCCTGTGAAGATGTAGAGTAGGTCTCCTACGAAGATGTAGAGTGAGTCTCCTTTAGAGACTATATGTCTCAATAGATTTGAATATACCTGGAATTTCTTAAGTATATTCATGCTATAGACATGTACCTGGTGTGAGATGACTCTAGTGACTCTATCAAATGTATCTTGCTTTGTGGGTTTTTCTTTATGGTTTCAGGGTCCCTATTAAGTATTATTTTACTCACCCCTGCATGGACATCGCCCGAACATATTGTGTCTTATGTAGATGATCGACAACTTTGACATAGTCCTTGGTGGGCCAGAGACAGGTGGTACTTTAGGGTGACCTGACAGACGTGGTACACTTTAATGACATTCAGACAATTTACTATACCTACCCTTTAGGTAGGGTTTTCTACTAACAGAATTTAGGAGATAACACCTTTCCAGTTTTTTTGGGTTTGTTCTATCCCCATTTACTTTTCAGTTTTGTACTGTTACTTTCATTGGTTGTCTTAGTGGGATGCATACCTATTTACTCAGTGTTTTTAGTTTCAATAATTTTTCCTGGAGACGGGTGCGTGTGTACAGGTACTTAGAAAAATGACTCCCCTTTGTGGGATATGACTACTCAGCACTAGTCTTCAGCCCCTGGTTTATGGGATGCAGTCTTGGGGTAGTCATGAGATGGGCCCCAAGAGGTGGGTCGTGACTGAGTGGTATCATAGGGCAGTCAGTTTTATTTTTGTTTTGGGGAAATGATGTTAAGTGTTTCGAGTTCAGATTTCAGGCAAGGGAGTCCAGTGTTGGTGTGACAACCGATGTATCTATACACCAGGACCCTAAATTATACTTTTTGACTTGGTATATGAAAACATTGGTTTCATGCATCATATAGGAATTGAGTATGTTCTCTTGTCCTTCTTGATTCATAGTCAGCTCACCAGGTATACTCTATTGACTATGGTACATCTAGTTCTGTTTCAAGATGCTTCTACACAAGCAGCCATCTGGGATTCTAGGGTGTGACCATGAGGATGTTCCACTGAGTGATGAGGCATCGGTGTAGAGACCGTTTCCATAGATAGCACATTTTGGTGGTGTACCAGCAATACCACCACTTTGAGAGCAGTAGTTCCTACCGGTGTTATCGGTAGAGGATGCACATAGGCTCTGTGCATTGCATGAGTTTTAGAGATAGTGACCTCCTAGGTTTTGATGTGAGACAGATCCTCAAGTAGTTTAGGATTGGTTGGAGGTGGTTACATGAGTTTTACGCCTAGTGAGGACACCTCTCGACGTGATGTCAGTCCTAGCTATGAGTCTTCTACAGGGCTCGGTGGGGAGATGGTGGAGATTGATGATACAAACACATGATGAGGTGTCCCTCACTTGGGAAGACTTTGAGCACCTATTTAGAGAGGAGTTATTTTCTATGAAATTACACTCTGTGCATATACAGGAGCTACTGCACCTACATCAGGGCAGCCTGATAGTATCAGAGTACTCGGCGAGATTCACAGATCTTTCTCACTACTCTACAGACATGGTGTGAGAACCGTTCTTCAGAGCCCGAACCTTTGAGTAGGGACTACACTGGTAGATAAAGGCATTTATGATATCCCTTAGCATTCCTATGCATGCTGGGGTACTGGAGCAAGCTCTACTGGTAGAGATATTTATTGCGGAGCAGACACCACCAGTGGGAGCTACCACTAGGCATCGGGTAGCTGAGTCTTCGGCAGAGGGTAACCAAATACTGACATAGGGGTCAAAGAGGACCATACAATCTAGGGGACGACCCCAGGACATGAGATCAGTGGTGCGGGGCTTCCCAGGTAGAGAAGGTTGGCTGAAGGAATGGATGTGATACACATGCGGCGGTCCATGACATATGATTAGAGATTGTCCAAAAAACCATACGACCGACCAAGAGACGGTCGAGGGACCTTCGAGGCAGTAGACAAGACAGGAAAAGGGTGATATTCTAGGCAACAGATGTGACAGAGGAGCAGGATGAGCAGTAGGAGGTGGTCAGAGGTTTGCGTTACTACCACCACCACCCACAGGTGGTCCACCATGAGCTTAGGGAGTTGGTGGATAGGGGTGAGGACAACTCCAGGAAATGGAAGATTATAATCCCGAGACACCCCGGATGATCAGAGGCATGATCTATGTCTTTTACACCCTAGTTTTAGTTTTGATAGACACAGGTTCCAATCACTATTTTCTCTCTATGACCCTTATTTGAGATATGGAGATTCCAGTGGAATTGTTGACTTGATCCCTACACTTAGAGACTCCTACAGGAGGATATTCAACGATCACACACTAGTGCCAACAGTGTTCCCTTACTCATGGGGGTGAGATTTTTGGTTGAGATATCTTGCTGGTAGCGTCGAGGCCTTACGACATCATACTAGGTATGGACTGTTTATCCACACTTCATGCTCAGATCAACTGTTTTAGGTGCACAGTATAGTGTTTCTGTAGAGATGGGACCATATTTTCCTTTTTCGGTGAAAGGAAAACACAAGAAGTGTAGGATGGAATCGCACATAGGAGGGTGTAGCCGATCATACATCAGTTGGATAACATGAACCTTGGTGTAGTGGATGAGACGAGTCCTCAGTTTCTTGCAGTGGTAGATGAGTATGAGGACAACTTTCCAAAATATGTTCTAGGACCTCCTCCTCATAGGTAGGTAGATTTTTCATTGACCTGTACCCTGGGATGACACTGATATCTACACTGACATATCAGATGTCTCCCATAGAGCTTTGTGAGTTGAGGGTGTAGTTGGAAGACTTGCAGAGGAATAGCTTCGTGAGGCCCAGTATTTCACCATGGGTAGCCCCGGTTTTGTTTTCCAAGAAGGAAGATGGGAGCCTGAGGCTATAGGTTGACTTCCGACGCTTGAACCAGGTGACCGTGAAGAACAAGTATCTACTACCGAGGATTTATGACCTCTTCAATCAGCTAAAGGGATCAAGATAGTTCTCAAAGATAGACCTCAGATCGGTCTCTCACCAACTTTGTGTACGGGATGAGGACATTCCGAAGATGACTTTCAGATGTCTCTACGGCCACTACGAGTACTTATTGATGCCGTTTGGCATGGATAATTCCATAACAGTGTTCATGAGACTCATGAACATGATCTTCCAGCCTTACTTAGATTAGTTTGTAGTGGTCTTTATAGATGACATCCTAGAGTAATCGATGTTTTGAGGAGGATCACACAATACACTTGAGGATGGTCCTAGAATTACTACGAGAGAACCAAATTTACGGAAAGCTCTCGAAGTGTCAGTTTTGGATATGAGAGGTCCATTTTCTAGGACACATCATTTTGGAGGCTAGAGTTGTAGTAGATCTAGCGAAGATAGAGGAAATTATTTCTTGGGAGCTACCCAAGAGTGTTACCGAGGTGCAGAGTTTCCTTGGGTTGGCTGGGTATTATTGGAGGATAGTGCCCAAATTTTCTAGAGTAGTAAAATCCTTGAAATATTTGACACAAAAGGGGAAACCTTTTGTGTGGATTGGGAAGTTCTAGGAGAGCTTTCAATAGTTGAGGAAGGGATTTATGAGCGCTCTCATCCTGAGATTACTGGAGGAGGGTGTCGAGTACATGGTGTTCTGTGATGTATCAAGAACCGAGCATGGTTGTGTCCTGATGTAGGGGAAAGTGGTGATTTCTTATGGTTCACGAAAGTATATACCACATGAGAAGAACTACGTGACCCACAATTTAGAGTTGGTAGTTATAGTATTTGCATCGAAGATGTGGCAACACTACCTTATGGGCAAGTGGTTTATCATCTACTCAGACCAAAAAAGTCTCAAATATATCTTCTCTTAGAAGGACCTGAACTTGAGATAGAGGTTTTGGATAGAGTTCCTCCATGACTATGACTTCGAGATAGTCTATACTCCTAGGAAGAGGAATGTGGTGGAAGATTCTCTCAACAAGAGATCAGGTTCACAACTACTAAAGAAGGCATCATAGCAGTTATCCTCATTGTAGATATCCTTCGTGGATGGAGATCGATCGGCTTATCTCCAGTCAATGGTAATTACCCCTCCACTCCTATAACAAGTTAGGAAGGCATAACTTAGAGATACTATTTACAAGACTACACATGCTTAGATGTCCACAAGGTATGCCCCTGATGGATATTAGAAAGGTGGGGAGCATGCCATTCTTTTTAGAGGACGCACAGTTGTACCGATGATGTTACGAGAGGAGGTGTTGAGGGAGTTTCATACATACCCTTTAGAGGTACATGCAGGTGTGGAAAAGATATACCAGGACCTCATATATCAGTTTTGGTGGCTGGGGATGAAGAAGGCAGTGGTGGAGTTTTTCTCTAGATGCCTCACTTGTCAGCAAGTGAAGGCCGAGCACCAGGTTCCAGCGAGTTTGACTCAAACCCTTGATGTGACAGAGTGGAAGTGGGATAGAATATATATGGAATTCATGATGGGTTTACCATGTATGTCCAGGGGGAATGATACCATCTAGGTGATCATCAGCCGACTCACAAAGTCAGCCTACCTCCTAGCGATTCAAAAACAGGGTTTAATAGAGAGCTTGGGATGCTCTACGTATAGGAGATAGTTCGACTACACGGAGTCCCATCGACAATAGTATAAGATCATGGCGATCATTTCACATCTCGGTTGTGTAAGGGATTCTAGGAGGTGTTTGGGACTCAGCTGCGCTTGATCACAACTTTCCACCTACAAACATATGACCAGACGGAGTAGAACATTCAGGTCCTAGAGGACATGCTACGTGCTTGCATCCTTGATTTTGGCCACAGTTGGTAGGTTCACCTATATCTGGTGGAGTTTTCATACAAAAACAGCTACCAATCCACTATCGGTATGATTCCATTTGAGGCCTTGTACGGAAGACCCGGTAGGTCGCCACTTTGCTGGACGGACCCTAGAGAGCCATAACTCTTGGGCCCAGAGTTAGTGTAGGATACTACAGAGAAGATTCATGTCATCTAGGAGTGGATAGAGACTACACAGAGCCACCAGAAGTCCTATGTTGATAGGAGACAGAGGCCCTTGGGGTTCAAGTAGGGAGACCATCTGTTCCTTTGGGACTCTCCATGACATGGGATATAGAGATTTGGCCGAGGTGACAAGTTATCTCCGATATTCATCGGACCTTTTCTAATACTATGCAGAGTTGACGATATTGTGTGTTTCTTGGATCTACCTCCTTAATTAGAGTAGGTGCACAATGTCTTCCACGTATCCCAGCTGAGGAGATACGTGCACGACCCATCGTTCATTATCGACTGGGGTGAGCTGGATATCAAAGATAGGGTGACTTTCACGGAGTACCTTGTGGAGATCGAGGACCGACAAGAGAGGACCCTTCGTGGGTGGTCAATTCATCTAGTGTGCATTCAGTGGTTGTACGAGAATATATATGATAGAACATGGGAGAGGGAGGCTCATATTCATGCTCAGTATCCCTATTTGTTTGTTTATACCTTGTTTTGTCTTTTAGGGATATAAATCCCTAAGGTAGAGAGAATGTAATGTCCTAGATTTTCCATATAATTTTTTTGAAAATTATATGGGATTATTTTGAGACTGAGTGCTAATAAAAAACATGAATCCAAATCTTAGGGTTCCTGAAATAAATGTTTGAACTATTTTAAGTAATTAAAATAGCGTTCATGCACGGTTTTCCAAAAAAAGCGAGATAACTTCTAAACGAGTGCCCAAATCAGAAATCCAAGGGCACCATTGCATTTAGAACATCGAGTTTTACCTAGGCGAGGCCTAACATCAACCGGTGTGTCTTGAATGTGAAAAATATTTTTCATACATTTTAAAAAAGAATAAAAATAAACTTAAAAAGTTTATTTTATTTCTTTTAATCATTTCAAAATGATATAGAGACACTGCATCACCACGATGGGGAAACCTGTTTTCTCTCTTAAATGAAGCAGCGTGACGATGCTGCAATGCTGCAATGCAGTGATGGGGTAATACACTTTCCTTCCCTCCTTAATTAAATAGGAATCCAGGGTTATGGAAATAACCTTGGAATTCCTCTAGCAAGTGGTGAAGGAACTATCTCCAATGAAATTTGGTGGATTGAGAATTGATGATGACAAATTAGAGAGAGGAATTCAGATCAAATATTGATAGATTGATGAACGACGACACAACTTTGCCCTTTATCAATGATCAATCCAAACTCTAGGTAGGGGGTTTATTTCTTCATGAATTTATTTCCACATTCTTGAATCCAATGATGAATGCGGACCAACCCACAAATAGGTTGATTAGCAGTTTGATCGTTCTTACGAGATAGTTAATTTTCAGGATTTAAGGGGTTAAATCTTAGTGATTTATCCTTGTTGTTTCATCACCCTTTTCTAATGGGAAAAATAAAGGATGAAACGAACAAGGCCAACATTTTCTCTAAGGGTGTTCTTATGACTATTATTTTATCCCCGTTCTTCATTCTTTGTCGATAGACCCCCATGGTCGTGTTGGAATTTTCTGGGAGGTTCCAAATGTGACTGGACCCTCAGAGCAATAATAAGATGAATTGGATCCCACGATAGTGATGGTGGTGACCCAAGGATCGCAAAGGCATTCTCGGTTTAAAAAATGAACCACCATAGTGATGGTGGCGGCCCGAAGAAGAGGATCTGGTGGCAGTGGTGTGCGGTAGTGCGACTATCCGGCAGCAGGCATATGTTGGCTTGACAGCTGGCGACATAGGGGCATGTGACGACGATCGGGATCTTTAATCAGGCTGGGTCACTGTGTCGATCGGCTGGAATGCGGTCCCATGGACCACGTGTTGGAGGAGTGGATGAATGGCATGTGATCTCGTGGACCACATGTGGGAGGAGCGACCAACTCGAAATAGACCACATTGACTGGGAGATACGGTCGCTTGATCGCGTGTGCCAGGTGGGAGGGACGTGGTCCACATACCATGTCTGGCTGGAAGAACCGACCCGCACAGGAAGGCCGAGCTGGATCACGCGGCCCATTGGCCCAATAGGACAGGCCAATTTGGGCTAACCCAAACCCGACTGGGTCAGGTCGGGTTGGACTAGGACCCAACCGACCCCTTTTTACTAAAATGCCCATAACTCTCAAACCGCGTGTCTATTTGACGAGCTGT
Source organism: Viscum album (assembly GCA_963277665.1). Lineage (NCBI taxonomy): Eukaryota > Viridiplantae > Streptophyta > Magnoliopsida > Santalales > Viscaceae > Viscum > Viscum album. Next base: position 797,284,366 of record OY728137.1, read on the forward strand.
TTACAGCGTTGGGACCCTAATGACGAGGTGGTACTTTTGAGATACTCTACATGAGTTTTTTTGGAGGTTGGAGTAAGACCTATTGGATCTAGTTTTAGGTTCTCCTGGAACAAGCGCGTTAAGAGCAGAATCCTAAGGCTGAAACCTATGAGGAGTAAGTCTCCTGCGAACTGTGACATACATGGAGTAAGTCTCCAGCAAAGATGTGATGTAAGTCTCCTACAAAGAGATTGATTGTATCCTAGGAATAAGTAGAGTGGGTCTCCTATGAAGATGTGTAGTAGGTCTCCTGTGAACACGCGAAGTAGGTCTCCTGTGAAGATATAGAGTGAGACTCCTATAGATATTGTATGTTTCATCCGATTTGAATATGCCTGGACTTTCTTAAGTATATTCATGCTATAGAAATGTACCTGGTGTGAGCTGAATCTAGTGGATCTGTTGACTATATCTTTGTTTTTGGCTTTTTTCCTTTGTGGTTTCGGGGTCCCTATTGAGTATTGTTTTACTCACCCCTGCACGGGCTTCACCCGCACGTGTCATGTCTTATGCATACGATCGACGGATTTGACGGAGTCCTTGGTGGTCCAGAGAAAGGTGTTTCTTCAGGGTGACCCAATGGATGTGGTACGCTTCAGCGACATTAAAATATCTTACTGTACCTACGCTTTAGGTAGGGTTTTATATTGATGGACTTCATGAGCTTGCACCTTTTCAGTTTTGGTTGGGCTTGTTTTGGCCTCATTTACTTTTCAGTTTGCACTGTTACTCTCAGTGGTTGTCTTAGTGGGATGCATACCTATTTACTTAGTTTTTTTTAGTTTCATTACTTTTTCTTGGAGATGGGTGTGTGTGTACAAGTACTTAGTAAAATGCCTCCCCTTTATGGGATATTCCTACTCGACACTAGTCTCCATCCCCTGGTCTATTAGAGACAGACTTGTGGTAGTCACGTCATGGGTCCCGAGGGACGGGTCGTGACACAAGCATAGATAAAACATGTAGGTAACTTGGGGTATCAATTTCATAACACTATTATAATGGAATAAACTTCAAAATTACATATAGAATAACCATCATGGTTACACATAAAATAACCATCACAGTTACAATTGGAATAACCATAACAATATATTCCCATAATCTCTTAGGAGAAACCTAATTGGTTAACTCCATCACTTTACCCAATGTATTGAAGCTATAAAGTGATCACCCACCCTAATTTTACAACAGAACCACACCTACTAATAAAAAATTCCCAAGAACCATAACAAAATACATAAAATATTTCATCATAAAAACATTATTTGCACCCATAAAAAAGTATTTTTAGATATTGATATATCCCTTTTCTCTAAAACCCAATTTTCAAGACTAAAATTACCAGAATAAATAGAAATAGGGATTTTATTTAAAGAAAAAATGGAATATTATAAATTAATCCAAACATAAAATAATGGTTACGATGATGGGACAATTCATTGGCACTGTATATGTTAAAATAGAACATTCTTTTTTGTCTTTTTGTAAAGGAGTTAAAAACATTTCGTAAAAGATTCCTTTTGAAAACATTCGAAATAAAGTCAAAAGAAACATAAATTTTCCTTTATAATTCACTTATATCCATATAAATACATCCATAAAATAATTTTAAAAAATATATATGGAATAAAAAGAGGGTTTTAAGGGAAAATTTAAATGAGTATTTTTAAAAGAAAGTCCCTTACCTTGAGTTCGACTCATCACATTTGATCATTATCTTCCTGAATAATAAAATTATGTTAATTATTTACTTTATTTATAATATTTTTCATTTTTAATTCCTTTTATCTCACTTATTACCATGTTATAACAATTAATTAATCATTTAATTTCACGTTAGATGTTTTGATGATATTCAGTTTATGAGTCCAAAATGACTTTGGTTGGTTGAATATGGTCAAAGAGGTCATTATTCAATCATATATAGGACAATAATAATAAAAAAATTATAATTTATATACACCAATAATAATTTCAAATCCAACTATTAAATATGGTTATGAAAAATGAACTACGTTACAATCATGGAGACGGTAGGTCGTACGTACGCATGTGTAAAATTTCAATTTTTTTTCAATAATCATTATGGAAAGAAGGTAAGTATTATTTTATTTCTAAAAAATTATTATAATATCATAAATATAATATTAATTATTTAAATATATATATATATATCATCCATGTGATGTGATGATTAAAAATGAATCACATTGCTTCATGGAGGTGGTAGTCCACACGTACACATGAACAACATTATCATATTTCAATGAATGGAAAGGTAAGAAATTAAATGATATATTATATTTTAGGAATGATAAATATATCATAAATATCATATATAAACATTAATTCTATCATTATAATTATCCGAGATATACGGTGATGGAAAACGAATTACATCAGTTCGTGATGCGGTAGTCTGCCTTACACACGAATGATGGTTTCATTTCCCATTTGATGGAAGGGGATATGAATATAGTTTATTACATTAACATAATAATATCCTAGTATATGGAGGATACTTATGTTATTATTTTATCATGGTTTGAGATGATTTTAAGGAGGTTAAAGAAGAAATAAAACTAAAACACGCGGTTAAAAACTATACCTCTTCTTTGGAAAGTACACCTTAGTTAAGCCTTATAAGGTTGGTATTATGCTTGAACCAAGACATATAGAATGAGTGGAGGGATTATATTAATTTATTTTTTTGGGTATTTTTTGAACTAAAAGTTTTTTTAATTGTGATTAAATGAGAATAAGGTGTGCCCTTTTATAAGAGAGGGGAGGGGAACTCTTGAAATTTATTAAAACATTAATTTAATATAAATTAATTTTAATGTTAAAATAGATCCAAATTGATAAATTCAAATATAATATGAGGATTATTAGAAATAATCTCCTCTAATAAAATTTGGAAAAGTTTTAATAACATTTTTATGCTTATCTTTTTGTTTTAACCCTTCGTTAACCCCTTTAACAATTACCATAATATTAAAGTTTTTTACCATTTAAGGGTTAATAATGTTACTATAAAATAAAAAACGCCCCATAAATGGCCTATGGTCAATTTAATTAACCATATACCATTATTTTTTTTGAATCTAATATTTTTATGAATTTTAAATCATTTAATAAAATATTTTTTATTATAAAATATCATTAATATCGATTTTAGAACCATTCATTTACTTTGAATTTATTAACATAAATACAAAAAATTAATTAAAATAAAATGAATTAAAAACGTATATAATATGTCATTTTTATCTATAAAATTCGCGAGTCACGTTAATTATTTCAAATTATACTACTTTTAATATTTTTAATATCATTTATTTTATTTCTGCATTAATAGAATAATTACTGCATCAGCGTTGTGTAAGCATTTAAGGTAATTATTTCTTCACTAAAAATTAAAAATAAATTATCATGATGAAAATAAATCATTTATATTTCAAATTAATATTTATAATTATACATACCCTCTGTTTATCTCTATGTTAAAAATATATTATATTTATTAAAAACAAGAGTGGTATTTTTTACTTTTCTTTACATAAAATATTATAAGGGTAATAATCACATATAAATGGATAAAAAATAACATATAACAAAATATTGTATGATTAAACTCATCCATTAAAATTAAGGTAAGTGTTAGGGTCATTTTCTAATACTTATCATTTTATTTTTAACTTTAATTGTCTTATTTACCTTTTATTGTAGTAACAAAATTACTAAGGTTACTATTCATATTAACCAAAAATAAAATGGGGATATTTAATAAATTTGAACCAACTGATTCCAAATAAATAATACATTTTTAAAAATTCAAAACATTTACTTAGATGAATTTTCTTTAAAATTAAACTGGCAAAACACAACAAAAAACAATTTTTTTTTGAAAAATACCCTTTAAGTATAAAATGTTTTTATAATAAATTTAAGTATAAAATTAATTTTAAAAACCATAATTGGATTATTTTAAATCAAAACTAACTAATTAAAATTTAAAAATAATCTAAAATAGAATTTTACTTTGTAAATAATCGAAAAGAAAATACGATTTTCAATAAAAATCAATATTTTCACTATTCATTAAAAAATTAATATTTTTAGAAAATTATCAAAAATGTATCCTAATATAATTTTAATTCGATTAATTAAAAAATTAAATTAATTTTTTCAAATTAAAATTCTATAATTTGAAATTTAAACTTTTAAATAAAACCATATAATTCATGAAAACCCATTTTGGTTAGAAATAAAGTTTTGTCTTTTTGAATGAAAAATTACTTAATATTATTAAAATGAATATAAGTCTATAACATCTAAATAATAAATATTTATAAGAGATGGAAATGATTTATTATAACATTGGATGAGTTTTTACATCCTTCCCCCTTTTGGAAATTATGTCCTTGTAATTTTACTCACTTATCAAATAAGTGGGGATATCTTTCCCCCATAAAATTTTCAAATTCCCAATTAATCTTTAACTATATGGTTTCTCCACGACACCTTTACCTGGTGAGTTAACTTGTTATGTAACACTTGATCTCTATGTTCAAGAATCTAAACAAGATTCTCTTCATAAGAAATGTTCTTTTCCAACTGAATTTACTTAGGGATTAAAACATGAGATTAATACGACATATATTTTCTTAACATTAAAACATGAAAAACATTATATACCTTGGATAAAATTGGATACAAGACTAATCAATAGTAAACTGACCCAAATTTCTCCAGGATTTCATGCGTTCCACTAAACCGTGGAATTAAATTTCTTTTTTTACAAAAATGCATAACACTTTTCTATGGAGATAATTTAATAAAAACATGATCACCTACCTAGAAAGAAATATATTTCCTCTGGTGACCCACATAACCTTTCTAGATACTCTGAGCTGTTATCATATGTTAATTAATTACCTTCACCTTCTCAACCATTTCCTCTACCAATTCTAGTCTTATCAACTTCATTTCTCTTACTTTATCCCCAAAAGTTAGAGTCTGGAACTTATTTCCATATAATACCTAGAAAGGTTCCATCTATATACTGGAATGAAAACTATTATTATAAGAAAACTCAACTAATGAAATATGTTAATCCCAAATTATATGGCAATCCATTTAATAATAATGAAGCATGCATTCTAAGGTATGATTTTTTCACTCATATTGTCCATCAGATTAAGGTGAAAGGTTGTATTGAAATTTAATTCAATTCCCAATGACTATTGAAGTCCTTTCCAAAAATTTAAAGGTAACTTGGGATCACAATCAGATATAATGGGGAGAGTAACTCTATGTAACCTGACTATCTCCTTGAGGTATAGTTGAGAAAGTTTATTTAAATAAAAAGTATCTCGAATGGAAAGAAAATGTGCATGTTTAGTTAATCAATAAATAATAACACAAATCAAATTATTACCCCAAGATGTCTTTATAAATCCCATTATTAAATCCATGGATATATTTTTCCATTTACACTATGGTACTGGAAAAGGATGAAGCATCCCATTTGGTAATTATCATTATTTTTTAACCTATTGAAAAGTCAAACATTTCATGGTAAAATCTGCAATATCTCTTTTCATTTCATCCCACCAATAATAATCTCTAAGGTCTTTATACATATTTGTGTTTCTAGGATGAATGGAAAATGGGGAACTATGAGCTTTACTTGACAATTCTCTCTTTAATTGGAGATCACACGACACACATAATCTCTTTCCAAATCTCAAAACACATTCTTTGTTAATATTAAATTCAGGTAAATTACCCTTCTTAACCATTTCTACCTTATTATACAACTCATGGTCTTCCTTTTGAGCTTGCTTAATTATTCATGACATATATGATTATACTAACACCTAAAACAAAATAGAGCAAGTTCCTCTATACACAATTTCTAGGGAAAAATTAATGAAATCATTAACCAAAGGGTCATCTTCCAAACATAACATGGTTAATGTAGCATTATTTTTCTGACTCAAAGCATCAATTTTTTTTGATTTTCTAGGATGATAATAAATCATGAAGTCATAATAATTTATCAATTCTATCCATATCATCTCTCTCATACTCTACTCTTTCTGAGTGAATATATATTTCAAACTTTTATGTTCAGTATATATTGGATCTATATAAACGATGCCTCAAAATTTTTAAAGAAAAAACCACAAAACCCAATTCTAGATCATGTGTAGGATAATTTAACTCATAAGATTTCATTTTATGTGAAGCATAAAAAATTACCTGGTCATTCTGCATCCGAACACAACTAAATCACTTAAAAGAAACATAATTGTAGATGACAAACTCTCCATTTATAGAGGGAAAGAAAAAAACTGTAGAGTTCACCAATCTCATTTTTAGTTCCTAAAAATAATAATCACATTCTTTTTTCTAGATAAAACTAACTACATTTTGTGTTAACTTAGTTAGTGGGCTAGATAACCGTGCAAAATTTTCAACAAACTGCTGGTAATAACCTACAAATCCAAGAAAATTATGAATCTCATCAATATTTTTAGGTCTTGAAAATTCACTAACCACTTTAGTTTTGAAGGGGTCAAAAATTATGCCATCTTTATTCACAATGTGTCCAAGGAATGAAATTTTATGTTACCAAAAATCACATTTTCTAAATTTTCCATATAGTTTCTTTTATTTTAGGGTTTGGAGAACAATCCTTAGATATTTTTCATGGTCCTGATAAATTTTTGAATAAATTATGATATCATCAATAAAAACAACCAAAACATTATCCAAATATTCATGGAATACTCTATTCATAAGATCCATAAATATAACTAGTGCATTAGACAACCCAAAGGTCATAACTAAAAACTCATAATGCTCTTATCTAGTCTGAAATGTTGTTTTCATAATATCATCCTCCTTCACCTTTAGTTGATAGTACCTAAACCTTAGTCCAACCTTAAAAAAATATTGAGCTCTCTGGAGTTAATAAAAAAAATCATTGATATGAGGCAATGAATATTTTTTCTTAATAGTGATGTTATTCAAATTTATATAATCAATGAAAAGCCTCATGGAAACATATTTATTTTAAACAAACAAAATAGGAAAACCTCATAGTGAAGTGCTAGAATGAATGAAACATTTATCAAGAAACCATTGCAACTGCTTTTTCAATTCTATAAGTTCTACTTAAGACATTTAATAAGGGGGTTTTGAAAATGGCTTAGCATCAGGAACTAATTCAATAGTAAATTCAAATTCCTAATTAGGTATAACACTGGTAAAGTCATCATGAAAAGTATTCAGGTATTCTTTTACTATCAGAACATCATTAATCTAAAGAGTTCCTTTATTTTCAATAATATGTGAAATATAACTTTCATTTCAATATTTTAATAGTTTTTATACTTCTTTATATGTTATCAAAGGTATGGGTTCATTCTTGTATACAAAATGAAAATATTTCTAAAAAAAAAAATTCTTTGGCTCTATAATTCATCTTATCATGGTAAATGAAAAACCAATATTTACCCAGAATAACATCAAACTCTACTAAGGGAAATACTAAAAGTTTTATAGGTAAAGTATTTCCAAAAAAATGATAGGAATATTCTTATAATTTATTTTTACCTTAATACTTCTCCCAAGTGTTTTTACCATAAGTTATGAATTCATTTCTTGAGGTGTAATTTCAAATTTACCAGTAAATTTTTCAGAAATGAAAGAATGTGTATACCCTGAATCAAACAAGACATTAACATAATCTGAATAAATAATAAATGTACCATATACCACTTATTTTTATGGACCAAAATTTTCTAAAGTAGTTTCAAAGGATTTCACCACACCTTTATACTTATAGTATGGCTGTTTCCCATCATCTGGGTTCTTATTTACACATATATGTGTATAATGACCCATCTCATTACATTTAAAAAATTTTAATGTTTGTTTATCAGAATTGGTCTTACCACTACCAAGATGTTTTTCATTGTAATTAAAATCCATATGTACAAACTTACCAAATCAAAAGCACATACCAGACTTTATAAGGCATTCCCTAGTGTGATTTTTACCACAATTCTCACAAATTGAAAACTTAATTTTCTTACCATCAATATCTTTGATCCATTATTCCCTTTTTGCTACCACTTAAACCTCTTTTTTATATTGGTTTTTTAAGTACACATGATCATTGAAAAAATCCATTTCCACATTCTCCACACATCAAACAAGTTTCTCATAACCTTTAAATTCCCCAAAAGTTAGTGCTCTTCTATATTTTGGCTTCAATTCTGAGTAAAACTGATTAATCTTACTATCAATATCATAAATAAAATTTGGTGTATGCCTTTCCAATTGTGTGAAGTTTTCTTCATACGCGACCACTAAATCTTCCTCCCTTTACCTCAATTCTAAGAATTTCATTTCCATTCCAAGTCTATAAGCTTTAGGAAAATATTTCTCAAGTAAGATATTCTTAAATTCACCCCATTATAAGGAATCAATATCCTCTATTTCCCTAATATTCTTGACCATTAAAAACCACTATTTGACTTATCTTTCAAAAAGGTAAATAGAAATACTTACCTTTCAATGATCCAAACATCCCATGACATTGAATATCTTTTATAGGGATTTATTCCATCCTTTATCTACCACTAGGCCGACATATCCACTAAATTCCATAGGGTGATATCTCATAAAATGATCCACCATCGCCATGTTCCTCTATGGTATATCTAGATTCTCTCTAGAATGGATAACACCACCATTTATAGCCTGCTTTAATTGATCTATCACTATAACAAACTGCTCAGTTCCAATTCTAACCATTCTGGGCTACTAATTCGGAAGGATATCGTCCCCTCAGTGCCTTCCTACTTCAACTTCCCTATTTCCTTTGAGGAGATCCATTATGAACAAACATAGTTTAGATGAATTAATATGGTAATATTAAAATTTTATACTATTTAAACTTAAAAATATAGTAAAATATTTTAAGGGTATTCTATTAACATAATCCTAACCCCTAATGTTATCTAAACATTTGATCTGACGCCAACTATAAGGACCTATCCTTAAACATCACATAATCTAGTGTGTTTAGACTATAATTCACTTTATTTAATTCCAAATAATCCTTTAGGTTTATAGTTTTAGATAATTAGGTCATAAATCTTACATAACAAAACTATATTTTACAAAGTGGACACTATTGATCAGTATCTATTTTTTCACAATATAAAACTTTTGAAATAAACGTGATTTCTTTTCACAATAAATCTACAAAACTTTAAAATTGACTTAATCTTTGACCTTATACATTCTTATACCCTTTGAAAAAAATTTAATACATGGGATGAGCACAAAATAATCAGTAAGGTACATAAAAAAGAAAGAACAAAACTATTATTTCATGAATACTTATAAATTTTTTCCTCTTTCAAAATAAATATTAATAGAAAAACAAACATTTTTTACCTAATAAATCACCTTATCTACCCAAATATTTTCTTAAAAAATTTCAAAATAAATCTTAAAGGAAAAATAAAACTCATAAAGTTTTATTTGAAATTATGAAAAAATCATAATAATATTTTCACAAAGTTATACTTTTCAACCTTACGAAGTAGCATATACTTTCCTTTACCTTGTGAAATCATAAGATTTTCATAAAAACCCATAAAAAGAATAGATAAAACATGTAGGAAACTTGGGGCAACATTTTTATAACACTATTAAAAATGGGATAACCTTTATGGTTACACATATAATAACCATCATGGCTACACATAAAATATTTATCATGGTTATAATTAGAATAACCAATGTAGCATATTTTCATAATATCTTAGAAGAAACCTAATTGGTTAACTCCGTCCCTTTACCCAGTGAATTGGAGAGTTATAACAGGCTTACCCAAACTTGGTTTATAATAGAACCGCCCATCCTCATAAAAAATTCCCAAGAACCATAACAAAATACATAAAATGTTGCATTATAAAAACATTCTGTGTACCCATAAGAAAGCATTTTCAGATATTGATATATCCATTTTCTTTAAAACCCAATTTTCAAAACTAAAATTCCTAGAGTAAATGGAAAGAGGGTTTTTCTTTGAAGAAAACATGGAAGATTATAAAGTAATAAAAACATAAAATAATGGTTATGGTGATGAGAAAAGTCTTCGTCATTGTATACGTTAAAATATAACATTCCTTTTTATCTTTTTGTAAAGGATATTAAAACATTATGTAAAATATTCCTTTTGAAAACCTTTGAAAGAAAGTAAAAAAACATAAAGTGTCCTTTATAATTAAATTATATATATATAAATAAATCCATAAAATAATTTTAAAAAATATGCATATGGATGAAAAAATTATTTTTAAGGGAAACTTTAAATGAATATTTTTAAAAGAAAATCTCTTACCTTAAGTTAGAATCACCATGTTAGTTATTTTTCATCCCGAATAATAAAATTATGTTAATTATTTAATTTATTGAGAAAATTTTTCAAGTTTATTATTCCTTTTATCTCACTTATTACCATGTTATAACAATTAATTAATCATTTAAGTTCACGTCAGATGTTTTGATCATATTCAGTTCATAAGTCCAAAATAACTTCAGTAGGTTGAATATGGTCAAAGAGTTAATTATTACATAATCTACAAAACAATAATCATGACATAATTATCATTTTTATATATCAATTATACTTTTAAATACAACTATTAAATATGGTTATGAAAAATGAACTACGTTACAATCATGGATATGGTAGGCCGTACGTACGCATAAGTAACGTTTCCATTTTTTTCAATGACCATTATGGAAAGAAGGTAAGAATTATTATATATATAAAAAACAATCATAATATCATAAATATAATATTAAATATTTAAATATACTTATATATATATCATCCATGTGATGTAGTGGTGAAAAATGAATCACATCACTTCATGGAGGTGGTAGTACAAACGTACACATGAACGACATTATCATTTTTCAGCGAATGGAAAAATAAAAAATTAAATGATGTATTATATTTTAATAATTATAAATATTCCATTAATATAATATATAAACATTAATTCCATAATTATAACCATCTGTGAGAGACAATCATGGAAATATAATTACATCGATATGTGAGGTGGCAGTCCGCTGTACACACGAACGACAGTTTCATTTCCCATTTTATGGAAGAGAAGATGGATACATGTTATTAAATTAACATAATAACATATAATTATATGTATGACACTGATGTTATTATTTTATCATGATTTAAGAATATTTTAAGGACATGGAATAATAAATAAAACTAAAACATGTGGTTAAAAACTATATCTCTTCTTTGTAAAGTCTCCTCTCATTAACACCTTCATCCCTATAAGGTTGGTATTATACCTAAAAAAATACCTATAGAATGAGTTAAGGTATTATATTAAGTTATTTTTCTAGGTCTTGGATGAAATAAAATTATGTTTAAGTGTAAGTAAATGATAAGAAGAGGTTCCCCTTTATAAGAGAGAGTAGGGTCACTCTTGGAATTTATTAAAATATTAATTTAATATAAATTAATTTTGATGTCCAAATGGATCCAAATTTATAATATTAGAATATAATATGAATATTATTATAAATAATCTCATACAATAAAACTTAGATAAGTTTGGATCATATTTTTACCCTTATCTTTTTGTTTTAACCCTTCGTTAAACCATTTGACAATTATCGTAATAATAAAGTTTTCTACTCTTTAAGGGTTAATAATGTTACTATAACATAAAAAATGACCCATAAATAGACAATTATTGATTTAATTAACCATATAAAATTAATTTGGATGAATCTATTATTTTTATTAATTTTAAATCATTTATTAAAATATTATTCATTATAAAATATCATTAATGTTAATTTTAGAACCATTCATTTAATTTGAATTTAATAAAATCAATATAAAAAATTAATTTGAAATAAATGAATAAAATATATATAATATTTCATTTTTATATATCATATTCTTTGGTAACATTAATTCTTTAAAATTATACTACTTTTGATGTTTTTAATATCATTTATTTTATTTTTCCATTAATAGAATAATTACTACATCAGCATTGTGTAAGTATTTAAGGTAAGTATTTATTTAATAAAAATTAAAAATAAATTACCATTATGAAGATAAATTATTTATATTTAAAATTAATATTTATAACAAAAAATATCCTTTGTTTATCCCCATGTTAAAAAATATTATAGTTATTAAAAATAAGAGTGACATTTTTGACTTTTCATTACATAAAATATTATAAAGATCATAATCACATCCAAATAGAAAAATAATGACATATAATAGAATCTTGAATTATTATGGAAAAATATACTCATAAAATAAAATTAAGGTAAGTTTTAGGGTCATTTTCTAGTCCTTATCATTTTATTGTTAACTTTAATTACCCAATTTACCATTTATCGTGGTAACAAAATTACTAAGGTTACTATTTATATTGAAACAAATAAAAGGATAAAATTTAATAAATTTGGAATTCATGATTAAATATATGAAATCTATTTTTAAAAATTCAAAACATATAAATGAAAAAATTTAATTTGAAATTAAACCGGTAAAACGCAACGAAAAACGATTTTTCAGAAAAAATAACATTTTTATGTATAAAATGTTTTTATACTAAATTAAAGTATAAAATTCATTTAAAAAATAATTATTTTATTATTTAAAATAAAAATTAACTAATTAATTTTTTAAAAAATAATCCAAAATAAAATTTTATTTTGTAAATAATAAAAAAGAAAATACAATTTTCGATAAAAATCAATATTTTTAAACATTCATAAAAAAATCACTGAATATTATGAAAAATTTATCCTAAGATAATTTTGAAATGATGAATTAAAAAATAAAATTAATTTTTTCAAATTAAAATTTTATAATTTTAAAATTAATCTTTTAAATAAAACCATATAATTCATTAAAACCCATTTTGGTTAGAAATAAATCTTTTTTCCTTTTGACTAAAAAATTACTTAATATTATTTTAATGAATATAAATATATAATATACAACTAATTAATATTTATAACTGATTAAAATAAATTTTTATAACATTACCTGGGTTATTATATCTATTTCTTTCGTAATGTTTTCAAAGTCAAATTACGTGAATAGTTCTTAAAATGATATTAATTGTATTTTATGTTAAAAACATTCTATTAAATTGTTTATAAATCATAAAAATATTTAAAGAGTACAATTAGGATGATAAATGGCCTAAAACATCATCCTTTGGTCATTTATGAGCCAATTTTTATCTTATAAGTAAAATTATAACCCTTTAATATTAAAAAATTCATTATCACAGTTAAAATTAAAATTGGTTAACCAAAGAGTTAAAACAAAAGATAAGGTTTAAAATGAGACAAAAAACTATCTAAATTTCATTTTATTATGTTATTTTGACCATAGAATCATTTTATTTTAATTAATGGATATTTGGAAGCATTGTACATGAGAAATACATTATTTATATTTAAATATTTTAAGTAATTCCAAGTATGTCCTTTCCTTCCCATATAAAAGGACACCCCTTGTATCTTTTATTTGAACCACTTTGAGATATATAGATCAATAAATCCATGAAAAATTCTATTATAAACTTCTCTAGACATTAATTATATGCGTTGGTCTTCTTAAAAGACCATTAAAAGGGTCGTTAAGAAAGGATCTAAAAGAGGCTCACCGAAGAAGAGATAATCATCTTACCCAACCTCTTTCAATTTATTTTTTCTTCTTCCTCCTATAAATTTTTGGTATTCATTATAAAATAATATATCAATTATCCTAAATATAATGAAATTTTATTATGATTATGTAACTACCATTATCCACCCTCTTTTCTATCAAATGAGAAGTGAAAGTATCACTCATGCATATGTGTGGACTACCGCCACCGTGTAATGATACAATTAATTTTCTATCACTATATTTAATGGATGGTTATTATGATGGATTTAAATTTTATATATAATATTATTCTTCTTCTAGAATTATAATATCATATCCACCTTCTTACCTTTCCATCCGTTGGAAAATGATAACATCGCTCGTGCGTACGTGTGGACTACCACCTCCACAAACTGATGTGATTTATTTTTTCATTTTCACTTTACATGGATCTAAATAAGGACATATTTAATGAATATACATGATATATATGATATAATAATAATTATTTAAAGGTTAATTATTATTTACCTTTCTTTTATTCCATCCGTCAAAAAATGAAAACAACGTTCATGTGTACGTACGACCTATAATCTCCATAAATGGTGTAATTCATTCTTCTATATCTATATTTTATAAAAAATGATAAATATGTATATAATGAATATATGTGATATTTATATCATAATTAACATTATGTAGATGATTAAACTATGATCAAAGTACACGGTTCAAAATTATTGAACATAAATTCTCATGAAAAACGAAACAATCAACCCACAAAAATGATGATTTTAATAAAGAATTATTAATAAAAGAGTGTTGAAATATTATAAGTGGATTATATATGATATTATAAGTATATAAATTATTATATTATAGAATTATAAAAAATTTAAATTTATTATACAATAATTTATAGTGTAACGTCCCAGACCCGGCCAGCCACCCGAACAGTGCCGAGCGGGTCGGGTGTCACTACCTTAGGCGTACCTCCCCTGAACCCCAAAGGCCGCTGACTAGCATCGAGGGTCTGAATAGGTATATTGGGGAGGCTATACCCTCTCGGAGGATCATAGTAAGGGTACTGGTCCGAGTATAACAGTAAAGATGCAGCGGAAAGAAAGACTCAGCAGACTCGAACTAGACTCGCAGAGCGGAAGCATATCCAATATCAACAAACAGCGGAAGCAATAATTATAACAACAACAACAGAAATAAACACAACAGCATGCTGATACCATGTAACTACTACTGAATAGTAAAACATGCATCCAAAGTAGGTTAACATACAAAAGGGCACCAATGGCTAACCAACAGTAGCTACAACAAGTAAGCACGCTGATACAGAAAAGTAAACACAACAAGTAAACCCCAGCTAGGCATGAACTCAAGGTCTATACCATCTCCATGAAACAACTAACGTAACCTAGCTCCTGAAGCTGACCCCTTTCCTGCACGTAAATCCATGAAGTCTGCACGCGTCCCGAAGGGCCCGTGCAGGGTGTGAGACAAATCTCAGTAGCATACCACCCAACGGTGCGTACCAAATATACGTGTTTAAATAGTCATGCATTTACCAGGAAAGCAGTAATCGGTACAATGCAAAATAAATACAAACTCCACTAGTGCTCAACAACCACCATGGAGTGTCACCTGCTTCGGCCAACGCCGCAATCTCTGTCGTGTAACCCGGCACCGTGTGCCACCTGACACCTCGTCTCTCAAGTACCAACGTCCCGAAGGCACGCCCCAAATAGTAACCCGGCACCAAGTGCCTCCTGACACCTCGTGTCCCAAGTACCGATGTCCCGAAGGCACGCCCACAAATAGTAACCTGGCACCAAGTGCCTCCTAACACCTCGTGTCTCAAGTTCCGACGTCCCAAAGGCACGTCCATTTCCTGAAGGCTCCTCACCTCCCACGTGGCTTTCTACGACAAGCACCCCCAACCAAAAATACCTAACCGCAACTACGGGGGACTCTACCCACACGAGTTGTCAAAACCACCTCATCACGGAGTATCTCTGTGTGCACACTACTCAAGTCCCGGTGAGCGGTAATCACCCAAATAGTCCTAATCCACCAAAACATCTGACACCTCGTGTCCCTACGACCATGTATCTCAAGTCTGATGGCATCTCCACCCTAGTATCCCGGGCCATTCCCAACCTGACAGTCGTACTGCCTCAAACCGACGTCCATGATGCCCAATCCCGTGGTTAAAACCACCAAAAGTAACCCGGGCAAAGCCCCAACCTGTGATCAGCATCACTCAAGCGTAACCTGGCCAAGCCCAACACAACCCAAAGGGTCCAGCAGATGCAATTCAGCAATTGCATATATAACATGTTTAAACAGAAAAACATAAACCAGAAAAACAAACTAAACAGTTGAATTGCACTATACCAGGTGCTGTCCCAAACCAGCACTGAGGTCTTAAATGCCTCCAATAATTATAACAGGCTTAAATAATTTAAACTAATACTTTAACATTATAATATTGCGATTAAAACCATTTTGGCTTTCCCCGGCCAAAATGCCCCGATGAGCCACGACCCCTCACCCAGCTCCGCTCACGCAAAATGGTAACCGGGCATACCCAAAGGCATCCTAGAGTTCACATAAACAATTCAGTATGAAAAAGCAGATAAAACGGGTCCTGCTCAAAAATACCTGAAAACGCGCCGAAGCCGCGTCACCCAAACAACCATGAAAACACAAAATAAGGTATGCACCACCTACCTGAGACTCGCACGATGCTACTCTTCCGGTAACACCCACCAATTCGGTCTAAAACGCGGTAAATCTACAAAAGATTCAAAACCGCTCAAAGGTCTATAACTCATTCTAGAACAAAAATCAGACACAACGGCCAAAGAGGAATCGAGGCCTTACCGAGGGGGTTCCAACACACTAATCAGCGATCAAAACGGGTCTCGGACAGATGATCGGAAGGGGAAGAGAGGTTCAGCCGGCCTGGTTCGCGTATCCGGGCGGAGGAGGGGTGTTCTGCCTCAAAAAACGAGGCTACTACCTGTTTTAAGCGAAAAAAAGAAAGTACACGGCATGTACTTTGGGACTACACGCCGTGTATGGTTCATTTAACTGTTCATAAGATGGAAATATTCCACCGACTTACTTTCCAAACCTACCGACATGAGTACATGGCGTGTACCTCTTGGTACACGGCGTGTACTGGGTTCCTCTTCCCTTCCTCGCCGACTTGCCCACATGCCATGTATATTCCTCATACACGGCCCGACTACACGGCGTGTCCAAAGGGAACACGGTGTGTCCCTGGTTCTTACCCAGCCAACGACCTACACACCATGTATATCTTCACACGGTCGGGGGTCTACAAGGCGTGTTAAAAACTACACGCCGTGTAGTAACAAAACTCTACACGGTCACCCGCATGGCATGTACTCGACCAGTACACGGTCGGCCACTCGCCTAGACATACACGGCGTGTACTTAAAGTACACGGCGTGTAGTCTGGAAATTTCCAGAAACTCTGCATCTTCTCTAGTTTCCTCAGAAACCAATCAAAAATTTAAACAGGGTCAGGATTTTGACCCGTTCTGAAAACCCGGGTTCTTACAAACTCCCCACCTTAATGTATCTTGTCCCTGAGCTACCAAACGAAACCAGGATATGGCACCGAGCACGCTCATCCCAGTTAAACAACCCGGACTACCCCGGTCTCAAAGGTTCTGGCTAAATTCCTCAAGGGGGCTCCCCACCTTAGGAATTGCCTTACCCGGTCTCAACCCAACAAAACGTAAAAAAAAAGGGTTTACTAACCTATTTTCCGGAAGCAAAATCCTCCCATGACGCATCGTCACCCCTGCACCTCATTGGTGCTCCTGTGTCACTTCCGACACCCAAAGTATCCCGCACCGCATCGGTGTCCACCTCTACGAGGTCCTGGTGCCTAGCACCTCAAGTAACCTGCATCCACGATGCCCCGATGCCCACGACACCTCATGTAACCCACATCCACGATGCCCCGATGCCCACAACACCTCATACATACATACATACATACACACACACACACATATATATATATATATATCACGCACCCGAGATGGTGCCAACCCACCGACTAGCATCTAGTCAGTCCACAAATATCCTGTGCACCTCATGCACTGAAAACAGACATACCTCTACAGGTCATGCCAAAAAGGAAACATGGAGATCACAGTCACACCGCGATGTTCCTCTAACTGTCATCGGCTCACTGGCTTGCTCAGCCTCTGGCAGCTCCACGGCGTGCACCTGGCCTCAAACACGGCTGCCTGACGCCTGACCTCCCTATGGTGCTGCTCCAGTCACCGGCCACTGACCCCTGAGATGGGTCCCACTATCTTTGTCATGGCCTCCGCGCACAGTTGAACCTCGACTACCCTCTCCGGGTACCGAACCTGAACCAACTCCAGATGCTGCAGTTTGTCCTGGAAGCTATCTGAGAAGGCTTCCTTAAAAACCTCTCTAGATGCCCGTCCTTTCCACAAGCCTGGCACTCCTTCGGAGGTCTGTCGCATTGCGTCCGAACATGTCCCGACTGTCCACATTGGAAGCAAATCACCAAATAACTCCCACGAGGTGGTATAGCTGAATCCCGAGCCTGACTGCCCTGTTGGAACTCATCTCATCCTCGCTTCCTGCTGTCCGAACCGTCAGCTGAAGCTGTCATCCTGCCCAAGCGAGATTTCTCCCTCTCATTGCCCTTGGCTATAAGCGCCTGATTCACCGCCTCAGAAAAAGAACCCAGCCTGAAAATGTTCACCTGGACCCGAATGGCGTGTCGCAAGCCGTCCTCGAAGCGCCTCACCCTAGCTGCATCATCGCTCACCATACCAGGTGCAAAGCAAGACAACTCTGTAAAAGTAGCTGCGTAGTCCATGACAGACATGTCCCCCTGCTGAAGACTCAAGAACTCCCGAGCTCTCTCTGCCCTCAGTGTCTCCGGGTAGAAGTGCTCAAAGAACCTGCCCTCAAAGTCCTGCCATTCCAGTCCCTCGTGTCTACGAGCCTGAACCTGTACGTCCCACCAACGCTTCACCGGTCCTCTCAGCATGTACGTCGCAAGCTTGACCCTCCACCCTAGAGGCGTCTCGAGCTGCTCGAATATCATCTGCATACTCTCTATCCAGTTCTCAGCCGCCTGCAGACCACCCTCTCCCTAAAAAAGCGGCGGGTGCTGCGACTAGAACTCCCGCGTAAGATATTCCATAGAAGGCTCTACACCCTGAACGCCACTATCAATCCCCCACAAGACGCGTACTAGGCTCGCCCGAAGCTACTCGTTGAGCCACGACCCGAACGATGCCAAACCCGGATGCTGTCCTGCCTGCACTGGATCCTGAGCCTGATCCTGTCCCTGAGCCTGTACCTGTGGATCATGCTCTGCCTGTACCGAATTCTGACCCTGATCCTGCGGCACTGTATCCTCCCCTGCATGACGCTCCATCGATTCGTGAAGGAGTAACCCGCTGAATACCATAAATGGTCAGACAACCCATACATATATATAACAATATATTCTATGCAGATAAGGAAAGCAGTAAAAGGCAGTGCATAACAACTACCCTTACTCCCCCTCACTGCAACCCATGCCCCACGGCATCCCGACCTCATGGACTCCTTACCCGCTCAATAGAGCCAAGTATCAATAGTACCTCGGTCCATGCCCGTCCCGACAACTCACGTTGCCTCAAACCGACGACCGAGTCGCCCAATCCTGACAGTTACACTGCCTCAGTCATAGTACCTGCCTGCTCTCATAAGAGTCAGACCCAAAATCCTGCAACATGCAATTCTACAAAATATAAGTATGGCATACACATTGCAACAACAAGCAATTCTATCAAGAATTTCACCATTTTACATTTCAAAGCAGATAAATCATGACAATTGATTTATTTTATTCACATGGTATTATCACTTCACAAAGCATACGTGCAATTATGAAATTGAAATACCCTAAAAATGTGCCTATCAAAAGCCAAGAAACAAGCCTTGCCATACCGGGCCAAGGTCCAATTCTCCCTTACCACACCGGGTCAAGGGTCACATATCACAATGCAGAACATCACACACCAAGTGATCCACCAAAGTGGAAATCATATAAACTGTAATATGAGCAAAAGAAAATAGAAATTCCCACCCACAGTAACTAGGTCCATCCCTCGTACCTGGGGCTGCAGGCACCCAAGCACAAGCTAAAAAAACCCAGTCCCAGTAACCAAAACTTATCTCCAGTCTACCATATCCCAAATAGTAAAACCAGCAGAAATAAAAAAGAGAAGTCTCAATCTCATTAGTAGCCAGAAAAACACTACTACTAAATCCTTGTCAAGAACTCCTCTGATAGCACTTTGTAACATCCCAGACCCGACCAACCACCCAAATAGTGCTGAGTGGGTCGGGTGTCACTACCTTAGGCGCACCTCCCCTGAACACCAAAGGCTGCCGACTAACAGCGAGGGTCTGAATAGGTATAGTAAGGATGCTATACCCTCTCGGAGGATCATAGTAAGTGTACTGGTCTGAGTATAACAGTAAAGATGTAGCGGAAAGAAAGACTCAGCAGACTCGAACCAGACCCGCAGAGCATAACCATATCCAATATCAACAAACAGCGGAAGCAATAATTATAAAAAAAACAGCAGAAATAAACACAACAGCATGCTGATACCATGTAACTACTACTGAACAGTAAAACATGCATCCAAAGCAGGTCAACATACAAAAGGGCACCAATGGCTAACCAACAGTAGCTATAACAAGTAAGCATGCTGATACAGAAAAGTAAACACAACAAGTAAACCCCAGCTAGGCATGACCTCAAGGTCTGTACCATCTCCATGCAACAACTAACGTAACCCAACTCCTGAAGATGGCCCCTTTCCTGCATGTAAATCCATGAAGTCTGCACGCGTCCCGAAGGGCCTGTGCAGGGTGTGAGACAGATCTCAGTAGGATACCACCCAATGGTACATACCAAATATATGTGTTTAAACAGTCATGCATTTACCAGGAAAGCATTAATCAGTACAATGCAAAATAAATACAAACTCCACTGGTGCTCAACAACCACCATGGAGTGTCACCTGCTTTGGCCAACGCCGGAATCTCTATCGTGTAACCCAGCACCGTGTGCCACCTGACACCTCATCTCTCAAGTACCAATGTCCCGAAGGCACGCCCCAAATAGTAACCTGGCACCAAGTGCCTCCTGAAACCTCGTGTCCCAAGTACCGACGTCCCGAAGGTACGCCCACAAATAGTAACCCAACACCAAGTGCCTCCTGACACCTCGTGTCTCAAGTACTGACATCCTGAAGGCACGCCCATTTCCTGAAGTATCCTCACCTCCCATGTGGATTTCTACGGCAAGCACCCCCAACCAAAAATACCTAACCGAAACTACGGGGGCCTCTACCCACACGAGTGGTCAAAACCACCTCATCACGGAGTATCTCTATGTGCATACTACTCAAGTCCCGGTGAGCAGTAATCACCCAAATAGTCCTAAGTCACCAAAACATCTGACACCTCATGTCCCTGTGACCATGTAGCTCAAGTCCGATGGCTTCGCCACCCTAGTATCCCGGGCCATGCCCAACCTGACAATCATACTGCCTCAAACCGACGTCCATGACGCCCAATACCGTGGTCAAAACCACCCAAAGTAACCTGGGCAAAGCCCCAACCTGTGATCAGCATCACTCAAGTGTAACCTGGCCAAGCCCAACACAACCCAAAGGGTCCAGCAGATGCAATTCAGCAATTGCATATATAACATATTTAAACAGAAAAACATAAACCAGAAAAACAAACTAAACAGTTGAATTGCACTATACCAGGTGCTGTCCCAAACCAGCACTGAGGACTTAAATGCCTCCAATAATTATAACAGGTTTAAATAATTTAAACTAACAGTTTAACATTATAATATTGCGATTAAAACCATTTTGGCGTTCCCCGGCCAAAATGCCCCGATGAGCCACGACCCCTCACCCGGCCCCGCTCACGCAAACCGGTAACCAGGCATACCCAAAGGCATCCCAGAGGTCCCATAAACAATTCAGTATGAAAAAGCAGATAAAACGGATCCCGCTCAAAAATACCCGAAAACACGTCGAAGCCGCGTCACCCAAACAACCACAAAAACACAAAATAAGGTATGCACCACCTACCTGAGACTTGCACGATGCTATTCCTCCGATAACACCCGCCAATTCGGTCTAAAACACGTTAAATCTACAAAAGATTCAAAACCTCTCAAAGGGATATAACTCATTCTAGAATGAAAATCAGACAAAACGGACAAAGAGGAATCGAGGCCTTACTGAGGGGGTTCCAACGCACTAATCAACGATCGAAACGAGTCTCAGACGGACGATCGGGAGGGGAAGAGAGGTTCGGCTGGCCTGGTTCGCGTATCCGGGCGGAGGAGGGGTGTTCTGCCTCAAAAACGAGGCTACTGCCCGTTTTAAACGAAAAAAAGAAAGTACACAACGTGTACTTTGGGACTACACACCGTGTATGGTTCATTTAACTGTTCATAAGACGGAAAGATTCCACCGACTTACTTTCCGAACCTGGTGACATGAGTACACAACGTGTACCTCTTGGTACACGGCGTGTACTGGGTTCCTCTTCCCTTCCTCACCGACTTGCCCACACGCCATGTATATTCCTCATACATGGCCCGACTACACGACATGTCCAAAGGGAACACGGCGTGTCCCTGGTTCTTACCCGGCCAATGGCCTACACGCCATGTATAGATTCACATGGTCGGGGGTCTACAAGGCGTGTTCAGAACTACACGCCTTGTAGTAACAAAACTCTACATGGTCACCCGCACGACATGTACTCGGTGAGTACACGGTCGACCACTCGCCTAAACATACATGGCGTGTACTTAAATTACACGATGTGTAGTCTGGGAATTTCTAGAAACTCTACATTTTCTCCAGTTTCCTCAGAAACCAGTCAAAAATTTAAACAGGGTCGGGATTTTGACCCGTTCTGAAAACCCGGGTTCTTACATATAGCGCTTTCAAAGAAAGTCAAACTTAAGGTAAGATATTTATGTTTCAATCTCATTTTAATTGGTATTGTTTATGATTGAATTTCCATTGAAATAAATTATATAAAACTTTCATAAAAAATCAATTTAATTTTATTATACTCTAGTTATTTATTGATAATACATGTTTTCCTTTAATTTTCCTCACTTTAAGTACTCAAGAGACCGAAATAATGCTTTTAAGGAAAGCCGACATTATTTCTCTCTTCGGTAAAAAATAATTTTTATTCCATGTCCAAATTTTCTAAAAATATTTTCAAGAATTTTTTTAAAATTATACTATGATTTTTAAAATTTAATTTTAACCATGTTTTTATTTTTAAAAAATGGTTTAAAATGAATCTTATTGTTTTACAAATGTGGTACTTTTGAATTTTTAATAAAAATGTGAAAGGAATATTTGTTTTATCATACACGACATAAACAAAATTTACCAATGTTATAAACGATCAATTATTTGAATATTACTTTACATTTTTCCAAGGTTTTTTTCAAACAAATCTTTTTCCTTGATATTTGGTAATTTTTTAGATTTTAATATGTGATTTAAAAATTAAAAGGGTATTTTCCTCAAGAAATATTCCAATGATCTTTTAAAGATTTTTTTATCTATAATAATATCCTTTGATGTTACCTAGTATTTATTGGGGATATGATCCAATGATACCATATTTATTATTTCTTTGGATGGTTTATGGTTATGATGATGAAATATCAATGAAAACCATTTTCTTTTCCACGGGTCAAATTATGATGAATGTTTTTATGATCTTGTGGAATACACATGAATGAATTTATGATTATGTTGTGGGTGGGAATAAAATTATATATCCCTATAAATAATTATGTAAAGATTAATGTGTTATGTGATTAAAGGGTACACAAGAGTTTATCCCAATCCCGAAAAAGAGGGTACATGGGAGGTTATCCCAAGCCCGAAATAGGGTACACATGAGGTTATCCCATGCCCGAGGCAAGTACATGGGAAATTATCCTAAGACTAACATGTTATTAATGTCTTGGTGGGTATCATTGGCATAATATTTCTATGATTATTATTATGATGCACTTTATGACACTATGGCATGATCTTATTCTAATATATTCTCTTATGGCTCATGTTCTTTGATTCATTTATGATTAATGTCTTATAAACTATCATGTTTTATTTTATGACTCATGTTTATGATATAATAATTATCAGGTATGACTTTAAAAGGTTAATATCATGTTCTCATACCCTTTATGCTCATATTATGTTTAAATGATAATTGATATCTCCCTTTATTACCCTTACCGAGCATATAAGCTAACACTTTATTATGTTTTCTTTTCCCTAGGATATAAATAAAAGTTTTAAGTATGATGTGTATAATTAGGGTGCTAGTTGTGAAGAACTAAATGGGAGACTATATAGATATCTTATGAATAAGTTGTTTATGTATCTAAGTTTTCAAATACACTAAATGTATACAATTATAAAATGGATCGTAATGTTATGTAATGAATTTTCATATAATAAGATGTAATATTTATGGATGAAAAGTATGGGTCTCTATAACTGGGGAATCTAAGTATGTGAGTTTTTTAAAGTTTAAAATTTCCTATATCTAATATATATATATGCAATATTTATGTAGTGCATGATTTTTTTAACTTCAATTATATATTTTTTCTACTTCTTAATTCATATTTCGATTCAAATATAATTTTTTTCTACATATTGCAATTTTAAAATTTCACTATACATTTCCCTCTGTGTTTTATTTATAAGTGTTCAATACATTTCAATATTATCATATTACAAACAATTTTGTTGACACATTATCTACTCTGGACCTGATTCCATTATTGGGTTCCTTAACTCATGTTATATCATCACTATAAAATATATACTTTTATCATTTAAACAGAATAATAAGTATTATAATAAAATTTTGATGACTGTTTTAAATTAATAATTATAGATTAAATTCTTCACATTCATTTAGATAATTTAAATATATTTTTTATTTATATAATTAAAAATCATTCTAATAGTTTTCTCACTTCTGTATCTTCATTAAAACATTTTCACTTGTGCATGTTCATTTATATAGTTCTTACCCTGTGTTTTATTCAATTTTTCTTCACAACTATAACAATATTTTTTCACCCTCTATACAATTATAGTTATATAGTTTATAAATGTAAATATTCTATCCCAATATAAATGTTATACCACCTCACCCAAATCCATCAAAAAAATTTTTATTGATTATGAATATGTTTATGAACTATCCATTTTGAAATGGTCTAGACCTTCTCAACCTTTCCTTTTCGGTTTCCCAAGTCTTGGGGGCTTTATGAAGAATCTTGGTGGTGTTTTGGAGGATGAGGTTGAGATTTGGGCCATTTGGGGGTTACCACACTGAGGGGAAATGGTGGTGACTTTTTTGGGGCTGAAGTTATGGGTTAGATATTTTGAATGGCTGTGGGGTTGTTTTGAGTTGGTCATGTGGTGCTTAGTGCACCATGACCAGTGAAATGACCCATCTCACCATTTTGGTGGTTGTGTTGGTTGGGAGGTCTCCCCATGAGATATGATCATCACATAGGCCACCCTTCCATGGAGGTGGGTGTGATGAGGAGAAAATGATCAAGTGCTTGGAACTATGCCATAATGGCTTGTTGGGGCAGGCGTCGGGGCAACCAACACTACTACAAAATAGGTCTTTAACAGTGCTAAAAATGGCCTTTATCAGCACTAGAGAAGTGCTAAATACTAGAGAAAGATTAAAATCCATAGGGTTTTATTAGCGCTAAAAAAGTGCTGATAATGGGGCATACTGTGTTGTGCAGTTACAACACACTGCAACACCAGTGAAATGTGTTGTAACAACACACTAAAACACTAGAAACCCCACAAGAAATCAAAAAAATCAATAACCAATAGATAATTTAAATGAAATATAATTTAAAACACAAATACAAGAAAAAACACTATATTATAGAAATTTAAATCATTGATTTATACAATTACATAAGTACAAATTATTACATACATTCAAAAAAATCAATGTTCCTTTATCTTTTGATCCTGACCCCGACTCATGATATTGCCGAACAAACCACCCCTGCTCGTGTAAAAGAACACACATATATAAGAAAACAATACTTATTTTATTAATAATATAAATAAATAAATTAATATAAAATGTTAATTTTAAAATAAACTTTGAGTCATACTAGAAACACTATGTATCAGATTGAGTTATAGTTTATTCTTGCACGTCACACCTTTTCTCGTTCATCTTCAAGCATTATCTCTGTGAAAATTAACTAAATAAGTATAAGATAAAAATTGTATGTAAATTAATTAAGTAATAGCATATAGAATGATGAGAAAAAAATCTGGACTCACTTGCTTAGTTTTGGATATGTGATGTGAGTTTTAAACTAAAATGACACATATATATTATAAAGATGCACTTGGAGTTATACCGATCACACTGTGTATCAGATTGAGGTACAGATAATTAATACACATCCTAAATTACTTATGGATTAGTTTCCTAAAGTATCAAAACAATATGAATGTATTTTATTGGTTTTTAGTATGAACTTGTCTTTTTTACTAAAATGTCATTTTAAACTAGAAACACGCACTTTGAGTCATACCAGTCACATCATGTATCAGTTTGATATGATATTGATTCCTACACATCAAAAATGAATTATGAATAATTTTACTAAATTATCAAGATAATAAAAGTGAATTTTCTCATTTTTCAATGAGTGACACTTTTTGAACTAAAATGTCAATTTTAAACTGATAACGAACACTTTGAGTTATACCGGACACATCATGTATCATATTGAGGTGTAAATGATTCCTAAACATCATAAATGACTTATAGATTTTTCCTAAATTATAAAACAATCCTAATGTGTTTTCTCAGTTTTGAGTATGTTAGTTGTCTTTTTTACTAAAATTAATGTCAGTTTTAAATAAAAAGACGCATTCAGAGTCATACCGGGCACACTATGCATATGATTGAGGTGAAAATGATTCCTACACATAAAAAATGACTTATGTATCATTTTCCTAAAGTATAAAAATAGTTTGAATACATTTTCTTAGTTTTGAGTATGTCAATGTGCATCGGATTGAGTTGAAACTGATTCATACACATCTCAAATGACTTATGAATCATTTTTCTAAAGTATAAAAACAATCTGAATGTGTTTTATTGGTTTTGAGTAGCTCACTTGTCTTTTTTACTAAAATGTAATTTTAAACTAGAAACACACACTTTGAGTCATAAAAGTCGCATTGTGTATCGGTTTTATGTGAGAATTATTAATACACATAAAAAAATACTTATAAATCATTTCCCTAAATTATCAAGACAATTCGAGCGAGTTTTCTCAGTTTTCAGTGAGTGACACATTTTGAACTAAAATGTCAATTTAAAACTAATAATGGACACTTGGAGTCATAATGGGAAAATCGTGCATCATATTTAGGTGATGTTGATTAATACACATAAAAATGATTTATGGAACATTTTTCAAAAGTATGAAAACAATAAAAATGCATTTTCATGGTTTTGAGTACATCAATTGTCTTTTTTACAAAAATTAATGTCAATTTTAAATAAAAAGATAGACTTGGAGTAATACTAGTCGCACCATGCTTAATATTAAGGTGGGGATGATTCCTATAAATCCTAAATGACTTATGGATCATTTTAATAAATTATTAAAAAAATACAAATGTGTTTTCTAGGTTTTGAGTAAGTCACTTGTCTTTTTTACTAAAATGTCATTTTAAACTGGAAACACGCACTTTGAGTCACATCGGTCACATAGTGTATCAATTTGATATAGGACTTATTCATAAATGTCACAAAATACTTATGAATAATTTTCCTAAATTATCAAGACAACCTGATCACTTTTTCTCCATTTTTAGTGAGTGAAACATTTTGAACTAAAATGTCAATTTTAAACTGATAACAGACACTTGGAGTCATATCAGGCACACCGTGCATCGAATTAAGGTGAGGATGATCCCTAAAAATAAAAAATGACTTATGGATTTATTTAATAAAGTATAAAAAAAATTCTAATGAGTTTTATGGGTTTTGAGTATGTTAGTTTTCCTTTTTACTAAAATGAATGTCAATTTTAAATAAAAAAACAAACTTGGAGTCATACCGGTCACACCATGCATCGGATTGAGGTACGAATGATTCATACACATCCCAAATGACATGTATTTTTTTAATAAAGTATAAAAATAACATGAATGTGTTTTCTTAGTTTCGAGTATGTCACTTATCTTCTTGACTAAGATGTTATTTTAAACTGGAAACTCAAACTTTGAGTTTTATCGGTCATATCATGTATCAGTTTGACATGTGATTAATTCATAAACATCACAAATTACTTATGAATATTTTTCATAAATTATTAAGACAATCCAAGTGTTTTTCCTTGGTTTTTAGTGAGTGACACATTTTGAACTAAAATGTCAATTTAAAACTGATAACAGACACTTGGAGTCATAACGGGCACACCGTGCGTCAGATTGAGGTGATATTGATTCCTACACATTAAAAATCACTTATGGATAATTTTCATTAAGTATCAAAACAATACAAATTCTTTTTATTTATTTTGAGTATGTAAGTTTAATTTTTTACTAAAATCAATGCCAATTTTAAATCAAAAGACACACTTAGAGTCATACCGCTCACGCTGTGCGTCGAATTAAGGCAAGGATGATTCCTACATGTCCCAAATGACTTATGGATTTTTTTATAAAGTATAAAAACAATCCTAATGTGTTTTCCTAGTTTTGAGTATGTCACTTGTCTTTTTTACTAAAATGTCATTTTAAACTAGAAACACACACTTTGAGTCATACCGGTCACATCGTGTATCAATTTGATGTGAGACTGATTCCTACATGTCAAAAATGACTTAGGAATCATTTTAATAAATTATATAGACAATACAAGAATGTTTTCTTGGTTTTCATTGAGTGACATATTTTGAACTAAAATGTCAATATTAAACTGATAACGAACACTTAAAGTAATACTGGGCACACCGTGCGTCAGATTGAGGTCAACATAATTCCTAAATATCAAAAATGACTTATAGATTTTTTTTCCTAAAGTATTTAAAAAATATTAATGCATTTTCTTGGTTTTGAGTATGTCAATTTTCTTTTTTACTAAAATTAATGTCAATTTTAAATAAAAAGATGCACTTGAAGTCATACCGGTCACACTGTACATCAGATTGAGGTGTGAATGATTCATACACATCCCAAATGACATATGGATCATTTTTTTGAAAGTATAAAAACAATATGAATTCATTTTCTTGGTTTTGAGTACATCAATTTTCTTTTTTACTAAAATTTTATTTTAAATTGGAAACACACACTTTGAATCATACCATTCACATAGTGTATCAGTTTTATGTGAGACTAATTCCTATACATAATAAATGACTTATAAATATTTTTCCTAAATTATAAAGATAATCCCAATGTGTTTTCTTGGTTTTCAATCAGTGACACATTTTGAATTAAAATGTCAATTTTAAACTGATAACAGACACTTAGAGTCATACCGGGAAAATCATGCATCAGATTGAGGTGAAAATAATTCCTATATATCAAAAATGACTTAAATATCATTTTACTAAAGTATAAAACAATCTGAATGCATTTTATCAGTTTTGAGTATGTCAATTGTATTTTTTACTAAAATTAATGTTAATTTTAAATAAAAAGGTGTACTTTGAGTCATGCCTATCACACTATGTGACAAATTGTGGTGAGAATGATTCCTAAACATTCAAAATGACTTATGTATTATTTTACTAAAGTATCAAAACAATATGAATACATTTTCTCAAATTTGAGTACATCACTAGTCTTTTTTACTAAAATGTCATTTTAAATTATAAAAACACGTACTTTGAGTCATACCTATCACATAGTGTATCAGTTTAATGTTATATTAATTCCTACACATAAAAAATTACTTATGAATTATTTTCATAAATAATCAATATAATCCGATCATTTTTCTTGGTTTTCAGTGAGGGACACATTTTGAACTAAAATATAAATTTTAAAATGATAATGGACACTTGGAGTCATACAGGACACATTGTGCATCATATTTAGGTGAGGCTGATTCCTACACATCAAAAATGACTTATAGATTGTTTTTATAATGTATCAAAACTATATTAATATGTTTACTCAGTTTTTAGTATGTTATTTATCTTTTTTACTAAAATTAATGTCAATTTTAAATAAAAATACACACTTGGAGTCATAAAGGCCCCAACGTGTGTTAGATTGAGGTGCAGATAATTCATAAACTTTAAAAATGACTTATGGATTGTTTTAATAAAGTTTAAAAACAATCCTAATGCTTTTTATTAGTTTTGAGTATGTTACTTTTCTTTTTTACTAAAATGTCATTTTAAACTAGAAGCACACACTTTGAATCATACCGGTCACATCATATATCAGTTTGATGTGAGGCTGATTACTATACATCAAAAATGAATTATGAATTGTTTTATTAAATTATTAACACAATTCGAGCATATTTTCTTAGTTTTCAATGAGTGACACATTTTTAATTAAAATTTAAATTTTAAACTGATAACGAACACTTGGAGTCATACCGGACACACCGTGCATCAGATTGAGGTGTGGGTGATTACTATAGGTCAAAATGAATTATGGATCATTTTATTAAATTATAATAATAATACAAATGAATTTTATAATTTTTGAGAATGTCAATTGTTTTTTTACTAAAATTAATGTCAATTTTTAATAAGAAGATGCACTTAGAGTCATACCAGTCACGCCGCGCATCGAATGAGATGAAACTGATTCCCACACATCCCAAATGACTTATGAATAATTTTAATAAAGTATAAAAATCATATGAATGTGTTTCCTTGGTTTTGAATATGTCACTTGTATTTTTTTACTAAAATGTCATTTTAAACTGGAAACATGCACATTGAGTCATACCGGTCACATCATGTATCAGTTTGACATGAGACTAATTCCTACACATCAAAAATCACTTATGAATCTTTTTTATAAATTATCAAGAAAATCCAAGTGCATTTTATCAGTTTTTGATGAGTGACACATTTTGAACTAAAATGTCAATTTTAAACTGATAATGGACACTTTGAGTCATACCGGGAACACCATGCATTAGATTGAGGTACATATGATTACTAAACTTTAAAAATTACTTATTGATAATTTTACTAAAGTATAAAAATAATCAAAATGAATTTACTCAGTTTCGAGTATGTCAATTGTCTTTTTTACTAAAATTAATTTCAATTTTAAATAAAAAGACACCCTTGGAGTCATACTGGTCACACCGTGCATCAGATTGAGGTGCAGTTGATTCCTACATGTTTCAGACGACTTATGTATAATTTTAATAAAGCATCCAAACAATCTAAATTCATTTTCTTAGTTCTGAGTATGTCACTTGTCTTTTTTATGAAAATTCCATTTTAAACTGGAAACATGTACTTTGAGTCATACCAGTCATATTGTGTGTTGGTTTGACGTGAGACTGATTCATTCACATCAAAAATGACTTATGAATCATTTTAATTTATTATAAATACAATCTAAGCACATTTTATTAGTTTTCAATGAGTGAAACTTTTTGAAATAAAACTTCAATTTTAAACTGATAACGAACACTTTGAGTCACACTGGACACATCATGTATCAGTTTGAGGTTCATCTGATTCCTACACATAAAAAATGACTTATTAATTGTTTTTCTAAAGTATAAGAACAATATGAATGTTTTTTCTTGGTTTTTGAATATGTGAGTTTTCTTTTTTACTAAAATTAATTTCAATTTTAAATAAAAAGAAACAATTGGAGTCATACTGATCACACTGTGTGTCAGATTTAGGTGTGGTGTAATGTCTCAAAATTCCATGGAATTTTTTTTCGAGACCGCAAAATTCGACGGCACGTGATTCCGAGGTCCAGAGAGCCCAGAATGGAATTTTGAACTTTTTTTAACGCATGTTCAGTAAACGTGTGAACATGATTTTATATCTTTTGAACCATTGATCAGATCGAAAATATGAGGAAACCATTGAATTCAGAACACCAGGATTCTCCTAGAAATGACTTAACTTTGTCCAGCAAGGGCCAAGAAAAAAAGTTATTTTTTTTCAGAATTTTTGAGAAAAATAATAAAAAAATTTAAAAGAATTATTTTATTTTCTTTCTCTCTTTTGGGCGGCGGACAACGACGCTGCGGGGCAGAAACGGGGCAACGACGATTCACATCAATGAGGATCATTAATGGCTCGTTAGACTCGCAGCATAACGATGCTTTAATGATGTGTGACAATAACAATGTTTCTTAATTAAAATAGTGTAACAACGTGACATCGCATCTTAATGGGAACATTGTGACACGCTCCTATTTATAGTTTGACGTGCTGGGGAAATATGGATTAAAAAATTGGAGGATTCTCTGGCAAACCTCAGACAGACTTCCACCCCAGAAAATAATGACGAATGCTGGTGGGACATCTTCATCTTCGACGTATTTCGAAGATCGGAGCCAACAAGCGACATTGACGTCTTAAATCCCTTGAGGATGAACTTCGTGGCATCAGACATCATAAGAGGTAGGGGTTTGTTTGTTAAAAATCTTCCCCGTTCTCCATTCTTTTTAAAAACAATAGATGTGGATCAAGCCACAAACATGATTGATCCGCAAGTTTCTCATTTATGCAGGAGGGTATCTTTGGGGGTTCAATGTTGTGATTGATTTATTTTTTATTGCACTACACTCCCTAAAACCTCCCCAGTTTTTATCTTCTGACACGGAGGGTGCAGGCCGACACGAACAAGGCTCGAGCCCCTTTTCATATTTGTTCCTTGTGACCGGCTCTTTGGAATTGACAGCAAGGTGGATCCAGATCCATAGTAGAGAAGAGGTCACCCCCTGGAGTTTGAAGGTGAAAACAATGCAAAAAATGGGCCATTGGAGTGTGCCCAGCGGCTCGGTGAGGCTACGGCTGGCGCGCCGGCCGCATGCCCGACGGAGAAGAGACGGGCTGCTGGCCCGACTGGCGGCCGGATGAGGAGGCGCACCCTGGCGGAGCACCTGGGTGGCAGAATCCACAACCGATGGGACCAACTATGTGAGTAGGTGCCGGACGCGGCTATGACGCGTTCGGGGAGAAAGGGGCCGGCCCACAATGGTGGGCCGAACCCACCTCCCAACCGAGCCGGGCCGGGTTGGGCCAGTCCCAATGGGCCAGGTCGACCCGAGTTAGGTCGGACCTGAGTCTGGTCGACCCAGATCGAGTTGGGTCGACCCAAAATGGTTCGGATCAACCCATACCGGGTTGGGTTAGGTCAGCCCGACCGGGTCGGACTGGACCCGGAACCTTTTCAACCCCATTACGCTTAAAAGGCCTTATCTCCTAAACCAGATGCCCGTTTGAAGAACCGTCTATAGCACTGGGATCCTTGGGATTATGAGGTCCTTTTTAGATACTCCAATTGAGTTTTTAAGAAAGTTTAAGTATGGCCAGGTTGGATCGAACACAAATCCAACCGGGTCCTTGGTACTAAAATGCCTATAACTTACAGACCGGACGTCCGATTGACGCACCGTCTGTCGTGTTAGAACCCTTATGACATAGAGGTCCTTCAGTTAACTTACTTGTGGAACTTTATGGTAGTTTAGGTATGACTGATAGCCTAAGGATCATAACCAATGTGTTTCTTGTGGTGAGAGTTAGGATGACTACTCCCTTGACAACTTAAGGTGCAGGTACTCCTTACTCCTCTGCTCCGGTAGAGACGGGACTCCCCACATCATGGGTGTGGGTTCATTTTTCTCTAAGTAGATTCTTCTATCTTTGGAATTGGTACTCCCATATTTTACTAGGGCGCAGGTCCTCCATACTTAACTCACATAGAGTCAGGTACTCCCCTACCAGGTAGGGTGCAGGTCCTCTATGTTAGGAGTAGGTACTCCCCTATCGACCCAGGGTGAGGGTCCTCCTTAAGAAGTGTTACAACAGAGTCAGTACTCCCATGAAATACTAGGGTGTAGGTCCCCCACAATAGATATTGTGACAGAGTCGGTTACTTCCCTACTTTACCAGGGTGCGGGTCCTCTAGTCACCGAGTTGTACTCCCCTACCGATTAAGGGTGCGGGTCCTCCTTACACCTTGTTCTAGAAGATTCGGTACTCTACTATCGTTCCAGGGTGCGATTCCTTTATCATGGGGTCAGTACTCCCCTAAATTACTAGGGAATAGGTCCCCCATAATGAACAAAATACCAGAGTGTACTCCCCTACCAGGTAGGGTGCAGGTCCTCACTTATGGATTAGTACTCCCCTGTCTCCGAGTAGCGATGGGGAGAAGGTCCTTCATGGGAGTTGGAGCTCCCTTAACTGTAGGACACAGTTATGAGGAGAGGTCCCCTACACTTGATATAATTGATACCAAGGTAGAAGTGAGTGCTCCCTCGATAGATTGAGGTGTGGGTCACTTCTTACTAGAGATACTGAGATATCATGGGTTATACTAGAGCAGTGCTCCACCAACTAAATGCAGTGTCGAGGATTGGGCCTGTTCACTTGGTTTCCCTTAGTCTTGCCTCAGGTACAAGACCATGATAACAAGACCTCTAGTGTTGGGCACTAGAGGCAGTTCTAGCAGAAAGTTCCCGATGGAGCACGTCCTTTCAAACATACCATTAGGAATGGTTGAGTTGTACCTGATGGAGTGCATCTCTCTGATGGGTGCCATCAGGGATGGATAGATCATGGATCATATACTCTCGATCCTTGAGTTATGCTTTGAGCCTTATTTGGAAATCCTGGTAATGAATTTGAGGTTGGAGACTTATGTTTTGTTGTGGTTGAGATAAGTATATCTGGATGAACTAGGTATATGTATGGGAATGTACCTGAGTAGAGATGACTATGCATAATATTTGTGGTTTACTTCATTGTTTTGGATTTTTGGTTTACTTTTTGGTTTTGGATTTGTTGTTTACCTTGTGGTTTTGACTTTCTGGTTTACTTCATGGTTGTGGATTTGTGGTTTAATTTTTGGTTATTTTTTAGTGTTTTCCTTTGTGAATTTCTGAGAGACCATCGAGGGTCTCAGGGTACCCTATTGAGTATTGAGTTAATCACCCCTACATGGGCTTCGCCCGCATGTGTTTTGTCTGGTGAAATTTTTTGACGTTTCGATAGAGGTGCTCAGGGAGATGGGACCAACGAAAGTTACGATAGTGGAATTGGTGACTTAGGACCAGGCATGGCCCAGTAGGACCAGGCAGATGGGACACACTACTTCGGCTTCCAGTAGCTTCACTACTCTAGCGACCAGGTGAATTTTTTTTTCTGAAGATGAACATTGATGCTCCCTTTGTAACTTGTTGTTTCCAGTTCTTTTTTTGGACTTGTATACTGGCCTAATTTTACCACTCATTGATTTACTTGGTATTGTAATCTGGTTTCTGATTACTTAGTGTTCACCTTTCAGCTTTGTGGATTTGTTTTATGAGTGTACTTATGTACAAGTATCTAGGAAAATGCCTCCTAATTGTAGGTTGATGACTTCGGCGCTAGTCACTAACCCCTGGCCTTCGGGAGGTGGGCTTAGGGTATCTCACGGTATGGGCCCCGGGGGACGGGTCATGATAAAGTGGTATTAGAGGTGGTCGGTTCTACCTCAATGACCAAGGGTCTATTGTTTTTGTTTGTGAGAAAAAATGTTAAGTGTTTTGAGTTCATATTTTAGGCCAGAGACTCCAGTTTTGGTGCGGTGGCCAACATATCCGTACACCAAGATTCTGGACACCTGTTACCCAACTCGGAACATGGAAACATTGGTTGTGGGAAAATAAAGGGATAATGATACTTTTAGGAATGATTGTGATTTAAATTTCCTTCTTGAGTCATCCCTTCAGATATACTCTTAAATATGGTTCATCTTGACTCATTTTAGGATGCCTCCATGATGATAGCCAGATAAGATTCCATAACAGGATCGTGATGATGATATTCCCTGAGTGGAGGCTTCGGTGCAGGGTACTGATATAGGGGCGTTACCTTCGGGTGGTGCACCGGTGATTCCACCACCCATCGAGAAGCAGTTGCCTTCAGCAGTTTGGGGTGAGGATGCACACAGGCTGAGCACACTACATGATTTTTAGTGGAAGATACCTCCTAGGTTCTGTGGCGAGGCAGATCCTCAGGTAGCTGAGGATTGGATTGAGAAAGTTACATGTTTCTTCCACATAGTGAGGACACCGACCGACCATATGGCGGTATTGGCTTCAAGACTTCTTCAGGGATCACCAGGAAGATGTTAGAGCTTGATGATCTAGACTCATGGTGAGGTGAACCTCACTTGGATAGACTTTGAGCGCCTCTTTAGAGAGGAGTTCTTTCAAGAAACTTTGCGCTCTGTACGCATACAAGAGCTATTGCACCTATGGTAGGAAAGCATGACAATAGTAGAGTACTCAGCGAGATTCACATATATTTCTCTCTACTCCTCAGATATGGTGCAGGACCCTTACTTCATGTTACGGACCTTTGAGCATGGACTGTGCTAGGAAATCAGGGCATCAGTGATACCTCTCAGCATTCTGATGCATGTTGGGGTACTGGAATGAGCCCTAGTGGTTGAGAGCTTCCTGGAGGAGGAGCAGGTGGATATGACCTATGGTAGAAGTCACAGAGTAGAGGTGTCTAATGGAGATAACAGAAGAGTGGCGACGAGATCACGGTGTAGGAGTCATACCCATGCTCGGACATAGACACATGGGTCTATGCCATAGTAGTAGTACCAAGTAGAAGATCAACCATAGTAGAGGCGGTGTTACACTTGTAACGGCTAGGGGAATCTCTCTAGAGATTTCCCAACCCGCCGTACTGCTAAGAGGGAGTCGACAGATGAACCTACTTGGCAGAGATAGTGCTTGGAGCATGGAGTTCCACAAGTTGACATGTGAGGTAGAGAAGCTAGATGAGAAATAGGGGTGGTCCCTTCCATGCCTAGGGAGCTGGAGGACGTGGGTGAGGACAGCTACATGCATTCATAGATCATGACCAAGAATATCCAAGAGAAGTTCGAGGTACGACCTGTGTCTTTTATTTTGTTTCCTTTCTAAATAGACACAAGTGCTAGATGTTCCTTTTTCTGCAAGTCCTGTTCGAGACTTTGAGGTTATGGTTGGACCATGGAATTGACCCTCACGCTTAGAGACTTTTGATGGAGGAGACCCACTTATCACACATAGACGTTGATAGTGTAACTTGGATCTTGGAGGCGAGAGTTGTGGTTGGGATCTCTTAGTCGTGGCGTCGAGACCTTACGAATTAATTTTGGGTATGGACTACTACCGTTCATACCTAGAATGACGATATTAAGAAAGAGATGCGGTATATCCGTGTGGTGGAGAAGGGATTTCCTTTCTGGAAAAAGGGAATCCCAGGTAGCACGGTTTGGACTCTTGTAAAGAGTCCCACTTTGAGTCATTTTGTGGTGGAAGTGTTAGACCACAATATGTTTTCGCAGTGCAGAATGGTTCCTAACCATCCATATGCAGAAGAGATTCTACAAGTGGGAGTGGCCGTGTTCTTGTTTCGTCTTTTGGTGTGGCCGCTGGAGGTTTTAGGTAGAGGGCCTAGTAAGACCCAGTGTTCGCTCATGGGAAGCCTTGTTTCATTTGTAATTACTCCCATGAATTAGCGTCAACCTTGAATGCATAATGCCCGTGGGGGTTTTAGCACAATGCATCCATGGGAGGATGTGGACTATGGGGTTCTTTCTGTGATATGCGTCAGGTTAGTGTGGAGGTGATCCACTGAACCCCATGACTACAGATGAATCACAATACTTAGTGATTTTCCCTATTGTCGAAGCTAAAGAAACATGTGCCTGTTGCGGCACGATGTTGGCCTAGCAAGAACTGGACATGAGAGTGGTTGATCTCAGTGTTTCTTCATGGCACATGCTTAGAAGCAGCGTGGAAACCTTTGTTGAGCCAGCTTCCTCTCGTAAGTTTGGGTTTTGGATTTTCTGGGATGAAAAGTCTAAAGGTGGGGAGGATATAATGTCCTATAATTCTATGGATTTTTTTTCGAGACCATGAAATTCGACGGAAAGTGATTCTAAGGTTCAGAGATCCCGTAATGGAATTTTGAACTTTTTTAAGGTACATTCAGTAAACGTGTGAACAATATTTTCTATCTTTTGAACCATTGCTTAGATCGAAAATCTGATGACACCATTGAATTCAGAATGCTGAGATTCACATAGAAATGACTTAACTTTGGCCAACAAGGGTCGAGCAGAAAAGTTATTTTTTTTTTGAAATTTTCAATAAAAATAATAAAATAATTTAAAAGAATTATTTTATTTTATTTCTTTCTTTTGGGTGGAAGACGACAATGTTGTGGGGCAGTGATAGGGCTACAACGATGCACATCAATGAGGCTCATTAATGGTACGTTAGACTTGTAGCGTAATGACACTTTAATGATGCTTAACAATGACGCTGTTTCTTAATTAAAACAGTGTAACAACACGATGTCACATCAAAATAGGAACTCTGCGACATTATCCTATTTATAGTTTGACGCACTGGGGAAATATGGATTAAATATTTGGAGGATTTAGAAAACCTCTAACGGACTTCCACCCCATCAAAGAATGAAGAATGTTTTAAGGACATCTTCATCTTCAACACCTTTTGAATATCGAAGCTGGGAAGTGATGTTGATGTCTTAAATCCCTTGAGGATGAATGTCGCGACATTGGACGTCATAAGAGGTAGGGGTTTGTTTGTTAAAGATATTACCCGTTCTCCGTTCTTTTTAAAAATGACGGATGCAAATAAACCCACAAACAAGATTGATCAGTAAGTTTCTCTTTTATGTAGGAGAGTATCTTTGGGGGTTCAATTTTTGGGATTGATTTATTTTGGATTGCACTACACTCCCCAAAACCTCCCTGGTTTTTTATCCTCTAACGCGGAGGGTGCGGATCGACACGAACAAGGCCCAAGCCCCTCCGTATGTTTGTTCCTTGTGATAGGCTCTTTAGAATTGATGAAAAGGTAGATTCAGATCCATCGTAGTGAAGACAACATCCCCTGGAGGTCGCAGGCACAAACATTGTAAAAAATGGGCCACCAGAGTGTGGCCGGCGGCCCAGAGAGGCTACAGCCGGCGCGCCGGCCGCTTGCCAGGTGGAGAAGAGACGGGCTGCCGGCCCGACCGGTAACCGGAGGAGAAGGCGTGCCCTGGTGGCACGCCTGGGCGATGAAAGTCACAGTCATGACGAACCGTGGTGCTGGATTCCCGCAACGCCAGTGTGGCGTCATGTGGAGAAGTCCACCCACCATGTGGGTTGACATGGGGGACACAGTTGGTGTGCTTGACCGCATGAGCAAGTGCCGAACGCGGCTATGCCGCATTTGGGGAGAAGGGGGTCAACATGAAATGGTGGGATGGGGTGATCTTGGTGGGATGGGGTGATCCTGGCAGGCCGGGTCAACCCGAGTTGGGTCAGACCCGGGTCGGGTTGGGTCAGTCCGACCGAGTCAGACCAAACCCAGACCCTTTTCGACCCAGTTACGCTTAAAGGACCTTATCTCCTAAACCAGACATCCATTTGATGAAACGTCTATGGCACTGGGATCCTTGGGATAAGGAGGTCCTTTTGAGGTACTCCACTTGAGTTTTTGAGAAAGTTTAAGTATGTATGGGTTGGATCAAACACGAATCCAACTGGACCCTCGGTACTAAAATGCCTATAACTTACAGACCATGCATCTGATTGACGTGATGCCTGTCGTGTTGGAACCCTTATGACATGTAGGTCCTTTGGATCACTTCCTTGTAGAACTTAGTGGTATTTGAGATACAACCTATATCCTTAGTAGTATAACCACAATGTTTCTTGTGGTGAGAGTTAGTATGGCTACTCCCTTGATGACTCAAGGTGCGGGTATTCCTTACTCCTCTGCTCCGGTAGAGATGGGAATCCCCACTTCATGGGTGAAGGTTCGTTTTCCTCTAAGAAGGTTATTATATATTTAGATTTGGTACTCCCCTATTGGACTGGGGTGTGGGTTCTCTATAATTAACTCACATAGAGTCAGGTACTCCCCCACCGGGTAGGGTACGAGTCCTCTATGTTAGGAGCAGGTAATCCCCTATCAACCTAGGGTGCAGGTCCTTCTTACGTAGTGTTACAACATAGTTAGTAATCCCATGACATACTAGGGTGTGGGTTACCACAACAGATATTGTGATAGAGTCAGTTACTCCCCTAATTTACCAGGGCGCGGGTCCTCTAGTCACCAAGTTTTACTCCCCTTCCGATTCAGGGTGTGGGTCCTCCTTACACTTTGTTCCATCAGATTCGGTACCCCCCTTCCATGACAGGGTGTGGATCCTATAGAATGGGGTTGGTACTCCCCTGAAGTACTAGGGCGCAGGTCCCCTACAATGAACAAACTACCAAAGTGTACTCCCCTACCTGGTAGGGTGCGGGTCCTCACTTATGGAGTATTAATCCTTCATCTCTGAGTAGCAATGGGGAGAGGGTCCTTCATGGGAGTTGGAGATCCCTCGACTATAGGACATAGTTACAAGGAGAGGGCCCCTCCACTTGATGTAATCGATACCAAGGTAGAAGTTAGTGCTCCCTCGACGGACTGAGGTGCGGGACACTTCTTACTGGAGCGACTGAGATATCATTGGTTAAACTAGGGAAGTGATCCCCCAACTAAATGCAGTGTTGAGGAGTGTGACTCTTCACTTGGTTTCCCTTGGTCTTTCCTCGGGTGCAAGACTGTGACAAAGAGACCTCTAGTGCCGGGAACTAGAGTCAGTTCTAGAAGAAAGTTCCCGATGGAGCACATCCTTTCGGACGTACCATTAGGAATGGATGAGTTGTACCTAATGGAGTACACCTCTTAGACGGGTGCCATCAGGGATGGCCAGCTCATGGATCATGTGCTCCTGATCCTTGAGTTACACTTTGAGCCTTCTTTGGAAATCATGGTAATGTATTTGAGGTCAGAGCCTTATGTTTCTTTGTGGTTGAGATGAGTATATTTGGATGACCTAGGTATATATATGTACATATACCCGAGTAGTGATGAATATGAATAATATTTGTGGTTTACTTCATGGTTTTGGATTTGTGTTTTACTTCATGGTTTTGTCTTTTTGGTTTAACTTGTGGTTTTTTATTTGTGGTTTAATTCACAGTTATGGCTTTGTGGTTTACTTCGTTGTTGTTTTGTAGTGTTTTCTGTAAGAACTCGGACCTTCTTTTCAGGTATGTTTTCCTTTTCTGGCCGATTTTGGGAAAAAGAGGAGAATCTGGAAATTTTGTAAGTACACGCCGTGTACTTTACAAGTACACACTGTGTACTTTTCTTCCACTTGAGGCCGTGTGTTGGCCATGTCCGGGCCAGTCACACGGGGTGTAGCGATGAGGTGGAGTCCGATTAATATGACGTACGGAAAAGGGGACTACACACCGTGTACTCAAGAAGTACACGCCGTTGACTTTTCTTTTTATTTCATTAATCGGACCGGGGTCACACCTAATCCCCGTTTTCATATTCTTCTCCGTCTAATTACGTCCAGAGCAACCTAGAGAGACGATTCTTCTCCGAGCCACTGATCCTTCACCGGTTGTCCGAATCGAACGTCGTCGGGTGAAATAGAATCGCATCGGTGAGTTCTCAGTTCTTCTTTGCCCATGTTTCCTGATTCTTCCTCTTGTGAGAGTTATCTAAGGTTGAACATTTTAGAAGTTTTTGCAGATTTACTCCATTCTAGGCCGATTCACAGGCCGAGGTTCAAGAATATAAACCTCCTAGGATTGAGGTAGGTGGTTTGTTGCCCTACGTGGAATGTCTTTGATTTTTTGGTGCAAAAGTGCTGGATACCCATGTATCAGGTATCTCAGGTTAGGGTTTTGATCCTGTTTTGTTATCTGCCTTAGATTGCTTGTATTCTTGAGGTTATTAAATGATTAATAATTGCTTGTTAGCATGTTTGAGGATCACCCCACGGGTGTTTCCCCTTGTTTTGGCTGTTGAATTCCGTTTGGCACGGCTTGCCTATGAGGCAACCCT
Organism: Viscum album; assembly: GCA_963277665.1. NCBI lineage: Eukaryota > Viridiplantae > Streptophyta > Magnoliopsida > Santalales > Viscaceae > Viscum > Viscum album. The sequence goes on from OY728137.1 coordinate 797,326,511, forward strand.
TTTTCACATTGCTAGTATGCATGTTGACTTGATTACATGTACTGACTACTGTTTATATGATTGTGGATGCATTTTATCTATTACCCAAGTAGTTGCTGAACATACTTAGGCTGCTAACAGTCTATTACGCACGACTAAACTGCTCAGGGCTGAGTGAACCTAGCGTGGTAGACTAAAGGGGGAATTGACAATTAGGGATTCCCTAGAGAGTCTGTTATAATTAGTATCGACCGCAGGACCTAAGGGAATGGGACTTTGTTCTTCCTCAGAGTGTCCTTAGTTACGTAGCGAGACTATAGGGGGAATTAGATGTAAGTGCTTCCTCAGAGAGTCTATATCTTTCGTTGCAAGAACACAAGGGAATTGACTGTGAGAGCTTTCTAGAGTGTCTGTGCCTTTGTATGTTTACTTGACTAGAGGGGTTTTCTAGTAGGAGCCACCCAGAGAGTCAGTGCTTTATTTGTTGGTTGGTTGTGACAAGTCCACCAAGCCAAAGAACAAGGTTGGGTTTGTACTACTTGCTGTTTAGGTAGACTGTTGAGTTACCTGTTGTGATTACTTGCTTGCCTTCAGAGTATAGAGCTGTTGCTAGGTTCCTTGGTTGATAGCTAAATGATTGTATTAAACTAATAAATAACTGTGAATGGAGTTTGGTAGGATTTCTTACCTTAGTGTACATCTGCTTCTCTACTGCATTTATTTCCTTCACTTTTGCTATATTACTCACTGACAGTAGGGCACGAATCTTGTGGTGATTGCCTACTGGGATTAGTCTCACACCCTGTTTGGGTTCTGCTTTTCAACCCAAACAGGTTATATGGTTGCAGGTGTGGACATGGATTGTGGCCCTTCTACTTCGGGTACGTGATTGCTGGTTGGAGCTGGAGAGCATAGGACCGAGCTTAGGCTTGCGATGCTGCTGGAGTCGCTGTTACTTTCGTACTTTGTTTTCAGTTGTATTTCATCACATTGTTGTGTTTACTTCTTTCCTTAGATACTTGTACCTACTGCATCATTATCATTATCATTATGTGTTCATTACTTTTGCTGTTTAGTTTCAGTGTTTGTATGCTGTTTACTGCTTCCGCCATTGATTGTTGTTTTCTTTCCTTGTATACCTTACCAAATGAGGGCATGGTTTCCCCAATAACTTACCAAGGCCCTCGCTGCTAGTCGGCAGCCTCTGGCATTTTGGGAAATTTGCCTCAGGTCATGTGGAAAACCGGGTACGGGGAGCCAGTGGAAGGGCTCCAGATTCGGGTCGTTACAAAGTGGTATCAAAGGGGTTCTTTCCTTTTTCTATTGACTTAATGTTTAGCAACATTAGATAGGGATATGACGGAATGGGTAAATGGTAAATAGATATGCCCGGGTGTTCTAGAACCCTTGTACAGGGAAAAATCCAGATTACCTCGAATATTTCAATTTTTGAGTTTTGCGAATGTTACAGTTTAATTGATTTCACCGTTGGGTGATGCACTTGTTTTGTGATGTTACTGTTTATATGATTATGGTTCTATTTCATTGAAACCTGATGATATGAGGGTATTCCATCTCGTGCATCATATAGGTACACGTTAAAAGATCACATGCCATGCATTTTTCCATGCCATCTAGGTTACATTAGAGATTGCATGCTGTTGTGATAGGATTTGTGATAGACAATGCATGCTGTTGTGATAGCTGCTGTGATAGAATGCCTATTATGTTGATAAGGTATCGTTGTTTGGAGATTTCTTATTACAGACACCAAACTTTGATCTTAGAGGTGTTATGGGCCCTCAAGGATCGGAATTTGGTGGGTCGTGAGTTCTTATACTGTGGCTTGTTCTATTCATCGTTATGATGCCAAGCTTCGATTCGTGGGGAGTATGGGCCCCCACGGATCGGAATTTGGCACCTTTACCCTTGTTTGTTTCTATGTTTTCTGGGGTCTGGAGTAGTTCTGAGTCTACTGTCCAGAAAAACCCAAAATACACGGCGTTTACTTTATAGATACACACTGTGTAGTTTTTGTCCATGTGACTGACCGTGTGGACAGGGACAAAAAGCTATAAATGGTTTTCAGGAACACGCCGTGTACGGTAGGTACACACCGTGTGGAGGTTAACTAGGAGCCCGACCGTGTAACTAACAACATAGGACAGTTAATGCATGTTTAGTACACACCGTGTTCGGTATGCACATGCCGTGTATCCTTTCCTAGGTACCCAGCCGTGTCTTGGAAAAACACGGGTCGGTGTTATCTTCTCCTATACACGCCGTGTTTGTTCGGAACACGCCATGTGAGGATCAGCCGAGTACCCGGCCGTGTCATGAACAACATGGGATGAGGTTTCCCTTCAATTGCACACCGTGTCTCATAGTAACACGCCATGTAGTGTCGACCATGTGTCAGGCCGTGTCACTAACAACACGGTCCAGGTAAGGCGTGTCTAGCACACACCGTGTCTGCCTCAAAGCACGCCATGTAGTCTTCAGCTGGGACAGTCTGTGTGACTTAGTCGTGTAGGAGTAACCAGGCAGGGAAAAGGGGGTAAGTATATGCTGTGTAGTTTAAGAAACACACCGTGTAGCCGTGTATTTTACACAGCCATGTATGGCCAATGTACACGCCCTGGGTAAAATTTTAAGAAACACACCGTGCAGTGGTACTACACTCCGTGTAGTCATGTTTTTCCCAGTTTTAAAGGTTTTTCCCTCCTGTTCCATTTTAATCTCCTATGTTTCAACTGTGTTTGTCTTTAATGAAGGTGTGTTTTGGTCTTTCAGAGCTATGGCACCGAGACGTCCTCCTGTTGCATGCTAGGAACCAGGCAGCGATCGTACGCCTGATACGACCGATCAGGGACTGCCAGTAGTTCTGCCCATCATTCCATACATGGAACCTGCAGTGATTCCAGACACTGGTGCCAATGCTCAGTTTAGAGAGGGTTTCATGAGATTCATGTAGACCTTACAGGGAGTTCAACATCCTGCCCCGACTATGGAAGAGCTGACGCGGGTCTTCTAGCAGCAGCATCCTCCCACTTTCACAGGGGATGGAGGACCTCAGGCTGCAGAGTCATGGATGGAAGCCATGCTGTCCATATTCGATCATCTGGAGACACCTCCAGAGAGGAGGGTGAAGCTCATGACGTATATGCTGCGAGATTCCTCCAAGAGATGGTGGGACGTAGTCTCTCAGACGGGGCGCCAGCTGGATATGGATTGGGATGAGTTTCAATGTACGTTTTACGACTAATTCTACCCAGCAACACTGAGGGATGACATAGCCAGGGAGTTCATGAGCCTGCAGCAGGGTACTCTCTCAGTTATAGAGTATTCCTCCCGCTTCACCGAGTTACAACGATTCACTCTCGTCCTGGGGAATGACGAGCTGTTTCTAGCGAGGAAGTTTGAGGAAGGCCTCAGACCGGAGATCAGATCGTAGGTGAATGTCTTTATGTTGACTTATATTACTCTGATAGTCAACCAGACACTCATCACAGAGAGGAACCTAAGGGATACTGGAGCTGTGGACCAGGGCGGTACATCATCCAAGGTTGATTCCCTCCAGACAGACAGTAGGAAGTGCCACCGAGAGTCTACCCGAGGCGACCCGAGGAAGCGAGGTATTCCTTCTGGTAGACAAGATGCCACTTCTAGCACCCAAGTGGTGTGTTATTAGTGTGGGAGGAACGGGTATAAGAAGCCCCAGTGCCCGAGGGACCCAGTGGAGTGCCGATCCTGTGGTAAGATGGGTCACCTGCAGCGTTTCTGCAAGGTTCCCCTTCCAGTGGCTAGTGAAGGAGGATCAGTTTCGACCTCGCGTACAGGAGCAGGATCACCAGCTCCGTAGCAGACTGGGGGCTAGAGTTCTGCAGGACGTTCAGGTCAAGGTAGAGGCCGTGGATGCAGTAGTCAGGCTCAGGGAGGAGCAGCTCAGGGTTTTCAGGCTGCTACACAGGGCCGCGGTACATGCCAGACTTTTGTTGTAGAGAAGATTCATCAGGAGCAGGATCCCGGACCCTCTATAGTTCGATGTATGATCTTAGTAGCCTCAGTTTTATCTTCATCCCTTTTCAATACTGGTGCTTCACATAGCTTTATCTCTGTTGCTGTCATGGAAATCCTTGATCTCTGTGTCTTTTCATCTGCTGACATGTTGACTCTCGACACGCCCTTAGGAATGAGGACATCCAGCGTACGTCAGTGCAAGGAGTTCCCTCTCGAGGTTGTAGGGTATTGTTTCTTATGGGACCTCTATGTCCTGGAGATGAAGGGCTATGACGTCATTCTCGGTATGGACTGGTTGGTTCCCTTCCAGGAAGTCGCCGATTGCTATCACCACAGGGTGAGTTTCGTATCACCAGAGGGTGAAACTTTCCTTCATAAAGGCGAGTGATATGTTCAGGCGAGTCGAGCCGGACTCGAGCATCATGGGCTAGTAGGAGTTATGGCCTACATTTCTAGTCTTTATCTGGATGACTAGGGGACTTCTCAGTTAGATTTTCCTCCAGTGGTTGATCTCTTTTCATATGTCTTTCCAGAAGACTTTTCAGGTTTGCCTCCGGAGCGTGAGGTAGACTTCTCGATTGAGATCATGCTAGGAGAAGCACCGGTGTCCATTACTCCTTATAGGATGGATACACTTGAGTTTCAGGAGCTCAAGAAGCAGTTGTAGGAGTTGCAGGCAAAGGGTTTCATCCGACCCAGTACTTATCCTTGGGGTTCGCTTGTCTTGTTCGTGAAAAAGGCAGACGGTACCCTAAGGCTTTGCGTGGATTATCAGAAGTTTAACCAGTTGATGGTCAAGTACCGATATCCCTTACTGAGGATTGATGATCTCTTCGATCAGCTTCGAGGATCTTGGGTGTTCTCGAAGATCGATTTGAGGTCCGGTTATCATCAGTTGTGCGTTAGACCTTCAGATATACCTCTGACCGCCTTCAGGAGCAGGTATGGCCTCTACGAGTATACGGTTATGCCGTTCAGTCTTACGAATGCGCCAACAGTTTTCATGGCACTGATGAACCGAGTGTTCCATCCTTACTTGGATTCCTTCGTCGTGGTCTTCGTGGATGATATCTTAGTTTACTATCACACTCGACACGACCATGCAACCCATCTTGATATCGTTTTGAGTACACCGAGGGAGCATCGACTTTATGCCAAACTCTCAAAGTGCCATTTTTGGATGGATGAGATTCACTTCCTGGGTCATGTCATCTCAGAGACAGGAGTATCAGTAGACCCAGAGAAGGTGAGAGCAGTAGTTACCTGGGAGCAGCCGAAGAATGTCTTTGAGGTACGGAGCTTCTTGGGGCTAGCTGGTTACTACAGGCAGTTTATACATGACTTCTCACGCCTAGCAGCACCGCTAATAGGATTGACTAAGAAGGGGTTGAAGTTTGTTTGGTCAGAATCCTATAACTCAGCCTTCCAAGAGCTGAAGGGGAGACTGACTTCAGTACCGATCCTAGTTTTTCTGGAGCTGGGCAAGAGCTATACAATTTTCTGTGATGCATCTGGCATCAGACTTGGAGTAGTGATTATGCAGGAGGATAGAGTGGTTGCATGTGGATCTCGGTAGTTGAGGCCACATGAGAGGAATTATCCTACGCATGACCTAGAGTTGGCTGTGTTTATTCATGATTTACGTTGCTGGAGACATTACCTTCTGGGAGAAAATTTTGTGGTATACACTGACCACAAGAGTCTCAAGTACATCTTCACGCAGCGTGACCTGAATCTGAGATAGCGGAGGTGGGTTGAGTATCTCCAGTCCTTCGATTTTGAGATTGCCTATACGCCTGGGAAAGGCAATGCTATGGCTAATGCACTGAGTAGGAGAACTCAGATATAGGAAGTTCAGGAGGCCAGTAGTGAGTGGAAACTGATGGCTATGTTCTCAGAGATGCATTTGGAGGTGCACGACATGCAGGGGCATACTTTCCTATCTTCTATGGCTGTTACCTCTGCACTTTTGGACCGAGTTTGAATGAGGAAGCTGGTAGATTTAGAAGGGATAGTCGTACAGGAGAGCATGTCAGGAAAGGACCCTCTTCCTAGGTGGACCGTTGGCGAGGATGAGATCTTGCATTTCCAGGGATGCGTATGGGTGCCAGCAGATATACGCGAGGAGCTGATGCGAGACTTCCATTCCTCAGTTTGGGCAGTTCATCCTGGCGTCACCAAGATGTACCGTGATTTACACTGCCAGTACTGGTGGCTAGGTATGAAGAGAGATGTAGCTGGTTTTGTGTGCTTGCATGGGGTTCTGAGTACTATTGTTTTAGATAGGGATGCCCGCTTTACTTCGCATTTCTGGCAGGGGCTACAGAAAGATTTGGGTACACAGGTGCTTCTGAGTATAGCTTATCATCCTCAGACATATGGTCAGTCAGAGCGCACAATCCAGGTGCTTGAGGATATGCTCCGAGCTTGCATTCTAGAATTTGGTGGTTCTTGGAAAAAACATATACCTCTCATGGAGTTTTCTTATAACAACAGTTTCTAGGAAACTCTTCAGATGGCACCTTACGAGGCTTTGTACGGTAGGCCATGCCGATCACCATTGTGTTGGATGGAGGCAGGAGAGGCAGCTTTGCTGGGACCTTGTCTTGTTCAGGATACCTCAAAGCAGATAGAATTGATTCAGAAGAGGATGACTACTGCATAGTCTCTTCATATATCTTATGTTGACCAGCGGAGGTGACCTCTGCAGTTCGAGGTCGGAGACCAGGTTTTCCTACGTGTTACCCCGAGGTTGGGACACAAGAGGATCAGGAAACATGGTAAGCTTTCACCGATATATGTCGAGATGTTCTAGGTTCTGGAGAGAGTTGGGCTGGTTGCTTATAGGTTGTAGTTACCTCAGAGATATCAGGCTATGCATGACATCTTCCATGTTTCTCAGCTTCAACGCTATTTCTCAGACCCATCTCATGTTTTTCGACCCGAGGAGGTTAAACTGGAGCAGGATGCATCATTCAAGGAGCATCCTATCAGTATTGTTGATCGTAGCGCAAAGGTACTCCATGACCGGTCTGTTCCTCTAGTACGGGTGCTATGGCAGCACGACTGTGTGCAGGACGAGACTTGGGAGAGGGAGACCGATATGCGATCACAGTGGCTAGAGTTGTTCGAGGTTTTTTCTTCACCACCTTACTAGGGAAATTCGGGGACAAATTTATTTAAGGAGGGAAGTTTGTAAAAATCCGGACCTTCTTTTCAGGTATGTTTTCCTTTTCTGGCCATTTTTGGGAAAAAGAGGAGAATCTGGAAATTTTGTAAGTACACGCCGTGTACTTTACAAGTACACGCTGTGTACTTTTCTTTCGCTCGAGGTCGTGTGCTGGCCATGTCTGGTCCAGTCACATGGGGTGTAGCGATGAGGTGGAGTCCGATTAATATGGCGTACAGAAAAGGGGACTACACGCCGTGTACTCAAGAAGTACACGCTGTGTACTTTTCTTTTTATTTCATTAATCGGACCAGGGTCACGCCTAATCCCTGTTTTCATCTTATTCTCCGCCTAATTACGTCCAGAGCGACCTAGAGAGTTGATTCTTCTCCGATCCACCAATCCTTCACCGGTTGTCCGAATCGAACGCCATCGGGTGCAATATAATCACAGCGGTGAGTTCTCAGTTTTTCTTTGGCCATGTTTCCTGATTCTTCCTCTTATGAGAGTTATCTGAGGTTGAACATTTTAGAAGTTTTTTCAGATTTACTCCATTCTAGGCCGATTCACAGGCTAAGGTTCAATAATATCAACCTCTTAGGATTGAGGTAGGTGGTTTGTTGCCCTACATGGAATGTCTTTGAGTTTTTGGTGCAAAAGTGCCGGATACCCATGTATCGGGTATCTCGGGTTAGGGTTTTGATCCTGTTTTGTTATCTTCCTTATATTTCTTGTATTCTTGAGGTTATTAGATGATTAATAATTGCTTGTTAGCATGTTTTAGGATCACCCCACGGGTGTTTCCCCTTGTTTTGGCTGTTGACTGCCGTTTGTCACGGTTTGCCTACAAGGGAACCCTTTTTCACATTGCTAGTATGCATGTTGACTTGATTGCATGTATTGCTTGCTGTTTATATTCTTGTGGATGCATTGTTTCTATTATCCAAGTAGTTTCTGAACATACTTAGGCTGCTAACAGTCGATTACGCACGACTAAACTGCTCAAGGATGAGTGAACCTGGTGTGGTAGACTAAAGGGGGAATTGCCGATTAGGGCTTCCCTAGAGAGTCTGTTATAATTAGTATCGACCATAGGACCTAAGGGAATGAGACTTTGTGCTTCCTCAGAGTGTCCTTAGTTACGTATCAAGACTATAGGGGGAATTAGACATAAGTTCTTCCTCAGAGAGTCTATATCTTTCATTGCAAGACCACAGGGGAATTGATGGTGAGAGCTTCCCAGAGTGTTTGTGCCTTTGTATATTTACTTGAATAGAGGGGTTTTCTAGTAGGATCCACCCAGAGAGTCAGTTCTTTATTTGTTGGTTGGTTGTGAAGAGTCCACCAAGCCAAAGAACAAGCTTGTGTTTGTACTGCTTGCTGTTTAGGTAGACTGCTGAGTTACCTATTGTGATTACTTGCTTGCCTTCGGAGTATAGAGTTGTTTCTAGGTTCCTTGGTTGATAGGTAAATGATTTTATTGAACTAATAAATAACTATGAATAGAGTTTGTTAGGATTTATTACCTTAGTGTACATCTGCTTCTCTGCTGCATTTATTTCCTTCACTTTTGCTATATTACTCACTGACAGTAGGGCATAGATCTCGTGGTGATTGCCTACTGGGATTAGTCTCACACCCTGTCTGGGTCCTGATTTTCGACCCAAAAAGGTTATATGGTTGCAGGTGTGGACAGGGATTGTGGCCCTTCTACTTCGGGTACGTGATTGCTGGTTGGAGCTGGAGAGCATAGGACCGAGCTTAGGCTTGCAATGCTGCTGGAGTCGCTGTTACTTTCGTACTTTTTTTTTCAGTTGTATTTCAGCACGTTGTTGTGTTTGCTGCTTTCCTTAGATACTTGTATCTTCTACATCATTATCATTATCATTATGTGTTCATTGCTTCCGCTGTTTAGTTTCAGTGTTTGTATGCTGTTTACTGCTTCCTCCATTGACTGTTGTTTTCTTGCCTTGTATACCTTACCAAATGAGGGCATAGTTTCTCCAATAACTTACCAAGGCCCTCACTGCTAGTCGGAAGCCTCTGGCATTTGGGAAAATGCGCCCGAGGTCATGTGGTGAACCGGGTACGTGGCGCTAGTGGAAGGGCTCCAGATTCGGGTCATTACATTTTCCTTTGTGGATTTATGAGAGACCATCGAGGGTCATGAGGTCCCCTACTGTGTACTGAGTTACTCACCCCTACATGGGTTTCAACCACACGTGTTGTGTCTAGTGTAGATGTTCGGCATTTCAATAGTGGAGCTCAGGGAGACGAGACCGACAGACGTTACAATGGTGTACTTGGTGTCCTAGGACCAGGCGGGGCCTTGTAGGAACAAGCGAACATGACATACTACTTAGGATTCCAGTAGCTTCACTACTCTAGAGATCTGGTGGATTTTGTTTCTACAGATGTCCATAGGTGCTCCCTTTGTACCTTGTTGTTGTAAAGACCCAGAATTTCCATGTATTTTTTTAACATATGGGAATTTTATGAGTTTACGAAAATTGACGACACGTGATTCTGAGGCCCGGAGTGCCTGGAATGAATTTCTAAACTTTATTTCGGGTACGCTCAGTAAATGTGCGAGCGGGTTTTTTTAACTTATTAACTGGTGCTCGGAATTGAAATCTGAGGGAACCGTTGAACTCGCAGCGCCGGTATTCTCTTATGGAGACCTTCACATCGACCGCAGTAGGTCGAGGGTGAAAGATAGTTTTTGGGATTTTTCATGGGATTAGAAAAATAAAATTTTAAACATTTTATTTTATTTGGAAATCCATGTGGATGTTGGGAGGTGGGGACCACTGAAATAAAACCTCCCATGAGAGGCTATAGAGGTGGGGACCACCAATCCTAACCTCCTATGAGAGGTTATGGTGGTGGGGACCACCCGAGGTTTAAAACCCCCTTAAACCTCTTGAACTCCCCTCTTAAGTGGGAGAAACCCTCAAAATTCTTATTAAATGTGGGGGAGCCTCTTCAACTCCTCAAACATTTATTATGCCAACTCTCCTTTAATTAATTAAACCAATTTGAATATTATTCCAACGACTTAATAGATATTATAATCTATTATTTGGGATACCTCTTCATTTTGGTGGGATTGAGAGGAAAGAGCTTTGGGAGAAAAGCTCTCCAACAAAGAACGACAATGAAGAACGACGACTTCGACTTCAACTTATTTCACAGGACATTCATTGACGAAGAATGTCTTCAATGTCAATGAACTGACGATCGAGGAAATGCTGACATCACCGACGTCCATCTATTCCCAACGACATCATCTTCCTTCTCATGCCTATGTCAACAAACAATTTGAGGTAGGGGTTTATTTATGTATGAATATTTTCCCATGATCTTCCCTTGATTTTCTTTTTCGGGTTTAGGAATAATTCATTGCGGGATGTTGTAAAGCTTGACGTTCTTCTTTTAAGTTCTTATTGAGACATATGCTACCACCCTAACGTGGAGGGTACGAGCCAAACAAACATGGACCAACCCCTCTGAAAATCTTGTTGTGTTCTTTGCGATGGAGGAGGACGGCAACCATCCATGGTTGGGGTACAAGAATGACGGCCGACACCACTGCCAGCCTCGACGAAGGCAATGACGCAATGACATTTCCCTGCGGCCACTTCCGCCCCGCGACCTCCGTGACCACCGCCGCCGTCCGCGTCTCCGCACCGCCCCGTAGCCGGGCCGCCGCCCCGCTGTCGAACCCCCACGGCCTCCACCCTCCCGGCTGAGCCGCCCCAAACAATCCACCCCACGACCTCACGCCCTCATGGCACCTCTGTGGCTGAGCCATCCCACGTGCTCTCGCACCATCCGCGACCGAGCCTTCTAGTGGACGAGCCGCCTCGCGGCCTCCATGGACCCTCGAGGCCTCCGTGACCCCTCGCGGCCCTCGTGGGCCGGGCCGAACCCAGTGGGCCGGTCCACCCTGCGGGCCAAACCCAGTGGGTCAGGCTGGGTCTACCCAGGCCAGGTCGGGTCGGGTCGGTTCGACCGGGTGGGACCGGACCTGTACCAAATACGACCCTATACTTTACTTGGACCATAACTTTGGCACCAGCTGTCCGTTTGATGAACCGTCAATGGCGCTGGGAATCTTGGAGTGAGACGGTCCCTATGAGTATATCCCACTAGAGAATTGGATTAAGTTGGGGTACTGTTAGGTTGAATCAAGCATGAATCCAACTGGGCACCTGGGACTAAAAGGATAATAACTCACAGACTGGGCGTCCGATTGATGCACCGTCTATTGCATTGAGACCTCTATGACGTGGTGGTCCTTTGAGATACTTCTTCATGGGACTTTGTGGTAGTTGGAGTATTGACCATTGGATTGTGGAGAAGATCCTCCCAGAGACAAGCGAGCGTAGTGCGGGAACCCAATAGCTGGCTGTGACGATGTATTAGGATCCTATGTGGGTCTGACGACGTACTGACGATGCACTAGGATCCTATGTGGGTCTGAAAATGTACTAGTGATCCTGTGTGGGTCAGATCCTAGAGATCCTGTATGGTTCAGTTCCTTGAGATCTTGTGTGGGTCAGCACTTAGCGATCCTATGTGGTTGAGCACCTAGCGATCATGTGTGGGTCAGCTCCTAGCGATCCTGTGTGGGTCAGCTCCTAGCGATCATGTGTGGGTCAGCTCCTTGCGATCCCGTGTGGGTCTACACCTTACGATCCTATGTGGGTCATCACCTAGTGATTCTGTGTGGGTCATCTCTTAGAGATCCTGTGTGGGTCAGCTTCTTTACAGAGTAAGATGATTCAGTTGTTACATCTAATCATCTCTACTGCTATACTTAAGTTATACCTGGCGTGAGTTGAGTCTGTACCTGTGTGGTACTTTCCCTTCATGGTAATACCTTGGTGGTATTATTCTGTATGGCGTACCTATGTGGTAATTACCTTTGTGGTATTTTTTCCTTTGTGGAACAATTGAGCTTAGAGCTCTGGAGCTGTACTCTATGTTTTCCTCATGATTGAGATGAGTTTACTTGATAACTTAGGTATATGTATGGGAATATACCTAAGTAGGGTTATCAGTTGTTTATTTATTTGTGGTTGATCCTTGGTGGATTTTGTGAGACCTTGAGGGTCTCGGGGTCCCTACTGAGTATCGTTATACTCACCCCTGCACGAGCTATGCCCGCACCTTGTTGTGTTGGATGCAGACGATGGACATCACTGACTGAGGCAGAGAGTACTAGGATAGGACGGTGCCCAGAGGTGGACCATACGGCGTGTCGGTACACAGAGAAGATAGGTGGAATTGGAGTGATTAGGAGGTGATCTGTACCTACCCTTCAGGTAGGAACCTTGGAGGATGAACCAATAGCTATCTTTTTATTTCTTTAGTTGTACTTGTATCTTTACAGTTGGGCTTGTATTCCGGCCCCTTTTTACTTTCAACACTCTTTCTTCTATACAGTTGACTTGTGTTCATATCTTGCTGTGTGCTCGGTTGCATGTGTTTACAGGTTATAAAGGAAATGCCTTCCTGGTTATAGGGAATATGCATTTCAGTGCTAGTCACCAGTCCCCGGCCTATGGAAGGCGGGCTTGGGGTAGTCACGACACAGACCTCGGGGGACGGGTAGTAACAAATTGGTATCAGAGGAGTTGGTTCTACCGTAGAACATAGGACTCTGATATTTTAATGGAAATAGTGTTAAGTTTAGTGAGTGTGGTTATCATTTTATGGAATCTAGTGTTGGTGCGGTGACCGACATATCCATACACTAGGACCTTGACTTTTGATTTCCGACTCAGTGCATGAAAAACACTGATTGCGAGTGTGTTTTCAAGAGTTTTCTTTGTGAAATATTTGAGTCATCTCACCAGGTATAACTAAATGATCGTGGTGCACCTGTTCCTTATCAGGATACCACTGCATAGACCAACTAGGGTTCCCGAGAGAGTACACGATGATGGCCCACCGAGCAACGAGGCTCCAGTGCAGGGCCCTTTTACTATGCTGGAACCTTCGGGTGGTGTAACGACAACACCACCACCCATTGTGCAGCAGTTACGACCATCCGCATTAGTGGACGGTGCACGCTGACTGAGCGTGTTGCAGGAGTTCCAGCAGTAGAGGGCTCTGAGTTTTCAAGGCGAGACAGATTCCCATGCAGCTGAGGGCTGGCTAGAGGTGATCGCTGGAGTTTTCCGCCTAGTTGAGACACCAGTAGAGGAGATGGTGATCTTAGATACTAGTCTTTTCCAATGAGTGACCATGAGGTTGGTCCACATAGTGATGAGGCTTCAGTACATGGACCATTGCTCGAGAGAGTACCTTCGGGTAGTGTGTTAGCTATATCACCACCCGTTGGTCAGCAGTTACAACCAGCGGTACTGGTAGAGGACTCATTTAGGCTTAGTGCCTTACACGAGTTTCATCATTAGATACCCCTCAGGTTCCGAGGCGATCCCGACTCACAGGCGGCTAAGGAATGTCTTGAGGAGGTTTCTGAGAGTTCTCTAGAGCTTTTACTGCTTCGGCAGGATGACATGTCGGTAGCTGAGTATTCATCGAGGCATACCAAAAATTCCTAGTACTCGATGAATACGATACAATCAGTGATTCAGGGATCAGACCTCCGAGCGAGGTGTGTTTAAGGACATCCGAGCCAGAACTAATCCTCTATGTATTCCTATTTATGTTAGGGTGCTAGAGAGAACCTTTGTGGTTAAATATTCTTTGGCTGAGCGGATGCAGCCAGTGAATGTTAATAGTGGGAAAGCAGGAAACTGGCGCCGGTCTTAGAGACTTGGGCGTGTAAAATGTTTCGGGAATAGGAAGTGTTAAGGACAGATGAATCTGTAGAGCAACAGACGTGGAAGCAGAGATAGGAGAGCAGCATGAGGTGGTGTACATTTCAACATGTTACAACCACCCTCATTTTTTGTGGATCCCACCAGGCTCAAGGAACTGGAGGACATGGGAAGGGAGTAGCTGCATGCAGTCAAGGAGTGTGACCCAAGGGATCTATGAATGATTTGAGACACAGTCTGTGTCTATTACTAGATACAGTATAAATATACATAGGTACCAATCATTACCTCTTTCCACTAATACTGTGTAGGACCTAGAGTTTCCAGTTAATCCATTGAATTTACCCTCACGTCTGGAGATAACTTTGGGAGGAGACTCGATAGTCACACATACGCTGACGGTGTGATCTGACCCTTGATGTGAGAGTTTCGGTTGGAAAATCTTGGTGGAAGTGTCAAGGACTTATGCCATTAGTTTGGGTATGATCGGACATCCACAATTCATACTCAGATTGATTGTAGTAGGCAAAAAGATTATGGTCTATCTACAATGTTGGAATGGGGTTTTCCTTGGTCAGCAAAAAAGGAAACCCAGGCAGCACATGATAGACTCATGCATAGGAGGGTGCAGCCGATCACTCTTGAGTTGTCCAGCCTTACCCTTGTGGAATTAGGAGTTTTGAGTTCCAAACAGAAGTGGCAGAGCATGGGGACATCTTTTCAAAAGTTTTTTTATAAGATTACCTCCCTGAAGGGAGAGGGACGTCTTCTTTGTCCGAATACTACCAGAGGTTTGTGCCAGATTTCTCCAGAGTTGCAGCACCACTTTCAGCGTTGACAAAGAAAAGGAAACCATTCGTATGGTCAGAGAGATGCCAGCAGAGTTTTCAGGAGCTGAGGCATAGGCTGACTAATGCCCCCATCTTGAGGCTTCTAGAGGAGGGTGTAGGGTACGTAGTCTACTGCGACACATCAGGGACCAGGCTCAGATGTGTCCTGATGTAGGAGCGAGAAGTGATCGCATATGGTTCTCAACAGCTGAGACAATGATGTTGGATTGAGTTCCTAAAGGACTATGACTTCGAGATAGTTTATAATCCTGGGAAGGGGAACATTGTAGCATATGCACTCAGTAGGAGATCTGGTATACAACTGCTAGGTGAGGTGAAGGATCAGCTGGAGGCTTTGCATATTTCCTTTGTGGATCGGGATGGATCAGCTTTTCTTCAGTATCTTACAGTCACTCCCCCACTTTTTCAGTGAGTCAGGGAGGTGTAGCATGAGGATGATGACTATGAGACTCGACGTGCTCAGATATCCACAGGACAGGCACCTGATGGATTTTATGAAGGTGGGGAGCACATTATTCTCTTTAGAGGACGTACCATGGTACCAGTGTCACTTCAAGAGGAAGTGTTGAGGGATTTCCACACTTTCCCTCTAGCGGTACATCCAGGAGTGGCAAAGATGTACCAGGATCTCTGACGACAACACTAGTGGCCCGGAATGAAGAAAGAGATTGTAGATTTTGTCTCACGATGCCTCACATGTCAGCAAGTGAAGGTGGATCATCATGTGCCAGCAGGCTTGGTTCAGCCTTTAAAGGTCCCAGAGTGTAAGTGGGATGTGATATCCATGGACTTCATGATGAGTCTTCCATGTTCGTTCAGGGGACATGACTCAATTTGGGTGATTGTTGACCGACTCACCAAGTCGGCCCACTTCCTACCGATCAGAGAGTAGGGTTCAGTAGAGGGATTAAGATACCTCTATGTGCAGGAGATTGTGAAGTTACATGGAGTACCATTAATGATTGTCTCTGATCATGATGCACATTTTAATTCCCGATTATGTAAGGGGATGCTGGAGGCTTTCGGGACGCAGCTTTGATTGAGCACCGCCTTCCATCCTCAGACGGATGACCAGACTGAGTGGACCATTCATACCCTTGAGGACATGCTGCGTGCTTGTGTTCTCGACTTTAGTTGCAGCTGATAGGATCACTTTACTTTGCTGGAGTTTGCATACAACAATAGCTATCACTCCACCATTAGGATGGAACCTTTTGAGGCATTGTACGGGTGACCATGCAGATCACCTTTATGCTGGACTGACCTAGGGGAGTCAGCACTAGTAAGATCAGAGATGGTATAGGCTAGCACAGAGAAGGTGCAGATCATCCAGGAGCAGATGAAGACTACATAGAGCAGGCAGAAGTCATATTCCGACAGGAGATGGAGACCTCTGGAGTTCGAGGATGGCGACCAGATTTTTCTACGGGTCTCACCTCGATGAGGTTTGCAGAGAATTGGCCGAGACGACAAGTTATCTCCAAGATTCATCAGACCCTTAAGGTCCTAAACAGAGTTGGTGAGGTGGGTTACTGCTTAGCTCTTCTACCTCAGTTGCACCAGGTGCATGACGTCTTCCAAATATCCCAGCCGAGGAGATACGTGCACGACCCTTCCCACATCATCGACCACAGAGAGCTGGACATCGATGATGGGGTGACTTTTATGGAGGTTCTAGTTGAGATTGAGGATTGACAGGAGCGGGTCCTTTGTGGACGTTCGATACCTCTAGTGCACGTTCGTTGGAATCATGTGAACCTCCAGGAGAGCACATGAGATTAGGAGGTTCAGATACGTGCTCAGTACCCCCACTTGTTTACTTAGTTTGAGTTATGGATTACGAGGACCTAAATCCATGAGGTGGGGAGAATGTAAAGACTCAAAATTTCCATGTAATTTTTTTAATATATGGGAATTTTACGAGTCCGTGAAAATTTACGGCATGTGATTCCGAGGCCCGGAGTGCCCAAAATGAATTTCTGAACTTTATTTCAGGTACGTTCAGTAAATGTGTGAGTGAGTTTTTCTAAATTTTTAACTGGTGCTCAGAATTGAAATCTAAGGGCACCGTTGAACTCGTAGTGTTGGTATTTTCTTAAGGAGACCTTCACATCAACTGTAGTAGGTAGAGGGTGAAAGATAGTTTTTGGGTTTTTTCATGGAATTAGAAAAATAAAATGTTAAACATTTTATTTTATTTGGAAATCCATGTGGATGTTGGGAGGTGGGGACCACTGAACTAAAACCTCCCAGGAGAGGTTATGGAGGTGGGGACCACCGAGCCTAACCTCCCATGAGAGGTTATGGTGGTGGGGACCACCTGAGGTTTAAAACCCGCTTAAACCTCTTGAACTCCCCTCTTAAGTGGGAGAAACCCTCAAAATTACTATTAAATGTGGGGGAGCCTCTTCAACTCCTCCAACATTTATTATTCCAATTATCCTTTAATTAATTAAATAAATTTGAATATTATGCCAACGAATTAATAGATATTACAATCTATTATTTGGGATACCTCTTCATTTTGGTGGGATTGAGAGGAAGGAGATTTAGGAGAAAAGCTCTCCAACGAAGAATGCCAATGAAGAACACCGAATTCGACTTCGACTTCTTCCACATGACATTCGTTGATGAAGAAAATCTTAAACATCAACGAACTGACGATCGAGGAAACTCTGACGTCACTGACATCCATCTATTCCCAACGACATTGTCTTCCTTCTCGCACCTATGTCAATGAACAATCTGAGGTAGGGGTTTATTTGTGTATGAATATTTTCCCATGATCTTCCCTTGATTTTCCTTTTCAGGTTTGGGAATAATTCATTGTGGGAGGTTGTAAAGCTTGACGTTCTTCTTTTAAGTTCTTGTTGAGCCATATGCTTCCACCCTAATGCAGAGGGTACGAGCCAAACAAACCTGAACCGACCCCTCCGTAAATCTTGTTGTGTTCTGCGCGATGGAGGAGGATGAAAACCATCTAGGGTTGGGGTAAAAGAACGGTGGCTGACACCACCGACGATTACGACGAAGGCGACGACACAACGGTGTTGCCCCGCGGCCATCGCCGCCCCATGGACTCCACACCCCAAGGCCTCCGTGCCGTCCGCAGCCACCGCCGCCGTCCGTGTCTCCACACCACCCTGCGGCCGGGCGGCCGCCCAGCGGCCGGACCGCTGCCCCACGACCGCACTGCTGCCCGTGACCAAACCCCTCCTGGCCAAGCCGTACTGCGGCCTCGCGCCCTCACGGCACCTCTGCGGTCGAATCGTCGCGCCGTCTATGGCTGAGCCATCACACGGCCGAGCCGGATCGCGGCCTTCGTGGCCCCTCATGGCCCTCATGGGCCGGGCCGGGTCGACTTGAACCGGGTCGACCCAGGCCAGGTCAGGTCGAGTTGGTTCGACCGGGTCGAACCAGACCTGGACCAGATACGACCCTATACTTTACTTGGGCCATAACTTTGGCACCGGACGTCCGTTTGACAAACTGTAAGTGGAGCTAGAAATCTTAGAGCGATACAGTCCCTATGAGTATACCCCATTGGAGAATTGTATTAAGTTGGGTTAGGGTTCGGTTGGATCAAGAACCAATCCAACCGGGCCCCTGGGACTAAAAGACTAATAACTCACAGATCGGGCGTCCGATTGACGCACCGTATGTTGCGTTGAGACCCCTATGATGTGGTGGTCCTTTGAGATACTTCTTTGTGGGACTTTGTGGAAGTTGGATTATTGACCAGTGGCTTATGGAGCGGATCCTCCCGGATACAAGAGAGCATAGTGTGGGAACCCAGTAGCTGGATATGACGATCTACTGGGATCCTGTGTGGTTCTGATGACGTACTGACGAGGTACTAGGATCCTGTGTGGGTCTGACGATGTACTAGAGATCCTGTGTGGGTCATCTACTATCAATCTTGTGTGGGTCAGCTCCTTGTGATCCTGTGTGGGTCAGCACCTATCAATCCTGTGTGGTTCAACACCTAGAAATCCTGTGTGGGTCAGCTCCTAGCGATCCTATGTGGGTTAGCTCTTAGCGATCATGTGTGGGTCAACTCCTTGCGATCCTGTGTGGGTCTGCAACTTGTAATCCTGTGTGGGTCAACACCTAGAAATCCTGTGTGGGTTAGCTCCTAGCGATCCTGTGTGGGTCAGCTTCTTTACAAAGTAAGATGATTCAGTTGTTACATCTAATCATCTCTACTGCTGTACTTAAGTTATACCTGGTGTGACCTGAGTCTGTACCTATGTGGTACTTTCCCTTCATAGTAATACCTTGGTGGTATTATTCTGTGTGGTGTACCTATGTGGTACTTACCTTCGTGGTATTTCTTCCTTTGTGGAACAATTTATCTTGGAGCTCTGGAGTTGGACTCTATGTTTTCCTCATGATTGAGATGGGTTTACTTGATAACTTAGGTATATGTATGGGCATATACCTAAGTAGGGTTATTAGTTGTTTCTTTATTTGTGGTTGATGCTTGGTGGATTTCGTGAGACCTTGAGGGTCTCGGGGTCCCTACTGAGTATCGTTATACTCACCCCTGCATGGGATATGCCTGCACCTTGTTGTGTTGGATGCAGACAACAGACAATGCTGATTAAGGATGAGAGTACCAGGACAGGATAGTGCCCGGAGGTGGACCATACGACATGTCGGTATGCAGAGGAGATGGGTGGATGTGGAGTGCTGAGCAGGTGATCTGTACCTACCCTTCAGGTAGAAACCTCGAAGGACGACTCGATAGTTTTCTTTCTCTTTATTCAGTTGTATTGCATTTCATTTGTACTTGTATCTTTACAGTTGATCTTGTATTCCAGCCCCTTTTTACTTTAAGCACTATTTCTTCTATACAGTTGACTTGTGTTCGTATCTTTTTGCTTACTTGGTTGCATGTGTTTACAGGTTATAAAGGAAATACCTTCTTGGTTATAGGGAATATGCCTTTTGGTTCTAGTCTCCAGCCCCTGGCCTATGGAAGACAGACTTTGGGTAGTCATGACACGTGCCCTGGGGGACAGGTCGTGACAATTGTTTCCAGTTCTTTTTTTGGGCTTATATACTGGACAAGTTTTACCACTCAATGCTTTACTTTATCTTGTACTCTAGTTTCTGATTACTTAGTGTTCACCTTTCAGTTTTGTGGATTTGGTTTGTGAGTGCACATGTGTACAAGTATCCAGGAAAATGCCTCCCACTTGTAGGTTGATGCCTTTGGTGCTAGTCGCCAACCCCTGGCCTTCGAGAGGCGGGCTTGGGGTATGTCACAGTACGGGCCCCGAGGGATGGGTCGTGACATGTGGATGATTCCTAAATGTCCCAAAGTCTCAAAAAAATCCCAAATGACAATGTTACCATACTTTCCATTGGATTTATTTTTTGTAATACCAACACTACATATTGATCATTGAACTATAGTGTTGTCAGTTCAACAAAGAAAGCCTATGGAAAGCATGGTAACATTGAAAGTAAGGAACATGTTATCTATTTTTTGGATTGTTGTAGATATTTTAAAGAAAAATATGACTTTCCAAAAGATTTTTGAAAAATATTAAATAAGTATTAGATAAAAATAATAATAAAATTAACTTAAAAATATTAGATAAAATGATGAAAAGATTAATTAAATAATTATTGTGAATTCACCTTTTCATGATGGTTGTATATATTTCTCACCCATTTCCATGTTTTCATTATCACAGTTGCAGGCCTGAAGTCCAATCTCCCATAAGCATGATCATCTTCAAACAAACCACCCCAACTCTAACAAAAGAATTCATTTGTATAAGAAAACAATTATTATGTTAGTAATACTAAAAATAAATAAATTAAACATAAATATGAAATAATAAATTAATTCTATGGATAATTATTTCAATGTGCAAACATCAAGATTACCTATGTGATTTAGTAGAGGCAACAATGTTTCTATTCCTATAAAGGTAGTGGAGGGAACTTGAAGGAACGTGATAAATGCCAACACTATAGGGGTGAAAAGGTTTTAAGGGAGAATAATTATGTGGAAGTTTTGGTTTAAAAAGGAATGAAATATGGAAAAAAATATTCTAAAATAAACGAACTATGAAAATATGAATTCCCAAAATATCCATGAAAAAAACTAAATAAGTGTTAGATAAAAATGATAAGGAAATTAACTTACAAATAGTAGAAAAAATGATGATAAAATTAATTAAATAAGTAGTATAAATTCACCTTTTCATGATGGTTTTATAAATTCTTGACCCATTTCCTTATTTTCATTATCTCAGTTGTAGCCCTGAAGTCCAATCTCTCATGAGCATGAGCAACTTCGAAAAAACCACCCCAACTCAAACAAAAGAATCCTCCTGTATAAGAAAACAATTCTTATGTGAGAAGTACTAAAAAGAAATAAATTAAACATAAATTCAAAAACAATATATTATTTCTATAGAAAATGATTTTATTATTCAAACATTAATATTACCTATGTGATTGAGGAGAGGAAGCTTCATTGCTCTTCCTATAAATGAAATATAGGGAACTTGGAGGAAAGTGATAAATTCCTACACTGTAGGGGTGAAATTTTTTTGAGGAAGAAGAAGTGTGTGGATGTTTTGGTAAAAAATGAATGAAATATGGATAAAAATATTCTAAAATAAATAAAATCTTCAAGGAATAATGAAAATTAAATCAACGTTTCATTATATAATATTTTAGTAAAATATAGAAAGTATATCGTAACATTACCTTTACATCTTCCCAAAGGGATTCCTTCATTATAATATGTTCTTCTGTGGGATTGTTAACATCATCATGTATAGAAGATATTATCTGCATGAGTATTAAAAAATTTAATTTATATTATGTTAATTCAGTAGAGAACATATAATATTATGAGTAAAAACATTGTATTTTAAAATAAACTTTTACCTTCTCATTGAACTCTCATTATTTTTAATGGATTTAGGGATTTGGATCCTCTATCAAGAATCAAAATCCCCTCTTTGTGGTCCCCTATAATGTACAAGAAATTATCTACATTGGGACTAGCATGAACTGATTGTGATCTCCCAATGAAATGGTCACCCTCAATTGAATTTTCATCTATCCCAACATTTTTTTAGTTTCTCGTAGGACAATCGACTAATTCTTGTTTGCTGGACCCTAGAAATAAAATACTTTCACATCTTGTGATTCCATTATGAATGGCTTGTCGTTTTCCCCTTCCACACTATAATTTACCTTCACGAATCCAATTTCATCAACTTTCACTACACTCCTATTGTCAACCCATTTGTAATGGAAAATTAGCGCTTGAAATGTTGTATAATCCAACTTATATATCTATTCGATAATGCCAAAATATGACATATTTGCATAAATTGTATTTATATCCTTGGAACCATATATGTGCATCGCTTATTCTACAAGTGTGATACCATTATTTTTCATCATACTATGGTCATCGGGTTCTTTTGTATAGAATGTATAAACATTGATTATAAAACTGGTGTAAGATATAACATTTACATTTGGTCCCCTGACTAGCCATTAAATTCGTTCGATAATTAAATTCATATTTTCAGATAACTCCTTATAAATTTGATCTCGAAACCATCTTATAAACTGTTGATTATGTGTATTTCACATCCATACTTCAACCCTTGATTGATTAAAATCTCTAATAATTTCTTTGTGGGCTTAAATGTATGAATCGAGATATTCACTATTAACTCATGGCATATTAAAGGTGAGATTTGGGGGGAATACACATTCTTGTATGTGATTAAAGGGGTCTCTATAGGGACATGTTATGATATATGAATCCTTGGTACCTTTATGAATTATATATTTATAGTATAAATACCACTTTTAATACTTACAATCCTCTAACTAAGACTAGTCCTACCTCTATTAAAATGAGCCATCAAGTCTTTCTTAAATCCCCTAAACAAATGAAAATATAATATAGGCAATTAAGGATTAATAAGAAACCCAAATATGATAAACAAGAATAATAAACTATCATTCCATCAACTAGAAGATATAAAAATGTATTGATAAAATATTTTAATAAATAAAGAGTTATTTTGAATACATGGATGATAATCAGAGATTCCTAAGGGAGGAACCAATACAGTAGAACTAAAATGATGAATACTTAAAAATAATTTCTAATAATTATTCCTATATATATAAAATTTGATAAAATCTATTATATTTTTGGAACAAGTGATGTAAAAACCTAAGTAATTAAACATTTAATATTAATGGTATATCAAATATTTTAAAACATCTCAAAATTATAATTTCAATTTCAATTAAAAATTGATAAGGATTAGAA
The DNA here is from genome assembly GCA_963277665.1 of Viscum album. Classification (NCBI taxonomy): domain Eukaryota; kingdom Viridiplantae; phylum Streptophyta; class Magnoliopsida; order Santalales; family Viscaceae; genus Viscum; species Viscum album. The sequence goes on from OY728137.1 coordinate 797,349,653, forward strand.
AAAATAATTTTAGGAAAAAATATAACTAATAATGACAAAGGTTTTAAAAATATAAAAATTCTTAGTTGATAAATTTATTCAAGAATTATGTATAGATAGGTTGAAAACAAGAATTATTTTCAAGAAGAGGAAGAGTAGGCTTTATAATAAAATTTCATTTTCATGTCTATTATGGGTTATATGGTGATTTTTGGTACATAGTATACAATTTTAGCCATAATAAGATAAATAATAGTAATTATGAAATATATAGAGGTTTTAAATTAAAGGGGAGATGAACCACTCTTACTATGGCTAAAATTGAAACCTCTATTAAACATGTAACAAATTAAACAGTTGTATAAAGTATTTTCAAGATTTTCTAAAAACATGGATAAATATGAAAAATTAATTATAAATGTATTATATGAAAAATAATGGAATTTAAGAGGAATTTATTATTGATGTCACACAAAAGGATTTACAAAAGAAACATCCTTTCAGATTAGATATTGGTTGTTCATCTCATATGACAGGTAAATTGATGTAATTAAATATTTTTTACAAGTTCAAAGGGTACTTATTATTTTATAAATGGTGGATCTCTTAAGATAAATTGTTTGGATATAAAATATGTTCTAAATAAAAGGAAATGTTAAAGAATGATATATTTTGATATGGATTAAATTAAAACATATATAGTGTTTATTAGACATGTGATGAAGGAAATGAAGTGATTTTTAAGAATTATTAATGAGTGGGTTATCATTTCAAAGATGGATATATTTTTACAAAGTTATAGAAAACTATATGAACCATATTATAATTTGGGGTTAGTAAAAATTTATGGTAATTGTGTTTGAAAGAGAAAATTGATTTTTGGTAGTGAAAAATTAATCATATTAGATAATGAGACATTTAAATACTGACTTAAAAAGGTTGGGTTGAGATGTTTTTATGATGACAAGAAAAAATTGATATATATATTTTAATAATTATTATAGGGATATTGCTAATAATTAAAATAGTAAATTATAGATTTAAATGAAACAACCCTTGGAGTTTATTCACTATGATATATATGGACACTCAAAGTATAAATCAATGCATTGTGATAAATATTTCATTTCACCCATTAATAATTATGCTCAGATTATATGTATTATGTTTTAGTCATATATATATATAATTATCTAAAGTAGATTATAATTTTAAGAAGAATTATTAATAATGGGTTTCATTATGTGGTAAAGAATTTTATATTAGATTATGGGGTTGAGTATATGATACACCTGTTAGGATGGTAAAAAATAATATTTATATTCCTTATTAGTATATCACAATTTATAGCTAAGGGAATTCCCTTAGATATTTTATTTTTAATCACTCACTATTCTTACCACATTATTATATTTATGGTATTTTATATATTTTTTTAAAAAATGAAAAATATTGGGGATTTTATGTAACAACCCAAACTATTATAAATAAAATTCCCCTTTTGTTTTAATTAAATGTCTTATTAAGTAATGGTTATAGAAAACACATGCACTTATTTTGTTTTATTATATCCAATTGGATTTAAAATACTATCATGTATCATTAACATTGATAATATATTCGTTGAACAGTGATAACATGATTAGTATAAATATAGAGTTTTAACAAATCCAATTAACACAGACAAAGGAAGTGATGTCCTCAACCAGTAGGATTGTACCCTATGAATCCCATTTATCAGAGCTTTTGAGGGAGATATAATCTATATACTTTTACCTTGACCAAGACCAAACTGATATCTAACAACTTAAGCATGATAGAAACCGTTTATAGGAGAAGTTCAATCTCCTCGAGATCACAATCCACACCATGTACGCTGAACCACCCCATGAATGTCTCACAGTTGCGTACCTTACCCTTAGGGTGTTTAGTGGTGTATTAAAGGAATATATATCAATACACTAGAGATATGAGTATTTGAATTATTTTTTATAGAACAACAGATATATTTTCATCCTATTATTTTTACTTTATAAATGATTTTTATTTTGATAAATAAAACACAAATAATATTTTTAAGTAATATTCAAATTCAATTAAGGAATTTATTTTGATGAATTAATGTTTTTTTGAAATAAATAATATTTTAATAAAATATTATTATTAAATAATGTTTATTAATTATAAATTATCATATAATTTTTATTAAGTCAAATGTAATTTTTATAAGGGTTCAAAAACTGTTATTGTTAAAAAACCTAGCATTTCTTAATAAACGTTGATTTTATTTTAAAATTAAAAAATTAATATATTTAAAAAATTATTTAGATAAAATTAATATTATTTTTGGAATCATAATGTTTAAATTATCCAATGGTTAATTTTTCATAATTTTCTAAGACAATCTAATTTTCGGGTAAAAATTAAATACTGTATAAATATACCTTGTGTATTATGATATTATAATGAACCAAAAGTGATGTAATAAATACTATAAAAGGTATCCATGAAAAAATATATGTTTTATATTTAAAATAATGATATTTTTATTTTATTTTATTAATTTTATAAATCCATTATGAATCCTTCAAAACCATTAATATATTTTAAGGTTTTACAATTATTTTTTTAAGAGTGTGACTCACCTCCACATAAGAAAGGGAATTATTTTATTATTTTTATACATTTTACTTATAAAATAATGATAACCACTCCCATTTTTAATAAAACATGGGAAAAAATGGTATAGTTTGTGGTTTTGGTTATTTTATTATGTAGAGTCCAAAACCTAAATAATAAAGAAATCCTCCTCTTAAACTATATAAACACACCCAATATCCCATTTTTTTCTTCATTAAAAATACTTGGAGAACGTAAATAATTTTACCATAATCTATATAGTCCTCCCAAGGTGACCCCAATATCTCAAGAATCCCCTCCGAAGCATTTCGATTCACATACTCAAGTAAGAGATCTTTTCCTTTCTCCTCTTTATTAAAGTATCTTCTTTACCTTATGTATTTTATCTTCATTTATATATGATGGTATATGTTATTAAATATCCCAGTTACCATCCAATTTATTCCCAAATTATTATATACCCATTTATCTCTCATCAGTGCATTTTATTAATTTTTAATCGATGCCATTATGCTGGTGAAATTCCACCGCAATTTTCCATGACAAACAATTGTGTAGTGAAGACCCATACCCATTTCCTATTAAGGGTGTTCAACTTTATGAACTTATACTTATTTATTAGGTAATTTAATTTATGTATTCCAAACTCCATTATCATGGAATAAATTTTGATGATAAATGATTCAATGTTTTATGATCTATGTGGCACACTTAAGCATGAGAATGAAATAAAAGTAATGGGTGTGCCCAAAATTATATAGCGCTATAAAGAATTGGGTAATGTTTAGTCTCATGAGACTTCATTTTGGGACAGGGAGTGAACCTGATTCCTTTATGGGAATTTTGACATTATTATTTCTTGACAGTTATCCTTGACCTATGTTTATGATGAAGTGTTTTAAGTTGTTGACACATTTTCCATGTTTCCTTTATGATTATCATGTTATATCATTCCTTATTACTCATTTTCCTTTTATTAACCATTAATATACATATTGTATAACATTTATTAACTTATACTATGATTTATATCTTACAGGTATTTATATATCACCCCTTTCTTATGTATTTCTCCAGGTTATCCCATGCAGTTTTAAAAGCCATGGAATTTTAGAAGCATGTTAAGGAAATTTTCAATAATGTTATTGTATCCCATGTTCAAGATGTTATGATATGTAACTAATTCCCAAAGAAACTAGACTTATAAATCTTCAAAGTTGTATTAAGTGTAATATTATGTAATAAATCGTTATTTAATGTGAAATAAAGAGCATGGTTTTTATAGATGGTATCAAAGGAAAAGTTTAGTTATTTTTGGGATTAGGATTAAAAAACTATAGAGAAAACCTTTGGGAAAATACTAAGTATAATAAAACATCCCTAAATTTTGGTAAGTATAGAGTAGTTGGTTTATAAAGAAAATAAATAAATTATAGAAATTGAAAGTGGATGTGGTTATAGCACAGATGTACCTAGGGGTAACAACTCCGACAAAGTGTATCAGCCATAACTCAGTGTAACCTGGTACATGACAATGAGCCTTACTGCACTCCTGGTTTGACACTCATGGGGGATATTCTTTGGTAAATTCATAATATCATTATGAAACATTAGTAAGGGAATAGAAAATGCCCATAATGATATATGTTAGGAAATAGATCATGGATAAAATAGATTAAATCCTAGAAATTCACAAGTTAATGAAATAAATGTGAGTTTTAAGTTATCCCTTTAATGTCATTAAATTCACATTTATGTGTTTAATAGTTTAAAAATAATCATCCTTAATTTTATATTTATTCAATCCAATGACCATAAATAGTATGAATCATACAAATAATCAATGCGACAAGTAATGTGACGACTGCCCCAACAAGATGCCCAATCCGATGGGAGTGGGAATCACAAAGTTTGTTACCATACTATATTAGATAACTCAGGTTATGAATAGAAACATAGATCAAGAGGATCTCCCAATTACCCCTAAGATATAACAAGAGGTGATTAATATCTTTATGCGATAAATACCTATTAATTTCAATGGATTATCCAACCCCTTAATCATGAAACAATGGATCAAATCCATTGAGAAGATCTTCTCCATCCTTCAATATTCTAAGAAAGAGAAGGTTCTATTGGATGTTTATCATATGAAGGGATAATTTGATCAGTGGTGGACATTAATTAATAATACAAAGCCCGGGGATGAGATCTAAGTGATGGTGTTGAAGGAATTTTAGAAAATGTTTTTCGATAAATATTTTCCTTGCACTCTCTAGCTTAAAATGGAAAGGAATTTACTTACCCTCAAGAAAAAAAGTGATGAATATATTGTGGCGTATAATAAAAAATTCATAAGACTTACATGATATGCCTCTATATTTGTAATTACCCCTGATTTCAAGGTTTAACACTTATTTGGTGGGCTAAAACCTAGTCTATGAAAACCCCTGATGATCTGAGACTTTGATAGCTATGAGGAAATAATCTGAGATGCCCTCAAAGTCGAAATGGAGAGCGGAGAATCTAAAGGTTATCACAGGGATAAGAAGAAAAAAGTGGAGTTTAATTCTAGAAATTTGATGGAGAAATCCAATGATTCTAAGAAATTTTAACATCCTACTTGTCAAAGGTGTGGAAAGAAGTACCCTGGAAGTTTCCTAATGGGGACGAGGAAATGATTTAGGTGTGGGAAGGAAGGACACCTAGCTAATGATTAATGATAGGAGAAACCCTCTAATTCGATTTAGGACAAGAATGCTCTGGTTAAACCTCAACACATTTTTTATTGCTTCAAATATAAGTAACCAAGGCACTTTGAAAAACAATTCACTAAGCCAGGGGTTCTTAGAGACAACCAAAAACCTCCAAGGTAGAAAGGGAGAGTTATTTCCATCACAACCACTAAGTTGGATCCCAAAAAAAAGTGGTGATAAGTACAATAGTTATTTATTCAAGGATAGAGAATTCAATTTTTGATTCTGGTTCTACACATTCCTTCATATCATAAAATATTATTAGAACTATTAAAGCACCACCACAAAGCATGGAAGTAGAGTTGTTGGTGAAAATAGAAAATGGGGAAATTATTGTATCCCAAGTATATAACTCCTCCCCTATTGAAATTTGTGGGATGAACTTCCCAGTGAACTTTTTCATACTCCATTTGGTGGAATTTGATGAAATTATGGATATAGATTGGATTTTCCCATATAGAACCAACATAAATTTCCACGATAAAGAAATCACTCTACGTATTGCAAATCGACCCTTGATTATGTACAAATTCTAGGAAGAGGATGAATCTTATTTAGCACCAACATCTCAAGCATGGATATTATTTCCCTATGGGAAAACATATCTAGATAAAATGATTGAGTTTAAGGAAAGAACCATCCTCTAAGACATGACTATTGTGAGAGAATACAATGATGTGTTTCTTGAGGAATTTCATGGCCTTCCTCCTAGATGAGAGGTTTAATTTTCAATCAAGATTATACCTGGGGAATTTACATTATCCAATAATCTATATATAATGACTGTTGTGGAACTCGAGGAGGTGAAGAAACAAATACAGAAGAATATGGATAAATTATTCATACGCCTAAGTGCTTCACCATAGGGTGCACCGGTACTCTTCATCAAGAATAAGGATGGGTCAATGCGCCTTTTCATTGATTATCGCAAGCTCAAAAATATCACAATAAAGAACAAGTATCCTCTACCACATATGTATGACTTGTTTGATAAGCTATGTGGAGCACAATACTTCTCCCAGGTGGATCTTCAGTCAGGATATTATCAAGTAAGGGTGAAGAAGGAAGATATCCCCAAGATCACTTTTTTGTACAAGGTATGACCACTATGCATTCATAGTGATTCCATTTAGACTCACTAACCCTCCAAAAATATTCATGGAATTGATGAATAGAGTATTTATAGACTACCTTGACAGATTTATGGTAGTAATTATATATTATATTCTAATATACTCCAAAATTATAGAGGAGCATGAGGATCATCCGAGCCCTGTTCTAAATACCCTATAAAAGAAGAATATTTATTCCAAGTACAAAAAATGAGAGTTTTTTTCAAAGGAAGTCTCTTTATTAGGGAATATTATTATAAGAAATGAGATATCTATGAACCCTTAAAAAATAGAAGAAATTGAAGGATGACTGAGGCCAACATCTATGACAAATATCTATAGTTCCCTTGGGTTAACTGGGTATTATCACCGATTTGTGAAAAATTTATCATGGTTGTCAAACCCTCTTACCAATATAACTCAGAAGGGAGTCAAATTTTCTTGGAATTATGAATGTGAATATATATTTAAGGATATAAAAATGAGGCTTATCACTACACTCGTGTTCAAACTACTCATAAGTAGAGATATTTTCATGGTATTCAGCGATGCTTCAAAGAAGGGATTGGGATATGTGTTAATGTAGAATGAAAAATTAATAGCCTATGATTTAAGGTAGTTGACATTTCATGAAAAAAACTACCCAACACATGATATGGAGTTGGTTGTAGTGATTTTCTCTTTGAAAATATGGTGTCATTATCTATTTGGGGAGAAGTGTGAAATATATATGGATCCCAAAATCCTCAAGTATATATTCACACATAAAGACCTGAATATGCACCAATGAAGATGGTTAGAGATGATCAAGGACTATGAATTCTCAATACACTACCATCATAGTAAAGCGAATAAAGTGGCAGACAATCTAAGTAGATTGGATCCAATAATTCTATCTTTAATGAGAATTGAGAAGGATCTGATCTTCTTAGACTTGAAGAGGATGGACATGAGAATCATAAAGGAAGGAATATCATCAATCCTTTCACAAATGATTGATCAAACATCTCTTCTAGATAGTTTAAAGGATGCTCAAATAAATGATGTGGAAATTTATAAGAAAGTGGAAACTATAAGAAAAGGTAAATCCTTAGAGTTCAATGATAATGAAGAAGGTGTTTTAATATTTGGGTCAAGACTATGTGTACCATCAAATCCCGAGTTAAAGAAGGAGATGTTTGATGGTACACATAGTTCAACATTATCTATACATATTGGACTCAATAAGATGTATCAATATCTATGAGAGATCTATTGGTGGGACAATATAAATAAAGATACTATAGAATATACATCAAAGTTCCTAGTATGTCAGCAAGTGAAGGATGAAAGACAAACGTCTAAGGGGATGATTCAACCATTACCCATACAAACATGGAAATGGGAAAAAATCATCATGCACTTCATCACTGTACTTACAAAGACATCCAAAGAAACAATGTTATATGGTCTGTTGTGGATCATATTATAAAAACAACTCACTTTATCATAATTCGATAGGATTTATAACTGGATAAATTTGTATGGATATACATCAAATAAGTGGTAAGGATGTATGGATTACCACTATCGATTATATCCAAATGAGATATGAGATTCACCTCTATTATCTTTAAGAGTCTCTAACATGATTTGAATATTGAGTTGAACTTCAGTGCGACCTATCGCCCTCAAACTGACGACTAATTAGAGTGAACTATCTATACACTTGATTACATGTTGAGATCATGATCAATTGAATTTAAAGGAGGATGATATCAACATATACCACTGGTCAAGTTCTCTTAAAACACCAGTTTCCACTCGAGTATCAAAATGGATCCCTATGAAGACCTTTATGGGAATAGGTGAAGAACATTGCATGTTGGGATGATGTTGGGGAATGAAAACTTCTATGACCTGAAATGGTCGAGGAAATGGTGGAGAGGGTCAAGACCATTCAACGACACATCAAAGATGATCATAGTAGATGGAAGATCTATAATGACAATCATCTATGAGACTTAGAGTTTGATGTTGGATACATTTTATTCCTCCTCATATCTCCATGGAATAAAGTGATGCAATTTGGGAGGAAGGGAAAGCTTATTCCAAGATACCCCTTTGATATCCTTGATCTCATCGAAGAAGTGGCCTACTGAATTTCACTCCCACCTAACCTATCTCAAGAACATGATGTATTAAATGTATCCCACTTGAGAAAGTAAAAACCATACCCTTCACATGTACTCAATCCATAGGTGGTACCATTGGAGAATGAACTTTCTTATAAGGATTAACTGATGAAGATCTTAGAACATAGAGACAAAGTTCTACGGAATAAGACAATGTACATGGTCAAAGTATTATGGAGAAACCAAAAGTTTGATAAAGAAATGTGGGAATCGAAGGAGGTGATGAAACAAAGTTACCCTCATCTTTTTTAATGTGGGAAAATAAAAATTTTAGGGAGAAATTTCTTAAGGTGAAAAGATTGTAACGACCCGACCTGTTATAAATAAAACCCCCCTTTTGTTTTAATTAAATTTATTATTAAGTAATATAGTTATAGAAAAGACATTCAATTATTTTGTTTTATTAAATCTAATTGTATTTAAAATACTGTTATGTATCATTACCATTTATAGTATAGTCATTGAATAGTGATCACATGATTAATATAAATATAGGTTTTTAACAAATCTAATTGACACAGACAAAGGAAGTGATGACCTCAACCAGTAGGATTGTACCCTATGAAGCCCATTTATCATAGCTTCCAAGGGAGATAACATATCTAGGATTTTATCTTTACTAATACCAAGCTGATATCTAACAACTTAAGCATGAAAAAAAAATTTACGGAAGAAGTTCAAGCTCATTGAGATCATGACCCAAACCATGTACACTGAACCACCCCATGAAAGTCTCACGGTCGCACACATTACTCTTAGGGAGTTTTCTGGTGTATTAAATGGATATGTATCAATACCCTAGTAACATGAGTATGTAACCTATTTTTTATAGAATAAGGGATATATTTTCATCCTATTATTTTTACTTTATAAATGATTTTTATTTTGATAAAATAAAACACAAATATCATTTTTGGGTAATATTAAAATTCAATTAAGGAATTTATTTTAATGAATTAATGTATTTTTGAAATAAATAATATTTTAATAATATTTTATTATTAAATAGTTTTTATTAAATATAAATAATCATATAATTTTTATGATGTCAAATGTAATTTTTATAAGGGTTCAAAAACTGTTATTGTTAAAAAACGCAATATTTATTAATAAATGTTGATTTTATTTTAAAAGTAAAAATTAAAATATATAAAAAATTATTTAGATAAAATTAATATTATTTTTGGAATCATAACATCAAAATTATTCAATGGTAAAATTTTCATAATTTTCTGAGATAGTCTATAAATATACCTTGTGTATTATGACATAATAATGACCCAAAAGTGATGTAATAAATACTATAAAAGGTATAAACATCAAAATATATGTTTTATTTTTAAAGTAATGAGATTTTAAGTTTATTTTATTAATTTTATAAATCTATTATGAATCCTCCAAAACCATTAATATATTTTAAAGTTTTAAAATCATTTATTTAAGAGTGTGACTCACCTCCACATAAGAAAGGGAATTATTTTATTAAGTTCTACCCTTGTAATTATAAAATAATTAGAACCAATCCCATTTAGTAGAAAAAATGGGAAAAAACCATTATATGGTTTTTGGTTTGGGTTATTTTATTATGTAGAGTCCAAAACCTAAGTAATAAATAACCCCCTCTTTTCCTATATAAACCCACCCAAACTCCTATTTCTCTTCACTAAAACTACTTAGATCAAGAAAATACTCTTCCCTACACTCTTTTTAGTTCTCCCAAGATTCTAAAAATCTCTAAAGAAACCCCTACCAAGCATTTGGAGTCACACACTCAAGTAAGGGATCTTTTCCTTTCTCCTCTTTATTCAAGTGTCTTCTTTACCTTATGTCTTTTATATTTATTTCCTTATGATGATATATGTTATTCCATATCCCCATTAATTAAAAATTTATTTCAAAATTATTATAGACCCCTTTCTCTCTCATAAACCCATTTTATGAATTTTTAAGTGACGTCATTATGCTGCTGAAATTCCACCGTGATTTTCCATGCCAAACAATTGTGTAGTGAATACCCATACCCATTTCCTATAAAGGGTGTTCACATTTATGCACTTATAATTATTTATTTGGGACATGAATTTATGTATTACACACTCCATTATTGTGGAATAAAATTTGATGATAAATGATTCCATGTTTTATGATCTATGTGGCACACTTAAGCATGGGAATGAAATGAAAGTGAGAGGTGCACCCAAAATTATATAGCGCTCCAACGCATTGGGTAATGTTTAGTATCATGAGAATTCGTGTTGGGATAGGGATTGAACCTGATTCATTTATGGTAATTTTTCTATTATGATGTCTTGGTAGTTAACCTTGACTAATTTTTATGATGCAGTGTTTTAAGTTATTGCCACATTTCCCATGTTGCCTTTATGATTATCATGCTATATCATGCCTTATTATTCATGTTACTTTTATTCCCCATTGATATTACTATTGTATACCATGTATTACCTTATGCCATGATTTATCCCTTATTGGTATTTATATCTCACTCCTTTCTTATATATTTCTCTAGGTTATCCCATGCAGTTTTAAAAGCCATGGAATTTTAGAAGCATGTTAAGGAAGTTTTCAATAATGTTATAGTATCCCATGTTCAAGATGTTATAATATGTACCTAATTCCCAAAGACATTATAATTATCAATCTTATGGGTTGTATTAAGTGTAATATTATGTAATAAACCATGAATTAATGTGAAATAAAGAATAGGGTTGTTATATTTTGAAAATTGATGCAAACACAATAACAAAAATAATGAAAATACAAGATTATGAATATAGTATTATCAGAAATAATGATCAATCCTGGGGGAATTTCCCATATATGTGTTTAATTTTTTTTCTTAATGTGTTTTCCAAAATTAATTATCACTATATTGAAATGATCAACATCATTCATCGAATCACCTCTAACTGTTTATCCCATGCAAGGAACTAGTGAATTACTATCACATGTGTATTGGGGCTAGTATTTCCTAAGTCCAATGGTTGGATGCATCCATCAATTGAGTAGAATACCCTTGGATTCCACATCCACTAGGATGAATGATTGAAGATAACCCCATTGTACATGTTTAGTGGTCACTAATTTATTCCCTATATTGTCACCAATATCTAACGTATTCAAGATAAATTTTAAAGGGGAAGCATTTATCAAAACCTACTATGGGATTCTTAATATGCTACAAGGTAGTAAGAAAAACACTTAAAGGGTCAATAAAAACCCAAAATCATAGAAACCCCCAATTAGAAATTCATTCTAAAAGGGGAATCAGTGATGGATAATGAATAACAAGAGATAAAGAACAAAAAAATACAAATAAATATATCTAAACAGGAAATCAACGAGTGAGGAGGAGGAGAAAATAACATACCTTGGATTGAAGCTTTGAATTGTTTAAGAGAAATTAGAGATATATCCAAACATAGAATTCATTTGAGCCTTGGATTCATTCAAACCTTGAATCATTCAAGTATTATATTCGATCCTTGGAATTGTTCAAGCCTTGATTTGAGCTTGGATTAAATGAGGAGGAGCGCCGACAACAGATGACTTCCATAGAAAGCTTCGGATATCGCGACTGGTTAGGATTCTTTAAATAGATCAGGATATTTTTACCAGTGCTTCCAAAAAAGCGTTGATAAAATGAATCTTTATCAATGCTAAAACTTTAGAGATGATAAAGGATTTATAAATTATAAATAATTTTTTTAAATATATTTATATAATTATATATATTTAATAAATATATATATAAATATAAATATAGTAAATATATTCATTATTTAAATATATTTATTATAATTTTATAATTATTTTAATATATAATTATTTATTTATAATTATATAAATATTTTAAAAAAATAATATTTAAATATTTAAATATTTAAATCATTATATATATATTATATAATTATATAATTATAAATATATAATTATATAATTATATATATAATTAATATATATATATAAATATAAATATAGTAAGTGTATTAATTATTTAAATAAATTTGTTATAATTATTTAAATTTATATAATTATATAAATACTTTTTAAAAAAAATAATATTTATTTATTTATAATTACAAATATATAAAAGTATAAATATAGTAAATATACATTTATAAATATATTTTTTTATAAATATTTATTTACAAATATATTTTTAACATTATTAATGAATATTTAATCTTAAGTGAATGCATGTTAAAAATGAGTGAAATTGAATAATTAAAAATGAGTACACTTTAAAAATATTGAAAAAATGGATATTTTTTATTAATTAAATATAAATTATTAAAAAAATATGGATATATATTGAAATAAATATGAATACATATTGAAAATATTAAAACATAGCAAATAAATATATATAAATAAGTAATAGAATTTGATTAAATTCCCTAAAAACTAAAAAATATTAAAAATGAATTAATACCCAGTTATAATAAAATTTTAAAAAATAAATAAAGGGTACCAATTAAATGCATGATATATTAAATGTATCATATTATAATGAAATTCTAAAATAAATATTAAAATTTTAATAAATTACATAAATATTAGGTGCATGTGTTTCTATATAAGATTTCATTAATTACATAAATATTTGTGTGTACGCGTTGTATATAAAAATGCATTAATTATGTATATATGCATGTGAAATCAATATAACACACGTTTGATATATGTTAAATTTATAAATCGAATGACATTTAATTATGTCCATTACTCGATGCAATTAATCAGTATTTTTAATTCATATCAATTTTTAATTATAAACCATTCTTCACTAAATATATGAATTATTTAATGTAAAATATAAATATTTTATATTATATAAATTATATTTTTATACGTATATATATATATTGAATATATACTATTTATTAATATTATCAATAGTTATTTAATTAATGAAATTCTTAATATTTTTCTTAATTTACTTAATTTTAATTTTAATTTGTTTAATTTTCATTTTACATATATCTATATATTTAATAAATACTATTTATTAGTAATTATAATTTATATATTGTATATTAAATTTATTCATTTTGATCAATAATTATTTAATTAATAAATAATCCCTTTTATCATCACTAAAGAAAAGCGCTGATAAAGGTTACCCTTTATCAATGCTAAAAAAAGCATTGATAAAGGGTACCTTTTATCAGTACTAGAAAAAAGTGCTGATAAAAAGTTCCCTTTATTAGCGCTTGTTTTAGTACTGATAAAGGGAACCATTATTAGTGCTAAAGAAAAGCATTGATAAAGGTTACCCTTTATCAGTGCTACAAAAAATCATTGATGAAGGGTACTATTTATCCGTGCTAGAAAAAAGCACAGAAAAAATGCCCTTTATAAGCGCTTGTTTTAGCGCCGATAAAGGGCACATTTATCAGCACTTTTTTATAGTACTGATAAAGGTTAGCACTATTAAAGGTCTATTTTGTAGTAGTGAAAAATACCTTAGACCACACTATATCCTAGGTCATGATTATAGTCAAACCAATTTCTAAAATGAGTGAAAATTAGGGGGGGGGGGGTTAAAATTTGAATTCCAAATTTGGTCTTTGACCGAACTCACCATATCCATTTTGAGGACCCCCATGTCATAGTGAAGACTTGTGAAGCCTTATATATAAAAAGGGGCATCCTGACTTCCTTGGTTGAATTTTTCTTCTTCTCTTGAGATATAATTGACCCCTTTATCGCTCATTCTAGCTGCACCTCTTGGAAGTTTAAATGCCTTGGTTTGTCTAGTTCGAAGCCTTGCAAATCAAGGTACCCTCTTTCTTTTCTCTTCTCTACTATTCTTGTTATTCTTCCTTTTAAGAGTTCATTTGGGTGGAGATTTTGTGTTTTGGGTTGGAAAAAAGAAAGGCTTAATGGCACCTTATCATTCTTAGTTCCTACTGGTGTGTCCTTTGGTGGTGGTTATAGCGCCTAAACCCAGATTCCACTTTAAACAGTGCTTTGGGCTAGAGTACCACGGGGCCTTAAGAATGCTTCCCCGTATGCCAAAGGATACCAACTAGCAGTGAGGGTGTAAAGAGGTGATAGTGGAGAGACTTTACCCTATGGAAGTGATAACATTAATGGTCTATAAGTATATAATATAGTGGAATAAATACCATAAAACGACAAAACCAGTAACCCAACATATAAGAAACATAACAGACAACAAAAATAATGACCAAAAAGTTCAAACATACAATTTTTAGAATTAAACACCATTTGCAGCTAATCATGCATATCGATTTAGGTCATATGAATAGTAGATAATCAGAAGGGTCTCCTATAGATGACCTCAGTACATACATATAATAATCATGTTGGAATAAAAAGGAAACTCAAAAGAAAACTCCAAACGATGTAGGAACCTCCATGGTACCTTGAAATCCATACCGTGATCAACTGTGTAACATGATCACTAAGGTATAACTCTTGAGCCCAAACCCTTATCTGATCACAGAAGAATAAAATCTACACGTGTTCCGAGGGGCCCGTTTAGGGTGTGAGAATAAATCTCAATCAGCCACCACCAATGTGTGTCTATATTACATCTATGATAATGCATGCATTCTAAATATAAATTAAATAGTATTGTATGCATAATAAATAAATAACATACTCCCCTTATGCTCAGTAGCCACAAGGAAGCAATCACCCACTTCAGCCATCTTTGGCATACCATGTGTCCCTAGTTATATATATGGCATACAATGAAATGTCTGCATATATATAACTAAAAGATCAAGGATCCTAAGTATAAATCCCAAGTAATCCCTAGAAAAAAATTCATTATAGGTTAATCCTTTAGTTCCACCTCCAAAATTACCTTCCGACACCTCATGCCATCAAGCATATCATCGGTTCCCATAAAGGAACTCCCAAAAAGTACCTAGTCCCTCGAACCTCAGCTCATAAAAAACCCCATTAGGTTGAATATCAACATCCCGAGGCGCAAAAAATCCGTCCTTCAATAAATAATCACCATCTAATCAACAACCGACATCCCAAGGAATGGTGATATCCATTTTCCCAATATCCTGGCGCATCAACCTCAAATAATACGATGAGATATAGCCCCTGACTGACAATCTCATCACCATCAATTGATATCTCCTCATCATCCCTATGGATTTATATTAAAAGTACCTACAACCTCTCTGATGGTCAAAACCATCCTAATCTACAACTAACGGAGGCCTCTATTGACATGAGTGGTCAACACCACCTCATTATCTGAGTCTTATCTATGTCCACATGACTCCAACAACACACTGGCCAAATCATGGTGAGTATAAATCACCAACATAGTACCTAAGCCACATTATCTTGACACCTCATGTCCCTGGTATTGTGTTTCTCAACCTAGTGTAAAACACCATCTCATATCACACGGGCCATGCTCGTAACCTGATGAACCCGTCGTCTCAACCCGATGACCAAGTCACCCAACTCGGTGATCAACATCATCTCATATGTCTTGGGCCTCAACCAACCTGATGAATGACATCACCTCTGTCCATGTGGTCATAACCACATTAATCCTCAGGCCAATCCCATCACGTTCCCCTGGAATGAATAAATTTAATATAAAAAATTCAATTTAAATAAATAAACACACTCGACCTAATATTCCCAAGTGGTCTAAAGCCTATCACCAGTATCATACCATTTTTAGTCAAGGAGGAGCATTCCCATATCCATCTCATGGGTTCGATTTATTAATTAAAATATAATCATTAAATTATTATGGTATCTCTCAGAAAACCCAATGACGCACTCAAGAATTCACCCCCGGAAACACCTCAAAATCAAAGAGAAAATTAGGAACCACCTACCTCATACTTGTAGACACTCACTCATCCAATATAAATATCTAACACGATCCAATTCAGAAGAAATTAATGTTTTAAATGAACTCCCAAAAAATAGGGTAAAATGGATCACACAAATTTAACACACCATATGGTGAGATCAAAGAAGAAAAGAGGCTAGTGGATTAAAGGCCACATCAATATGAATCCATAACCACCAATGGATTGAATAATGAATCTTAGAAAAGGAAATAATTCCAAATCCTAGTTTGAGGAGGAGAGGAGATCCTTAGCTGCTTGGAGGTGGAGCTTGTGTGAGTGGAAGAAAATAGGGAAAGACCTATTAAATAAAATAATGTGAAAATGGTAATTTTTCCCTTTTAAAGAGGTTTCATGGTTACCACATGGTTTGGAAAACTGTGTGGTGCCCACTGCCTGAACACTACAAATCACATGATCCATGCACACAATTTCCCAAAACATGCGCAAATTGTTCATGGGACCTCTGTAAAAAACTACAGATCTCACACATGGCCATGTTTCCCCTCTTACAAGGTTTTTCAAATTGTGCACAATGAAGAAAGTGGGTCACACGATTACTCTTGGGAGGCCACGTGGTTTGTTTAAACCATGCGCCTCTATCTACGCACCATGAAAATTGTGTTTTTGGACTATTACACACCTAAAACCCAACATAAACCTCTATTAAATCACCAAAAATTAAAACCCATCTAAAAATAAGGCTTTAAGTCAACCAAATGCTCAGAATTAGGTTCCGAAGTCAAGAATTCAAATTTCCCCACTCACCAAACAAGAAAAATTTAAATGGATTAAGGATTTTGAACCACTCCAAAATCCCGAGATGTTACAATCTCTCCACCTTAAAATATCTCATCCTCAAGATATAAAAAATTACTTAGAGATGGTACCAAACATACCCATATCTTTAAAAACTACTTGGTCTACCCCGATCAAAAAGTCACCGGTCAACTCTCTCAAGGCGCTCCCCACATTAGAGTTACCTACCCCGATCGCTTCCTGAACCAAAACTTGAAATTAAAATGGTCCAATGAACATAACTAGACTCTAAAGTCCTCATATGATGCATCGTCACTCCTAAACCTCATCAAGTTCTCAAATCGTACCCGTGTCATACCTGAAACCCATCAAGTCCCACATCTCATCAGATTCCCACCTCATGACCATGTAACACATGGAACCTATGAGGTCTATCATCTCATTATATGAAAAAAATTCTACATATCAACAGATTCTCACAATTTCCCACATCATATATAAATATTCATGCCCACAAAAAGTGTCTCGATGCCTATGGACCTCATATAAGCCACACATCCATTGATGCCCATAATAAATACTATTTCCATGCACCTTGATAGAGTTAATATTTTCATTATTTTTCATATGTTTTTAAATTTTTTAATCCCTCATAATTAGTTAATTTGAGTATATTTTCATCATTTTAGTGTTTTTTGGTGAATTTTGGGCTTAATTGTGAAAATTGATTAATTCTGCAAAATTCATAGTTTTCTAGAGCTTATATTTTTCAAGAATAACTTTTAAAATTCAGATTCAAATTAAGTTATTACTTTTTTTAGGCTTTCCTTGCTCATGGTATTCATCTTTGTCTTCTGGACCCAGACCCAATTCTACAGAAAATAGCCCAGAAAAATCAATCAAGTGGAGAAATATTTTTGGCTGGCAGAATGGACCCACCATATTAAATCAACAATATATCATATTACCGACCTTAAAATGATGTGATTCTAGCTGTTTTTGACATAGAAATAAAAATTATGGTTCAAATTAAATTTAATAAACTAATTATCACATTAAGGCATCTTTTGATCGAGTCCAAGTGGAGTGGGTGAAACAGTGTTTGGAGGCCAGAAAAAGTAGTTTTCATTGATTCAGACATATATTTTTTTATACCTGTCCAAAGACTTTGAAATTTTGAGGGTAAATATAAAACTTCATTACAAACATATTATAAGGATATACCTCTATGATTTTTGGCCGTATAGTGGGCATAATATAAACAAACTTCTAAAGGAAATATTCTGGAGGAGATAATTTTTTGTTCTTTGTTTTCTCTATTTTATTCTTCTTAGTTTTGTAATAAGTTCTTCTTCCACCTTATTAACAATTACCCTTAACATGGTGGGGTAAAATTATGTGTGATTGGGGAAGGAGTGGCTTTCCATTTTTTAATTCATGTGTTCTTTCACTTAATGTTTTAAGATACTTTTCTCTCTTCTGTAAAATCGGTTTCAATTTCTCATAACGGTTTTTATTATCATATACGATTGTATTTGATTTTAGATTTTGTTATTTGTATTGCTTTGGTCAATGATAAATTTCTACCTCCACTAGGATTTGGTCTATATATGATGGAATAAATCAGTTTTTAGTGGTGAAGTACTTAGTGATCGTTGGTATGTGTGTGAGGAGTAGTGAATGTACTTGATTGTTTGGGATAAATAAGACCCAATTAGGAATTGTCTAAGTCAATCAAGGGTATTCACTACAAATGTTTCAAAAAATTTAAGAAGATTAGACCAATCTGAGATTTTAATAAGGTTTATTCTCACCATTATTATTTCACCAAGGGATTGAGAAGAAACGATTGTGGATTCTCACCTTTATCAACTTAGAAGAAGAGAATTGGATAAGTTGAACTATGATAGAATTACAATTAGAGAACCAAAAATGACCTAATAAACATATCATATAATATTTTTAATCACTTGTTTTATAAATTTTATCTTAATTTATTTCCTTTATTTAGTTTCTTTATTATTTTTTCAAAATCAAAAAATTTCAAAAAGACAACAACCTCACTTATTTCTCTAATTTTAAGGTGACAGATTGATTGTTGTGAGATTCTCTCTAGAGAGAAATTAAGTTAATTACTATAATACATTTTATCTTAGTAAAATATTTTTTTTACACCCCACGACAGGCACGTTTCACAACTCATATATATATATATATATCACACATATGAGCTGATGCCAACCTACTAACCAGCATCTAGTTAGTACAAAAAAAAACCCATGAATCTTATACACCAAAACCTGAAATTCCATATAAAAAGGCCATGCTAAAATAAAAAGAACTCTGGTCATACCAATGACATAAATCTAACTAAATTCATCTCCTTGACCTGCTTTTCACCTGACATCTTCATTGTGTACACTTGGCCTGAAGCCTGACTACCTGAAGCCTAGTCTCCTTGTAGAGCTGCACCAGCTACTAGACATTAACCCCACTACTAGGTCTCACCATATCTTCCACAACATCCATGTGTATCTTAATCCAAACTACTAGCACTTGGTACCACTCTCAGTCTAACCTTAGATGCCTGAGTCTACCCTGGTCCCTGACTACCATCTATCCAAGAAGGTTTTCTATAGAACCTCTCAAGATTCCCAACATAGCCACATGCTCGACACTCCTTTAGTTCCCATTCATGCTATGTCACACATGTCTTGGCTACCCACACTAGAATCACACCATTTAAGACCCACACCTTAGTGGTCTACTCAAGTCTCTGGCCCAAACACCCTACTAAGACCCCTCATGACCTCACTTCCTACTATCTAAAGAATCCCTTCTAACATCACCTAATACCATCACCCGACCTGAGTATAAACAGTTCGTTAAATTTTCCTTGGCTATCAATGCATTATTCATAGCCTTTGAGAATGAGGAAAACCTAAATATGTTTACCTAAACCCTAATGGAATTCCATAAACCATACTCAAAACACCCCAATATCGAAGTGTCATCACCCACCATACCAAGTGTAAAATGAGATAAGTCTATGAAAGTATCTGCATAGTCTATGATGAACATGTCTCCATATTGTAGGCTCAAGAAATCCCGAGATCTCTATTCCCTTAACATCTATAGAAAGAACTGCTTGAAGAAACCGACCTCAAAATCCTTTCAAGACCGTCCCTCATGTCTGCTTGCCTAAACCTGTACATCCCACCAACACTTTTCCAGTCCTCTGAGCATGTGTGTAGCTAGCTTTACCCTCCAGCATGGGGGTGTCTCTAGCTACTCAAAGATGGTTTGGACTGACTCAATCCAGTTCTTTTCCGCATGTGTTCTACCCTCAACCTAAAATAGCGGTGGGTGTTGCGAATAGAACTTATTATTGAAGTATTCCATCACTGGATCGGCTCCCTGGGCTCCTCAGTCAATACCATGTATAACTCGAATCAGGATTGCTCTGAGCTTCTCATCAAACCATGGACCAAAATTTTCCATATCCTACAACTTTCCCACTTATACTGGAGCCTGTACCCATGCCTTCACCTATGGATCATGATTCTCCTGACCCTCTGGTGCCCCATCTCGACCCTTTGGGGCCTCAACTTGTGTACGCTCAAGTGGAACCATATCACCGCCCTCATGACACTCCTTCCCCATCTAGGTAGAATCCTACTGAATACCAATATCATTGTTAGAAAACCACAATAAAATATATATATAAATATCACAGATAAAAAAATATGTAATAGGTGGTGCATCTCAACACCATTACACTCCCCTATTGCACCCTGTCTCATGAAATCCAACCTCATAGCCCCTTACCAACCCATATTAGAGTCAAGTGTCAAAAGTAACTCAGCCTTATGTCCCCCTGCTTACCCACATCAGATTCATGCATCAACAATCATTCAGACTCATGGACCCTTACCTTCCCATAATAGGGTCATACATCACATGTAATCTGAGGAAGTTGAGTAAAATTCCACTAAAAAGGATATACAAGAAAAAACTATTTATCTTCTTTGTTGAAAATTTTAAAAAACCAAACCTATCATCATCCCTATATAATTTTACCAAAGTCAGGCCCATATATCACATGCTTATATAGTTACATCACATCACATACAAATCTTAGTGGAACCACATGTCTGGGATGGCTGAGTAGAATTCCACCAAAGATAGGCTAAGTAGGAAAAAACTATTTATCTTCCTTTATTTACACTTTAAACAAACCAAACCCACTTAGTGTAATCTAGGTTCCTAATGACAATCATAATCAATTAATCACACACACACACACATCAATCATCCTATGTGCCTATCAAGAAAGCACAAATAATCATCCCTTGCCATACCAGGCCAAGGGTCCATATATCCTCCCTTTCCATACCGACCTAAGGGTCACTATCATAACAGATAATAATCACATCCAAGTGCACTACTCGAGGTGGAAATAATATCAACTATAATGATAAACAATATAACATCAATTTTACACCTCTAGAAACTTGGTCTATCCCTCATGCATGGGGCTGCTGGCACCCAAACACAAGCTCTGTACCAAGTTCTGACAACATCCTAGTCTTCGGTATACTATAGAATAAATAGTAGGTCCCAAAAGAAAAGAAAGAATAGTTGATATAATTAGTATCCATATAAACGTTGCTATTGATTCCTAGTCATGAATTGCTTTGATACCATTTGTAGCATCCCGACTTGGATTCCACTTTAAATAGTGCTATGGGCCGGAGTACCACTGGGCCTTAGGTGAACCTCCCCATATACCAAAGGATTCTGACTAGCAGTGAGGGTTTAAAGAGGTGATATTGGGGAGAATTTACCCTATGGTAGTGATAATAGTAATGGTCTATATGTATATAAAATAGTGTAGGAAAAACCATAAAACGATAGGACTAGTAACCCGCTGTAGAAAAAACATAACAGACAACAACAGTAATGATCATCAATATCAAGCATACTATTTTTATAATTAAACACCATTTATAGCTAAACATTCATATCAAGTCAGGTCATACGAATAGTAGATAAGAAGAAGGGTCTCCCATGGCCAACCTTAGCATATACATATAATAAGAATGCTGGAATAAAAAGGAAACTTAAAATAAAGATCTAGATGATATAATAACCTCCAAGGTCCCTTGAAATCCACCCCATGATCAACTTCCCAATATGATCACTAAGATCTAGCTCCTAAGCCCAGACCCTCACCTGATCGCAGAAGCATAAAATCTACACATGTCCTTAGGGGCCCGTGTAGGGTGTGAGAATAAATCTCATTAGGCCACCACCAACATGTGCCTATCTTACATCTGTGATAATTTAGGTGTTCTAAATATAAATTAAACAACATTTTATGCATAATAAATAAATAACCTTCTTCCCTTATGTTCATATTTCATAAGGAAGCAATCATCCTCTTCGAGCATCAATAGTATACCACATTCCCCTAGTTATATATATGGTATAAAATGACATGTATGAACATATATAAATAAAGTGGTAAAGATACTTAGCATAAATCCCAAGGAATCCCTTAAAGAAAATTCATTCCAGGTGAACCCTATGGTTCCACCTCCCAAATTACCTCCTAGAACCTCATTCCATCAATAATATCACTGATGCCCATAAAGAAACCCCCAATAAGTACCTGGTCCCTCAAACCTCATCTCAGAAAAAACCTCATTGGATCGAAACCCGACGTCCTGAGGCACAATGATATCCGTAATCTGATAAATAATCACTATTGGATTAATAGCTAGCTTCCTAAGGAATGAAAATATTCATCCTCCCAATATCCTGGACCAATAGCCTCAAATAATACATTTAACCTTAGCCCCCAACTGATGGTCTCATCACCATCCCCGTGGATTTCTATGACAAACACCCCCAACCTATCTGATGGTCAACACTACCCTAAGACAAAACTAATGGAGGCCTCTACCCACATGAGTGGTCAACACCACCTCATCATCTGAGTCCTATATGTGTGAACACGACTCCAATGGTGCATCACCCAAATCACGGTGAGCAGCAATCACCATTATAGTACCTAAGACACATCATCCTGACACATCATGCCCCTAAAAATTTGTCTCTCAACCTGATGATCAACACCATCTCATATCACATGGTCCATGACCATAACTTGACTACCTCATCACCACAACCCGATGAACAAGTCACCCAAACCGGTGATCAACATCACCTCATAAATATCGGGCCTCACCCAACCTGAAAAATCACATCACCTCAGTCCAAGTGGTTATCACTACCTCAATCCTTGGGCCAAGGCCATCATTTTCCCATGGAGAAAAGTAATTTAATATAAACAATTCAATTTAAATGAATAAACATACCCGAACTAATCTTCCTAAGTGTTTTGAAGCCTCCAACTAGGCTCATACCATTTTTAGTCAAGTAGGAGCATTCCCATAAGCATATCATAGGTTCAATTTATTAATTAAAATACAAGCATTAAATTATTAGGGCCTCTCTTAGACAACCCAACAACACTCTCAATAATTAACCCCTTGAAACACTACAAAATCAAATATAAAGATAGTAAACACCTACCTCATACTAGTAGATTCTCTCTCAAATGATATTAGCCTCTAACTCGATCCGATTCAGAATAAATGAATGTTTTAGACAAATGCCCTGAAAATAGGGTAAAATGGCTCGCATGAATTTAGCACACCATATGGAAAGAGAAAAGAAGAAAAGAGGCTAGAATATATAAGGAATTACCAAGATGAATCTGTATCCACCAATGGATTGAATCGAATGAGGAGATGAGTCCAAAGCCTAGAAGTAGGAGAAGAGGATCTCCTCAACTTCTTGGAGGTATAACTCACATGAGAGGAAGAAAAGAGGGAAATACCTATTAAATAAAATAAGAGAAAATGGTAATTTTTTTCATTTTAAATAGGCTAAATGGGTACTTAACATTTTGGAAAACCATGCATAAATTGTGTGGTTCCCATTTCTTGAACAACACACCTCACACAGTCCATGCACACAGCTTCCTAAACTGAGCACAAACTGTGCATGAGCCCTATGTCAAAAAATGTAGAGCTCCCGAACAGCTATACATCCCCTCCTGAATGGTTTGTCAAACCATGAATAGTAAATCAGTAGGTCTGCACGGTTACTCCTAATAGGCCACACGGGCTATCCAAACCATGCACCTCTATCTGTACACCCTAAAAGTTGGGTTTTCAGCATTTGATGCTACTAAAAACCAGCCAAACCCCCAGGAACTTTCCAAGCATTAAAAAACATATAAAAAAATTACTTGGGTCAACCAAACTCTCAAAATTAGGTTCCAAATTCAATAATTAAAATTGTCCCACTCACTAAATAAGAAAATTCAAACGAGTTGAGGATTTCGACCCAATCCAAAAACATGGGACATTACAGTGGTTGGTTCATGATCATCTGTTCTTACCTAAAGAGAATTGAACATCTATTTGAGGTAGGGGATCCTTGTTTCCTCCTCCTTTTATATGAATATGTTTAAATTTAATGCTTTTGTCTTCCTTTGGGTGGATAATATGAGTTGAAATAATTAGATAAATGAATGGATTAATATGAAATTTAAGGGTATGGGTGTTCTCACATGTTTTTACTTGTTTTTGTGATATTTATTAAGTGTTATCCATGTCCATTATTTTTTTTGAAAATCATGGCTATTGGGAGCCTTATTTTTGTGTTGATTTATGTGATTTTTGAATCTTATTGTATTGATTTCTAGAGCTCACCATGAATAAAAGGATAAAGAACTTATATATAGATAATGAACCAGTTTCCCATGAAATTCTATAATTTTTTGATAATATCTATGAAAGTGATGAAGTAATATGATTAAATACCTTTATATGAATCCAAAAATGTAATGCTTGTGGAAGTTGAATTTGATGTTAAGGGATTATGTGCTTGTTATATTTTCCTTATGTGTTTTGTTGAAATATTTTGGGTAAATGTTCTGGTGATAGTGGATATGGGGTTTGAATGAGGAAAGTGTTCTGCATCAAAGATATGGTTGGTTAGCATGTGATGTCATGTGGGATAATATACAGTGGTTGTGATGTGTGGTTGTTGGTGCAAGGTGGATGAGCTGTTGTGTGGTGCGTTGATGTAGTTGCCCTGAAAATGATGGAATAAAATGTTAATAATGAAATTTAAATAAAATGGGATGGAAATTAAATAATAATTGTATGAAATCAATGTGTGATACTTGTCTTAAAGAATAAAATGATTAATGAATTTGTAGAATTTAATGGGAAGTGATAATTAGAGTGGGTTGTCAATAAATATAAAATGAATGGTTAATAAGTGGAGGTTGTTTTATAATTAGTAAACCTAGAATTGGTTAACTTGAAAAGGGATGATTAAATTTAGCTTATTTATGGATTATTTTTGTGGTGTGTTGCATTAGCACTGTTAACAGTTGGGGGCATAGGTCATGAGATTTTGCGGTGGTGTCGTGGGATGCACTAGTGGAGTTGGATGTGAATCACTATGTTGGGTGTTTTTGTTATCTATTTATCTTTTATTTTCATATTATTTATATAAGCTCCCCACCCAAGTTGGATAAAATTTCCAATTCCCAAATGTTTTGGGTTCTAGGTGTTTTCCCTAATATCCAGGTCGGTGGTGAAATGACTGGATAGATACCCTCTCTTTATTCAATGGTAGTGATGATAATGACTGGTGTTGGAGATGCCTTGTGATGATGACATATAGTATTATAGATTCCTTATGATGATAATGAATATAATTAGAGATGCCTTGTGATGATAATGAATGGTGTTAGAGATTCCATGTGATGACAATGACTGATGTTAGAGATGCCTAGTGATTATGGGGATATGTTATGTGGTGGGGGTCATGCGTGGTAGGAGGAGGGCATGAGGATGAAATCATTCACATTCATGATACCTGAATGCCTCAGTTATGTGATGATATGGTGATGCAA
The DNA here is from genome assembly GCA_963277665.1 of Viscum album. Classification (NCBI taxonomy): domain Eukaryota; kingdom Viridiplantae; phylum Streptophyta; class Magnoliopsida; order Santalales; family Viscaceae; genus Viscum; species Viscum album. The sequence continues at coordinate 797,375,960 of OY728137.1, forward strand.
TATGGGTGTTGAATGATGATAACATGGTATACTAGACCCCATGAGAGGTTTGGATAGGTAAGGATGTGTCTTAACCCACATTAGATATGGATGGAAACGTGATTCAATGACATGGAAAGAATGAGAGAATGATACATTTATTGTTGAGGCGTGAGAGAAAAAAACCACCAGGGAAGTGGTTGTGGGGTGACTTTATTATATTCTTTCAATGCTACATTAGTATACATGGATTATTTATTCGGTGAGAGTGTCATAGTGAGGTTGATATTGGATAGTTGACATATTTATGTTCTTGTTGGTTTTGTTATTTTTTCACTGGTGCATTAGTATGCTCTTTTTACATATTCACAAAATATCTTGGTTATGATCCTACTGAGTATACATGTTATGATCACCCTATATATATAAAAACTATTTTTAAGGTTTCCATAAGGGATTCAAGGATCGATATGGACACTATTATCTTGGTTGTTGTAGCTGTTGTTGAGTTACTACAATAGGATTATCTATTTTTTACTTTACTTGGAGAATTTTATTTGTATTAATTTGACATTTTTCATGAAATGTGAGGTGGTTTGTTATTAATTTTATTTTATGTGATAGAGTTTTTTGGTGGTTGATATTCTATCTATTGATCTTACTTTTCTATTGAGGGTAATTTCTCCTATATGTGTGACTTTATTTATACCCTTGGTGCTAGTCTCAAACTCGAGGCTTACTAGAGGGGGGTGAATCAGGGTGTTGGCTAATTTAAAATTTTTCTTTGATTTGTTTTATTCTTATTTTAGGATATTGTTTCTTTATTGGAAGGAATACATTAAACCTCTTACACTCGATGCAATCATTATTGAAATAATCATAAATATTCATGGAAGTTAAACATCCACGAGACATAGGGATTTTTACTTGGTTTACCACAAAGGGCTAGTCCAAGGAGCATACACTGACATTGTGTCAGTCATACCAGAATCCATTGAGCTTCACTAGTTTTGTGGATATAATGTTTTAGTTGTGGTCACTCCAAACTAGGCGCACTACCATTACAAGGTTTAGGGTTTGGTCACTCCTCACCCAAGGCACACCACCTCTTCTTCACTCCTATGCGCTACTTCAATGAAGGAACTTCCATAGTTTATAGACTTACAGGCTTCCTTCAAAATATTGGAATCATAAGGTTTTTTTTGATTATCAAAATTCTCTACTTGAATTGTACTAATAATTTGAAAATATTTAAATGCATTGTTCACATGAAACAGATGTTCAACATGTTCTGTTTTTGTAACTTCTACTTTTATGAAACTCCTGAGTTTCATGCAACTGTCACTTTTCAAAACTTGTATTCACATAAGTGTGTCCTTTCAATTTCATAAAAATTTCAATTTTCCATGAAACTTTGACTTTTGTGCAACTATCACTTCATGAAACTTGTGTTCAGATAATTTTTTCTTTAAATTCCACAAAAATTTCAATTTTTCATGAAACTATAACTTTTATGTAACTATCACTTCACAAAACTTGTGTTTGTGTAAGTGTATCATTATAGTTTTGCACAATAAACTTGATATCTTTCATGAATATCACTTTGTCTTAATAGACTCAAGTTACTTTCTTCATGAAATTGATGTGATCATTACTGCTTCATATAAGAAATAGTTTTGTACAACTCTTTTATAAATCAGATCCTCTGATCTTTGTTAAGTCTCACTTACCAAAATTAGGGGTGTGGCTTCCTATTTATAAATTTGACTTAACCTTCATATAAATTCCTTGCGATCCACTAATCTTTCATGAAACATTCTATGTTTTCTGAACATATATGATTTTATGTCACCTTTATCATGCAATTACTACCATCATGAAACTCTCACCTTCATTTTATGGGTTCTCACAACCATTTTAGTTTGTAGAACTATGATTTTACATCATCTTTAGTATATAACCCTCTAACATCATGAAACTCCCATCTTTATTTTTCAGGATCATGAAAATATAATTTTGAGAACCCTAGAAAATTTCTCTAAATCCACGCCTTTTATAAACATGACCAAGAAACCTTAAATTTTTTTTTTCATGAAACTTTGTGCATATTTTCACAACTTTACCTCTTTGGGTAAATATTTTACAAATGAATTGCCTTTTATATACTTAAATGAGATAACTTCGAATCTTTACTTTTTTTTAACTTCATTAAACTACAAATACATTTTGCACAAATTTTTCATTTGTGTGAAAAACCTTTGCTTTACCATATTTTTGTGATATAGATTGGAGTCACCATGTTCGCACAACCTCTGATTTTTCATGAGAATTATTCCCTTTTTATGGTTTTTTTTTTCAATTTTCCCGATTAGCTACAACTCTTTTTTTCCATATTTTCAAGACCAAATATTTGTAAAACACTAGAGAAATGAAAAACTTTAAATTCATCTTATAGGATTCTAAATTCATGCTCTATGATTTGCTGCTTGGATGTGCTCTTTTTTCTTCCATAAAACTATATGAGAACAACCCCTAGATATGATAATTAAGTCCATGTATTTCATAAATCACAACAACATGAAAAACTTCATGAAGTAAAAAATAATTCCACACTGAAATCATTCTATTGAATTTATCCTTCAACATGTAAAAATGATCACTCACTAAAGATTGAGTGATGAACTTTACAACTAGATGAGACCAACTCAGTCTATTCATAAAATTTACAGTTATTCAAGATGCTCATTTTTCCTGTTCAAGCATTACTCCTGATCATAACTTCTAGATATGCAATTGATATCTTCTAGGAATTTATCTTCACTTCATTATCCTGAAATGGGCAGCATCTTCATGTCTTCAGCAACTTCCCTATGCTAGAAATGCTCATTACCATTCCAATACCGTATTCATATTTTTTGAAACTGTTATTGACAATAAATCCAATGCCAAACATAGGTTTGGGCCCAACAGGTACCTTTGGAGGGAGGGGTTCATGACAATTTTTTTGGGAGAAACATTATATTTTCATTGGAATAAGGATTTAGTGCATGAAAACAGTGAATTATAATATATTTTTTATTATTATGAATATAGTTAAATTATCCTTCAACTACATTGAGTCATGTATTATAAATTTCATTTGTAAAGAATGTGGTCATTAGAAGAATATTTTGACTGTGGAAAGGAATAATTATACTAAACCTTATGATATGTTTTAATTTATCTCTCATCACTAACTACAATTATCTCCCCATGACCATCACATGTGATTATAATTTTATCTTGAGATCAAAATGTGTTAATAGGATGCAATAAGGTAATTAATTTTATCTCAACTTAATCATTTGGAAAGCTTCTAGAAAGTCTTATGATGATATTAATTTACATACATAATGGATTCCCTATAAATGCTATCATGTGAATGTTTGAAACAAAAGATTCCATGATTATTGATTATCTAATATTCACTCTATCCCACATCAACTAAAACTAATTTCTATTCATCTATGAAAATATTTAAATATTTTTTGATTTTGTTTCAAGTGATTATCTAAATATGATTAATGATTAATACATTACTAGAGTGGATGTATTTTTTTACAATTGAGCATATTTTTTATTTCCACTTCAAACCTCTATTTTTATTTTTATATACCACATTCATACCCTCTTAGATATATATATAAATTAAAAAATAATTTTATTTCTCCTAATAGATTTTTTTAATGGGGAAATACTTGTTAAACATGAAACCAAAGGGAGACAATGTTCAAGATGGTTACCTTCAAATTGCTTTGATATGTTAATTTTTAAAAACTAACTATGAAACTTGAAAAAATATTTTTGAAATACAATTTTGGATTTCAAATTTTCAATTATATTTAATATATTTTTAATTCAATATTTCAATTGGAATATGGATTTAATTCCATTACGAATGGTATTTATTTTCATAATTTGAGTGAGAAGGTTGAAATTTTACAACTTGTGGTTGTTTCCACCATTTAATACTACATCCAGAATGACAAGTATACTCATAGATAAGGGAATTATTTTTTTAAGGTGTACATGTATCTATGAAGAAACATATTAATTTGTTTTACTATATTAATACATGTTCAATGGGAAACAACACATCAAAAATGATTATCACCAAAATACATAGTGTTTGTTGAATTCCTAGAATACCAACTAAATTTAAATACATGACATGCACTACACCCTCTCAAATGGCCTCATAAATCACTTATCTAATCATGATGGTACATAGTTTTATACATTTTTTTTACAATTATATTATGCTATTTTTCATTTATTAAATTATACAATCCTCTATGATATGTATTTTTTTGTTTAGTTAACACATTTTTTTCATTAATATATAACTAATATATTTTTAATATTAAAAACCACACCATGCATAGTTTATTACAAATTTTTTATCTTCATTAATTATTATTTCAATTCATTCATTTTTATGTTTAATTAACTACTTACAAATTATAATGACTCACTGGTCTAAACTTATATAATAATAATATCATGGTAATTGAAAACCATTTATATTAAGAACCTCACACTGCATAACTAATTATTGATATTTTCTCACCAGTACTAGTGGAAAAACTTCATGATACAATTGTCTTATTATCTTTAGAATATATTGATATTTATGCACAATTCATTATTAATGTTTTTTTTCAAAGTACTTTTGTAACAATGTCAACCATCACTTTCTCTAAAATTACTCAAAATCTATACATTCAATTTTATTATTACATTTTTTGTTCCTAATGTTCATATTTTTAATCAATTTCAACTTATACCAAACATATAACTTTAGGAAAAAATAAAATATAAAATGACCACATCTATAAATTATTGGATCCCAGAGGTATGCATTGCAATTATATCTTTTAATTTTTCTATAACTTTATAGCTTCATTTCAAGTCTCAAACCCAAAATGTGGATTTACATTTTACAAGAAATGGATTTATATGAAAAGTGATTTTCAACACATTTACTTATAGAAAAACATAACATTAGTGGGAATGATTTGAGAACATGTATCATGGGGTGTGATGTTGCCGACATTTATGGATCAATGCAGGATTCACTTTAAGAGATTTATATATCATGTAGGAAATTCTATTCATATGAGGATACATCACTTAAGTAGTGGTATTTAAGTGCCTCTCAAGAGGTAAAAGTTTATTATGTAGGCTCTTATAGATAACACCCTAGATATGGTGTCACGAGCCAACCCAAATCACCCGTCAAACTAGGCACCTGAACCAACTTGCAATACGGCTCGAAGAGCATCCTCAATCTCCACAGGCTGGAAACTAGTGCTTGGACAATGATGAACACCTTTGGGAATAGATTTATCCACAAAACACAATAGATATCAAACATCCATGTAATATATAACATAACCAAGAATAAACAACACATAGGTACACAACAAAAATATGTCTAGACTGTGAAAAGAGACAAAATAGAAGTTAATCTAATGAGAAGCCTATTAATACAAACCAAAAGCTCAACTCTGTGTGACATGAGGGTCTTCATCCCACCACGCTACCATCAATATCCACACCCCCTAGCTCACATACCCACCATCACTAAGTGGCACCTTGCCTTTACCTATACATAACAAAACAAGGTTTGTATATTCCCAATGGTATATATAGGGTGTGAGCACAATAAGTTTATTATGATACTACCAAGTGTTCCATAAATAGGATTTACTAAATAAACTAACTTTTCTCATTTTCAATAAATAAATACAATGAAAAAAAAATACTTTGTATAGTTTTATATAAGGCATGGAGAAATAACTATTTTCATATCATTTAAGGAAATGTGTATTAAAGAATAATTTCCAAAACCATGAATGAATAAATAATTTTAAGAATATATGTAGGCTCCACATTTTAATAAAAATCCATAAAATAATTTTAAAAGGAATAAATATTTAAGTATCCCATAAAGCTAGCATCATGGGGTAAAGAACTCAAGAAAGTTAGGTCTTAGTCAATTAGGATCCTCACACCTCAGTGATCGATGACATATCAAGTTCATGCACAAACCCCCTATTTTCAGAAACCTTAAGGCCAAGGGAATGATACCACATGATCTAGTGGATCCCCATCATGTCTAACAAATGTTTAGTTAATGTTGTAGTGTAAATTCATTTAAAGGTATCCACAAAACAACCTAGCATGCTTATCCTAACCTTCCCACCTAAATACCTAGGTTCCCATGTGTTATCATCAATATATATTCAAACATTTAATTTGGGTCATTTCATCAAACATAACAAGTTTATAAATCATAAAATAATGAACCCCAAACCATTTTCATATGCCTTTCTATTTCAATTTAAAACCATTGTCAAGGAAACATTATTCAAATATTTTCATCATTCAAAACCAATCGCATGGAACCATGACATGATTAAAAAACCATATAATAAAAACCATTAAAACATGTTCAAGTATCACAAGTTTATAGAGAAAATCCAACTTACAAAACCACCTACCTCAACAGACACATTCTCGAAGAAAACACACCAAATCTAAGAAAACCTAGATTATCTCTCCCTCTCATTAGATCGATCACAATAATTTCCATTGGATCATAACCAAAACTATAGATCCAGCCATGAGAGTCCAATTATATCATTACTTTAAAGGATAAAATAGGATATCTATAATTGTAAAGAATAATTGGTGAAGAATGAATAAATATATTTAATTTCCTAGATCCACCACCCTCAGAATCAGTGGAATCACTCTTTGGAGAGGATAAAATAACTAAAGTTTCCAAGGGAGAGACTCAAGTTTGAGACCATATTAAATTATAGAAATAATGTGAGATTTAGGTGGTGATTTGTATAAAAAGTCTAATTTTTAAATTATTAAAACTGGTCAGAGTGGTTTAACCACACGATTAGACAAACTATGCACCAACCATGTGTAGCTTATTGTCTCTTAGGATACCTGCATGGTTTGGTTTCATGGTTAGATCAATTATATACTATTAATTAAATAAACCATTGTATCAAGATACAATCTTTGATGGAGAAGGACACACGGTTATACCAAATTGTATGCTACCCGTGAACCCCCTCCTATTAGCCTCAAACTACTGTACAATTTCCTGGGAAAGCCACATAGTTTCCAAAAATTGTGTATAAACCAATAACCTTCCAAAACATTTTAAAAATATCAAAAAACTACCCAAAATGACTCAATAAAACCTAGGAAAAAAAATTGGTAAAAAATAAAGTCCATAAGTACCTGAAAGTGACACTATGATGTGAGAATTATCCCCACCATATCACTTTCTACCTGTAGAAAGTTAAATCGAAGAAGGTAGACCCTTGAAAAGTTTAGGCCACTACTCCCTCATAATTTATTCCCATTCCCAAGTATCATGAGAATCCATCTCATATTTACAAATCACTCAGACCAAAATAATAGACTTCCCCTATAAGATCTTTTCATGAGAACCAACTATGAAAATAGTCTGCTCAATCATCGATAAATATAATTCCAACTCAATATCCTCCCAACTCAAAATGCATGAGGGGTTTAGATGATACTTCTTGATTTAAGATACAAGCAATGCATTATGAGTTAAATTCAACTAATATGGTAACTCTAGATGAAATACCACCATCCCAATCCGCTTAACAATATCAAAAGATCCCATGTATCTTAGAGTCAAATTTCATTCCTTTACCAACCATCAGTGTCTCAATCGAGGTGAAAATTTCAATAAGACATGGTCACCAACCGTGAAATCCAAGGGCCAGTTCCGATGATCTAAATAGTATTTATATCAAATATAATCTATAAACATCCATTGAAGTATGACTCAAATCTTTTTCAACTTCTCCTGAACAATGTTTGGCCCTATCATTGAAGTTTTACCTATCTTTGAACAATAAAGGGGTCCAAATGCAAACAAAAACCAAGATAATATTGGTTCATTAACTTATCAAATATAGAATCCCCAAGATTATACCAAATAATTTAACAATATTGCAAAATTATGAAATGATTAATACCTTGGTTTGATCTATTTAAATTCCTTAATAAATCAAGAAATCATTAATGGATTATTGGTAACTATTATTATAAGTAAAATCAACCAATCCCAAATGGCCATCCCAAGATCCTCTAAAGTCTAGGACATAAGCACAAAGGATATCCTCTAGAATTATAATAGTTCAATTTTTCTGTCTATCCATCCTGGGATAATAATTCATGATTAGTCTAACATGATATCTCATCACCATCTAAAGACCTTTCCAGAATCGAGAGGAAAAATGAGGATCTATTTTTGAAATGATGGCTTGTGGAATTCCATGAAACCTCACAATATCTTACACATAAAACTTACCCAACTCCTTAACTCTAGTTGTGTCCCGAATTGGAAATAAGTGAGCCAACTTTTTGAGTTGGTCAATCACCATCCATATAAAATTTCTCCCTTGGGGATTATATAGTAGTCCAACAATAAAATCCACAGCTACCTCATCCCATTTCCATATGAGAACATGGAGTGATTGAAGAAACCTAGATATTAATTGGTGTTTTCCTTAATTTTTTGATAGGTATAAAAAATTGACATGAATTCAGATATATCTCATCTCAAACTCAGCCACTAAAACCAATGATTCAAATCATAGTATATCTTTGTAGTACCTAGATGAATGACCCACTGAGATCCATGACATGACTCCAAAACAATCCTTCTCACTAATGATGGAACTAACCATAGTTTCATGAAATAAATAATTCCTTTCAGGGATATATACCATTATAGGATGGTCACCCCACCTTATAAATTATCCTTGATACTCTATAATTTATCATCTCATTATTTCTATTGGGAAACCAACTAAAGGGGAGATGATTCAGCTACATAATCACTTAAAATATACTTGTTCCTTACTCCTTTTCATCTAAGTGCATTATAGAAAAGAGACTCATGATATTCCACTCATCCTTGGATTCTTTAATGTCTTGAGAAGGAAAATTCCTACTAAGATCATATGTAAAAAAATTACCCTTTACTAGTGTATAAGTGATGTCAAGATCAAGCAATTGAAGATACTCCACCCATTTACCCTACCAGAGATTCATGTATTTCTGAGAAATGATGTAAATCAAACTCTTATATTTAATTAAATAGTAAACATTTATCCAAAAAGTTAATGTTTCCAACACTTTTGGTCGTGTAAAATTACTATAAGTTCTAAATCACGAGTGGGGTAATTATTTTAACACAATCGATGTTAAAGAGAACCATGCACCACCACATGATCTCTTTGCATAAGAGCACAACCCTAACATTCACTTTAGGAATTATAATAAACCACATAGACTTGAATAGTATATGGAAAAATTAAAATAGGTGTTTATTAAATAAATAGTTTCAACTTATTGAAATAAGTTTGAAACTTAAATTCCCATAAGAAATTTAACCCCTTTCAGTTAAGAGCGGTCAATGATGATGAAAGCTTAGATAAACCCTTCATGATTTTTCAGTATTATCCTACAAATCCCAAGAAAAAATGAATATCAAATACATTTTGTGGATCCTCCCATGAAATAAAATCTCTCACCTTATTATGGTCAACGAAGATGCCAATTTATGAGACCATGTTTCCCAATAACTTAACTTCTTGGATATGAAAATGTCATTTTGATAACTTATATTAAAGGTGGTGTTCTTTCAGGATTCCTTAAACAAATATGAGGTGAAACTAATACTCTTCCATAGTTCATGAGTAGAATAAAATGTTATCCATGAATACCACAATGAAGGAATAAAGGTATTGGTGGAATATTCAGTTCATCATATCCTCTAAAACTATAAGAGTGTTGGTTAGGACAAAAGGAATAACAATATATAAAAAATGGATATACATAATCCTAAAAGTTGTCTTAGAGATTTAATATTCATTAACTCTAAGTTGGTGATACCCTGATTGAATTTTAATTTTATAGAAACACTTTCCTCCCATCAACTGATCAAATAAATGGTCAATACAAGAACTCCACATTCCTATTTGGAAGTAGATCATAGAAGTATTATGGAAAAAATTCAATAAATTCCCTGATTACTGGGGAAAGTTTAAAACATTAAGTTCCTCTTGATATTAAACTGAAAAAGAAGATAAAGATTTACCAAAATATAGTAATGAAGGTCCCACTCGACTAGACCATAGATCGCATTCCCCTTGAAACACTTGAGAACTCCCATCAGGGATAGTAAAGGACACCTGATGATGACAACAATCAATACAAGACTTATGGGAAACTAACTAGTCCATACCAAGGATAACATCAATGAGAACAACATTGAGGAATGATAAATACCACAATAACTCTACATTGTATATAGATAAGGTGTAATAAGGACATCAGAATCCTTGTTCCTTACTATTTCTAAGAGGGATTGCTGGTTACATAACATAAGGAATGAGATCTATTGGGAGGTTTAAGGAATTCATGAAAAGAGTTGATATAAAAGTGTTATAGGAACCTGTATAAAAAAAATAGATGAATCAATGGAAAAAATACCTATAACAGTCACATTCCCTACTTTACCACATTAATAGCAAGTAAGAGGTACCTTAATATCTATATAAGACATGGGATGAGACTATTACCATTAACTACCACAACTTCCTTAAAAAACTCACCATAATTCCTTTTCTTTTCATAATATCCACTAAAATTGGAACCGTGTGTGATAAGAAAACTAGGTATACTAGTATTGCTTGGCTGGTTAATCTATGCCATTAGTGCTCTATCCACCATCTAAACATAGGTGGAAATATTTAACATAAATATCTGAGAACAAATTTTTGGTCATAGTCCCACCATAAACCTCTAAGCCTTCATCTATTCATTCGATACAACCTTTGGCGAGAAACATAAAAGTTTGAAAATGCAGTTGACATACTACATCACCGTTCGATCACCTTGTTTAATGGTTAGGAACACCTTGGAATTTACCAATGTCAATATCTCTAGAAAAAACTATTAAGAGAATATATAATTGAAGTCTTTACACTCCAATACCTTATACCATTTTTCCAAAACTACCATATCTCACTATATCTTGTTACAACCTTCAAGTTTGAAAACAACATACTTAAACTTAACTAAGTTTGGGGTATCCAAGAAATCATAGGTCCTTTCAGTATTTTCCAACCAATCCTCTAATTCACAAGGGTTATTCATCTCTGGGAAGGAATGTGGCTTCTGGAATAGAAACTCTAAGGCTCGATCTCTTCCTCCTACAACTTCTGGTTCCACTTCTCTAGCTGGAAATAGAATGGGTTTGGCACCATAGTCCATGGAATATACCATACACACCATAGTATCAAAAATATTTTGGTATACTAAGGGGTTATCCCATGGAACATTATAAACAACACCCTCCCAAACATTCATGAGAGGTCTTATGGGAGGCATGGCATTACACAACATCAAATAAAAATAGAGAAAATTGATAAATGGTAAACTCCCTTGAATTACATTCCAACATTAAAGATATATTTTTAAAATAAGGAAACAAAATTCATATCTTAACAGGGCTCAAAGAACCCTTTTTCCAATACCCTGTGGTAACTTGAGGCTTTTTACAAAAAAGATCTAGTTAGTCACTTACTATTAACCTACCCCTAAATTCCTAACAACCTTATCTACTATTTACCTGAACCAACTACCAACAAATGATGAAACTCAAACTTTGATACTAATTTATCATGAACCAAACTAGAAAAAATTAGGAACTTTAACAAACACACTACAAGTCCTAAAAGGAATCCCCGATCCCCATGGTCTGGAAACCAGTGAATGAGAATAGATGAACACATTTGGGAATGGTTTTTACCATATAATAAAATATATATAAAACATAGATGTAACATATAATATAACCAAGAAGAAATGACATAGAGGTATGCAACAATAACATGTCCAGAATGTGACAAGGGAAAAAATAGAAGCTGATCTAGTGAGAAAACCAACAGGACAAACCAAAATCCAAACCCTGTGTGACATGAGGGTCTACATCCTACCTTGACACCACCAACATCCCACACCATCTAGCCCGCATACCCTCTATCACCAAGTGGCACCTTGAATTTACCTATACCTGAAAAAACAAGGTCTGTATATACCCAATAATATATGCTGGGTGTGGGAACAAAACTTCCAGTAGGATCTCACCAAGTTTTATATAATCAGAAATTAATAAATAAACTAACTTTTATCATTTTTAGAAAATAAGTACAAATAAATCATGCTTTGTATAATTTTATATAAGGAATGTATAAAAAACCATTTTTATATAATTTAAGGAAACATGTATTAAAGAATCATTTCCAAACCATAAATGAATAAATAATTTTAAGAATATATGCAAGTTCCACATTTCAAGACAAAATCAATAAAATATTTTTGAAAGGAATAAATAGTTACGCATCTCACCAAACTAGAACCATGGGGTAAATCCCCCAGGTAAGTTAGGTATTAGTAAACTAGTATCCTCACACCTTGGTGATTGATAACATATCAAGTGAACGTGAAAACCCTTAGGATGATCAACCTCAAGGCTTAGGTAAGGATACCACATGGGTTAGTGTCTCCTCATCATGTTTAATAAATGTTTAGTTAATATTGTAGCATAAATCCATTGCTAGGTAGCCACAAACCATCGTAGCATGATTATCCTAGCCTTACCACCTAAATACCATGGTTCCCATGTGCTATCATCATCACATATTCAAACATTTCATTTGGGGAATTTCATCAAATACAAGAAGATCATAAATCATAAAACAATGACCCCCAAACCATTTTCTCATGACTTTTTAAATTTAATACCATTTTCAAGGAAACGTTCTTAAGATATTTTCATCATTCACAACCAATCTCATATAAGCATGACATGATTTAAAAACAAATTGGAAAAAACCATTAAAACATAAAAAATCATCATAAATTTATAGAGAAAACTTAACTTATGAATCCACAAACCTTAATGATCACATTCTCAAAGAAAACACACCCAATATAAGAAAACCCACATTTTCTCTCCCTCTACTTCAATAGATCTAAAATAGTTTCCATGAGATCATACCCAAAACTTTATATCTATCCATGTGAGTCTAAATCTATCATTACTTTCAAGGAGATAAGAGGATATCTAGAAGCATGTAGAAGAATGGATGAAGAATGAACACATACCTATAATTTCCTAGATCCACCTCCCTCAGAATCTAGGGAATCTCTCTCTAGAGAGGAAGAAATCGCCAAAGTAGCCAAGGGAGAGACTTCGGTTTAAGACCCTATGTAACGACCTGAACTTTTTGAATGATAATTGTTTCATGAAAATGTGTATTATATTATTACACAACAAAACTATATCTCATTAATAATAAAGTAAGTATATTTTAATGTAACCATCAGGTTTCAACCGTTATATGACCATTGGTAAATTATGACCGTTGATCCATATGACCGCTGGAAACTATACTCACAATGTTACGATTATCGTTTATAAATAGAAATGATAATGGTTAATTAATGTAGAACGAAGAGTCGATGGCCTCAACCAGTAGAATCAGGCTGTATGAAGCCCATTTTTCAGAGCTTGGGAAGGAGGTAGCATCACTGGGATTTGTTATTGGCCAACCCCAAGCCGAGCTTCAACATATTAATCTTGAACAAAATCTCATACAAGAGAAGTTCAAGTTAGTGGATATTACCACTCGGGCGATGTTATCAGAGCCGACCCAAGAGTCTATCACCATCGTAGACCTTACCCTTAGGTAGTGTGCAGGTGTTATAAGGGATTATGTGTAAAGGTATTATATACTTTATGTATAATCCCTTTGTGTAAATAAAATTTCTTTTCCACCATTTTTATTTTAAGAATAGTTTTGGTTGATAAAATGGAATTTTATAAATTGATTGTTTTCGAACAGAATTTGTACAATCTAGAAAAGATATAAATGTTTATAATAAACTATTATATTATAAATAATAATTATTATAATTAAATAGTATTATAAAAACACTCATCTTTAATTACAAATGATACAATATTTTCTTTTTTAGAAATTTTACTATGCATTCACTATGCATTTTCTGTCCACTATTATTTTTAATAAATGAGTATTTTTATATCTAAAAGATAAATTTATCAAATTTATAGATTTATTATGAAAAAATAAATGTCATTTTTGAATTTAGAACATTGATATTAGGTTACAGTGAATTTATGAGATTTTTATAAAATGTTTTGTTTTTTAGTGAATAGTAAAAATACAGTTTTGAGTTTTTGGTGTGTTTAATGACATCATTAATGATTTAATAATGATGTAATAATGATGTAATAATTATGTAATAATGATGTAATAATGATGTAATAACGAGTTAATAATGATGTAATAATGATGTAATAATGATGTAATAATGATGCAATAATGATGCAATAATGACGTAATAATGATGCAATAATGATGTAATAATGATGTAATATTTTTGATAGACTATTGAGGAATAAAATATGATATGAGGCTTCCCAAGTGGCCAATACCATGGGTAGATACCATGGGAAGATACCATGGTAAAGCCCATGGTTTTGCAAATACCACTAATGAGGTGTCCTTGGAAAGTAATAAAAAAACTCCCTCTATTTTACTATAAATACCCACACATTCCTTCATTTAATTTCATTAAAAAAATCACCCCCTTGAATATCTGATAGTATTAACTCCCAAGGAGTCCTCCCAAGGTGTCCTCAATCCCCCAAGGCCCCGATCTTATAGTTTTAGAAGTTTGTCTTCAATGTAAGGGAATTCTCAACTTCTCTTTTCCTTTCAAGTTCTATTTTATGTGGTATGTATTTCAAATTTCCATACCATGTTCTTATTTACATTTAATTATTTCCCTATACTATATTATGAGTATATTATGAATGATTTACCCTTTTCCCCTCTCATTTTATTATTTTATAAAACCATGTTTCATACCTGTTATGCTACTGAATTTTCGTCTCAAAATATCTCTCTTTTTATCAATAAATTATTTTATTTTATTTATATAGATAAAAAAAACTCTTTCGTTTATAGGGGTGTTAATCAAGATATAAAAATTATTTATTTTATTATGTAATTGGCATACATAAGACCCTTATTCCATTTCCATGGGTTATAAATGACATAATGATCATGTTTTTAAGCACTTTTTAAAACGCCATGATTTTGATATGAAACCCATTTCTTTTATTATTTATAGGATATTTATGAAATATTTTATTATGATCTATTTGGTTCACATGAAATTAAATAAATATTAAGGTTTCACCCTAATATCACTCTAATACATTGGGTAAAGAATTTAATCTCTAGATATGAAAAGTTTTATGATACCTTGGTGAATAACCTTGATAATTTTTATGACACCTTAGGGATGAACCTTTGTGATATGCTTATGAATGTCTACATTAAATTTTTTAGCCACATTTTCAAATTTTTAATCAAGTTACTATTGTCATTATATGTCTCTTTCTCATGCCTTTATTAAATTCTTTATATTCTTATTAATATCTCTCAAGTTCACATGTAAACTATTTACCTTGTTTTCTCTTAATGGGCCTTATGCTCACCCTTTCCTTTGATGTATGTCCCCAGGTTATGATTTGGATTAATTTTACATAGTTTTAAAAAATGAAGAATCCTTTCAAGTGGATTATAATAATTTTTCATGTTTTCATGTATTATGCACCCTTTTTCCAAGACACTAAACTTTAAAGATCCTTTGTTTGTAAAATGTAATGAAAAATTAAGTAATAAAAAGGAGGGATGATATAGTTGATATCAGAGGATGGTTTAGTTATTTGTGGAAATTAGGATTTGAAAAATTTAGTAATAACCCTATAGAAAAGTTTAAATATAAGAAAACTTCATGGTATTTTGGTGAAATATTACGTAAGTGGTTTCCGAACAAATAAGTACTTGTTTGGATATGAACAAATGGATGTGGCTATGAAAAAGATGTATCTAGGGGTAAAACCTAAAAACACCGCATTAAGCTAGACTCGAACGAGAAATGGTGCATGAAAATGGGCCTTACTGTACTCCTAGTTTTACACTCTCGGGGGATATGTTTGGTCAATCATAAGATTTTTATGAACCATCACGAATTATTTGTATTAAATGTAATTGTTATTAAAGAATAAGATATTTAAGAATGATGTTTTAAGACATGAAATTCCATTAGAATTATAATATTATTAAATGAATAAATTTTCTCACTAAGTTTATCTTCTTTTAAAAAATGGCAGAAAATAGGAGGAACCATGTAAATGGTGAGCGCAATAGACTATGTGCTGACGACCTCTAATGGAAGTCATAATGGAAACCTTTATGAAAATGATGAATCAACTAACTCAAGTTATGGGAAATAACATGAATCAAGATGAGAGACCAGTTTCACCACGAAGGGAAAAACTTTCCATTGAGTCCTTTATACATCAATGACCACCAACATTTAGTAGATCTACCAATCCATTGATTACTGAATAGTAGATAAGCTCAATAGAAAATATCGTTTTGGTACTTCGTTGTTCATAACAAGAGAAAGTCACTTTGGTTGTGTACCATTTAGAGGGAAAAGATGACCAGTGGTGGTCACTGATTAAAAAAAGAGGCCAAGAGGGGAGATTGAAGCTTTAGAGTGGGAAGAGTTTAGGGGAATCTTATTTAATAAGTATTTCACTCGTTCAATGAGAACAAAAGTAGAAAAGTAATTACTTGAGATGAAGTAGAAGGAGAATTAATTTGTTGGCAGATATGAGATTAATTTCACAAGAATTTCCCGTTAGACCTCTAGTTTTGTCATAGATCCTAATGAGAAGGTTTATTGATTCTTAGATGTACTAAGACCTTATCTACGGAAGAATTTATCCAACTGAGACTATGAAAGTTATGAGGAAATCATATGGAGTGATAGGAATGTTGAACTAGAGTTTGGTGAGATGCAGTGGTCTCAAAAATCGGATGAAAAAAAAGATCAATGGAGCCAAGCTTGGGGAGGATATTTGATCAGGGAAGAGGAGGAAAACAAGTGAAACCTTCCATGTGCAATAAATGTGGGAATAATCATTCATAGAAATTATTTCTCAAGGGAAGTAAATTCTACAAGTGTGTAAGATATGACCATATTTCTTGGAACTATCATAGTGAGGTGAAGCCTCAAATTATCAACACTAACGACAAAGGAGAGATGGTGTAAGCCCTACCTAAATTCCAATGCTTCAAGTGTAGAAAATTAGGGCACTTTTCCAATAACTGTACAAATCCGAGGGTAGTGGAGGGTAATCACCATCAAACTCATCATAGGCCAAGGGAGAAAGGTTATACTTTTTCTATCCAGACAGCTGAACTTGAATCTCCAAATGATGTGGTGGTAAGTAATCTTATTGTTCTCTCAAAGATATCAAGTAATTTCTTTGATTTTGGTTCTACACATTACTCTATTTTCTACAAGATTACAAAGAATTTAGAATCAACCCCTAAATTTCTAAAAGTATATTTACTAGTCAAGACTCCTGGTGGGATTATCCAAGAATCAATAGTGTTTATAAACTCTAGTATTTACTTTGGTGAGCATAATATCATCATAAATATAGTATTCATTACCATACTGGAATTAAACATTATACTAGGGATGGAATATCTCTCAAAGTATAATGCTAAAATCAACTACAAAAGTAAGAAAATATTAGTAGTATTGAAAGGACAACCTATGATTGTTTTCAATGAGGAGATATCTCAACCTATTTTTTGTTTAGAAGAACCACCAATAGCCTTCTTTATAGAGTTGATCAGTGAAGATGAATAAGGAAATAAAAGTATATATATAGAGAATTCCACCATAGTTTAGGAATACATTGACGTATTTCATGAGGAGTTACATGGACCTCCCCTATAAATAGAGGTAGAGTTCTCCATTTAACTCATTCCTAGTCCTAAGACGATTTCAAAAACCCCATATAGAATAGTGAATGTGGAGCTGGAGGAATTAAAGAAACAACTCCAAGATATTTTGGAGAAGGGGTTTATCCATCCAAGTGTGTCTCCTTGGGGATCACATGTTCTCTTTTAAAAGAAGAAGGATGGATTGATGAAGTTATGCATTGATTATAGATAACTGAACGAGATCACAGTGAAGAACAAGTACCCTCTTCCAAGAATTGACGATTTATTTGACTAGCTTCATGGGGCTCAATTCTTCTCTAATATTGACCTTTGATCTAGTTATCATCAATTGAGGGTGAATAAATAATATATTACAAAGACCATATTTCTATCAAGATATGGACATTATGAGTTTGTTGTTATGACCTTCGGATTGAGTAATGCACCTTCTATTTTTATGGATTTGATGAATAGAGTCTTTAAGGACTACCTTGATAAATTTGTGGGTGTTTTTATTGATGATATTATGATATATTCCAAAAGTCGGGAGAAGCATGAGGATCATCTATGGGTGATACTAAAAACTCTGAGGAAGGAGAGGTTATTTGGAAAGTTTAGCAAGTGTGGGTTTTGGTTACAACATATTGCTTTCTTGGGGAATATTGTAACCAGTGAAGGAATCTCAATTGACCTTGCAAAGACAAAGGTTGTGGAAGAGTGGCCTCATCCTATAATAGTAACTAATATTCATAGTTTCCATGGTTTAACAGGATATTATAGGAGGGTTGTGAAATTTGTTTCACAACTTTCTAATATACTAACCAAGTTAACTCAAAAAGGGGTTAAGTTCATCTGGACAAAGGAGTGTGAGGAAAGTTTCCAAGAGATGAAGAAGATATTGGTTACTACACCCATGTTAACTATACTCTATATCAGAGAAGGATTCATTATTTTTAGCTATGAATCTCTGAAAGGGCTTGGTTGAATCCTCATACAAACTGAAAATGTGATTGCTTATGAATCTCGACAGTTGAAGCCTCATGAGAAGAACTATCATACACATGATCTTGAACTGGCTTTTGTTGTTTTTGATCTGAAGATATGGAGGCACTATATTTATGGGGATAAATGTGATATATACACATACCATCAAAGTTTGAAGTATATTCTCACGTAAAAGGAATTTACCATGAGATATAGGAGATGGCTGGAGCTTCTTAAAGACTACGATTGTTTAATTCATTATCATACCAGAAGAGTAAAAAAATTCACTAATGCATTAAGTAGGAAATACCCTATTGTGTTGTAAAGATGAGGATTCAAAGAGATACTTTGATCAAATACTTAGTAAAACTGGACATGTGAATCTTAAAGGAAGGTACATCATTAACCCTATCCCAAATTATTTCTCAACCATCATTACTAGAGAAGGTTAATAAATCTCAAAGAGACAATCCCTTGTTACAGAAGAAGGTAGAGGATTTGAATAATGGGAAGTTTCTTGAGTTCAATATTGATCAAGAAGGTGTACTAAAGTTTTGTACAAGGATATGTGTTCTATATATTTTGGAAATAAAGAAGGAGTTGATGGATGCAGCTCATAGCTCTATATTATCTATACATCTTGGAAGCATGAAAATGTATAGGGACCTTCGTGATCATTATTGGCGGGATAACATGAAAAAGGAAATTACTAACTACACTACAAGGTGCCTAGTGTTTAAATAAGTGAAGGCAGAGAAACAACTTCCTAGAGGGGTATTACAACCACTACCCATACCAGTATAGAAGTGGGACAATATCACTAGGTATTTTTTCACTGGTCTCTTGAAACTTTGAAAGGAAACAATGCGATATGGGTTATAGTTGACTGTATCAACAAGACTGCCCATTTTATCTCTATTCAAGATGATTTCTCGAACAACTTGCTAAGATTTACGTGAAGTGGAGAGGCTTCATGGGGTACCAATTTCTATCATATATGATCATGATCTAAGGTTCACATCAAAATTCTAGAGAAGTATTCAACATGATCTGGGTACAAAATTGAATTTCAGTACGTCCTATCACCCTCAAACTGATGGCCAATCTAAAAGGACTATTCAAACAATCAATGAAATGATGAGAACATTCTCAATATAATTTAAAAGTGGATGGGATCAATATCTCCCATTATTTTAGTTATCATAAAACAACAGATTCCATCCGAGTATTCAAATGGATCCCTATAAAGCTCTATATGGGAAGCGATATAGAACTCCTACTTGTTGGTATAAATCTGGTGAGAGAAAGCTTCTTGGTCATGATCTTGTGAAAGAGATGACAAAAAAGGTTTATTCCATCCAACAACACATTAACACTGCTCAGAGTCGGCAAAAGAGCTATGTTCAAAAACATTGAAGGGATTTGGAGTTTGATGTTGGTGAAAAATTATTCCTTATAATTTCTTCATATAAGAGAGTCTTGAGATTCAGGAAGAAAGGGAAGCTTATCCCTAGGTACATTGGTCCCTATAAAATCCTTGATTGAATAGGAGCAGCAGTCTATTGTCTATAACTTCCACCAAATCTATCTCACGTTCATGATGTTTTCCACGTATCTCTCTTGAGGAAGTATATACCTAAACTTTCACATGTACTAAATCTGGAGGTGGTACAACCGTAACATGACATCTCTTATGAGGAGAATCCAATGGATATCTTGGACGATAGAGATAAGGTTCTATGCAACAAGACTACCCAACTCGTCAAAGTGTTATAGAGGAACCACTTGTATGAATAAGTGATATGGGAATTAGAGGAAATAATGAGGTAGAAGTACCCTCACCTTTTCTCAACCGAGGGAATGAGATGAATTTTCAAGGATGAAATTTATTAAGGGGGGAAGAATGTAATGACCCAAACTTTTTGAATGATAAATGTTTCATGAAAATGTGTGTTATATTATTACACAACAAAACTATATCTCATTAATAATGAAGTAAGTATATTTTAATGTTACCATCAGGTTTTGACCATTATATGATCGTTGGTCAATTATGAGCATTGGTCCACATGACCATTGAAAATTGTACTCATAATGTTATGATTATCATTTATAAATAGAAATGATAACGGTTAATTAATGCAGAAGGAAGAGTCGATGACCTAAACCAGTAGAATCAAGCTGTACGAATCCCATTTTTCAGATCTTGGGATAGAGGTAACTTCACTGGGCTTTACTCTTTACCAATCCCAATCCGAGCTTCAACATGTTAAACTTGAATGAAATCGCCTACGAGATATGTTCAAGTTAGTGGAGATTACCACTCGGGTGATATTATCTGAGCCGCCCCAAGAGTCTATCACCATCTCACACCCTACCCTTAGGTCGTATGAGGGTGTTATAAGGGGTTATGTGTCAAGGACTTAGATAATTTATGTATAATCCCTTTGTGTAAATAAAATTTCTTTTCCATCATTTCTGATTTAAGAATAGTTTTTCTTGATAAAATGGATTTTTATAAATTGATTATTTTTGAACAGAATTTGTATAATCTAAAAAATATATAAATTTTTATAATAAAATATGATATTATAAATAAATATTATTATAATGAAATAGTATTATAAAAACACTCATTTTTAATTACAAATGATAAAATATTTCTTTTTTTTTTCATAAATTTTACTATGTATTTACTATGCATTTTCTGTCTGCTATTATTTTTAATAAATAAGTATTTTTATAGTTAAAAGATAAAATTTTCATATTTAGATATTTATTATGATAAAATAAATTTCATTTTTGAATTTAGAACATCAATATTAGGTTACAATTTATTTATGAGATTTTTATAAAATGTTTTGTTTTTCGGTGAATAGTAAAAATACAGTTTTGAGTTTTCGGTGTGTTTAATGACATAATTAATAATGTAATAATGATGTAATAATTCTGGTCAACTCTTGAGGAATAAAATATGATATGAGGTTTACCAAGTGTCCAATACCATGGGAAGCTTATGGTTTTCAAATACCACTAATGAGGTGTCCTCAGAAAGTAATAAAAAAACTCCCTCTCTTTTACTATAAATACCCACCCATTATTTTGTTTCCATTCATTAAAAAATCATCCCCCTAAATATCTGATAGTATTACCTCACAAGGAGTCCTCCAAAGGTGTCCT
Source organism: Viscum album (assembly GCA_963277665.1). Classification (NCBI taxonomy): domain Eukaryota; kingdom Viridiplantae; phylum Streptophyta; class Magnoliopsida; order Santalales; family Viscaceae; genus Viscum; species Viscum album. Next base: position 797,398,123 of record OY728137.1, read on the forward strand.
AAATCCTCTAAGTTCCCGATCTTATAGTTTTAGAAGTTACTCTTCAAGGTGAGGGAATTCTCAACTTCTCTTTTCCTTTCAAGTTCTCTTTTATGTGGTATGTATTTAAAATTTCTATAACATGTTCTTATTTAAATTTTATTATGTCCCTATACTTTATTATGAGTCTCTTATGAATGGGTGACCCTTTTTCCCTCTATTTTTAATGTTTTATAAAACCATATTTCATACCCGTTATGCTGCATAATTTTCGTCTTAAAATCTCTCTCTTTTTCTCAAGAAATTATTTTATTTTCTTTATATGGATACCAAAACCTCTTTAATTTATAGGAGTATTCATAAATATATAAAAATTATTTATTTTATTCTCGAATTGGAAAACATAAAACCCTCATTCCCTTTCCATGGGTTATAAATGACATAATGATCATGTTTTTAAGATCATTTTAAAATTCCATGATTTTGATATGAAACCCATTTATTTTATTATTTATGGGTTATTTATGAAATGTTTGATTATGATCTATGTGTATCACATGAAAATAAAGACATATTAAGGGTGTTCCCTGATAACGCTCCAATGTCTTGGGTAAAGAATTTAATCTATAGAGATGACAAGTTTTATGATACCTTGGTGAATAACCTTGGTAATTTTTATGACACATTGGGGATGGACCTTGGTGATATGATTATGAATATATAAATTAAATGTTTTATCAAAATTTTCAAATTTTTAATCAAGTTCGTATTGTTATGATATGCCTCTTTCTCATGCCTTTATGAAATTATTCATGTTCTTATTGATATCACTTAAGTTCACATGTAAACTATTTCCCTTGTTTTACCTTACTCGACCTTATGCTCACCCTTTCCTTTGATGTATGTCCCCAGGTTATGAGTTAGAGTAATTATACATAGGTTAAAAAAAATTAATAATCCTTTCAAGTGGATTATAATAATGTTTTCATGTTTTCATGTATTATGTACCCTTTTTCCAAGACACTAAACTTTAAAGATCCTCTATTTGTAAAATGTAATAAAAAGGTGGGATGCTATACCTTATTACACAAGATAAATAATGAGGACTTCAAATTTCAATTTAGATAAAAATTATAATCATTATATTATTAAAAATTTTCAGCATGGTTTGGCCACACAGTTAGACAAACCATGCACCCATCATGCGAGGATTATTATCTCTCAAGAGAACCAGAAAGTTTGGTCTCATGGTTAGATAAAACATACATCAACCATGTAAGACACAACTATTCCAAGATGAACAATTTTTAGGGAATTATTCATGGTTATCCCAAATCATGCACTACCTGTGAGCCCATATCCCAGCAACCTAAACTTTCTACACAACTTCCTATGAAAGACACACAGTTTAAACTAAACATGTGCTATATTTTAACCTTCCCAAACATTTAAAAAAACTATAAAAACTACCTAAAATTATCTGATAGAATCTAGGAATAAAAAGTGGTAAAAAATGAAGGTCATAAGTACCTGAAAGTGACACTGAGGTGTGAAAATTCTCCCCACCATATCACTTTCTGCCCCTATAAAGTAAAATAAAAGAAGGTAGATGCTCAAAAAGCTAAGTAAACTACTCCCTCATCATTGATTATCATTCCCAAGTCTCTTTATAATCCACCCCATATTTCCAAAGAACTCATACCAACAAAACAGAATTTTCCATAAAATATTTTCTTGAGAATCAGCTGTGTGAACAACCTACTCAATCATCAATAAATATAGTTCCAAATCAATCTCCTACTAAATCATAATTTGAGAGGGATCTGTATGAAACTTCTTGAGTTGAGATACATGGAATATTTTATGAATTAAAGTTAACTAAGATGGTAATACCAGATGACATGACACTATCCCAATCTGCTCAATGATATCAAAAGGTCCCACATATCCTGGATCCAACTTTCTTTACTTTCCTAACCATCCGTTTCCTAGATGAGGTGACACTTTCAAGAAGACACGATCACCAACCATGTACTCCAACGGTTGGCACCAATGATCATCATAGGATTTATGCTCACTCTGAGCTATAAACATCCATCGACATATAACCTGAATCTTTATTGACGTCTCCTAAATGATTCTTATCCCCATAGAGGAAGTTTCATCCATCTCTAACCAACAAAGGGGTGATTTTGAAAGTTTGATCATATAAAACTGAAAAGGGTTCCATTTTTATGGAATATTGGTAACTATTATTATAAGAAAACTTAGGGAATCCTAATTGGCTATTCCAAGATCCTCTAAAATATAGGATGAAATAATAGATCATATCCTCTAGAGTCTAAATATTTTGTATTATCTATCCATCTATATGGGAATGAAAAGTCGTGCTTAGTCTAACCTATGATACCATCACCTCCTAAAGAACTTTACAGAACTAGGAGGTAAAATGAGGATCTATGTCATACATGATGGATGATGAAATTCTACGAAACCTCATAATATATTTCACACACAACTTACCCAACTTTTCAAATTTGATGGTGTCCCAAATTAGAAGGAAGTAATCTAACTTGGTGAGTCGATTGATTACCACCCATATAGAATTCCTCCCTCATGGATTCCATGGTAGTCTAATGATAAAATCCATAGATTCTTCATCATATTTCCATATTATCACAGAGAGTGGTTGAAGTAACCCAAATAGTTATTGGTGTTCTAACTTAATTTGTTGATAGGTATAACAATGAGACATGGATTCAGATATATATCATCTCAAAATTGACCACAAAAACCAATGCTTCATGTCATATTACACATTTTTAGTACCTAGATGAATGAACCACTAAGATCTATGAGATGATTATAACATGGTCCTTATCACTAACGATGGAAATACCCACTGATTCATGAAACAAAGAATAAATTTTAGGGAGAGAAACCATTCGAGGATGGTCTCCCCACCATATAATGAATCCTTAATACTCTTAAATTCATTATCTCATTGTTACTCATGAGAAACCAACTTAAGGAGAGATGGTGTTGGTTGAATGATCACTAAAATGATACCAGTTACTTCCTTATTTTCATATAAGTGCATTCTAGAAAATCGACTCATGATATTCCACTCATCCTTGGATTCTTTAATGGTATGAGAGAGAAACTTCTTACTAAGATGATTTGCAATATCATTCCCCTTTCCCAGTGTATAAGCGATGTCAAAATAAAATGAATGAAGATACTCCATCCATTTCCTCTTCCTGTGACTCAAGTCTTTCTATGAAAATTTGTAACTCAAACACTTATGATCTAAGTAAATAGTGGAACTTTCTCCAAAAAGGTAACCTCATCAACATTTAAGGGCATGCATAGCTACTGAAAGTTATAAATCATGAGTGGGGTAATTTTTCTCATGCAGTCAAAGTTAGTGAGAACCATGAACTAATACATGATCTAATTACATAAGAACACAACCCAAACTTGCAACTGAAGAAGTATAATAGACCATAAAGCCTTGACCAGTCTCTAGGATAATCAAGATAGTTTTTGAGGTCAGATGTTGTTTTAACTCATCTAAGGAAGTATGACACTTCGATTCCTATAATAAAATTTCCCCATTTTGAGTAATAGCGGTAAAAAACAATGAAATCTTAGATAAATCCTTCATGAACCTCTAGAAGTGTCCTACCCAGCCAAAGAAACACCAAATCTGAAAGATATTCTGTGTATCCTCCATTGACATGACAACCCTCAACTTCTTAGGGTTGAATAAGATGACCATTTTTGAGACCACATGTCTTAATAACTTAACTTCTTGGATCTATAAATGAAATTTATATAAATTATCATAAAGACAGTGTCATTTCAAGATTCAAAAAAATATCTCTAAGGTGAAACTCATGTTCTTTTATGGTTATCAAGTAGACAAGAATGTCATCCAAAAATATCATAATGAAATAATCAAGGTATTGGTGGAATATATGGTTCATCAAATCTATGAAAACTATAGGATCATTAGTTTGTCCAAAAGGAATAACAATATATTTAAAATGGGTATACCTACTTATAAAAGTTGTCTTAGGGATTTTAGATTTCTTAACTCTAATATGGTGATACCTTGATTGAAGGTCAATTTTTGAGAACCACTTCCCCCCTTAAACTTACCAAAAAAATCATAAATACTAGGAAAATGGTACCTATTCTTTATCATCACTCAATTAAGCTTTTAATAATCAATACATAAACAAAGCATGTCATCATCCTTCTCAGTGAAAAGTACTAGGGTTGTCCAATGAGACACACATAGATAGAAAAAACCCTTGGTTTTTAAATCATCCAATTATATATTCAAATACTTTAAATATTTTGGTTATATTTAGTAAGAATTCATAGATATAGGATGAGTTCCTGAAATCATATTTATCAATAACTCCACCTCTCTATCTGGAGTTAGACCAAAGAAGTCATTTAAAAACACTTCAGAAAATTCCCTGACCATTGGGGAAAGTTCACAACCTGAAGGTTAGTCTTCATATTCAACTGAAAAAAATATTAATTTCCTAAACTCTAGAAATGAAGGCCCCTCTTGAATGTACCTTATATCCTATTCCCCTTAAAACACCTAAGAACTCCCATTAGGGGTAGTTAAGGAAACTGATTGATGATATGAATCGATTTAATCCTTTTTTGAAACTAACCAATCCGTCCCAAGGATAATGTCAAAGTGGTAAACATCAAGGACTAAGAAATCCTATACCATCTCTACATAGGATATAGATAAGGTTTAGGAAGTATATCAGAGTCCTTGTTCCTTCCCCTTTCCAAGAGAAGTTATCAATTCCATAACATAAGGCATGAGATCCATCAAGAGGTTCAAGGAATTCATAAAATAGGTTGATATAAAAGATTTATAGGAATACATATAAAAAAAGTAATTTCTATTGATAAAGTAATGAAAATAATACCACTCATAGTTGCATGACCTATCTTCATTTCCATTAAGGATTCTTCCACTTCATGAAACTATTTTAACCCAGAATTTACTTACTATCCACTAAAATTTTGTGGCTAAAAACATGCTACCTTAGAGGAATTAGGCTACACTATAGAACCTCTAGGTGCTGAAGAACCCATACCAATATGTAGAGTTGATAAATCTTGATAGAACTTCTATAAATATCCTCAATATCCACATGATAGGCAATTTTTTAGAGGTGTCATGAAGTTTCATTTCACATGAACTTTTTTTTCACTCTAGTAGTAAGTGAGAGGTCCCCTACTAGATGTGGAATACATGGTATGAGATTAATGTTGGGAATTTCTACTAATTCCTTTACAAAACTCACTATACTTCGTATTCTTTACCCAAGATCCAATAGAACTAGCACCAGGCACAAGAAGAAAATTGAGAAACTTAGTCTTACCTAACTGGTCAATCTCTACCATTAATGCTCTATCCACTATATTAGTATAGGTGGAAAGATTCAGAATAATGACTTGAAAATGGATGTCTAGTCATAGGATCATAAAAAACCTTTGATCCATCAACTTTTTTTTGATACAAATTTTGGTGAGATAATTACAAGTTCAAAAAAGTTGTTAGTATACACCATCAATGTCTGATCACCTTTTTAAAGTGTGAGGAACTCCATGTAATTTTACAAAATCAACATATATGAGAAAAAATATTGGGATAATATAGACTTAAAGTCTTTTACTCCAATACCTCATGTATTTTTTTCCAAAACTACAATATCCCAAAATCTCCAGCTAAGGCCTTCAAGTTTGAAAACATGAAAATTATAATATACAAACCTAGTTTAACCAATAATGTCACCCAAATTATACCACCACAAGGCCTAAAGTATGTTCCCAATCTCCATGATATGGAGACAATAATTGGAGTATCATAAGAAGAACATAGGAACAATTTTAACCTCAAAATACCTATGATATGAGTAAAGAAAATTTCAAAAAAAAAAATCCAAAGATATATAATATGTTAAGAACAACAAAAACCATAAAGTTATATCCAAAAAACTGTATCACAAGGTATAAATAAACAAACCGATAAACCAACAACATGGAACTTGAAGCAACCCATGGGTCCTTATCCACAAGACCATAATTCACCACCATCCCAACCCCCTAAAAGGAAACATGATCTAGGAGAGCCATCCTCTACACGACGCTCTTCCCTTTACATGTATCATATAAGACCAAGGCTATAAATGTCCAAAGGAAAAAGTTGTGTGTGCGCACTAAATATTGGTAGGATACCACAAAAGAATATATAAAATTTTTATCAATGTCCATACATTAGTTATTACATAAAAAAATTCAAAACATTTTAAGAAAAAATCATTTTCCATATAAAATCATTATTTTATTTTTCTTTTAAAAGACATTCCATATTTAAATATATAAATTAATATGACATAAAATTTATCCATTTGGCCCAAAAAATGAATTAAATAGGTTTCAAGAATCTATATCTATATCAAATTATCAAGTTGGCATATCAAATAAACAAGCATGTAATGTATCCATACAACACCAAAGGGAAAATCACAACTCAAGGGTGTACACAACTTAGATGAACAAAAACACTAGCCAATATAAGTGAATCCAAATGTTTGAGAACCTAGTTACCTTAGAAGGGATACCTACTATAAATCCATGGCATCATGGGAACCTAACCTATTGATAGATAAGTCTACTAGGGATCACTTATGTCTAGTTTCACCCCATACCCCAAGGTATTCTCGATGTGCTAATAAATTTTTATTATATTCAATAACCTAGTTCACATTCCATAAAAAAAATTTCCAAGGAAAATATATTTTATTTCATGACCAAAATTTCAAAAAACATTTTCTATAGAAATACCACACCACTTTCATACTTTAAAAACCATTTCCTTTTAAAGTTATTTTTGATTCAATTTATCAAACACATTACGTATATCGAAATGGTTTCCATCAAAAACCCATTTTTAGAAAAAAAAATTAATAGCCATCAAAGATCACATTCACCTCCTATGGATTCCAATTCATCAAATTCATAATTCAAAAACCAAAGGAATTAAAAATAACTCAAGGAATGATAATGGATAGACCATAGTATAGATACACCTACCTCAAACATGATTAAAACCTCATTGCCTTCTATACCGATGATGGGAGAGGAAGTGATCAGATTCAAAAGAACCTAGATCTTATGTAAAAACATCAATTCTACATTTCCATTATAGATCCAATGATCTATACTCATAAGGAATCAAAAACATGAAGAATAAGAGAATAAAACATGATATAAAGTATCCACTTACCAAATTACACCCAACATAGATCCAAGATTCCAGCCGGTACAAAGATCCACCAATGAGGAGAGGTATAAATAAAAGAAAATTAAAAATAATCCTCTAAACAAATAAAATTCATATTATGGATGAAGGAGTATTACTATAGGATAAAATGAAATATTATCCCTTACCAAACCACATACCCAGTGATGTCACCAGCCAACCTCTAGGCCTCATTGAATGGATGGTGGGTGTAGGAAGAAGGATTGTACCTACAGGCCTTCCACCAGTTGGATAGTGGGTATAACTAGAGATTATGTACCTCCAGGTCCTCCAATAACTGGTTGGTGGTGCCTGTATATATTCATATGTTCTTACAGCTAGCACCGGCTAGCCGGTTCTCTCCACCTGCTAATTAGTAGCCTCCTACTACCACCAACCGCCCAAAAAAATTCTTCCAACTTATGTACAACCCAAAAAACAAAAAGAAAAAGAAAAAATGAATTCCATACCTAATTTCACATACTGGGGCATGAAAAAAACTCACCTTAATTGAGTATAGGGTTTCCAAGGGATTAAATATCCTTCCAATATTTTCCAACCAATCCTCTACTTCATGAGGGTTATTTGTTACTTGGGATGAAGGTGGTTTTTGGAGGAGAAAATCTTAGGCTTGATCTATTAATCCTCCATCTTATGGTTTCAATTATCTAGATAGAATTGGAACAAGGTTGGCACCACGATACAAGGAATATAACACACACACTACAGTCCTACCAAGATTTTGGTTAACAAGGGGATTCTCTCGTAGAACATTATCTATAACACACTCCTGAACATTAATGAGACATATTCTAGGATGAATCATAATACACAAAATCAAATAAAAAAAGTAAAAATTAAAAAATAGTAAACTCACTTGAATTAAAATCCCCTATTAATGATGTATTTTTTAAATAATGAAACTGAAGTCACATCCAAACTGGACTCAAGAACCCTTTTTTCTAACACCCTGTGGTAACTTAAGGCTTGTAATGACAAGAGATGGTTAAACACTCACTCATGACCTACCCCTTATGTCCTAAAACCCCTATATCTTATCTACATTAAGTGACTACCAACAAATGAAAACTTCATAATTTGATAGAAATTTTCCACAAACCAACCCAAATCACCCATAAAACTAGGCACCCGAACCAACTCGCAATAGGGCCCAAAGGGAATCCCCAATACCTATGGGCTAGAAACTAGTTCTTGGTAATTTATGAACACTTTTATGAATATTTTTTTCCATATAATAAAACATATATCAAACATCCATGTAACATATAACATAACCAATAAGAAACAACACAGAGGTACACAACAACAAGATGTCCATACAGTAATAAGAGAAAAAAAAGTTGATCTAATGAAAAACCCAACAATAAAAACCAAAATCTCAAACCTATATGACATGAGGGTCCACATCCCACCACACAAAAAACAAAATTACACACCCACTAGACCACATACTTGTCATCCCCAAGTAGCCCTTTGGTTTTACTTGTACCTAAAGAAACAAGTTCTATATATACCACATGGTATATGCAGGGTGTGAGCAAAAGAATCCCAGTAGTATACCACCAAGTGTTCCATAAGTATTCATTAATAAACAAACAAAATTTTCTCATTTTTAGGAAATAAATATAAATAAAACATGATTTACATAGTTTTATATAAGTCATAGATAAATAACCATTTTCATATCATTTAAGGAAACATGTATAAAAAAATAATCTCCAAAACCACGAATGAATAAATAATTTGATAAATATATAAAGTTTATAGATTTTAAAACAAAATCTATAAATAGTTTTGAAAAGAATGAATAGTTAATAATCTCATCAAACTAGTTCCATGGGGTAAATCTCTTGGGTAAGTTAGGGCTCAGTCAACTAGGATCATTAAAACTTAGTGATAAGTGAAATATCAAGTTCATGCACAAACCCACGAGGGAAAGAAAAATCAAGGCTCAGGGAAGGATACCACATGGTCTAGTGGCTCCCAAACATGTCTAATAAATGTTTAGTTAATGTTGTAGCATAAATACCTTACTAGGTTGTCACAAACCATCCTAGCATACTTGTATTATCCTTCCAACCTAAATAACCAAGTTCCCATGTGTTATCATCATCATATATTAGATCATTTCATTTGGGGAATTTTATAAAACACAAGTAGTTCATCAATCATAAAACAATGGCCTTGAAACCATTTTCACATGCCTTTCCATTTTAATTTAAAACCATTGTCAAAGAAATGTTCTTAAAATATTTTCATCATTCAAAACCAATATCATGGAACCAAGACATGCTTCAAAAAACCATTAAAACATGTGAAAGTGTCACAAGTTTATAGAGAAAATACAACTTACAAAACCACCAAACTCAACGAACACATTCCTAAAGAAAACACACTAGATCTAAGAAAATTATAATTGTATCTCACTCCTTCAATTGATCCATAATAATTTCCATTAGATCATACCCAAAACTATATATCTATCCATGAGAGTCTATATCTATCATTACTTTCAAGGGGAGAATAGATGATATATAAGTGTGAAGAAGAATGGGTAGAGAATGAACACATACCTTTAATTTTCTAGATTAACCACCCTTAGAATCAAGAAAATCACTCTCTAGAGAGGAATAAACCACCAAAGTATCCAAGGGAGAGACTTAAGTTTGATAGCCTATCACACATGAGAAATAATGAGGTATTTAGGTGGAAATTTAGATAAAAAAAAATCTAATTTTTGGATTATTAAAACTCATCAGTATGGTTTGACCACACGGTTAGACAAACTATGCACCGACCATGTGAGGATTTGTCTCTTAGGAGACCCGCATGGTTTGGTCACATAGTTAGATGAACCATGAACCAACCATTCCATATTCTACTATCTCAATATGCACGTTTTGTTGGAGAATTTCATATATTTATCCCAAATCATGAACTAATTATTCACCCCCTTCTTAGCAATCTCAGCCTTCTTCATGGTTTCCTGGGAAATCTATATGGTTTCCACTAGCCATACTCCAGCCACGAACCTTCCAAAACATTCCAAAAAACTACAAAAACTACCCAAGAAAATCTAGTAACAAAATTTGGTAAAAAATGTCACAAGTGAAAGGGATATTCCCTAAATCCATATGTGTGTGTGTGTGCACGTGTGTGTGTGTTTTAAGTCAACATTTTTAAGGATTGCATAAAAATTGTGATTTTCATGAATAAGGTGGTATATTTTTTTACAATACCTATGATAGTAGTATTTTTTCGACTGTTTTATCATACCACATGGATATCATTTATTAAGGCATTATATGAGATATAATGTTAGGGAGTAAATGCATATGATGCATTCATAAATTTATAAAATGACCATGGGATTTATTCATGCATTTCAAAAAATGAATAAATGTAGCTAAAGTTAAGGAGAATCCTTGATTTCCTATATAAATTACTACCATGCAATTGAATCCATACAATGATTTCTTCATGGTTGGCTAAAACTCTTGAATACCCAAAGCTCTTTTCATCTTCTTTATTTTCACCTGAGACTCTAGTAGTTTGTGGAGGAAGATAAGACCCTAATTGAATGTAGAGAAATTCATACCAAGCTATAGATACTATTTGGAGATTATTTTTATTTATTATTATTTTATGTTTTTAAAATTATAAACCCTCTTATCATTTTATATGAAAATATAGTTTTTATAACCTCTATGTATTTTTATCATAACTTGAGTTGTAGTGATCAGTTTTTTAAAATTAAAATTTCATATGAAATAAAAAAAGTTTATCTATTTTTTATTTAACTATTATGAAGTCTAATTCAATCTATTAGATGTTTAAATTTTTATTCAAACATGATACATGATTTTGGTATGAACAATATTTTTCTGCTTATTATGTTGTTAAGTTTTCTTTGGTTATTATTTTATAACTTGAGTTATATAGATCAACTTCATGAAAAAATTGTTCCATTGGAAATAAAAAACATTTATATATATTTTATTATGATAAATGGATGTTTGAATTTGTTTTTTAAGTGGTGAAAAAAATCACCAAAGATCATGCAATAGTTCTGGAATTTTGGATTTTCCAAAATTCAAAATCATTTTTGTTTCTTTGATATGTCTTTTTATTTACATCAGAATATATCAGAGTTTATTAGGTTAGAAATAAATAAATTTTTATAAATTTAATTCAATTACATTAAAGTCTAAAAATTATGTTTAGACACCTAAAAAATAGGCTGAAGTACTGAAATAATTTAATCATTTTTGTTCATTTTAAAATAATGTTTTATTTGTATTTTGATGATATATCCTTCTATATAATTTGTATTGATTTGATTTTTGATTCATTAAAAATATCTATAGATTATATAAATTTATTTATTCTGAATAGAAGGCTAATCCTATCGTTTATATGGGATTAAAATTATCCAAAGTATGAATTATTAGATTATTTCTATTTCTCTCTCATATCTTTCCCACCTTATCGTAAGTGTGTCATTCAAGTGACCATAAGTCATATCAAACTACCATGAGTTTCAATATCACCTTACCACATGTTCATTTATACATACCATGAATTTATTCACCTTAACACATAAAGGTTTTTCAAGTATCTGTGTAAAATATGGGTGTCGTGTCTGTTAAAAACGTGCGATGTGTATTCACATTTTTTTCTTCTGTTTTATCAATATCTTTAGTTTTCATATAGAACCCATAATGAGAACCAGAAGAATTTTACATGAAACCCTCATGATCCACTAAAATCTCTTTATCACACTACATTTTTTTACAGAACTTGAACAAGAGTCACACTTCACCTTCAGTTGACATTGTGCAGCATGAAGATCAATGATTTACTCTTGGCTCATGGGATTTTATTTACTCGATAAGAAAGAATGAAGTATTTACTTTATGGAAATAATATTTAATATCCATTGCAAGATACAACCTTAAAAATTTTGTTTTAAAGTGAATTTAAACTATAATTATAGTTACCACACATGGTAACTTAACTGACTGCACACGGTTAGTATGGTGACCACAAGTCAGTAGACCTTACCACACATTGTAATTTTTTCACATGGTTAGTATAAAGACCACAAGTTATAACAACTGACCACATGATATATTATGAGGTGATGAAACATTATTCACATGGTCATCATTCTATCCATATGACACAATAAGCATACCGACCACAAGTTCACTTGGGTGCATAGTTATTTGTTTTCTTTGTTTATTTTTGCTTACAATTAAAATTATACACATGCTCTGTTTTTTTGATTATTTAGTTAAATGAATTCATATTATATGTGTTTAATAATTTTATTAATTTCTATAATTCATATATATTATATATAATCCATACAAAGTATTATTATAATATTTTTAATCATTTTTAAAATGTTATTAAATTCATTTATTACTTTTACGTACCATATACAATATGTATTTGGAATATTTAATATTTAATATTTTTAATTTATTTTTTGGTCTTATTATTTTATGAATCATTATTTAATAACATGGAACTTATTCAAATTGTTTTTTTGGTATTTAAATCAAAATAATTAATTTCTAAATTACACACTGTATTAAATTATAGTGTTTTTAACATTTGAATTTAAACATTCAAATTAACTTATGATTTTTATGGGACTACATTTGACTTGTTATTATAATTTAATGAGTAATTCAAATTAGTTTGAATCGATCTTTAATTTTTGAATTCAAACATTTATTTGTTACCATTATTCTTGATGATAATATTCACTCTCCTGGATAATTATGTTATTTTAATTTTTATTTTTTTTACCCAGATCGATTTTGGTTTGTTAGTATTTTCATATCCAATTTAAAGGAATTGGGAGACATTTAGAGTACAAAATAATGATATCGAGACAACACTGATTACATGAACTTTTTAAGATCTAAATATCAACACTGAACTTCGACATCTTGTGAAACACTATATTTTACCTACGGGATGATCTCTCAAGTTGAACAAAAACTTCTATGAATACTACAGCCTTGATGAGATATCTATATTTATCAAGAACAAGTACCTACAATTTCATTTTTCATCTTATAATTCATTATATTTTTTGAATCTATAACACTATTTATCATCTCTTAGAGACACTCTCTATTTTCTGTTTATGATAAGAGAACCATTCTTCTTCTCTATAATCAGGTTGTGACTCTAGAATTCTAAAGTGAGGACGTTTAAGATTTTAAATCCCATATTCTAAAGTCATAGTTGTAATTAGGTTGTGACTCCCCATACAAAAGTAAGTGTGTTATGGTTATCCATTCACTAGAAAAGTATCTTATAATTGGGTTATGATTCCCCCTCAAAAATCATATTAGTGAACAATGTATCTATCACTGATTAAAGAGGTATAAGAGTAGAGTAGGCCCACTTTGGACCAAACTACTGTAAAAAAATCCATGTGTTTTTTATTATTTCCACTAAAAATTAACTCTAATAATTAAATTCATTAATTAATTTAAATAATCAATTTATTTGATTAATTTTTTTAATCTGGTCTATTCACCCCCTCTAGACCGTCTTCCATTACTCATTCTGACCTAACAGATACATTGCATAGGTGGAAATCTTTTTTATCACTTTATTGATCTACATCAAAGATATCAAATGAAAATCAAGGTTAGAAGATGCATCATTGGTGAAAAGTAAGCATTTACAAAATTTATTCATTTCGGTTTTATACACAATTTCATATTATATTTTATGGAGATCCTCAACAAAGGGGTTTTAATCAATTTTTCTTCATCTAGTAATTATTATTAGACTCTAATATAAACCTTAAATAAGTATCTGAAAGTGACACTAAGATGTGACAATTCTCCCCACCATATTTGTTTCTGCCCTAGAAAGTCAAATAAGAGATGGAATACTCCCAAAAATCTAAGGAAACTACTCCATAATCATTGATTCCCATTAACAAGCCTTGTGAGAATCCATCCCATGTTTCCAAAGCACTCAGACCAAAAAAATAAACTTCCCCTATAAGATATTTTCCTAAGAATAAACTGCGTGAAATCGATAAATCTGGTTCTAATTCAAGATCCTCTTAACTCAGAATGAGAGAGTGGTCTGGATGATACTTATTGAGCTGAGATATATATAATATGTTATGAATTAAATTTATTTGAGATGGTAATTATAGATGACATGACATCATCCCAATCTGATCAATGATCTAAAAATAACCCACGTATCGTGGATTCGACTTTCCCTACTTTCCCAACCATCAGTGTCCTAACCTAGGTGACACTTTCAAGAAGAAAAATTCACCAATAATGAAATATAAATATTGGACCTGATAATCTTCATGGTATTTATGTTTACTCTAATCCATAACCATCTATTGATGTATGACCTGGATCTTTTCTTACATATCTTAAATGATTCTCAACCCCATTAAGGAAGGTTCACCCATATCTAACCAAAAAGGGGTGATTTTCAAGGCCAATCATATAAAGATTCAAAGAGAACCATTTCTATAGATGATTGGTAACTATTATTAAGAAAACTCAACCAATCCAAAATGGTTATCCCAAGATCCTACAAAGTCCTGGGTGCAAGTACAAAGCATGTCCTCCATAATTTGAATAGCTTGCTTTGTCGGTCTATTTTCCTAGGGATGATAAGTTGTTATTTGTCTAACCTAAGATCATATTGCCTTTTTAATACCTTTACAAAACCAAGAGGTAAAACACAAATATTTATTTGTCACAATGGTTGATAGAACTCTGTGAAACCTCACAATCTTTTACATGTAAAGCTTCCCTAACTATTCAACTATAGTACTATCCCAAATTAGAAGGAAGTGATCTGACTTGGTGATTTTGTCAATCACCACCCATATAGAATTCCTCCCTTAGGGAGTTCATGGTATTCTAATGATAAAATCCATGGAAAACTCATCCCATTTCCATATTTGATTAGGAAGTGGTTTAGGTAACTTGGATAGTCATTGGTGTTCTACCTTAATTTGTTGACATGTATAACAATGAGACATGAAGTCATCTATATATTATCTCAAACCTAGCTACAAAAACCGATGCTTCACATCATAGCACATCTTTGTAATACCTAGACAAATTGACCACCGGTAGCTATGACATGCCTCTGACATGGTTCTTCTCACTAATGACAAAACTACCCACCAATTTATGAAATAAATAATGACTTCTCAGGAGAGATACTATTTAGGGATGGTCTCCCCACCATATAAATAATCAATGATACTTTTAAATTCATTATATCATTATTTCTCTTGGTAAACCAACTCAAGGAGAGATGGTGTAATCTGAATTCTCACAAAAAACACACCAGTTCCTTCCTCCTTTTCATCCAAGTGAATTATAGAAAATATATTCATGATATTCTACCAATCCTTATATTATTTAATAGTATGAGAAGGAAACTTCCTATTGTGAGCATCTGCAAAAAACATTTCCCTTTCCCAATGTATAGGCAATGTCGATATCGAATGACTAAAGATAATTCATCCATCATCCCTGACTAAGATTCATGTTTTTTTTGAGAAAATAGGTAACTCAAACTCTTATGATATAAGTAAATAGTTAACCTTTATCTAAAAAGGCAATGTTACCAAAAATTGAGGGCATGTATGACCACTGCAAGTTCTAAATCATGAATAGGGTAATTCTTCCCATGTGGTAAAAGTTAATGAGAACCATATGCCACCACATGATATCATTTTATAGTAACACAACACAAACCCATGATTTAATCATTAAAATATACCACATATCCTTGAATTTTCTATAGGAAAATTTAAATAGGAGATGAGGTTAAACATTTATTCAAATCACCGAAAGAAGTATGAAACTTTGAGTCCCAGAATAACTTTACTCCCTTTTGGGTAATAATGGTTAAAGATGATGAAATATTAGATAAATCCATCAATAACTACTGGTATTATCCTACAAATCCTAAGAAACACTAAATATTGAAGACATTTCATGGATCATCCCATGACATGACAACTTCGAACTTCTTAAGGTTGACTGAGATCCAAATTTTTGAGATCATGTGTCCCAAGAAATTAACTTATTGGATCCAGAAACAACATTTCGATAACTTATCTCAACAATGCTATTTTTTTTGGGATTTTAAAAACAACCCTGAGGTGAAACTCATTCTATTACCTAGTTCTTGAGAGGAACTAAATGTCATCCAAAAATACCACAATTAAGGAATAAAGTTATTGGTGGAATACCTGTTCCATAAAAACCATGAAAACTATGAGAGTATTAGTTAGGAAAAAAGTCATAATAAGATATTCAACATGTACATACCTACTCCTAAAAGTTGTCTTAGGGATTTCAGAATCCTTAACTCTAAGTTAGTGACACCTTCATTGAAGGTTGATTTTTTAGAATCACTTTACCCCATTTAACCGATCAAATAAATCATCAATATGAAGCAAAGGTTACTTATTCTTGATCATCACCCGATTAAGATTTTGATAATCAACACATAAATGAAGCATCCCATCAGACTTCTTGGTGAAAAGTATTGGGGCTACCCAAGGTGATGCATTCATATAGATAAAAACCATGTCTTTTAAATAATCCAATAGTATATTCAAATCCTTTAACTAAATTAGTTAAATTTTATAATAGGGAATAGATATAGTCTTAGTTCCGAACATCAAATCTATTAAGAACTCCACATCCCTCTCTCAAGGCAGCCTGAAGAAGTCATCTGGAAACACTTTAGGAAATTACCTGACCATTAGGGAAAGTTCAAAACCTGAAGGTTCTTATTTAGATACAATTATAAAAGAAAAAAAATATATTTTATAAACTTTGGAAATGAAGGTCCATATTGGCTAGAACTCAGATCCCTTTCCCCTTGAAACATCTAATAAGTCCCATTGGGGGCAATAAATGACACCCATCAATGATAAAAATCAATCAAATCCTTATGGGAAACTAAAAAACCCATCCCAAGGATAAATTAAAAGATGTTAACATCAAGTAATGAGAGATCCCATACTATCTCTACATTGGATATAGATAAGATATAATAATGTCATCAGAAACTTTGTTCCTTCCTCTTTATAATAGGGGTTTCCAGTTCCATAACATATGACATGAGCTCCATCAAGAGGTTCATGGAATTCATTAAATGATTCGATATAAAATTATTATATGCACCCATATCAAATAAGTAAAATTCACTTAGATGAAGCAATGAAATCATTACCTCTCATAGTTACAAGACCTTTCTCCACTTCCACTAGATATTCTTCCACCACATGTAACTATTTAACCTAGAAGTTTCCTATTGTTCACCAAAATTTCATGGTTGAAAAACTAATACCTCATAGGCATGAAATTTTACTATAGACCCTATAGGTTCTAAAGAACCTGTGCTACTATGTGGATTTAATATATTCTGACAAAACTTCAGGAAATGGACTCGATATCCACACAAGAGGTAGTTTTTTAGAGGTGTCGTGTAGTTTCATTTCACATTCCTTATCTTTCCACACTGATAGAAAGTAATAGGTCCCCTACTAGATATGGAATACATGGTATGAGACTACTTATTGGAACCACTACCACTTCCTTTACAAAACTCACCATACTTTCTCTTCATTCCATAAGAACCACTAGAACTGGCACCAGGTGTGGAAGGTAAAAAAGGCAGCCCAGTCTTACCTGACTGGTCAATCCCTAAAATCAAAACTCTATCCACCATCTCAACATAAGTGGAAATATTTAGCATGAATACCTGATAATGGATGTATAATTATAGGACCATCACAAACCTCCAATCCTTTAGTTGTATATGGTGAGAAATGTATAAGTTCAGCAAAGTGGTTGGCATAATCCATCACCATTAGATCCCATTTTTAAAGGGTGAGAAACTCCATGGAATTTTCCAACATAAATGTATTTGGGAAAAATATTGATAGTAGATAGAATTTAATTCCTTACACTCCAAGAACTTATGTAATTTTTTTCAAAACTATTATATCTTACCATCTCCTATTAAGGCCTTTAAGTTTGAAAAAAACACACTTGAACTTAATTGAGTTCCATGTTTCCAAGATATGAAAGATCATTTCATTATTTTACAACTAATACTCTATATCCTGAGGGTTATTTATCCCTTGTAAGGAAGGAGGTTTCTAGTCTAAAAAATCATAGTTAAGTTCTCTTCCTCCTCCAGCTTCTTGTTCTACTTATATAACTGAAACTAGAATAGGGTTGTCACCATGGTACATGGAATAGACGAAAAACACCATAATATCAACAAGATTTTTGTATAATGAGGGATTCTACCATGTAATATTATTTGTATCACCCTCCTAAACATTTGTGATAAGTATCCCAGGAGTCATGATACTACACAACATCAAATAAAAATAGAGAAAATCTAAAAATGGTAAACTCCCTTGAATTACAATCCACCATTAAAGATGGATTTTTAAAATAAGAAAATTGAATTCATGGCATGATAGGACTTAAAGAACCATTTTTCAACACCCTGTGGTAAATTAAGGCTCATTACGACAAGATATGTTTAGACAATCACTCATAACCTAACCCTTAAGTCTTAACAACCCTATCTCTTGTCTACCCATACCAACTGCCAAAAAATGAAAAATATCATCCTTTGACACAAGTTTAGTATGAACCAATCTAGATTACCCATAAAATTGGGCACCCAAACTGGATCAAAACAGGTCCTTAAGGGAATCCCCGATCTCCACAAGTTGAAAAATAATGCCTAGGAATCAATGAACATTTTAAGAATGGTTTTTTTTTCAAATAAGGCAATATATATCAAACATCCATGCAATATATAACATAACAAATAATAAAAAACATAGAGGTATGCAACAAAAACATGTCCGGAATACAAAAAGATACAAAATAGAAGCTTATCTAATGATAAACCCAATAAGAAAAACCAAAATCCCAACCCCATGTGGCATGAGGATTTGTATCCTACCATGCCATTGCCAAAATCCCACACCCTCTAGGCTTCATACTTGTCACCAAGTGGCGCCTTGACTTTACTCGTACCTAAAAAACAAGGTCTATATATAACCAATGGTATATGTAGGGTGTTATAACAACAAGACCAGTAGGATCCCACCATGTGTTCTATAATTAGGCATTAATAATTAAACCAACTTTTCTCATTTTCAGGAAATGAATACAAAGAAAACATGATTTTCACAATTTTATATATGGAATAGAGAAATAAATATTTTCATATAATTTAATGAAACATGTATCAAATAATAATTTCAAAAAACCATGAATGAATAAACAATTTAAATAACATATTCAAGTTACACATTTCAATATAAAATCCATAAAATAGTTTTAAAAGGCATAAATAGTTAACCATCTCATCAAACTAGAACCATGGGGTAAATACCTATGGTAAGTTAAGTCATATTTAACTAGGATCCTCACACCTTAGTTATTGGTGAAATATTAAGTGTGAGTGAAAACCACATAAGTAAAGAAACCTCAAGGCCTAGTGAAGGATATCACATGGGCTAGTGGCTCCCCATAGTGTCGAACAAATGTTTAGTTAGTGTTTTAGAATAAATCCATTGCTAGGTATCTGCAAACCATCCTAGCATGATTGTCCTAGAATTATCACCTAAATATAGAGGTTACCATCTTATATCATTATCACATATTCAAACACATAATTTGAGGCATTTTATCAATTAATATTAGTTCATCAATCATAAAACAATTACCCAAAAACCATTTTCACATTCCTTTCCATTTCAATTTAAAACTATTTTCAAGTAAATGTTATTTAAATATTTTCATCATTCAAAATCAATATCATGGAATCATGAAATGATTCAAAAACCATTTAGGAAAACTATTAAAACATGTGCAAGAATAACAAGTTTATAGATAAAATAAAACTTAAGAAACCACCTACCTCAACGGTAATGTTCCCAAATAAAACACACTCGATCTAAGAAAACCTTGATTGTATCTACCTCTTATTAGATTAATCTATAATAATTTCCATTAGATCACACCCAAAACAATATATCTATCCATGAGATTCCATATCTATGATTACTTTCAAGTATAAAAGAGGATATCTAGAATCATGAAGAAAAATGGATGAAGAACGAACACATACCTTTAATTTCCTAGATCCAACACCCCTAGAATCAACAAAATCATTCTTCAGAGAGGAAGAAATAACAAAAGTATAAAAGGGAGATCCTTAGGTTTGAAACTATATTAAATGGGATAAATAATGTATAAATTTAGATGAAAATTCTAATTTTTGGATTATTAAAACTCATTAGTATGGTTTGGATGCACAGTTAGCGAAACTATGTGCCAATCGTTTGAGGATTACTGTCTCTCAAGAGACCCACCATAAGGACCCAACCTTATTACATACATAATATTGAATTTAGTCAAGAATACACTTCCTTTTACATTTAGGATATTTTCATGTTTAGATATTTAGAGAATTGTGACATAATACATTCATAACATTACACATTGTTACAGAGTGGATACCATAAAAACAGTTTCCATTTTTTTCAAAATATAAAACATTAAAACTTAAACATGGTTCCTTGACAATTCTTAAACATTTAACATGGATTAATTCTTTGACTTATACATCCATTAACCTATGAAAATCATTTAAAATCTTGGGATGAGCATAAAAACTCAGTAAGGGATATGAAAATAAGGAATGAACACATTAGTCCATGAATACTTGTAACATATGAAAACATTTTCAAAAGACTTACTTATCACCTGTATATATATACATATATGCTTACCTTGTGAAAAATGAGATTTCCAAAAATACAAAAGAACATAAGTAGAACCATAAAGGTATCTTGGATCATTACTTACATAATCTTGTAACCCTCACAGCTACCTTATAATTTGTAACCCTCACGCTACCTTACAATTTGTGTAACCATCGCAGTTACACTTGGAGTAACCATATGGCCGACCTCCAACTTACACATACCCAATGAATTGGAGGGAAATATAGGTCCCACCCTTCATCATAAACAATTCCCAATAACCAAAGAATAATCATACAACATAAATAATAGCATAAAAACATTGCTTTTGAATTTTGTAAAACAGAATTTTAAAAGAGGATTTTAAAAGAAAAGTCCCTTATAAACATCATATACTTGAAGAGAGACTTAATAGAGTGGATGGAATATGTATATATATTCTGTAAATACACATAATTAAACATATTATAATCATAATTCATCACAAAAACAATTTAAATACCACATAAATAACGAAGTAGAATCTTGACCCTAAGAATGGAAATCGGATTAAGAATTCCCTTACCTTAGGCTTGTCTTACTTAAAACTTGGTTGAAATTCCTGTATAATGGTTAAAATAGTGTTGTTATTATTTTACAGGAATATTTTAATGTTTTTAAAATCTTATATGTTCATTTAATAACATCATTTCACCCTTTAATTATTAGTATTTTTCTCCTTGCACTATTTTTGGGTGAGTTCTTTACATGATTTCCAAGATTGGTTCATGATGAATGTTCTTGTCGATTTGAAGTGAAACTCTATAATTGTAATGAAATGGTATTTACATATTTATAGTACCATAAATTATACCATTTATCATTTTTATGTTTTATATGAGGATGATTCATAAGTTTAAACATTAATGGTGTTCGTTTAGATCATTTTAGTGGTTCTTCGATAACAACAACCTCGTTTTGTCTTATAATTTAGAACCATGAGTATAAAAGAATTACAGAACCATGGATGAGACATAATAAATATATTATAACCTGGTTCAACCATAAAAATGGTTTTATAACCATACTTTAAGGAATTAATGCAAATTGAAATCACATCGTCATCGATGTCGGTAATTCGACACATCACAGACAGTTTTTTTAATTCCTTGAATAAGTGGGGGAGGAGAAAAATAATGATGATGAATTTTACATG
Source organism: Viscum album (assembly GCA_963277665.1). Classification (NCBI taxonomy): domain Eukaryota; kingdom Viridiplantae; phylum Streptophyta; class Magnoliopsida; order Santalales; family Viscaceae; genus Viscum; species Viscum album. Next base: position 797,420,503 of record OY728137.1, read on the forward strand.
AACATGAGAGAATCCAGAATATAAAAGGTTATGGAGCTTTCATTCCTCTAGGTTAAGAGGATGTGGGGAAAGAAGAATAAAAGAAATGAATCTTAAAATAAAAGAAAACTTGATAAATTTCTCACGAAAATTCGGCAGCCTAACAACGTCTCTTAAAATTCCATAAAAATAGTTTGATGAGAGGAAGGGGATATATCATAATTCATACATAATATGGAAAGTAAATGGGGATATTTAATGAAATAACCCAACATAATCCAAAGGGAATGGAATAGAATAACATAAAATGAAAGAAAAGAAAGAAAATAAAAGAGGTTGTTTACCTCTTGATCTCTTCTCCTTGAGATCCTTCTTAAGGGCTTTGGTTTTGGTTTTCTGGTGAGACCAGAAACTCTAGGACGTGAGGAAGAAGATTGGGGAGGGAATTTGGAAGAAATTAGACAATTCTAAAGGCTTGAGAGGTGTGGGAGGAAGAGGGGAGTGAGGGTGGTATTTATAGTGGAGGAGAGGGGGTATTTTTCATTATTTTAATCATTATTATAATATTTTGCACAAGACTATGAATAATATTAATTCATGTGACCCAAAATAGTAATAATGGAATGTTAGTTCAAACCAATTGGACTTACATCACTTTTGATGTCATAAATAGTGTATTTTACTTAGAATTTTATTATACGGTATTTTATCGTATTTCACTATTCATTGAAAATTCTTGAATTTCAGAAAATTCCAAAAAATTAACCCTTACCATTTTTCGACGTGTAGAATTCAAAAATGAAGTCCATTTTTTGAAAATAATTTTCTAATTATTATTAATTTAATTTTTAAATAAAATAATACTTAATTCAAAAATTAACAATTCTAATTCTATAACTACTTCTATATCACAATGAAAAATTAACCAAGATGTTATTATCTTAAATCCTTAATAAAATAAAATAATAATAAAATTTACTATTCATTAGGGTCATATTACTATTCATAAGGGTATGTTACTATTCATAAAAAAACAAGTTGGTTTCATCAGACTGCAAATAACTTACTGAACACAATTGTAGATGATAGTTTCTTAAAATTCAAAACATCGTGGTAGAAAAGTTATTTTTAAATTCTAGTTATAAATATCTTCTTAAAACAAAGTTTCATGCTTTTCAATTTATTTTTTTAGAAAACCTTGGGGTGTTTCATTATCCCCACCTTCTGAAAATTGTGTCCTCACAATTTTATTTACTTATTAAACAAGTGAGGGTACCTTTACCTCATAGCATTTTCGGACTCCCATGTTTCCTCTTCAACCATGTGGTTTCTCCAAAGAACCTTTACCTAGTGGATTACCTTATTCCACAATACCTGTACCCTTCGATCACAAATTTGAACTGGTTTCTATTCATAAGAAAGGTTCTTTTCCAGCTGAACTACTTCTACGCTCAAGACATGTGATGAATCTGGCACATACTTTCTCAACATAGAAACATGAAAAAAATTGTGTACCTGAGACAAAATCGGAGGCAAAGCTACTTGGTATGCAACTGTTCCAACTTTCTCCAAGATTTCAAAAGGACCGATGAACCATGGACTTAACTTCAATTTCTTACCAAAACGCATCACACTTTTCCAAGGAGAGATTTTAAGGAAAACATGGTCACCTACCTCGAAAGAGAAGTCTTTCCTTATGTTATTTGCATAACTTTTCTACCTGCTCTGAGCTGTCCTCATGTGCTGCTGAATCATCCTCAATTTCTCATCCACTTCTTCAACTAATTCTGGCCCCATCAACTTTCTTTCACCGACTTCATCCCAAAACACTGGAGTCTGACACCACTTCCCATACAAGGCCTCAAAAGGTTCCATCTGAATACTGGAATGAAAACTATTATTATAAGAAAACTCAACTAAAGAAAGATGTTGATCCCAACTTCCTTGGTAGTCTATTGAACAAGATCAAATCATATCCTCCAAATTCTGAATCATTTGTTTTGACTGCCCATCTGATTGAGGATGAAAAGCTGTACTGAAATCTAACTCCATGCCCAACGACTTATGAAGTCCCTTCCAAAAGTTAGAAGTGAACCTGGGATCCCAATCAGATACAATGGAAAGAGGAACTCCATCTAACCTGACAATATTCTTGAGGTACAATCGATAAAGATGATCCAAAGACATTGTATCTCAAATAGAAAGAAAATGTGCAGATATTGTCAGCCTATCAACAATAAACCAAATCGCATTGTTACCTTGAGAAGTATTTGGTAGTCCCACCACAAAGTCCATGGATACATTCTACCATTTCCACTCTGGCGCTGGCAAAGGCTGAAGCATCCCCTTCAGTAACTGCCACTCTGTATTAACCTGTTGACATGTCAAACATTTCATGGTAAAATCAGCAATATCCCTTTTCATTCCATCCCACCAGTAATACTCTCGAAGGTCTCTATACATCTTAATACTTCCAGGATGAACCGAAAATGGAGAACTATGGGCTTCACACAATAATTATTTCTTCAACTGGGAATCACAAGGCACACACAACCTTTTACCAAATCTTAAAACATATTCTTTATCAAGGTTAAATTCTAGCAACTTACCCACTTTAACCAATTATACCTTTTTCTATAGCTCACGGTCTTCTTTCTGTGCTCGCTTAATTCTGTCTGACAATGAAGAATGCACTAAAACCTGAAACAAAATAGATGTATTCCCTGTAGCAACAACTTATAAGAAAAAATTCATCAAATAATTAATCAAGGGATCATGTTCCAAACGTAACATGGTTAATGATGCATGATTTTTCCAACTCAAGGCATCCGCCACTTTGTTTTCTTTTCTAGGATGGTAATTGATCGTGCAATCATAATCCTTTATAAGTTCAATCCATCTTCTCTACCTCATTTTTAATTCCTTCTGAGTGAATATATACTTCAGAATTTTATGGTCAGTATATATTTGACATTTGGATCTATATAAATGATGCCTCCAATTTTTCAAAGAAAAAACCACAGCTGTTAATTCCAAATCATGCGTGGGATAATTTAGCTCATGAGGTTTAAGTTGTCTCAAAGCATAGGCAATTACCTGATCATTATTCATCAAAACACAACCAAGTCCCTTCAAAGAAGCATCACTGTAGATGAAAAACTCACCATTTCAGGAAGGTAAGGCCAAAACTAGGGCATTCACCAATCTCTTCTTTAGTTCCTAAAAACAAACTTCACATTCCTCTGTCCAAACAAATTTAACACCTTTCCGTGTTAACTTAGTTATCAGGCTAGATAACCATGCAAAGTTCTTAACAAAATGTCAGTAATAACCTGCTAAACCAAGAAAACTATGAGTCTTTGTTACATTTGTGGGTCTTGGCCATTCATCAACCACTTTGGTTTTGACAGGATCAACTGTTATTCCATCCTTATTTACAATGTTCCCAAGAAAAGAAATCTGTTGCAACCAAAAATCACACTTGCTGAATTTTCCATACAATTTATTTTCTTTTAAGGTTTGTAATACAACCCTTAGATATTTTCATGCTTCTATTTATTTTTAGAAAATACCAGAATTTCATCAATAAACACAACCACAAACTTATCCAAGAATTCATGAAATACACTATTCATAAGATTCATGAATACATTAGGTGAATTAGTTAATCCAAACGGCATAAAAACAAATTCATAATGCCCATATCTAGTACAAAAGTCTATTTTTGGGATGTCATCCTTCTTCACCTTCAGCTGATGGTAGATCTCAAGTCAATCTTGAAAAGTACTAAGCTCCCTGGAGCTGATCAAACAAGTCATCGATGTGAGGAAAATGGTACTTGTTTTTAACAGTGATGCTATTTAAATCTCTATAATCAATAAAAAGTCTCATAGAACCATCTTTATTTTTAACAAACAAAATAAAAGATCCCCATGGTGAAGTTCTAGGAAGAATGAAGCCTTTATCTAGAAAATCCTACAACTGAATTTTTAATTCAAGAAGTTCTATTTGATCCATATGATAAGGGAGTTTTGAAATTGGCTTAGCATCAGGAACTAAGTCAATTGTGAACTTGACTTCCCGATCAGGTATGATACCAGGTAACTCATCAGAAAAAACATCATGGTATTCATTTACCACTGACACATCATTAATCTAAACAGTTCTCTTATTTTCAAAAATTTGATCAAGATAACTTTCATTTCCATCTTTCAATAGTTTTTCAACTTCCTGATATGTTATCAATTGTATGGGTTCTTTCTTGTATACAAACTGAAACTCTTTATAAAAAACAACTTATTTAGCTCTACAGTCAATCTTTTCATGATAAACAGAAAGCCAATCCATTCCCAGAATAACATCAAACTAGACTAATGGTAAAACAAAAAGTTTTGAAGGTAAATTCTTTCCACAGATCACAATAGAAAGATTCTTATAATTCCTCTTTGTTATAATATTTCCCCCTGGTATTTTAACAACAAGTTCTAGTCTCATTTGTTGAGGTGATATCTCTAATTTACCCAAAAATTTCTCAGAGAAGAAGGAATGTGTAGACCCCGTATCAAACAAAACTTTAGCAAAATATGAGTGAACAAACAAAGTACCTGATACAACTTCATTGGATGGTCCGACGTCTGCTGACGTGGTCGCAAAGGATCTCACTACACCTTTCTTCTTGTATTATAGTTTCTTTGCCTCATTCGTATCTCTCTTTGGGAAGACATTTGCATAATGACCCATCTCACCACATTTAAAACACTTTACATCTTGCTTATCAGGATTAGTATTAGGATCATTTTCATTACAATATCGGGCCATATGTTCAAACTTACCACATTTAAAACACTTCCAAGTTTTGATAATACATTCCCTAGGGTGCTTCTTTCCACACTTTTCACAAACTTGAAACTGGATTTTCTTACCATAAGATTTCTTTAGTTCATTATTACCCATTTATTGCCACCTGGACCTCTTATTCTCCTTGTTTCCAAAATGCACATGATCATCAGAAAACTCCATCTCTACCCTCTCAGCACATCAGATAAGTTTCTCATAACTTTTTAATTCACGGGAGGCCAACGCCCTTCGATACCTTGGCTTCAATACTGAGTAAAAGTGGTTGATTTTGATATCAAGATCCAAAATAAGATTTGGAGCACACCTCACCAGTTGGGTGAAGTTTGCTTCATACACAACCACTGAATCTTACTACTTTTGTTTCAATTCAAGGAATTGCTTCTCCATCATAAGTAGCACCAACTTAGGAAAATATTTTTCAAGGAAAAGACTTTTAAATTCATTCCACTCTAAAGAATCAAAATCCTATCTACCCCTGATATTCCTTACCATTGAACAACACTGATCAGCTTCCCCTTCAAAATGATAAATGGCAAGACTTACCTTATGATTGTCTTAACATCCCATAACATCGAATATCTTTTCAAGGGATTTGATCCATCCTTCATCTGCTACTGGGTCAGAAGATCCATTAAATGCAGGAGGATGTTGTCTCATAAAATGTTCCACTAATGTCATGTTCTATTTTGGTACCTTTATTTGTTCTCTTGAATGGATTCCACCACCATTTATTGCCTGCGTTAGCTGATCCATTACTGTCACAAACTGCTCGGTTCCAATCCCTACCATTCGAGGCTGTAGTTCCGGAAGGATGTCATTATGTTGGTGCCTCTCCTATTCAGCATCCCTATTCCTTCTACAGGAAACCATTCTGAACAAACATATCTTAGATGAAGCAACATGGTAATCTTTAAATGATATAACATTTTAAATTAAACATAGAGTGAAAATCATTTATGGTATTCTATTAACATCACCCTAACCTCTAAAGTTATCTAAACCATCCTCTGATACCAACTATAAGGACCCAACCTTATTACATACATAATCTTGAATTTAGTCAAGAATACACTTCCTTTTACATTTAGTATCTTTTCAAGTTTATAGCTTTAGATAATTGGGACATAATACATTCATAACATTACACATTGTTACTGAGTGGATACCATAAAAATAGTTTCCATTTTTTTCAAAATATAAAAAATTAAAACTTAAACATGGTTCCTTGACAATTATTAAACATTTAACATGGATTAATTATTTGAATTACACATCCATTAACCTATGAAAATCATTTAAAAACTTGGGATGAGCATAAAAACTCAGTAAGGGATATGAAAAAAAGGAATGAACACATTAGTCCATGAATACTTGTAACGTATGAAAACATTTTCAAAAGACTTACTTATCACCAGTATATATATACATATATAATTACCTTGTGAAACATGAGATTTCCAAAAATAAAAAATAACATAACTAGAACCATAAAGGTATCTTGGAGCATTAATTACATAATCTTGTAACCCTCGCAGCTACCTTATAATTTTTAACCCTCACAGCTACCTTACAATTTGTGTAACCATCACAGTTACACTTGGAGTAACCATACGGCCGACCTCCAACTTACACATACCCAATGCATTGGAAGGAAATATAGGTCCCAACCTTCCTCATAAACAATTTCCAATAACCAAAACATAATTATACAACATAAATAATAGAATAAAAACATTGCTTTTGAATTTTGTAAAACAGAATTTTAAAAGAGGATTTTAAAAGAAAAGTCCCTTATAAACATCATATACTTGAAGAGAGAATTAATAGAGTGGATGGAATATGTATATATATTATGTAAATACACATAATTAAACATATTATAATCATAAGTCATCACACAAACAATTTAAATACCACATAAATAACGAAGTAGAATGTTAACCCAAAGAATGAAAATCGGGTTAAGAATTCCCTTACCTTAGGCTTGTCTTACTTAAAACTTGGTTAAACTTCCTGTATAATGGTTAAAATAGTGTTATTAGTATTTTACAGGAACATGTTCATGTTTATAACATCTTATATATTCATTTCATAACATCATTTAACCCTTTAATTATTAGTATTTTGCTTCTTGCACTATTTTTGGGTGAGTTCTTTACATGATTTCCAAGATTGGTTCATGATGGATGTTCTTGTCGATTGGAAGTGAAACTATAGAATTGGAATGAAATAGTATTTAAATATTTTTAGTACCATAAATTATACCATTTATCATTTTGATGTTTTATATGAGGATGATTCATAAGTTTAAACATTAATGGTGTTTGTTTAGATCATTTTAGTGGTTCTTCGATAACAACAACCTCATTTTGTCTTATAATTTAGAACCATGAGTAGAAAAGAATTCCAGAACCATGTATGAGAAATAATACATATATTATAGCCTGGTTCAACCATAAAATTGTTTTGATGACCATACTTCAAGGAATTAATGCAAATTAAAATCACATCGTCCTCGATGTCGGTAATTTGACACATCACTGACTATATTTTTAATTCCTTGAATAAGTGGGGGAGGAGAAAAGTAATGATGATGAATTTTACATGAACATGATAGCATCCAGAATATAAAAGATTATTGAGCTTTCATTCCTTTTGGTTAAGAGTAGGTGAGGAAAAAATAATAAAATAAAGGAATCTTAAAATAAAATAAAACTTGATAAATTTCTCATGAAAATTCGGCAGCCTAACGACGTCTCTTAAAATTTCATAAAAATAGTTTGATGAGAGGAAGGGGATATCTCATCATTCATACATAATATGGAAAGTAAGGGGGGATATTTAATGAAATAACCCAACATAATCCAAAGGTAATGGAAGGTAATAACATAAAATGAAAGAAAAGAAAGAAAACAAAAGAGGTTGTTTACCTCTTGATCTCTTCTCCTTGAGATCCTTCTTAAGGGCTTTGGTTTTGGTCTTTTGGTGAGACCAGAATCTCTAGGACGTGGGGAAGAATATTATGGAGGAAATTTGGCTGAAATTAGACAATTCTCAAGGCTTGAGAGGTGTGGGAGGAAGAGGGGAGTGAGGGTGGTATTTATAATGGAGGAGAGGGGGTATTTTTCATTATTTTAATCATTATTATAATATTTTGCACAATAATATGAATAATATTAATTCATGTGACCCCAAATAGTAATAATGGAATGTGAGTTTGAAACAAGTGGCCTTACATCACTTTTGATGTCATAAATAGTTTATTTTACTAAGAATTTGATTATATGGTATTTTATCATATTTCACTATTCATAAAAAATTCTTGAATTTCAGAAAATTCACAAAAATTCACCCTTAACATTTTTCAACGTGTATAATTAAAAAATGAACTCCATTTTTCTAAAATAATTTTCTAAATACTATTAATTTAATTTTTAAATAAAAGTATACTTAATTCAAAAATTAACAATTCTAATTCTAAAACTACTTCTATATCACAATGAAAAATTAACCAAGATGTTATTATATTAAAGCCTTAAAGAGATAAAATAATAATAAAATTTACTATTCATTAGGGTCATATTACTATTCATAAGGGTATGTTACTAATCACAAAAAAACAAGTTGGTTTCATCAGACTCCAAATAACTTACTGAACACAATTGTAGATGACAGTTTCTTGAAATTCAAAAAATTGTGGTAGCAAAGTTATTTTTAAAGGCTAGTTATAAATATCTTCTTAAAACAAAGTTTCATGTATTTCAATTTATTTTTTTAGAAAACCTTGGGGTGTTACAACCACATGGTTTGGTCACATAGTTATATGAAAAGTGTTCCATCCATTAAAGATTCCATTATCCCAAATTACATGCTTTACTAAAGAAGACTGCACAGTTATCCCAAACCTTGTGCTACCTGTGTTCCCCACTCCTAACAACCTAAACATGCCACACAGTTTCTTGGGAAAGATGCACGATTTACACTAACCGTGTGCTAACAATAAAACTTCCAAATCACTCTCAAAAACTAAAAAAACCACCCAAAATAACACAAGAAAATATAAGAACAAAAATTGTTCAAAAATAAAGATCAAAATTACCTGAAAGTGGAACTGGGGTGTGACATGAATAAAATCACTCTGATACATTTGTTCATCTTCAAATGAAAATATTTCACTTTTTTCATTGGGTTCTATAATATTATGATGTATTGAATCTCCATTTTTATAATAAAGTCCAATGATATGCTGTAAGGAAAAACCATCAGTGAATAATGTAATATTAGTGTCTAATCCTATGTGCGAGTTTCATTGTTACTATTTCTTTCAATTATACAATCAATATTAGTGCACGTGTCTCAAGTTAGTGTGACCATTGTTTCTATTACTCTTCTTTTAATAATATTCAGTGCAAAAAATCCACCACCATATCTCAGTTCCTACACACTTTTAACCTATGGAATCTATGTGTTTGAGTGATCACATGTAATATAGAGAAATATTTAACATGATATGGAGACATTTTAAATAACATGGTGATTAACTCTCTTATATTTCATGCTCTCTACATACTTCAAGTGTAGTATGCTCCTACCTTCTTTGAAATATCTCAAATCATTTTATTCCTCCTCCTACTTTTGTTCAAACAAAAAAAATAAACCCTCTTTGATTCAGTATTCAACCTACCACATATATTGAAAGAGAGATTTAGAGAATCTTTAAATAGCAAGAATTTTGAATCCTATAAGAAACATGGAATTTTGGGATTTTTTTGAAAGGCTTAAAATTTTATCTTTGATTTGAGAACTGTTTTTTTAATTAAGTGTTAGAAGAACCAAAAGATAAGTCCTTGGAAGTTACAATTTGATTAAGTTGAATGGATACAAACTCAACTTTAGAATTGTAGTCTAGATTTGGGTTAACGGAAGAATTTCATCAAAAGTTCAGTGAGTCGATATTGTTGTATATGTATATTAGACGTAGTTCAATGAAATTTATAGTTGGAGAGTAAGTTCAGTAGATATTGGTCGATGGTATTATCACAGTAATATATGAGTTTGGAAATATGGAGGAGTAACTTCTTACACATACACTTGGAGGACTCAATCATGTTAAAGAGGAAAGAGTAATGCTGACAAAAGGGGAAGCTTCTGGTAGCAGTATAGAGTTATAGAGGCGGTAATGGAATGTGTGATAGATACATGATATACCATGTACTATTCATTGAATGAACTAGTTGAGGTAGTGGAAACCTTTGACTATGTGGGAGGTAATCCAAAAATATCAGAGTGGATTAGTGTTCTACCCGTAAAGATCAACAGGTTATAGAAACCTAATATCTAGAAGGATTTCACTATATACAGTGAGGTTAAAACACTGTTGTGAGACACATTGAGGGTGTAGAATCAAGACATCATAATTTGAAGGCCAGATATACTTAGGGATGAATATGAAATGTCAAATCTTAGATAGAGGAATAGATCATAAGGATAAAAAACAGAGGGAGGTGCTAGTAGATGGATCACATCCCTTCATTCATGAGTCTTAATGATGGGAGTAATAGTAGCAGGAGCCTATCATGAGAAGGCATTATTATGTTAAGTTCATTTGAGTCTAGGTAAGGCATGGGTATATTATTCTAACTCAGATATACCTAATTTTAATAAAATAAAAGATGTTGTTCATTCTCCCTTGAATATAGGACATCTTATTCAAACCATGTTATCCCTTGTGTGTCATGATTACCTTGCTTGTTCATTATTTTAAAGGAAGGTATTGATGATAATGGTGTTTGGGGAGTCGTAATGAGAGAAGGTCAACTCAATATAGTGTCTAGGATGCTTGGCCCTTTCAACTCTAATCTTCAAATTTGTGGGGTATCATTCAATCGTAGGAGGTGTCGAGGATATGTTCTGAAAGTTATAGCTTCTAGTGAGTTATTTCTAGTAGGTGAAGAGTTTTTATTCTAATGGGTTTACCAGAAGTAATCTAGGGTTCCCAACAAGTGGTATCAGAACCAGGTTGGTGAGTGTATGATGGATCAGTTTCTCAAGGAATCAGAAGAATATTACTGGATGATAAAAATGGTGCATTACCTTATTTATTGAATTTAAATCTTGATTGGAAGACTATTAAGGGTTTCCCCCTTGGTGTATTGTTTGATGAGTATCTCGAAAAATGTACACCAATGTAGATGGCAGCAGTTCTCAGGATTCTAGGTTTACTAAAAGAATTTCCAGTACCATTGTGAGTCTGGGGGAATATTTCATTCATCAAGGTAGCATCATTATAGATTAGTGGGAAGATTGATGAATAATTCCATGAATAATATTTATCCCTACATTACCCCAAAGTAGTAGAGTTCTTTCCCTAGAAGATAGTGTATGTATGGGTAAGTGATAGTTGATGGTTCGACAGTGAAATCTAAGGTCTTTTTAGGATGTTGGTGTTGTTACTCTTAGAGAGTTAAAATGTTTTTTTGAATATAAGTTAGCTATAAGTGAGGTAGTTAGTATACTGGAATATTGTGATAACAAGCATGGTGGTGTTCTAGAAGTTTTTGTTAGGTGGCATAGATCATGTTCCCTGAAGGTGTCTTCAATGGTAAAGTCAAAGGGATCATTTAGTTCATTCAAGGGATGTGTTGGTTGAAATTTGATTTTATCCCCTTGTTTTTATGATTATAATTTTAGATTTTAATAAATGGAGATTGTAGTAAGACTTCTGGGATTGGAATATTTGGCTTGGAAGGTAAATTTTGAAGGATTCAAAAATCAAGTAGCTGAAGGGGGTGGCTATCAAAAGCTACAAAGTTTTCATCAGCACAAATATAAGTTAGAAGAATTAAATATGGGTTTAATCAATCAACATTCAAGAGTGATCAAGTGGAATGTTTTGGAGAACCCAATAATGTAGTGGCTTCATCCAAGAAAGGATTAAAAGGAGACATGGTACCAATTTATCAAAATATGATTTTGATGTTTAATGGAAGGATTATGTTTCTATACATAAATTTGTGGATGGTGTGGTATTCAAACATGTGGGTCATGGTTATAGAAAATGTGTGGAAGGAGTGTGAATGTGGGAGTATTTATAGATTTATCATGGAATCTTGATCACTAAAGTGAGAATGCGGTTGGCTAGGCTTTGGAGTCCCCTTCCTCGGCGATCCTCAGTGGCTCAGTTGTTGTCTTCGTCTCGTCTCGGTGAGAGAAGGATTCGGTTTGGCAGGCGAAGGAGTTTTGGTGGCGGATTAGGGCTTGGTGCATGCGGGTGATGACTTTGGTCCTGTGCAGCTCGCTGTCAGCCCCGATATGGTGCAGAGGGGGGAGAGGCCTTAATGGTTTTTGTTTTTCAGATTTTTTCAAAGTTTTTCTTTGTGTGCTGCTTTGCTTGAGTTCGCACGTCGGTGTCTCTTCGGTGTTCCCTTCTGCATATTTGGCTCTTCTCACTTTCCTGCTCATTTGTTTAAGAATCCATTGAGGGCTCTTCTGTGGTAGCTATTAGTCCAACTCCAGCCCAGAGAGGCGTTGTAGGATCTGACGTGCTCGGATCCCCTCAATGGTGACTTTCCCTCAAGGTGATGCCATTTCTTCCAGTCATGGGTGACGTTGACATGACTTCTTTATCCCTGGATCATCATCTTTTTCTGGTGCTGCGGATGCGGTTGGAAGAGGATCGTGGTTGCAGTGGGGTGATGCCGAATTTGGCTCTAGTGCTTGGATGTGGTGCTGATGTTGGCTTGCTGTTTGAGTCTGTGAAGTTTTCGATGAAATGGAGGCATGTTTCTACCGTGATGTGCCAATTTTGTTTGAAGTCGTTTTGCGGGTGATGATGGCGTGGATGAAGGTGTCTCCACTGATGTCGTTTGATGCTCCGGATGCCGATTCCGGTGATGTGATGAAGACGAGGGTGGGATTGCGAATCCAGGAGCATGGCTCAAGGCGGTTCACGGACCGAGGTGTCTCGTGTTCTGTTTTTTGAATTTGAATTCTGAATCTGAATTTTGATGTTTTGGGGGTGGATTTTGGAGCCTTTGTGGTGTTTGAAATTTGGTGGCTTGGTATTTGAAATTTGGCATCAGTGTTTTGAGGTTCCCACTCACCCTTAAAGTGGTTTATTAGAAAATGAAAAAAAGGACTTGGCCTTGATTAGAACTTTGTCTAGTATCGTTTGGGTTCTCATGGTAAGTTTGTTACTCCAAAGTGAATTTTCCTTGTACAATAGAAGTGCCGTTAGGGCATCCCCAACTCAGTTTTTGTCATAATTTATGATTAATCCAAGATGTACATACAAAAATAATTCTATGACCAATGGAATTGAATCAAATATTAATTGAAATGATAAATTTAGAACCAAACATAGGATCATAACATAATGATTTATAATTAATCTAAGTAGTTAAAGAATTACCTTGTGATAAATTATTTCTTCTCTGATGAATATGAAAATGTCTATACATCATACTGTCACTGCATCACAAGAATAAAGTATATATTCCCTCTATAATTTATCTACACATGTACCAAAAACCTTTGAGTTACACCATAGGAATATTTGAATTCTAGCATGAAAGATCCCAACACTTGTGTCATTCATCTTTGATCACCATGAGAATCGCTTCCAGGAAGGATTTTCCCCGATCTCTCTAGAATTAAGAGGAGTTGTGGAGGAGGATTTCTCTTGGTTTTTTAAAGGGTTATTGAAGACAAGTTCTCTAGGGTTTGAGAGAATTTTCTAAATTCACTGTGCACACCCAACACAAATGGCTAGCATTCTCATTAGAAATATTATAATTTGGTTTATGTAGTGTTGGGGTTAAAATAATAATAATTTCACATTCACCCTTATTATTTATTTAATATTCATGAAGTACCATGTTTATAATAATAATAATATTATTATTATTTCTTGACATGTGAAAAACCATTGAATTAATTAAATATTACTTCTTGAATAAACTGTTTAAAAATTATTCAAAATAATATTTAATATATATTATTTCTCACCAGACCTTAAAACTCGATTCTCCATTCATCCAAAATATTTATTGATCCTTGAATAATGACTATTTATTAAATATGTAAATATAACTACATTATTCACCAATAAATAAATAAAAATATATTATATTCATTAAATAATAAATAAATATTTATTAAATATTTTTCTCACAAAATATTATCTCGAATAAATAATGATCGAATATATGTGATCAAAAAAATAATGATAAATTATTAAACCACATAGGATAATAATATTTATTCTATATGTTAAATAATAAATAATAATATTATTTAACTGAGGTTCTAGATACACTTAGTGTGTGAACCTCTAGGCCTCTTTCTCAATGGCATTAGGTGAAGCCACCCAAAGTCCAAGGTTAGTATCTAAAATATTCCAAGGCACCCATAGAGAAGATAGTTAATGTCGTAATGATATAAAAAATAATACATATGCTTGCTATGTAATATAATCCCTTTATCATGATATCTCTAATCATACAAGTTGCATGCTGGTGTCATCAACCTATGTGCTCTATGTATTTTTTTTGACTTTACAAAAATGAACCTGTCCAAAGAAAACCATGCCAATGGATTTATTTATGTTGTTTCATTTCCATAAAAGATCATGAGATATAAACTTATTTTAAATTACATAAGGTACAAATCATTTCTCACATTATTCATTAATGCAATATTACTTGTGACACACCCAACACATCTTACTTCTCCATGAACATATGTTATCACAGTTTTTGTCAATACATCAATGTACATGAATAATAATGTCCATTAATAATAATCTTAATGTATAAGGTTCAATACACATGTCCATATGAAAATCCAATGATAGGTATAAATGTGGCTTTTATACTAGAGGGTTGCATTCTTATAATCTCCTATGCTGGAAATTACCAAGGGTGTACACCAGGAGAAAGTTTCTTAAAGTACTATAAGCCTCCACCCCAGATAGCCTGTATCATCTGTGTCTCATAAAATTATATGATATATATATAGAATATATATATTTAAGAATAATGTTGTGGCACTTATGGTTTCTCATTATAGCATAGAACTACTATGACCTTTTAGTGTGATAATTACTCTTAGGACATTATCATATACTATGTCACAAAAAAAATCATTATGTGATAGAAGTTTATTAATATTAAAAATAATAAATATAGGTAATCATTAAGTACATAGAATTTGGTTCTAAGGAACCAACTCCAACAAACCCCCACTTTCACTAGAGCTAACTGCTAACAAACTTCAGCTTACTAGCTCCCACATGATACTCATGTTTTTTCTAAGATAAGGATTTATTCAAGGGGTATATCATGTTTTCTTTTTTGGAAAATTTTCTTATTATAAGTTCACACCTTTGAGAAAAATTACTCACGAGGTGATACTTTCAGAGTATGTGCATTGTCTGTTGGCATGACCTTGGATCCTTTGGGAGAGCCACAACTGCAGTATTATCACAATATAATTTGATAGGGTCTTTACTTATAAGTACCACATCAAGATATTGGAAAAAATTTCATATCCAAATAGTTTTTTTGGATGCATTAGAAGCCACTATATACTCATACTCAATAGTATAATTGGTAGAAACTGGCTTCTTTGAACTCTTCCAGCTAACAACTCCTCTATTGAGATTAAAGACATATCCTGACTATTAATTCATATCATTTTGATACATTTTAAAGATAACATCAGCATAAACCTTAATGAATAGATACTATTTTACTCTATACACTAGGAACATATCCATATTTCTTCTTATATGCTTAAGGATACCCTTAACAACAAACCAATATTATTCACCTGGTTCAGCTTGATATCTACCTACCATGCTCAAGGCATAGGCAACATTAATCCTATTGTATAACATGACATATGTGATTGATCCTATCTTATAATCATATGAGATATTACTCATTATATCTTTCTCCTCTTGTGTCTGAGGACATATTTTCTTAGAAATATGTATACCATATGACACCAGAACCAATCCTATCTTGGATTATTACATACTAAATATATTTAGTATCTATCCAATGTATATACCTTTACTTGTTACAAGTATTCTATTGGATCTACCATGAATAATCTTAATCCTGAAAATTTAGATTGCTTTACCTAAGTCCTTCATGGAGAAATACTTATTTAACTAGTTATAAATTTACTGTAATATTGGAATATCATTTCCAATAAGTAATATGTCATCAACATATACTATAAGGATAAAAACTACACTCCCAATAAACTACTTTAAAACAAATGGATCACATTCATTCTTAATGATACCAAATTATTTTATATCTTTATTGAACCACATGTTCCATGACCAAGATGCTTACTTAAATCCACAAATTGATCTCTATAATTTGAAAACATTTTTAGAATTACTTTGAGTCACAAACCTTTCTGTTTGTGTTATATAGACATCTTCCTAAAGGTTCACTTTAAGTAAATTCATTTTTACATCCATATACCAAATTCTATAGTCATGGTAAGATGCTATAGTAAATATAATTATAATGGATTTAAACATGGAAACTGGAGAAAATGTTTTATTTCATTTAATACATTGATGCTGATCAAACCCTTTAGCCATTAGTAATTATTTTTAGGTATTTAATTTACCTTCGATGTCTAGTTTTTTCTTGAATACCCATTTACACCCAACATGCCTTACATCAATTTGTGAATTGACCAGAACCCAAACTTGGTTTCGATACATGGAATTCATCTCAAAATCTATGGCTTCGTTCCTTATTGCAGTTTTGATCTCTCTACTTCCTCTATATAGGAGAGTGGTTCATTATTGTCAACCAATAATGAGTCTCCATCCTTAGTGACTAGAAAACCATATTTTTTGGTTCTATTACCTCTTTGGTGCTTCTACGCAATACTTATGTTTCAGGAACAACTTCTTCCACAAGGACCTATATAATCTGTTCCTATTCCAACTCTTTTTTATCTTGAGCATCAACTTTATTGAAGTCAATATTACTCCCACTATCCTTCTTAAGGATGTATTGCCACTTAATAAATATGGAATGTATTGAAATAATCACTTTCTTATCTTAGGTGATGTAAACCCCTTGTTTCCTTGGGGTACCTTATAAAAATACACTTTGTGCCTCAGGGTGATAGTTTTTTACCTAATATAGACTTAAAAATGACTCTCAATCCCTATGTGAGCATGTGACAATAGAAATTTCTTCCCATAAATTAACTCATATGTATTTCCATTTGTTACTTTAGTTGGTACTCAGTTTATACTGCATGATACATCATGCAATGCATATATCCAAAAGGATAATGAAAGATCTGTATGGATCATCATCAACCTTACCATGTTAAGAAAGGTGTGGTTCCTCTTTTCACTAACACAATTCCATGGTGGTGTATAAGGTGGATTGAGTTGGGATAGAATCCCAAACTCCCATAGAAATTAGATAAAATCTTGGTTAATATATTTACCACCTCAATCAGACTGAATTTTCTTTTTCTTCTTAACAAGTTGATTATCTACTTAATTATTTGACTATTTGAATTTCTCAAAGGACTCAAACTTATACTATGGAAAGTAGACATATTTGTATCTACTCAAGTCATCAGGAAATTTTATGAAGTAAGAATATACACCTATAGCCTCTATTGGGAAATTTCTACCCAAATCAGTGTATATTAATCTTAGAAGCTTCATAGCTCTTTCTCCCTATCCACCAAATAGTGGTTTGGTCATTTTTTTATAAACAAGCATGACATCCTTCAAGTGCTTTTAACTCAAAAGAAACTAAATAACCATCTTGATAGATCTCTGTAAAATTATTCTCATTTATGTGACTAAGAACGTGATGCCATAGCTACTTGTTAAATTATTCACGCAAACATGATTTTTTATTAATTACTAATATTTGGTTTTCATAATTTAATACACAAAGACTGCTATTTAGTTTTTCCATACCATATAAAATGTTTCTTTTTTAAAAGTGTAATTATTTACTTAAAAATTCAAAAATAAATCCATACATGTAAAGTAAAGAAATATATATGATGGTTTTATTAACACTTGGCACAAAATAATAGTTCTTTAAAACCAAAATCATTCTAGTAGATACTGGAAGGTGGTGGTATCCTATAGCCAAAGCAGTAAGTTACATTCTATTGGTTTCCTAAAGATCCACCTCTCCTCTAGAAATATTTTATAATCTAATTGGTCCATACATTTGGATATATGTGTTATCACCACAAGATATATCTAATACCCAGTGTATAGATATAGAAATATTACACTCGATAATGAACACACCTTTAGCTTCCCATTGCTTCTAGGTGCAGTTCTTCTTTTATTGGCCTAGATTAACTCTTGAAAAGCATATTTCTTCCTTTTCTTATTCACCATCATAATTATAGGTTTTTCACACCCCATGTCCTTATAAACTTGGAAAATGAGAGTAAGATATTATGAAAGAGTATTCTCACCATTTCTCATGTTATAATTCATAATAAAACTAGATGATAGGATGAGATCTATGCATTTATCATTAGGTAATTTAATGCCTAAGATATATAATCACTCTATATATCTAATCATCTTGATTATATGAGGCCTATATGGTACCTAATCTCCAAGATTGCATGCGAATAGTGCATTGTAGATCTCAGATCTCTCTTGTCTCGCCTTATCTTGATATAGATTACGAATGTGATATATCATTTTATACATATCCATATCATCATGTTTCTTTAAAATCTCATTGGACATGGAAGATAACATAAAGAATTAGATATTTGTGGTATCATCCAAAATTTTCTCATACATATATAATTATTCCTCACTATCCTTTTGGCCAAGCACTTTGGTAATTGGATTTTCTAGTATATATAATTTCCTTTCATAATATAGAATAATGTGCAATCACCTTTTCCATTATTAGAAATTAGTTCTAGTGAGATGGTATCCTTATCAAGTATAGATCATAGTGATATGTTTGAAGTCACGTGTAATACCATTTATAAAATTAATAAGAGAAATTTTTTAGTACTTTATCTGATTTATAAAATATATAATAAATATTTAAATTTTTTAATCTCTCACTATTTTATTGAAACCTAATGGACATCACCATTGGATTCAAAATATCAAGTTTCTTGGATATTTTAGTGGCAAGGATCCATATAACCCTTCTCATAAACCATACAGAGGCATGTAAATCTATTCAAATGTTTTTAGGTAGGAATAACTTAAAAATTACTTTAATCTTAGTTCCTTGATCTATTGAGTGAACTCCCAAATATCAAAATACTAGATTTGTATTTCCTCAAAAATACGCCTACTAGTTCCACTAAGTCTTTTTAAGGAGACCAACCCTTAATATGAACTAGGTTAAGTTGACCCCAAAATCAAGATTGAAATTTCTTAATAATTGAAAGCACCTGAGTAGAGGTTGTTCAAGAAACTTGAACTATGGTTTGATTTCTACCCAAGTAGTGTATGACTATACTGAATTAATATATATAGTTGAGTGATTTTAATATTTTTTGTGTAAATATCTCATTTTATATTTATTGAATTATTTTTAATATTAAGTGGAATTACTTAAGTGATTAACCATGTCTTATATAGAGTTTAAACATAATCTAATTTATTTTAGTTTTATCTTGTATGCTTGTCAATTCATTAATTCATGTGATCATGAAAAAACATCCGCAATGAAA